>JAVQMG010000132.1:31275833-31974166 GCA_032878915.1 Castanopsis chinensis
ATCATATCCCCGTTAGCTATGGTTGTCCAAATCACCATGCAGCTTATGACGATTCTCCACGAATTTAGCATAAGCTACCCCGGAGCTATGTTCAGGTGGTGGAGGAGTTCCATTATAAAGGGGTGGACAGGAAATCTGAGGCCACACAAGAACGCAGCCTTATAAACACAAACCTCACCATGAGCAAAAGCACAAGACTTCTCACCCTTCATAGGAAGACGAACCCTAGTCTCCACAAGGAACTAGAACCTATCCTTGAACCTACTAAAGTTATCTACTTTCAGAGAGCACTCTTCTTTAAGGGCGTGAAATGTTCGGGGTGTAGCAGGAATGAAGGGATGAGAAGACGAGGGTACGGAAGAAGGCATGGAGGTAGTTGTGTCCATCTTAGCCCCAGCCGTGCTAGCCCTGGATGACAAGCCATCTCCAAATCACTCGATCTAACCTCAGAACCCATACTCTCCCTCCTTAAAGCCTCACGCATAGACCTAAACCAAGCTAAAGATTGGCACAACAGTGGGTACAGATTACCCAACACTAGACCTAGGCTACTATCACTTAGAACAAAATCCCCAACCCGTGGGTGGTGGTCACTAGAGGAGTCTAAAAGCGCACCTAAATGGTCACTAGAGGAATCTAAAAGCGCACCTAAGCAAGCAAAAAAGAAGGCAATAGAGGGAGAAGTGCGCCTAATTTTAGAATAATAAACCATTAAGGGAAGTAATAAAACTCTAAAAGGAAAAAAGAGCACAAAGAAAGGAAAGCAATAAAACTCTAAAAGGAAAAAAAGGTGTAAAAAAGTGCGTACCTAAGAAGACAGAGCAAAACGTAGAAGAAAAATGGAGAAATAAAAAGGGAACGACAGGAATTAAAAAGGTTACCTTGAAAAACAAGGGAAAGCTAAAAGGTCTCATCGAAAATAGGACCCCTCAGCCAGTCCTGACGCAACACATGGCCACGTGGCATAACACGCCGCCACTGAGCACTTAATGTGGAAGGTTGGAACCTCAAGAACCATAGCTGCCATAAAAAAAAAAACTCTTCATATTCCCATGGTTGTCCCAAAAAATGGATGACCTCGGAATAGGGGGGAAATTGATAGACTCGGCGATCTCCTCGTCCATTGGAAGAGTTAGTGGACGAAGGTAACATCAGTCTCTATCCAATATAATGTTCATCAGACGAAGACAAGGCCGTTCACTACCAATCAATGGAGAAACGTAACATAACAGTAATAAATCTCCTTCTCGTTGGAGAGACAAAAATCTTGTCATTAACACCTCACAAAGGCGTTACGGATACCACATTGAAACCACCATTAAAGCACCTCCAACGGCTAGGAAGAAGAAGCAAGTGTATATATACCAACACCCCAGGACCTGACGAGATACAGATTTTCTATATAATATACTCTCACATCTTGCTATCAGGCCTCTCTCTCTCTCTCTCTCTCTCTGTGTTATCTGACTTTATCATCGGAGGCTTTATGGCAAGCACTACACTAGTGACCCATATACCTTTCATCCTTCATTCACTCCTGCAGGATTTCTTGCAATCTTGAACAACTCTCTCTCTGGACGATCATTCTAACCGGTGATTTCAGCATCATCAAATTTGATTGCAAATTGACATGATTTTTAATGGCGATGTTAACCATCTACCAAACTCATAGAGATTAATTAGTATGATACAAGTAGTCAATGGTTTCATCTCTTGATGTACGTTGGAACCCCAAACACGGAACTCTACCCAAGTCTTATATTTTGAAATTGAATAGTTATCGGCATACAAGTAAAAGCTCACAATTTCTTCCCTATATCTTTTATTTAAATTGTTTTGGAATTATTTCCAGCACCCATTTCTGGTTATTTCACTTCGCTTTGTGGTCAAACATCCTAGCTCGTGTCAATCAAATCGTGTTTGTTGGGTTGTAAAGTTCCAATCATGACCAAAACAAATGTTCAAACTTATGTAATTCTTATCAGATTCAGATGATTTATAAGCCAAAGATAAATGTCCAGGCACATAATGTGAGTGTTTGGATAGAGCTGATTCTCACGTTGCGTTTCCTCTTCTGCGTTTTTCTTTTTTTTTTTTTTTTTTTTCAACGTACAAACATGGATTAAAGTTCAAAGATTTAAATGGCAAAAAGTTCATGTACTTTTTTAGCAATTTTTTTTAGCTCCAATCTTCATTAAAAAATCCTACAGTTTTCATTAGCAAAAATTTGAAAAAAAGGTACAAACATGGAAAACATTATTTAGCTCCAATCTTCCTCCTATTAGTTTTGACTTAATTTTGACTTAATTTTGGTATTGGTCCCTACTTTTTTATTTTACTGTTTTTAGTCCTTAAATAAATAAAAAAAAGGTTCAATTTTGGTCCATACCGTTATCCACTTAACAAAAATATCCTATCTGGCAAATGGTCCAACAATAAATACTGAAATTTATCATCTAGACTTTGTAGTAAACATGAACCGACAGATACGGACCTATTGGAAAGACTTTATAGAATTTTAAACTTGTCTAAGATCAAAGATGAACGCGTAATCTAGGCCTTTGACAACCAGGAATAGATATAGCCGTATAGGATACGGTAGTGCACTTTTCCTTGCAATATATATAAACATCAAACCTTCGTTCTTGATTTCAATATTATTTGTTTCTCTCTTTCTTTATCCAATATGGAGTCTCCTACCATTCTCAAGTTCACAATTTCTCTCTCTTTCTTTTGTATGCTTTTGTTGTTTGCTTCCACACTGAATCCTGTATTTGGTTTGGAAAATTGCAACTTTCCAGCAATTTTTAACTTTGGGGACTCAAATTCTGATACTGGTGGATTGTCTGCTTCCCTTATAACAATAACAACACCTTACGGGGAGACGTATTTTCACAAACCTGCTGGAAGGGCCTCCGATGGCCGGCTCATGATCGATTTCATGGGTATGTACCTCGTTTCTTTTTAGCAGATCTTAGTCTTATAAACTAAGAATTTTGGAATTAGATTCTCATAGTTAGTGTTGTATACCTTTCTTTATACGCAAAAGTTGAGTAAGTGAGGTCGTTTAGTTATCCATGTCAGTGTTAGACTGTTAATGATAGAAAGTATTGCGTTTTGTTCTGTTAAATATTGCGCAAATAAAAAGAAAATTGGTCAAACAAAAAACATAGTATATGATAGAGTTTGCACTACCAAGTAGGCGTTAGGCCCATGAAGATCCATAGACATTCATTTTCTCATGAGAGGTGCGTTAGTCCATAATATTTTTACAACAAATTCCAAATTTGAACTTAATTGCCCCAGTAATAATAACCATAGACTTAGGATTCATTTTCTCATTTTTCTTTTTTCATTGATTGTCCCTTTTTATCCGCATTAAAATGATAGAACAACCAAAGCGCCAAAGGTAGAATCATGGGTTATATATGGTTCCTGCTAATAGATGTTTTTAGGACATTTGTTATTAGGTTATTTTAGAAATGTTTTAATACATCTTTTATTAGAAATATAGAAGATCGTAAAATAAATCAGTTGCTTTTTTCTTTTCTTATAAAAAAATAGGGGTGGCAAAATCAACCCAAACTCATCTGTCCACTTAAACCCAATCATTTAAATGAGACCCAAATTCACCAAATTATTTATTGAGTTAAATGAGTGTTAATTTATTAAGATCCAAGTGTCATTTCTACAAATCACCTAACTCTAAAATACCCTAAACCCTAAAAAAGACCAAAATACCCCCTGAAACCTAAAAAAGGACCGAAATACTCATAAAACCTAAAGATTGACCAAAATATCCCTAAACCTAAAAAATTACGAAAATACCCCTAAAACGTAAAAATTGACCAAAATGCCTCCAAAACCTAAGAAAAAGACCAAAATACCCCTAAAACCAAAAAATGACCAAAATACCACTAAAACCTAAAAATTGACCAAAATACCCCCTAAACAAAAAAAAAAAAAAAAAAAAGATTGAAATACCTCCAAAACCTAAAAATTGATTAAATACCCTTAGACCTAAAAAAAGACCAAAATGCCCCTGAAACCTAAAAATTGACAAAAATACCCCCTAAATCTAAAAAAATGACAAAAATAACCTCAAAACCTAAGAAAAGACCAAAATACCCCAAAAACTTAAAAATCACCAAAATACCTCTTAAACCTAAAAAATGACCGAAATATCCTTGAAACTAAAAATTACCTAAAATACTTCAGACACCTAAAAAATGACCAAAATACCTCTTAAATCTAAAAAATGACCGAAATATCCCTGAAACCTAAAAATTACCTGAAATACCTTGGGCACCTAAAAAATGACCGAAATACTCCCGAAACCAAAATATGACCAAAATAACCCCTAAACCTAAAAATGACCAAAATGTCCCCGAAACATTAAAGAAAATGACCAAAATACCCCGAAACTTATAAAATGAAAAAAATGCCCCTTAAACCTGTAAAACGATAAAAATACACACTAAACCTAAAAAATGACCAAAATCCCCCCTAAATCTAAAAAATGACCAAAACACTCCCTAAACGTAAAAATGACCAAAATATCCCGTAAACCTAAAAAATGACTAAATTACCCCCGAAGCCTAAAGAATGACCGAAATATCCCCAAAACCTTAAAAATGACTAAAAGACCTCCAAAACCTAGGAAATTATAGAAATAGCCCCAAAATGTAAAAATTAATGAAACACCCCCAAAACCTAAAATATTAGTGACATTCCCTTGAAAACTACAAAATGACTAAAATATTCATAGAACCTTTAATTGGAGGAAAATACCCTTGAAACATCCAAAATACCCGAAACCCTATTTTGGTAATTTTAGTTCACTTACAGGTGTATTTTGTTCGTTTTATAGGTTTAGAGCTATTTTGGTCGTTTTAGAGGTTTTAGTGTATTTTTGATAATTTTAGAGGTTTCGGGTTATTTGTGATCATTTTAGAGGTATTTGGTTTATTTGGGTCATTTTAAAGGTTTAGGGGTATTTTCATCATTTTATAGGTTTGAGGGTATTTTAGTCATTTTTAGATTTCATGGGTATTTTGGTCTTTTTTTAAGGTTTAGGGGGGTATTTTGGTCATTTTATAGTTTTAAGGGTAATTTGGTCATTTTTAGGTTTCAGGATTATTTTGGTCATTTTTAAAGGTTTTGAGGGGTATTTTGGCCAAATTTTAGGCTTTGGGGTTATTTTAGGCATTTTTTAGGTTTAGGGGGTATTTTGATCATTTTTAGGTTTCGTGGGTATTTTGGTTAATTTTTAGGTTTCGTGGGTATTTTGGTTAATTTTTAGGGTTTGGTGGTATTTTGGTCATTTTTAATTTTTTTATAGCATAATTGGTATTTTATAGGTTTAGGGGGTATTTTGGTAAATTTAAAGGTTTTTATGCGTACTTAGTCATTTTCAAATTTTAGTGGCATTTTGGTAATTTTGATTATTGGGTAATTGGGTGGGTTGGGATTTACCCATAATAACTGGGTTGGGTTGAGTTTAGCTTTATATATATATATATATATATATATATATATATATATATATATATATATATTTTAGAGAGTTTCAACCTATGACGTCCGCTCTTATTGATAGCTTTTTATCATTAGACCAAGATACCAAATCAGTTTTTTTGGTGTAGATTGGGATTGCCTAGATCTCTTATTTAACCATCAAATACTTTACTAATTGAGCTAACTGGAATCCACGAGTTGGGTTTAGGATAGAAGTAATTATTTAAGTGGGCAATAAATGGGTAAATGAGTTTTATGTACCTAACCCAATTATGCCTATCCCAAACCCACCCAAACTCACCCATTTGACACCTCTAATAAAAATTTCTAATAATATTTTATAAACCAATACTCTTAAGACGTCTGTTAATTTTTTCTTTTTAGTATCATAATATGTTGCTCCAACATCATAATTTGAAAGTGGGACATAAAAGTGACGTTAAATTTTTTTTTTTTTTTTAAAATTGTGAAATTTGTTATTTCCACCGCATTGTTGAAATTAATTTAATTCCCATTATAAGCGCTATGCCTAATTATCAACTGTTTGATCACTCACATTGTATGGTTGCAGCAAAAAGTCTTGGTCTCCCATATCTAAGTGCTTACCTTGATTCCTTGGGGGCCAATTTCTCACACGGTGCAAATTTTGCCACGTCTGCATCCACAATCAGACTACCAACCAATATTATACCTGCTGGTGGATTTAGTCCCTTTTACCTTGATATACAATACTCACAACAATTCGTGCAGTTCAAATCCAGAACGCAAATGATTAGGAAAAAAGGTAAATTCAGCAACAACAAACTTTAGTTACACTTTCTTATGTGTTATGTTCTGTATTTTCTAATTAAATTCAATGATTGATTTTGATTAATATTTTATTTACAGTTTCTTAGATGTTATATATATTACAATTTTTAATTACATTCAACTATATGATCGGATTTAATTAGAAAAAGATAATAATCTTTTATTTAATTGTCTTTTAGCATAAAACAATAGTTACAGATTTGTATTTCCTTAGGTGTTCTTAGATTATTATTGCTTTTGTCAAGGGTCTTGTAAATCAATTGACATCCCCTCATGTTTCCAATAGAGATGTCCAACATTCAAACATGTGAATTTATTAATCAAGAAATCCCATATTTGAATTAGTTGTCTTTATGGAAAGATTTGCTACATCAATTTATACAATTACATGGTAGGTTAAAATGGGGAATGGGAATGAGAGATTCAATCTTTGGATATTTTCATTAAAAACACCAAAAGATGCAGAAGATATTAGTTAAGTTGTAATACTCTTGGCACATGGTAGGACCTTAAGATACAACATTTAAGAAAATGTATTTAGGGTAAAATTCTAAAATGTGTAAACATAAAATTATGTATTGAAAAAGTTTATGAATATAGCAAAATCTCACAGCGTTTTTACAATACCATTGTTTTGAGTTGTGGCGGGTCCTAGTAAAATTTTATTTTACTATGACTTATGATAAGTTGACACGTAAGCTTGCTGTGAAGATGTGATATTTTGTTGTGCTCGTAAAACACCTCATATATTTGTTGAGAATTGAGGAGCTTATAACCATCTATATTATCAAATACATTTTTGCTTTATATTGGGCCTTTTTAAATTTCTTGTAGGAGGAATATTTGCAACTTTAATGCCCAAGGGGGATTATTTTTCAAAAGCATTGTACACATTCGATATCGGCCAGAATGATCTTGGTGAGGGGTTCTTTGGTAACATGACCATAGAGGAAGTTAATGCTTCTATCCCTGATATAGTAAACAAGTTCTCGATTAATGTTAAGGTAAATTTATACTACGATTCGATCAGTCATTGAAAATAGGCTGGCTTGGCCTTGGCGTACTACTTTAAGAAGAAACATGATCGCTTTGTTAAACTAATTAGAGAAAAGGAAAAAGTAAAAAAACAATCAAACAAACAACAACAATAAAAAGACAACAAAAGCAGGTAACTAAAGTTTTTATTTTTTATTTTTTTTTCTTGAAAAATATATAAAAATTACAGGAATAATTTCATTGTGATTTTTTGTGTGTGTGTTTTTTAATATATGTGCATAATTTGACTTACTTTAAAAAAAAAAAAATTTAATAGAGCATTAAATACACTCTAGCGTGTGCCTTTAGGGTATTCATTAACTAAAGTCTTCTTTCAATGCTAATCAAGTGATGTTATGATGTAGAATATATATAATTTGGGAGCTAGATCGTTTTGGATCCATAACACGGGACCAATTGGCTGCCTTCCCTATATTTTGGCCAATTTTCCATCAGCTCAAAGGGACAGCTATGGTTGCGCAAAGTCTTATAATGATGTAGCTCAATATTTCAACCACAATTTGAACTTTGAAGGAGGCCATAGTTCAACTCAGGAAGGATCTTCCATTAGCTGCAATCACATATGTGGACGTCTACTCTGTCAAGTACTCACTATTTACTAAACCAAAGGATTATGGTAAGCCCCATAATTTTTTACATTGAAAATTATATAACAAAAAATTATTAATAATTAGGGATAGAGACATCTTGATATTTTCAACGGCAACATCCAAGATTTAAATCGCTCATCCTTCAACTATTGAATATTTTCAAAAAAAATATTGAGATGCTTATTAGCATTTTTTCAACTTTTTTTTAAAAATATTTATTTAAAATGAATTATTCTTAAGTAGCATAAAATTTTATGAAAATTGCTCATCCTTCAACTATTGAATTGTCAAAAAATTTCCCAATGTTGCTTGAAAATATCAGGATTTGGGCTTCCTCTCGTTGCTTGTTGTGGCTATGGTGGGGTGGCATGTACAATTATGGTGTTGGTTGTGGAGCAACAATCACAGTCAATGGAAGCCAGATATTTGTTGGTTCATGTGAACGCCCCTCAGTTAGAGTAAATTGGGATGGGGTTCACTATACAGAGGCCGCAAACAAGTTTGTTTTCGACCAAATTTCAACCGGAGCCTTTTCAGATCCACCAATACCCTTGAAAATGGCTTGTCACAACATTTAGATTCATAGGCACAGCTGCAAAAGCACCTATATATAAATCAAAATAATCATTCCTCTAAAAAAAAAAAAAAATCAAAATAATATTGGGTTACAACTAATAAGATTAGGCGGGGAGGTAATAAGGTAGCACATGTTCTTGTTCAACATGCTAGAAATTTAGAATATGATTTGTATTGGATGGAGGATTCTCCTCCACCCGCTTTGGAAGCTTTGTATCAGGATTTGATATTATTATAATTTAATGATGATTCCCCTTTCCAAAAAAAAAAAAAAAAAAAAAGATATTTAAGATAGTCCTGTTATATATGTTGCAAAAGCGCAAACTTTAATATCAATTTTTTGAGAATAACGGTGGCATAAATATCTATTTGTTGTGTGTATAACCAAATAACAATGAGTTTATGCAAAATAGAAATAGAAATAAAAGAAACAATCATACTGGAATACAAAAATTTATGTGGTTCGGCTTTAGCCTAAATGCATGGATAGTGTTGAGAAGAAAGCTTCACCAACAAAAGGAGATTACAAAAAGTGGTATCAAACTCACAAAACCCAAATTCCAAATACTCCCAAGAGCTCACTCACAAGAAGCAAGTGACTAGAGAAACCTAAAAATCTTTAGAATAAAGTCACACCTTAAAACTCTACCAAAATAATAGGGAATAGAAAAAACCCTATTCTACTTTTGTGGCTAGGGTTGCTTCACATGTAGCCGCATAAGCGGCATAACTAGTCTATTATATTAAGGGAAATGTTAACGGATGACCTAAGGGCATCTTTCTAGGAATTATTTTTAAAAACATTTTATAGAAAAATGATAATGTAATTAATTTTTTTGACAATTTTTTATATTTCCCATGAAAGTAGTGTTAAAACTTTCCTAATATGGTTTATTAACAATTGCCTTATAAGCACCTGTTAACACGACCCATATATTAATTAGCATAAAACAGAAGTCAGCTAGGGTTGCTTTACATGTCCTACACGGAGCACAACTCAAAGTCTTACATAGTTAAGACATCATGAAATGCACCCACGTGTAAACTTAATCAAGCCACCAATCATAAGCACATAAACTAGAATGAATAAATGATCACATTTGAATGAACTTTGGTTTTTTCTTCTTCTTCATTTAGACTGTTTTGGAAGATTGGATGTGAAACTATATGAATGGCAACCTTGTTTTCGTAGTACAATTCGTATTAAGGTCTGTTAAGAAGTTTTAGCTGGTGGCCTCACAAAAAAGTTGTCGCCATTGATCTAAATTTTGCCATTGTTGATGAATGAGAAACACTTATTTGTTTCTTGGTCTTCTAGTAAGCAAGGTTTTTATTCTTTTTATATTTTTTTTTGGTTGCGGAAATTCTAGTAAACAAGTGATTTACCAAGTAGTAATTGGTTTACAAGTGTCCCTACAGTTAGTCCGCTCTGTCATAATATGCGTGCAATTGGATTAAACTATCAGATGTCGTGAAATTCTTTGGCCCGGTATTTTTTTTTTGTCATGATGACAGAATTTTCTATTTGGATTTTATCATTTTTCGTACTAAAATATCCTTATATAGATTTTCAAACTCTCTAAGATACTCCTATTTTCTATTAGATCGTGTCTAAGTTTGGGACTTTAGCATAAAACGACACCGCTTCTATGTCTTCTTTCTTTATCTTTTTTGAACTACAAGCTTGACAGTTGCAATGTTCTTGATGAGTTTCGACAAATTTCTATATTGGGTTAGTCTTCCTCAACACTTCCCCTGGAGTTGGGGTCGATATTCATGATACCCAACTTGGAAAGAAGAAATTCAGTTTGTGATTGTTAGAGTGTGAAAGCTTACTTAGTGTGTAAAACACTTGTGAATGTTTAGATTCCCAAAATCAAATTATCCAAAACAAGTTTATATTCAAACAATATATGTGCGGAATATGAAATATAAGCTATACCAAAGTATGCAAACTACTCTAAGCCATATTTTAATCACAACTCAGCGGTAATTAAAAGCAAAGAGTAAGGGATAGAGAAAAGCAAACATAAGATAATACCTGCATGTGTTATCGAAGAGAAAACCAAAGAACTCGGCGAAAAACCTCTCCGTCGCCCTTCTAGCGGTAAAATGATCCACTAAAAAATTAATTGAGATACATGAATAACAATAGACCTTCCAAGCCTAATCTACTTGATGCACCTAAGCTCCTCATGCTTCTTGCCGCAATAGGGTTACGCCTAACCTTGTCTTTTCTAGCTTACTAGATCTCGCAATTAGCCCATGGCGTCAACCAATATGAATTGGAGAATCAAATGTATAAGATTGTGAATGAATCAATCTTGTTTTTCTCTAGGGTTTCTCTCTCAAAATTCTTTCTAGAAGCTCTTTACATTTCGTGGATATAAGGGTATTTATAGTAGTGTATAAGATCGAATGTGAAAAGTCAGTTTTCAGCAAAATAGGGTGCACTGGCAAGTCACTCGCGATTGGGATGAGTTGTGAGTTCCAATCACTAGTTAACAGAATGGCTAGACTGTACTTTTTATCCCGTAATGATCCAGCTGTCCTGACCCTTCAACTTCCTGCATGCTCCACATGTGTACTACATTCTAGCGAGTCACCACTCGTGAGCGTGAGAGACTGGGAAATTAGGGTCTCTCAAAAAAGAGAGATTTTGGGTGTGCTTTTTAGGGCACCTCACTTTTTGGGTAAGTAGTGTGGAGTCCCTACTTAAATTTTTTTAAAGAAAAACTAAATAAAACTTTACATGGCTAAATTGTTTCATGTCATTGATTGAATAAAAGAAAATACATGTTTGAAAAATGGAAAATTACATGGTTTTGTGTCCTAGTTACAATCTACCAAAATACATGGTTTTTTGTCCTAGTTACATTCTACCCAAAATAAAAATAAAGACAAGGCTTAGATCTACTTATCCAAAGAACTAAATTCGGAGGCTAGGTTATGGAATGAGAAAGTGTTAGGCGCCGAGTCCGCCTAGACAGAGTTTGGTCTTCTAGACTCTTGTGCCCTATGTACCCCTATATGCATGCTATAAATGATATGTTGCACATGAGAGACAAAAACAAAATCACATAAATTTATTTATGAATGTATCCTCTTCTTTATTTAAAAAATTCAGATCTGTTTTAGTGATAAAAAAAAAAAAAAAGATTTTGGCTTGTAAAAAAAACCAAATCTATTTTTGAGAATTAAAAAAAAAAAAAGGTTTTAGTTTTGTAAAAGACAAGATCTGTGTGGTGATAAAAAAAAAAGGGTTTTTTGATGACAGAAAAATCAAATCTATTTTTATATGTTCGAAAATATGAAAAAGATTTTTTTTTTTATGAAGAGAATTTCATTCATAAAAACAAATTTATGCTATATGAACCAAACAAAGCAAACAACCATAAACACAATCATGCACGATTTTTTTCTTTATTTCGAAATTTGCATATGTTAAAAAATATCAGATTTGCATCTAAGGATGATAGAAATCGGTTTTTTGTTTTAAGAAAAACTCAGATTTGTATCTAAGGTAGATACAAACTAGTTTTTGTTTTGAGAAAAATTCAAATCTACATCTAATGAAGATGCAGATCCATTTTAATTTTGAAGAAAACTTCAAATCTACATCTAAAAAAGATTTAGATCCATTTTATTTAAGAAAAATTCAGATCTACATCTAATGAAGATGGAGATCCGTTTTATTTTGAAGAATAAATTTAGATTTACATCTAAGAAAGATGCAGATCCGTTTTATTTTGAAAAAAAATTCATATCTACATTTAAGGAAGATCCAGATCCGTTTTATTTTGAAGAAAAAATTCAAATCTACATTTAATGAAGATGTAGATCCATTTTTTATTAAAGATAAATTCAGATATACATCTAATGAAGATGTAGATCCATTTTATTTTTTAAAAAGGGATTGGTTATATGTAGATCTTTAAAATTAAGAAAAAAGATCACAATTACAATAAAAGATTGAAGATCCTGCTTTAACAAAACAATAATTAACAATTCATATTGTAGATATTTGACACAACTAAACTAAAAAAACATGCATGCATCATCATAAAAGAAAGACACTAAGAAAAGAAAAGGGTAATTGAAAAAAACCTCTTGCATGGAGCACCTTCTTGAGAGGATATTTTAGGGTTCAAAGAAATTTATTCAATTATCTTTGAAACCTAAAAACCCTAATTTAAAAGAGAACACTAGAAAAAGGGAGTGAGAAATTTGAGTGTGTGAAAAGGTGTCTCTCCTTAAGCATAAAAGAATGTGCCTCTCAGAGCGTAAAAAAGTGTGTTGAATTATGATATCCAATCTTTATTTATAGATGCTGGAAAACTCTAAAAAATAGCTCAGACGATTAGAATGTGAATCAGGACGTGTCTTTCTGCAAAAAAGTCGAAAAGTGTGTGCCTTATCGACACTCTAAGGAAATTGGGCCAAAGCCCAAAAGATTTCCATTCGGCACTCCAAAAGTGCCGAATCGAACTCTTGGGCACCAAACGCACTTTCGTGTTCAGGTGTGTTTTGGACTCCCTTTTTAGGTTTTTTTTGAGCCAATCCTTGCACCTAGATGTGTTTTCAATCCGTATTATAAGATTTTTATCTCTTTTTTGGATAATTTAGATCTTTTCAGGAACAATTATCTTGTAGATAAATATCCTAAAATAAATTTTGATAAAGTTCAAATTATCCACAATTTTATTGTGATCCAATTATCCCTTTTATTTTATGTAAGCAATCCTATTTTAGACAATAATTATCAACCAATTACAAAATAATTTAATTAATTTTAATTGTTTAACCAATCAGAATTAATTTAAATCAATCGTGCGTGGTCGACTCTACCTAGATACAATGTATGCTGACCGTGCAAACTTGATCATGCGATATCTTTCAATCTGATGATCTGATTTGGAAACTGGACACACTGTTACGACCGTTAGAACCTCAAGATCGTTTTTATGATATGCAATGAATGAATTAATGCATGTAATGCAATCATGATTTTTAGGGTACATCGACGGTCATTCAAGTCATCTTGATTAAATCATGGGTGCAAAATCGAACGTATGCAAAATGCCTATCATTGACAGAGCTTGGAAAGCGAATGAGAATGTAAAACAAAGACATTGATTTTAGCAACCATGATTTAATTGAGGTTGAATTTTCAAAGATTACCTAGCCCTTGAACCTAGCACTTTGGAACATAGAACTAGTGTCTTACCTTTTGACAAAAAACGAAAATACTTGACCAAACTGGTAGCTGATGAACTTTGGAAGTGATTCTTGACAACTGAAGTAACTGAAAGACTTTTTCATCCTGATCTTGATAATGGAGTTGTTTACGACCAAGGAGCTTTTGCACCTTGATCTTGATGAAAGAAGTGTCTGCGACCAAGGGACTTGATCTTGACGAAAGAAATGTCTGTGATCAAAGGACTTGGTCTTGACAAAAGAAGTGTTTGTGACCACGATCTTGATCTTGGATACATAGGTTCCTGCGACCAATGGATCTAATCTTGACTGAGGTAATGTCTACGACCACGATATTGATCTTGGATATGTAGGTTCTTGCAACCAATGGATCTGATCTTGACTGAGGTAATGTCTACGACCATGATATTGATCTTGGATACGTAGGTTCTTGTGACCCATGAATCTGATCTTGATTAAGGTAATGTCTGCGACCACTATATTGATCTTGGATACGTAGGTTCCTGCGACCAATGAATCTGATCTTGATTGAGGTAATATCTGCGACCACGATATTGATCTTGGATACATAGGTTCCTGCGACCCATGAATCTGATCTTGACTAAGGTAATGTTTGCGACCACGATATTGATCTTGGATATGTAGGTTCCTACAACCAATGAATCTGATCTTGATTGAGGAAATGTCTGCGACCATGTTCTTGATCTTGGCTACGTAGGTGCTTGCGACCAATGAATCTCATCTTGACTGAGAAAATCAAAGACTTTTCATCCTCGAAACCAAGTTATTGCCTGCAAGAGTCAAACTTTGGAATTTTCTCTAACTGATGAGTGTTTTGTTGTTCCTTTGCTTTTTGAGATGTGTGTTCTTCATTTGCCCCTTTTTGATTTGAACTTTGTCTAGAAAAATTTGATTGACAAAAGATTTTATTTTTGAGAAACATTTGATTTTTTGAAGCTTGGAAGTTTTGAAATTGAAATTTTAAGTTTTGAGACTTTGGAACTTGAAACTTTGAGATTTTGAAATTATTGAAACTTGAAAATTTGAAACTTAAGGCTTGGGCTTTGAAACTTGAGATTTTGAAAGATTTGAAACTTGAAATTTGAAATTTTGATAATTGAAACTTGCGATTCTGAAAATTAAGGCTTGAAGTTTTGAGCATGAAATCTAAGGTTTGAAGTTTTTTTGCAATTTGAAATTTTGGAAACTGAAGAGATTAAAAAAAAAAAAAAAAGGCATTGAAAATTTGGAATTTTTAAACTTGGGAATGAAAATTTTGAATTAAAAATTTGGGATTTAGAGTTTTTTTTTTTTTTTTTTTTTTTTAAAAAAAAACTTGAAAATTTGAACTTGAAGTTTTCTCTTTAGTCCATTCCAAAATTTTTTCATCCTTTCTTTTTTTTTTTTTGAAAATTTGATTTTTGATTTTTCTCTTCTTCTTCTTCTTATTCTTCTTCTTCTTTCTATTTTTTTTTATTTTATTTTAGTTTTTATGATGTAATTTTTTAGGAGTGGGTAAAGGAAATAAAAAGAAAAGAAAAAGAAAAACCCTTTTTTTTAGGAGTTGACTGAGTCAACTCAGTTTGACTGAGTTGACCCAGTAACTCTGCTGAATCATTAATGTGGGGGCCGAAATTTTGCCCCCCCACTCCCTTGTCTCTCTCTTTTTTCTTCCTCCTTCATCTTTTCTTCCTCCATTAACACTATTCACCTTCTTCTTCCCCTTGATTTTTCTTCTTCGTCTCACCATTTATTCTACAAAAAAGAAAAAGAAAAGGAAAACACACACACACACACACACACACACACACACACACACACTTTTCTAAGCTTCTCAACCTTCCCTCATCTATCTCCCTCAATATCTCTTTAGATCTTTGTGTTCTTGAGCACTTTTGCCACACACCCATTTTTGGTGAAACTCATTTTTTAAAACCCATTTTTCTTTGCATCAACATGGCTTTTTCTTTCAAGTGGTCCTCTTTTCTTACTTTTCATGGTAAGAAATATGATCCAACATTCGATTGGCATGATGAGGAGGGGCTTCTTCAAGACCCTAAGACCCATGCTCCATATTCTCATGTGGACATCAAGGTGAGTTTTTCTTTGGATTCTTTGCTTGGAAAAATGTTGTTTCATGTTTCATTGAAAGTTTCGTGGTGAGATATTATCATTCTGTTGTTGCAATTTGGGGCATTGTATGATTGATCATATTGTAATGTTGGCTTTGAAGCATTCTTGAAGTGTTATTTTTGGTCATGGTCCAATTTGAGCAATGTTGGTAGCTTATGGAATTTTGACAATGTGGCTAAATTGTGATGTAGTTGGACGAATTTTGGTTTGGATTTTGGGAGTATTGACATTGTGAAAAATTTGTGTTGTAGGCTTGTATGAATGTGTTCATGATGCATGTGGGAAAAGTTTGTTGGCATGTGCAAACTTTGTTTTATGGACATGACAAAATTTTGTGGGTATGTGCATGGATAAATTTGTGGGTATGGGCAAATTTTGTGGGTATGAAATTTCGACTTACGGAAAAATTTTGTTTGGTATGTGATGTTGGTTCATAGAAAATTTTTGTGGTTATGATTTTGGCTATGTGAGAATTACTTGTTGTGCGTGGACATGTAGGAAATTATTTGTTGGCTATCTTGGTCATGGAGAAAAATTTTCTGCATGGTTATGGAAAAAATTTGATAGCTGTGTGTGGACATGTGAAAAATTTTGATGGTGGTGAAATTTTTGGTTGGGCATTGATTTTTATTTATTTTTTGTTGTGGTGGGGCATTGATCTTTTTGGGTGCATGATTTTTGGTTGTGAACAATTTTTGGTCATGTGGGTTTTGGTTGTGGGAATTTTGTTGGCATGAGAAATTTTTGGACATGTGGGTTTTTGTTATGGGAATTTTTTTGTTGGACATGTGATTTTGGTCATGGAAATGATGGGCTCAACTTTTGTGTTGCAGAGCCTCAAGAGTCGAGGTAGTCTTCAAATGTTGAAAAACATATAGGAAGCATTGTCTCCTAACGTCAAACACATCATCAATGAAGTGGGCTTTGGTACTTTCTTCGAAGCTCTATTAAATCAAGAGACACAGTACAAGGATCTTCAATTACTCCTTGCCTTGGTAGAGCGCTTTTGGAACATTACATGTACCTTCCATTTTCTAGGCATTGGTGAGGTAATGTTATGCCTTATGATTTTTCTGTTATCATCGGTTGAAGGTTGGGTGGTGAGAGAATTTGTGCCCTTACTTCAACTGAAATCAAGAAAATTCTAGGTGTAGTGCCGTCTAGAATGAGGAGTAATAATATCCCTTTGTCTTGGCTATGTGAGAATATTCCCCAATGTGAGACTGTGGCAAAAAGTGTGCATGTTTATGCTTCTTTTTATTGGGACTTTCTTGTGTCCAGGTTTAGGTAGTATGGTGAATCTGAGTTACTTGTGGAACTTGAGAAAAATTGAGCAAATCCAGAATTATGATTGGGGTGATATGACTTATGCTACTCTGTTGCATTTCATGACCTAACTTTCCAGGTGGAGCCTTTCAAGCTTGGGTGGGGTTCCATTTGTATGGTAGGAGAGGTTTGAGATTTTTTGGATATGTATGGTTTTTGGAAATTTTTTTTCTGGCTATATGTGGGTTTTGGAGAGTTTTTTTGGGCTATGTGGTAATGGTGTTGTGAATTTTTCAGGTCTGGATGTATGAATACTTTGGAGTTAGTCCTGAAATCCGGGAGGAGGTTGCTAGCATTTTTCCTAGATTTCTTCATTGGTTGCCCAAACACCGTTTGTCTATACCTTCTAGGCATTCTTTGGAAATTTGGCTCTTGGTGATTGACAATTTAGCTACTGATGACGTGAGTTCTTCCTTCACCTCCTTTTTTTTTGGAATCTTTGGTACTTGGTTATGGCTTGGCCTTTTCTCATTCCGAGTTCCTTTGTGATTTTTCAGATGTCTTTAAATCCTTGGGCTGGATGTGAGTGGTATGGAGAGTGTGAATGAGCATCAGGTATTGTTTGAATGTGGGCATGGAAGGTATTGGTATCTTGGTGATCGGGTATTGCCCCAAGTTGAACATGAATATCCTCCTACAACAGTTCCAATTCCTCCTACATGTGTAATATAATCACACACAACCTTGCATTTTATACATTTGAAAAAACTTAGATAAAATTCAAAAAAAATTCCCTTTTAGAGGCATTTTCACAAGAATCTCGCGACTAAGCTATTCCCGCAAAAATGGGTTAAGGCAAAATAGTGAAAACACAAAATTCAGATAGAAACTTTCACGACTGTCTCGCCACTATTTCTTGAGTAAAGCTTACCTGCAAAAAGTTTTGTACTTCAAAAACATTTTTTGAGAGTAACTTCGTGAGAAGGTAACCCGTGAAAAACACGTGTTTTTAGTTTTTAAAGGGAAGATGTTGAAAATTTTCAACAGTTTTTCATGAACAAATAACCACCATATGAACATAATAAATAGAATTTGTTATCAAAACTGAATTCCATTGATGTTATAGCCTTAAAGTTCAATTCAACATACTTAAATTCAAATTTAAACAACATCATAACATCAATATCAATAGTAATCAAACCATAGTTTGAACAACCATGTAGAAAATTAAATATATAATCTTCTAACATCATGAAACTATTATCTTTAATTCCAAAACTCACAAAACATGTTATACAGATTCGAAATTGAAAACTACTCTGATACCAATTGTTAGTTATATACATGTTTGTATCGTATACAAAACATACGTAGCGAAAAAATTAACGGATCTACTTCATTCGCAATTATTAACATGTACTATGCAAATTTCAGAATTCAAGAACAAGAGATCATACATTGGTGCGGTGAAATTCAAAACAAAATATTAGAAGTACTTGGGAACACTTTTAATTTTCACTCCAATTCCACTTTACGCCTAAGAAGTGTGGTCTCTCAATCAGTTTTCAAAAGGAGAATAAGAGAGTGTCTCACACTCATATACACACCATTTTTACAATGATGTCACATATTTACATAAAATTCTATATGTTTCTTCCTTTGTTTCTAACTGATTATCTAATTGGGCAAGTCATTTAGGCCTTTTCAATTGGGTTTTAGTGTGTGGTTTAGAGTGGGACCAAAATGGACTAATAGGGCACTAGCTCCAGTGGGCCTTGAGCTTTTCTGTCAACTCTTGATAAGTCAAAAGTTACCATTAACTATATTTAATACCACTATATAAATATAGTTGCACTCTAGGCCTTATTTATAAATTATATCCCAAGACTTTATTATACATGTAACCCCTTCATAAAATATTCGTAGTAATACAAAATCATGAATATAGACTGCTACTTTGTAAATTACTATATCTTAATCCTTGAGTACTCAGTTTAATCCTCTATGTTATTCATTATATATTTATGAAATTTGATTTCATAAATATATACTTTAGTAACTCCTTACTAAAGTGGTTAGGCTTAGCACTCTGAATAACCAAACCTATTAAATTTATCTCAAGGGAATATTTTATATCTCTGTTAAGAGACTATGAATTCCATTTTGAGAATATATGTTCCATCAACACTAAATGTGGCTGTTCAACATATTGAGGTTTTGATCGTGTCTTTAGATTTTACTTCTAATATATCAAAGTAACCTACATTTCATGATCAAGTCCATTATTCTCTCAGGATTAAAAGTTCATGTAAATAGAAGTTGCAAAATTTATTATTCATTTGACAGTCTTTAGGAGAATAATAAATCTCATAGCGGTCCAGTTCAATATGTCTTAACTCTTAAAATATATTAACATACCAACTAGAAGTCTCCACTTCCATGATCAAGACAAATTATCTTAGTTGATATGTTATAGTCTTCTCAGATGAAATACCCAATTTCATCATTGAATACGAACTATAATTCTGAGTTTACAAAGAACTTGCGATTTATATCTTCTGTGACTTTTTACATAAATCACATACTATGTATTTCATGGACTATATGATAATGTCCAATATTCATGTTACTGTTATTTTAGATTATAATAATATAATTTTATTAATTATAACATTAAGTGATACATAATGTCATACATAGTATCATACAATAGGATTTAAGGGCACACATCCTAATGGTGAGTTGGGTATGCCATGTTGCTTTCTGAGTGTTTTTTTCTTGAACTTTTCTTGATGATGGAATTAACACTTGATTTTCATGACTTTTCAGGCACATGGACTGGAAGCTGCTGATGTTACCAAAAGAACTTTAGGAGAAAGGATCAAGAGCCTTGAACTAGAAAATTGTTAGTATGATCCTCGATTTTTCACAAGTCAAGAAGGAAATACTGAAGGTGGCTCCTCTAGAGGTGGGTCAAGGAGGTCCTCTCGTAGGCGGACTTGGAGTTTTAATGATGTTTGACTTGTATTTTTCATTTTTCCTGCAAAATAAAGGGAAGTGTTCCTTAAACAATCTTGTACTATATTTCATGTTTAGCTCTTTGCCCTTTGGATCATGTAGAGACTTTAACTAACACAAGTTTAGAATTCACCTGATGAGGTCTTGTAGTACCAATTAAAACTTATCTTGATTGGCTCTAATGGAATCTGCACTTAATCGAATAAGGCGGAGCCGAATGCCCCTAGTTTAAAATGAATGCATGACTTTTTTTTTAATCTCCATGATGATTTTTTTTTTAAAAGAAAAAATGATGGTGGTCTTTTTGTTTTTTTTTTTGGAAAATTAATGAGACATGGGTGAATGCCTCTAGTTTGGAATATGAATCCATGAATCTTGAAAAAAAATGATTTGGTTAATTTTGAAAACAATGATGCAAGTGATGATTTTTAAAAACAAGTGAGTTAGGCACGTCAAAATGCCCTAGTTTGACCAAAAAAGAAAAAAAAAACTTTTTGAGTGTTAAATGATCCTAAAAAAATGTCTGGGAACTCAAAATTGCATGGATGTACGATGGACGGAGTGGGTGCCACTTGGCACATGAGGAGTGCCGAATCGCACTTTGAAAGTGCCGATCGGCACTTTTGGAGTGCTGAATGGCAGTTGGCCATGTCATGACACTCATGCCATCGTGAATTGACTCCTTATGCTTTTCTAATGCGTGTTTTGCATTTTCGTGATTTTTGAAAAATATTTCCTTTGTTTGTGACCATGAAACACTCTCCTCCTCAGTTACAAACTCTCTGAAACCAATTTCAAACCTGGTTAGGAGCTGATGTAGCTTATATAAATGATTTCTCCTGTGATAAATCTTTGCATCAAGGTTAGCAAAGCACAATAATCACAAGCAAAAGTCATCCATGGCTAGCAATCATAATTTCTCTCATTCAACAATTCATGATATCAGCAAATGGGTTTGTAGCTTTGATTTTAGTACCAAGACCAATTTTACAGCCTACAAACTAGAGGGAATTAAGGCTCTGAGGAATGTCAAAATCTAGTGCAATTTCCTTTGTGGTGCTATGAAATTCTGGGTTCTCGAAGATTCATGTGTTCTGGTTTAAAACTGCTGAACTTTATCCAAAAATTGAAGAATTTTTTGCTATCCTGGGCTATTATCCTAGCAGAAAATCTGTAGTGGTTTCTTGTGATCCCAAGCATAGGGAATCTTTGTCTGTTGCTATCGGTCTTCCTACTTCCATTACCGGTAGTATGATTGAAGGACATATGGTGAATCTTCGTGCAATTGTTTCCAGATTGATGGATAAACGTACCTATGGAGTGATCGACAATATGCAGAAAACTTTGGCTTGTCCTTATGCTTCGTGGGAAAATTTTTGCTTTGCTTTAGAAGGCGTGGTTTTATGGATGCTCGAGCCATAAGTGTTGTGAATCAAATTAAGGATGGTGATAATCCTGTTTCTTTGATCTTGGCAGAAACTCTTCTAGGTCTAGATGCTATATTTCATGGTGGAGAATCTCAAAACTTCTTAGGGAGTCCCTTAACTTTGCAGATATGGCTAATGGAGCGACTGGATATGATTGCTAAGCCTACAACTGGTTATTATGGGCCTAGCAATTTTCTTAGTAGGACTGTTATCAAAACTGAGTGTCAAACTGAGAGTGATTGGGTGAAGTTCTTGAACAAGAAATCCAGCACCTCAATCCAATGTAATTGTTATTGGTGGAAGTGCCCACCCCCTCTACTGTGGTCTCCAGGATCAGATCACATCTTCATTGTAGGGTTGGGAAGGGCAACTTTCTACAAGGCAGATAGACTCTTAAGGTAGTTTCAGTATGAGTAGGGAATGCCTAGTGGAAAAATAAGAAGATCTTTTACTCCTGTGGACACAAATCCTACTTCTATAATGAACATGCTATTAGGATTGGAGATGGTTGACTGAGTGGACCAATCTTTTGTCAAGGTTCACTTTCATAGGATGACTATAGAATACTTTAACTAGTTGGTGAACAAGATTGTTGACAAGGAAGCTGAGATGGTTTCCATGAGAAAATAGTTTCTCAGAGACAACCGGGAAAGACATGATGAAGACAATTATGAATACAAAAAAAGGGACAAGAATGATAAAGTACTTAACACAAAAGAAATCAATGATCAACAAAAGGAGAAAAGACTAAAGACAAATTGACCTTCTTATTTTTTTGGCTTTGAACATGTTTATTCAGAAGTTGATGTAAAAACTCTTATGTTTAGGAATTATTAAGGATTTGCAGGTTAAGGGTTCTGTTTAAAGTGTAGGCTTTTGGGGTTTGTTTTTTTTTTTTTTTTAAAATTTTTTTTTATGGCTTGGTTTAGGGTTTGTTTTTTTTTTCTTTTTTATTTTTATGGCTTGGTTTAAGGTTTGGGTTTCTGGATTTTGTGTAATGATATGGTTTAATGGAATGGTTGAATTTTTGGAAACTTTGGTTAATGGGCAAATGGTGATTTTGGGAAATTGTGACTGGACAAATGCATGGTTGCCTACGTACTCCCTTTGTAGAAGGATTAGGCCATCGCGTAGCTCATTGATGATGATTTTTTTTTGTGCCTTCATTTTTGCCTAGGCAGCCCTTTCAGGTTTTCAACCTAGCAGGCTCTCTCACTCCTTTTTTTACTCTCCTTTTGCATAGATTGTCCTTTTAGGTTTTCATCCTACCCCTTTTTTTTAGTTTTAGTTTTTTCTTGTTACCTTAATTTTTGCCTAGACTGCCATTTCAGGTTGCAGCCTAGCGAGGTTTTTTTTTTTTTTTTTTTTTTTTTGTGGTTTTCAATCCTAGGAAGGAAAATAATATAATTTACAACCACTTCAGACCTGGTGCTTTTAGACTACCATATCAGATGTGGTATTTCTTCAATTGATTAATGTTGGTTAGCTTAGTGAAAGGGTTTGCATCTAAGTCCATCAACCTTATTGCTCCCTTAGAGTATATCTATATGATAATGTATGGCCTGCCCAATTTTGCTTGAACTTCCTGTTTGCATCCTGAATCGGGGCTCGGATTTCCTTTAATAAAAAATCTCCCAACTTTAAATCTCTAATTCTCAATTTCTTGTCAGAAGCCTTCCTAAGCCTCCTTTGGTAACCTTGAATGTGATACAAGGCCTTGAGTCTTTTCTCATCTAGCATGCACAACTGATCATATCTGCTTTGTAACCAGTCTACTTCAGGGATGTCATTTTCCAATACTTTCCTTAGTGAATGGACACCCATCTCAATGGGAAGAACTACTTCCATCCCATACACTAATGAATAAGGAGTGGCTCCTGTGGAAGATGGAATCGATTTTCTATACCCCCAGAGTGTATAGGGCAATTGTGAGTGCCAGTCCTTGTAATTCTTTGTGCTATTCTTCAAGATTCGCCCTATATTTTTATTAGTAGCCTTAACCACTCCATTGGTTTGAAGATGGTAAGGTGTAGACTTGTGATGTTGAATGTTGAACTGTCGTAGTATCTTTTCTGTTTCTCCCTTTAAATGCTGTCCATTGTTATAGTTAATTTCATTTGGTACCCTATATCTGCATATGATATTGGTTTGGATGAATTAAGCAACCTTCTTTGAATTCAAAACCTTGTATGAGGCAGCTTCTACCTATTTAGTGAAATAATCAATGGATACGAGTATGAATTCATGCCCATTGGATACTGTTGGGTGAATCTTCCCAATAATGTCTATCCCCCATGTGGAGAATGGCTAGGGTGATGCCATGGTATGTAGTGGCATAGGTGGCATGTGTTTCAGATCTCCATAAACTTGGCATTAATGGCACTTTCGGACATGAGCCGCACAGCCGGCTTCTATAGTAGTCCAATAATACCCCTATCTCATTATCTTCCTCGACAACATGTGTGCATTCATATGTGGCCCATAGCTTGACTCATGAACCTCTTCAATTATTTGATGTGCTTCCTTGGCAGTTACACAAAGAAGTTGAATTCCATCATATGATCTTTTGTAAAGCCTTTCACCATAATTGATGTAATTGGTAGACAACCTCTGGATGGTTAATTGATTATTCTTGTCTTCGAATGGTGGGTATGTCCCATCCTTGAGATCTTGTAGGATGTCTAAATACCATTCACTTTCTCCATTCTTTCCCTGATCTTCTTCTATTGTCATGCAGTAGGTTGGTTCTTCTTTTTGTACCAACACTATCGGTCTTGCTTTATCTTCTTTTTGCCTATCCATCATGGATGCCATGGTTGTTAAAGTATCTGCAATTTGATTCTGCATCCTCGGCACATACTAATATTAAATCTTGCTGAATTTTGATGCCCACTTCAGAAGACATTCATGATAAGGCATTCATGATAAAGCATCAACCTTTCTTCCTTGATCTTCCATTTATTTTGAATCTGAGAGATTATCAAAGTTGTGTCTCCGTATACCTTCAACTCTTTCACTCCTAGGCCTAAGGCTGATTGTAGGCCTATAATGCAAGCTTCATATTCTGTGGCATTATTGGTGGCAGGAAAGTTGAGTCTGCCAGAAAATGGAATATGTGTTCCTTATGGGAAAATTAAGAGAACTCTAATTCCACTTACATTTTGATTTGTTGCTCCATCAAAGTGTATCTTCCATGATTCTACTTCAATCCCTATGATGTCTTCATCTGGAAAATCTCCTTGAATCTCTTCAACTTCTTCTGATGATCAATGGGCTAGGTGATTAGCAATTGCCCCTCCACAGATTTCTGGGTCACACACTTAATATCAAATTCTAACAAAAGCAACACCCATTTAGCTGTCTTTCCATCTTGCACAAGTTTTTCCATTAAGTGCTTCAAAGGATCCATTCTTACATCAACAAAACTATATGAGCAAGCACATAATGTCTGAGTTTATAGGTTGCCCATCCAAGTTCTACTCCTGTCTTCTCTAATGGTGAATACTTTTCTTCATAAGGCAACATCTTTTTGCTGATGTAGTTAATTGCATTCTCTTTTCTAGTCTCCTCAAGGTATTGAGCAAGTAGAGCTCCCATTGTTGTATCTGTAGTGGTGAGATACAACAATAATTGCTACCGGTGGGACAAGTATTGGTGGCTAAATAAGATAATTCTTGATCTTTTCAAAGGCCTCTTGGAATTGTTCATTCCATACTGTAGGGAACTCCTTCTTAAGTAATCGAAAGATTGGTTCACATGTCATGGTGAGTTGAGCTATGAAGCTGCTGATGTATTGTATCCTCCCCAGAAATCATTGGATCTCCTTTTCAATTCTTGGGGGCTTCATCTCTACAATTGCCTTGATTTTGTCAGGATTGACTTCTATTCCCCTCTAGCTTACCATAAATGCTAACAGTTTTCTGGGTGTAACTCCAAAAGTGCATTTCTTTGGATTCAACCGTAACTTGTAGAACCATATTCTTTCAAAGAACTTCCTCAAAGCCGATATGTGCCCTTCACGGTCTTTGGATTTCACAATCATATCATCAACATAAACTTCTACTTCTTTGTGGATCAAATCATGTACCAAAGTAGTGGCTGGACATTGGTAAGTAGCACTAGCATTTTTAAGGCTAAATAGCATGACTTTGTAGCAATATGTCCCCCATGGTGTAATAAATGAGGTTTTCTCCATATTTTCTGGAGCCATCTTAATCTGATTGTACCTTGAAAATTCATCCATAAATGACAGCAAAGCATGACTTGCTGTGTTGTTAACCAGGACATCAATGTAAGGCAAAGGGAACTCATCTTTTGGGCTGTCCTTATTCAGATCTCGAAAATCTATACACATTTTGACATTCCTATCCTTCTTTAGTACCGGAACCACATTAGCCAACCATTTTGGATAGTTGACCACTCTTAGGAATCCTGCATTGTATTTTTTCTCGACTTCTTCCTTGATCTTGAGAGTCCACTCTGGCTGTATTCTTCTCAACTTCTGCTTGATCTACTTCATGGTTAGATTTGTTGGAATGCAATGCTATACTATATCTGTATCAATCCCAAGCATGTCTTCGTATGACCACGCAAAGACTTCCTTGTACTCTGTCAGCAGTGCCACTAATGCATCTTTTTCTGAGGTGGTTAGAGTATTGTCTACTTGTATCATTTGAGGTTCATCATCAGTTCCAAGGTTAATGAGTTGAGTTTCTTATTTTATGGGCTCTAGGTGTCCATGTTTTAATTCCTTATTATTAAGGGTTTCTTTACCAATTTCAGAAACAAAAACATTCAAAACCAACAAATAAGCAGAATCATAAATTATATTAAAAGGGAAAGAGTTCTCAACAAAATCTACATACTCAACAGACACAATAGACTTAACTTAATCAGACTTAACTAGAAAACTATCACAAACAGACTTAATATGAATAGAAATACTACCAGAAATAGACTCAATAGGGACAAAAACAATGTTCTTAGCAGGGGTGATTGGCTCGACGGTCTAGATCTTTTTGGTAAAAGTGACTGACTTGACGGTCTTGATCTTCCTCACAATGTACTCCATGGGGTAGACAGCTCCCTCCCATGCCTAGTTCTTCAACTCAGTTGTGGCTTCAATAATGGCAGGTGGCTCCCAATAAGTTCCTTCTTCCCTCAGCATCAATACTGTGGGATCTTCATCCATATGATTTGTGGCTTCTTCGTCAATCTTCATGTTTGTTGGCTTGTCAGTCATAAAAGCATCCAGGCGCTCTATGCTATCCATCCACTTTTCAAACCGGTCATGCTTGCCCTTGTTACCCAAGTAGGTGTGTTAAGGGAGATGCTCTGACTCGCCCCTTTCCATCCTCTCATCATTACGTTCAGCATTCTCAAGTGTCATGATTCTGAGACTGTGGACCATCAGTTTTTGGTCTAGAGTGGTCAACCTAGCATCTATGTCATCCTCCTCTTTGGTATGTTGGGTTAGTGAACTTGGTTCTGAATCATAATACGACCCCAATTCCAGAATCTCTCTTCCATGCTTGTCATATAGAGGGTCGGGCCTTGAACTGACATTAGTGATATCGCTCCATTCTGAAAGATGCCAATAGGGGTATTCATCATAGTATATTTCATTGGTTTGTCTATTCTCCTCTCTTGCACTCTCTAACACATTTATCAGCATGTATTGGTCACTATTAGTGTTGCTCCACTTGTTAGCTTCAGCATCATCTTCAATGTTTTCATCATAATAGTCCACATCATCATCATTTTATTCATAGAACAAATCTGCATCTTTATCTTCTCTATCATTAGGGGGTTCATCCCAATCATTGCCACTGTATGGGCTATCATAATCTTAGCTGCTGTTGTCCTCACTATCGGTGTTACTGTCATCATTATCATCATGTCCACTATCACTATTGCTGCTATTACTCCTACTATTACTCTTGTCATCACTTCCATCCTCATCATTGCTAGGGGCTGCTCCCCCTTCCTCGTCTTCATCATTGGCTCTTAGCTCATACGGGCTCTTCAATGCGTGCTGGCAAGCCTCCCAATATTCTTCTTCTTCTTTATTGCATATAGGATCTCCAAGGAGTGTAGTCATGGCATCAGGATCCATGTAATCAGCCCAATCAGTTGGAACCCAAGTTGCATATTCTTTCTTCAATTCTGGAACCTTGTTGTTGCAATCAAATAGTATTTACCCAAGCAACATTGTCTTTGTCATAGGATCAAATCTCGATTCAGGGAATCCACAATAACGTTGACTTTCTTTAGCTTTTACAAACTTCCCATTCAATGTAGGAGTATAGGGTTTTAGAGGTTTTGGAGGATAAGGGAGTCCTTTTGCTTTGGGTTTGGTTCAAGCCATCTTGCTCACTTCCATTTCTAATAAATCATCATTAGTGGGCTTATAACTTAGCTCAAAAAGTGGTGTGGTGGTAGGAACATCAAGACTTGAACAGTAGGCTTCTTCACAGTTCTCCCCAAGTTCGTCCCCGGAAGTTAGTTCATTCTCCTCATCATTGCGATCACATTGTTGTTACCATAGGGAGCAAAGTCCATCAGGATCTTCTCCATTTCTTGTTCTCTCCTTTCAAAGTTAGGCATCTCAATCTCAAAGCCATCCAAGGTCAATGGCTCTTTCTCAAAATCAATACTGAAAATAGGCTCATGCATAGTCAAAGTATCCCCATATATGGTCACAATAGCTCCTTCATGTGGAAACTGAACCTTTTGATATAGAGAGGAAGGTATGGCCTTTGCGTCATGGATCCACGGTTGCCCAAAGAGCATATTGAAGCATGAGGCTATATTAAGGACTTGAAAATCCACCTTTTTGACCATCGGTCCTATGGTAAGCTCTAATGTTATGGTTCCTAAGACCTCTCTTCTACTGTTGTCGTATGCTCTCATATGTTGATTGGTAGGCATAAAGTCTTCAATGCTTAACCCCAAACAACTTGCAATCTTTTAAGGACACAAGTTCAAAGCACTTCCATCATCTATCAAAACCACTGGTATCCTTTTCCCCATGGCATCTACAGTGATATGTAACGAGTCGTTGTGGTGCTTCCCCTTCTTGGTTAGATCCTTGTCAGAATAGGAAATTGTGAGTCCCCTATTTATGGACCCAATCATAGCATTTAGATCTTGGGAGGTTGTGGTTGTAGGGACTTGGATTTGGTTGAGAATATCTACTAGGTTTTGTTGGTATTTGTATGAGGCCATGAGTAAACCCTACAAGGATATGTTAGCTTGTGTCTTCTGTAGTTGTTTGTGTTAGGATATGTGCCCTTAAATCCTATTGTATGATGCTATGTATGACATTATGTATGACTTAATGTTGTGTTTAATACAGTTGTTTATTTTTATCTAAAGTAATGGTATCATGAATATTTGGACATTATCATATAGTCCATGAGATGCATAGTATGTGATTGATGTGAAAATTCACAGAAGATATAAATCACAAGTTCTTTGTAAACTCAGAATTTTTAGTTCGTAGTCGGTGATGAAATTGGGCATTTCATCTGCGAAGACTATAACGTATCAGCTAAGATGATTTGTCTTGATCATGGAAGTGATGACTTCTAGTTGATATGTTGATATGTTTTAAGAGTTAAGACATATTAAACTGGACCACTGTGAGATTTATTATTCTCCTAACGACTGTCAAATAAATAATAAATCTCACGACTTTTATTTGCATGAACTCTTAATCCTGAGAGAATAATGGACCTGATCATGACGTGTAGGTTGCTTTGATATATCAGGAGTGAGATCTAAAATAACGGTCAAAACCTCAGTATGTTGGGCAACCACATTTAGTGTTGATGGAACATATATTCTTAAGATGGAATTCATAATCTCTTAACGGAGATATAAAGTATTCCTTTGAGATAAGTTTAATGGGTTTGGTTATTCAGAGAGTTAGGCCTAACCACTTTGGTAAGAAATTACTAAAGTATATATTTATGAAATTGGATTTCATAAATATATGATGAATAACTTTAAAGGATTAAACCGGGTACTCAAGAATAAGATGTAATAATTTACAAAGTGGCAGTCTACGTTAATGACTTTGTATTACTACAAATATTTTATGAAGGGGTTTCATGTATAATAAAGTCTTGGGATATAATTTATTAATAAGGCCTAGAGTGCGATTATATTTATATAGTGGTATTAAATATAATTAATGATAACTTTGGACTTGTCAAGAGTTGATAGAAAAGCCCAAGTCCCATTGGAGCTAGTGTCTTATTGGTCCCTTTTAGTCTCATTCCAAGCCACACACTAAAGCCCCATTGGAAAGGCCCAATTAAATAATCAGTTAGTTATAAAGGGAGAAACATATAGAATTTATTTTTTTTTAAGAAAAGAATCGTAGAGAAAAAGAGAGAGTGAGACACACTTTCGTTCTCCCTTTGGAAACTGATTGAAAGATCACACATCTTAGGCGTAAAGTGGAATTAGAGTGAAGATTAAAAGTGTTCCCAAGTGCTTCTAATCTTTGTTTTGAATTTCTCCACACCAAGGTACGTTATCTTGTTCTTAAATTCTGAAATTTACATAGTGCATGTTGTCAATCATGAATGAAATAGATCCTTATTTGTTGCTTCCGCTATGTGTTTTATATGGGATACAAAACCAGATTTTATCCAACTATTGGTATCAGAGCCAGGTTTTCATATCATGATTGTATAGCGTGTGATTAAATTTTTGGAATTTAAGAAAACTGTTATCTTTATGTTACAATTTTATGCATCAAGTTATGGTGTTGTGTTGTTGTTTTTAATATTGCAAGAGGAATTGAATAGTGCTGCATGTGGGTGATTGTACGGGTTGCATAGATATGGTTATTCCATGTATAACTGTTTGCAACTACCAATGCATGAACCAATTTAATGCATCGTGACAGGCCATAAATGCGTTGACCCCTTGTGATAATTAGATTAATTAAATTAGCCCAGTTATTAATTAATCAAATTAACAGATAATATCACGTGGCAGCACAAACAAATCACCAAACTAAGATATGCAGCGGAAAATAAATAACACGGTGATTTGTTCACGAATGGGGAAAACCCTAAGGCAAAAACCCCACCGGGTGATTTAAGGTCACCACTCCCGAAACTCCACTATTATCACAACAAGCAGTTACAAGTAAGGAATCCCAGTACCTCACCAACCTACAGTTGAACTCTTACCCCAATACCCAATTGGACTTGTTCTGTAGTGTCAATTTCTCCAGTTTAATGCACGGCTCCCAGTACGTGACTAACCAATGTGATGCGCGGATCCCAGTACGCGTCTTACTCCTTTGCACGAATCCAAGTACGTGACTCACTCACCAACTTGAGGAAGAAAGAATGTTGGCTGCAAAGTTCTTCAAATCATCAGAGATGAACTAGGGCACGAACTTTGTCTCACAGATCACAATTTGCATGAAAGAGAAGAAGCAACTTGTATCTTGTGATTTCTGCTTGTTGCTCTCTTTGACGGCCCTTAAAATAATCCTTTTATATGTTTAGGGTTAGGAGAAAAGAAGTCCCAAAGACACACACACGGATTGGACTTGAAACAGACCTGGAAATCTGTTTTCTTTAATTCTCGACAGATAGAGGTGTCGAGAGGTGTCGAGAAAGCTGTCGAGGCTCGGGCTTAACAGCTTCTTTAAATCTCGATAGATGTATCTGTCGAGGTATCTATCGAGCTTTAAAATCTTGCACTTCCTTGCTTGTATCTTGGACAGACTTTGACGGCTTCAACACTTACTCTTGAACCACTGTTTCTTGAAGTGTTTAACACATCCTAGATCTACCCAATTACAAGTAAAGTGCGTTTTGTCTAAGGATAAGCCAATTACATAAAATAGCGACATATGTTCACAAGCTTGAACAACTACATATGTCCTAACACATCGGATTGGACTTCTTGCATGGATGATTACACCACTTGGTCATTAACGTATGGCTTGCATGAAATGCATGGCTTAAGTCTTAGTTGTATGGTTTGAATGCTCTTTCACGTATGGATAGCATGCCATGCATGGCTTGAATTAAATGCATGACTTGACTATTATACATACACCTAGTACTTGTCAAATGCTTTGGAAAAGTTGAAACTGTACCTGAAGGTTTTCAACCATCCAAAAGCATTATATATATGTATATATAATATAATAATATAATAATATAATAATATATTATATATTATATTATATATATATATAATATAATATAGTTTTATAAATATATATGTATATATATGAGTTTATGTGACGTTATATATATATATTAATGCTAGGATTATGAAATTTATTCCTAATGAGATTAGGACTATGTTCTCAAAGTGTCTAGCATTATTATGGTTCTTGACCTTAAAAACCTTATTTTTAAAATATCTAGTGGAAGAGAGATACAAGGGTTGGATCTCACGGCCTTCATTATTGGTTCATAGTAGTGTGAAATATATACTTTGTCTTTGCCTTGAGCTTAGCATTCCATGCGGAGAGTATTTATTTCATGGTCCTACAAGATTGAATTTCCTAGTTTATAGTGGTTTGATAAACACCTTGTCTTAGCCTCGAGCTTTGCATTCCATGCGGAGGGTGTTTTTATCATGGTACCACAAAATAAGTTTGTTAAAGGAATGAAATGTGGCTACACATGATTCTAGACAATGATATACACTAGACTAAGTATTTTAGTATCCTCTATACTGAGTTCTTGCTATTATTACTTAGAGGCTAAATTTAAAACGGCATATTATTAGTGTTTGATAAGAGTTATCATGATAGCACTAATAATGAGAGTAGTTCTCAATCAATCATAGTATTTAATATTCACTCTATGCTGAGGGATATTGAATATGGGATTGGGTTGTTGTTGCATATATTATTTTATGATTTTATTAAGGTTCCATATTATATGCTTATATGCTAAATTGATAATGTCCAGTTTACTTATTGTATTCATGTTTATTATTTTCAGATTTAAATCATGGCATCATTTAGCCCACTTGTTGCTATTCTTAACCAAAACAAACTGACTGGATCCAACTATGTTGGCTGGAAAAGGAATTTGGACATTGTTATTATTGCTGAAGAGCACAAATATGTGCTAACTCAACCATGTCCTAGCTTTCCTTCATTAGATGCTCCTATCGAGGAAAAATAGCGATATGATCGTTGGCAGAAATCTAATGAGATGGCCAAGTGCTATATCCTAGCATCTATTTCAAATGTTCTATAGCATCAAATGCAGGATGTAGAACATGCTTCAGACATCATGCTAAGTCTGAAGGAGATGTTTGTTGAGCAAGGCCGGTCTGCAAGGCAAGAAACCATGAGGCAAATTTATAATACCAAAATGGCTGCAGGAAGTTCAGTAAGGGAGCATTATCTTAGGATGATTGCTAATCTGAACACATTAGAAGTTTTAGGTGCTGACATTGATGAAGAATCCCAAGTGGATATGATACTCCAGTCACTACCGGATTCATTCAAGGAATTTAGACTCAATTATAATATGAACAAAAAGATTTATTCTTTGTCTGAATTAATGAATGAGTTAGTGGCAGCGGAAGGCATCCTTGGTACTTCTAGTCTTGAAGCCAATGCGGGTGAAGCTTCTACTTCTCAACCTAAATCGAAATGCAAAGGTTAGAAGAAGAAGGACTTCACTAAGAAAGATGGTAAACAAATTGCCTTAGGGGTTGCCGACAAAGGAAAGAAAACCGAAGGAAAGTGTTTCCATTGTGGTGAGAAAGGACATTAGAAGAGGTATTGTCCAAAGTTCAAAGCTGCCAAGAATAAGGGTAATAAACATTCCTTTCTTCTTGAAATATGTTTGGTACAGAATCCAACAGATTCCTGGTGTGTGGATTCAGGTTGTACTAATCATATCTGCAATGCTTTGCAGGGGTTCCAGGAGACCAGAAAGTTGAATGAGGGAGAAATATTTCTTACTTTGGCTGATGAGATCAGGATTCCGGTTGTAGCTGTTGGAGTGTATAATTTGTGTTTTAAGTCTAAAGTGTTAATATTGGAAGACTGTTTGTATGTACCTAATGTTCGTAGGAATTTGATTTCTGCAACTTACTTAGGTAAGCATGGATATTGTATTATCCTGAAAGACAATGTTGTAATAAAGAAGGATAAAATGTTTATCTGTTCTAGCAATATTGTGGGTGGTCTTTATATTTTAACTCCTGACGTGCATGAATTATACAATTCTGAAATAGATAATAGCTCTCATGTAAAATTATTAAAAAGAAAGTTTCCTTCTACTAGTGAAGCATATCTTTGGCACTTATGTTTGGGTTATATTAATTCAAGTAGGATTCAAAGACTAATCAAAGACGGACTTTTACAGCCTATGGGCTTTGATGGTTTTCTAGTTTACGAATCTTGTTTGGAAGGTAAAATGACCAAACAGCCTTTTAATGCAAAAGGTAGAAGAGCTCAAGATTTGCTAGAACTAGTGCATTCAGATGTATGTGGTCCTATGTCAATCCAAGCAAGAGGTGGCTATGAGTATTTCATTACTTTTACTGATGATTACTCTAGATTTGGTTATGTGTACCTAATGAAACGGAAGTCCGAACCCTTTGAAAAGTTCAAAGAGTTTAGGGTTGAAGTTGAGAATCAATTGGGTAAACGCATAAAGGCCATTCGATCTAATCGAGGTGGCGAATACCTTCTTGGTGACTTCAAGTATTACTTGACTAAAAATGGGATTATATCCCAGTTGATTACACCTGGAACTCCACAACAAAATGGTGTAGCAAAAAGAAGGAATAGGACTTTTTTAGATATGGTTAGGTCCATGTTGAGTTATTCGACTCTACCAATTTCCTTTTGGGGATATGCCTTAAATACTGCAATGTATCTTCTGAATTTAGTACCTTCAAAGTCTGTTCCTAAAACACCTGTAGAGTTGTGGAATGGGTGTAAGCCTAGTATGAGACATCTCTAGATTTGGGGTTGTCCAGCATATGTGTTGAAAGGAAATTCTGACAAGTTACAGTTTAAAGCAGAAGTGGTTTTCTTTGTAGGATATCCAAAAGGAATTGTTGGAGGTTTATTCTATAGTCATAAGGATAATAAAGTGTTTGTTAGCACAAATGCCAAATTCTTGGAAAATGACTATATGAATAATTTTACTCCTAGAAGTAGAGTTGTCTTGACTGAAATGAATGAACCTGTAGTTGACCAACCAATGGATGAAACTAGGGATGATGTGGCTGTATTAGATACACCACAAGATATTACTCATGAGATATCTAGTACACAGGTGCCTCGTCATAGTGGGAGAATTGTTTGGCCTTCTATAAGATTTATAGGTTTGGAAGAAACCTATGAAGCTATCTCAGAAGAGGCTGAATTGGATCCTTACACTTATGATGAAGCCATAAATGATATAGATGCACATCATTGGATCCAAACTATGAAATCTGAATTGGATTCTATGTATTCCAATCATGTATGGGATCTTGTAAAGGCGCCTAATAGCATTAAACCTGTTGGTTGCAAATGGGTTTACAAGAGGAAGAGTGGGATAGATGGAAAGGTTGAAACATTTAAAGCAAGACTAGTGGCGAAAGGGTATACACAAAAAGAAGGCATTGATTATGATGAAACTTTTTCGCCAGTAGCCATGCTTAAGTCTATCAGAATTCTCTTATCCATTATTGCTCATTATGATTATGAGATTTGACAAATGGATGTCAAGACTGCATTTCTTAATGGCAATCTTGAAGAAGAAATATACATGTTGCAACCGGAAGGTTTCATAGCAAAGAACCAAGAGCATATAGTATGCAAATTGAATAGGTCCATTTATGGACTTAAGCAAGCATCTAGGTCATGGAACATCAAGTTTGATCAAGCAATCAAATCATTTGGTTTTGAACAAAATCTTGATGAACTACGTGTGTACAAAAGACATCGAGATAAAGTAGTAATGTTCCTAGTGCTTTATGTTGATGATATTCTACTCATTGGGAATGATGTAGGGTGCTGTCATCGGTTAAAGTTTGGTTGTCTAGCCAATTTGATATGAAGGACTTGGGTGAGGCTAACTTTAGTCTAGGGATCAAGCTTTGGCGAGATCGCAAGAATAAGATGTTAGGCTTATCACAAGCTGGATATATAGATAAGGTTCTAGAACGGTTTAGCATGCAAAACTCCAAGAAAGGATTGCTTTCTTTTAGACATGGAGTTCCTCTGTCTGATGACCAAAGGCCTAAGACTCAAGAGAAAGAAAATATGATGAGACAAGTTCCTTATGCTTCTGCAGTGGGAAGTCTCATGTATGCCATGCTTTGTACTAGACCAGATATTTGTTATTCAGTTGGCATGGTTAGCCGATATCAATCAAATCCAGGACCAAAACATTGGCAAGCGGTAAAGCATATTCTCAAGTATCTACGGAGAACGAGGAATTATATGCTTGTTTACCATAGTGAGGATTTGATTCCCATTGGCTATACAGATTCATATTTTCAATCAGATCTAGATTTCAGAAAATCCACTTTAGGATGTGTTTTCACCTTGGGAGGTGGAGCCATAAGTTGGAGGAGTGTTAAGCAATCTTGTATTGCAGACTCCACCATGGAAGCCGAGTATGTTGCTGCTTGTGAAGCAGCAAAGGAGGTTGTTTGGCTCAAGAAATTCCTTTCTGATCTTGGTGTTGTTAGAATGGAGCAAGTTCCCATCACATTGTTTTGTGATAATAGTGGAGCGGTTGCACAATCTAAAGATCCAAGAAATCACAAGAAAGGAAAGCACATTGAGAGGAAGTACCATATCATTCGAGACATTGTTGCTCGTGGAGATGCTGTGGTAGCAAAGATTGAAAGTGCAAATAATTTAGCAGATCCTTTTACCAAAACCTTGCCTCAAAGGACTTTCGAGTCACATTTGGAGGGAATGAGAGTTAGATTAGTGCACAATAGTCTTTAGGGCAAGTGGGAGAATGTTAAGATATGTGCCCTTAAATCCTATTGTATGATGCTATGTATGACATTATGTATGACTTAATATTGTGTTTAATAAAGTTGTTTATTTTTATCTAAAATAATGGTAACATGAATATTTGGACATTATCATATAGTCCATGAGATGCATAGTATGTGATTTATGTGAAAAGTCACAGAAGATATAAATCACAAGTTCTTTGTAAACTCAGAATTTGTAGTTTGTAGTCGGTGATGAAATTGGGCATTTCATCTGCGAAGACTATAACGTATCAGCTAAGATGATTTGTCTTGATCATAGAAGTGATGACTTCTAGTTGATATGTTGATATGTTCTAAGAGTTAAGACATATTGAACTAGACTGCTGTGAGATTTATTATTCTCCTAATGACTGTCAAATGAATAATAAATCTCACGACTTTTATTTGCATGAACTCTTAATCCTGAGAGAATAATGGACTTGATCATGACGTGTAGGTTGTTTTGATATATCAGGAGTGAGTCTTGATCATGGAAGTGATGACTTCTAGTTGATATGTTGATATGTTTTAAGAGTTAAGACATATTGAACTGGACCGCTGTGAGATTTATTATTCTCCTAACGACTGTCAAATGAATAATAAATCTCACGACTTTTATTTGCATGAACTCTTAATCCTGAGAGAATAATGGACCTGATTATGACGTGTAGGTTGCTTAGATATATCAGGAGTGAGATCTAAAATAACGGTCAAAACCTCAGTATTTTGGGCAATCACATTTAGTGTTGATGGAACATATATTCTCAAGATGGAATTCATAATCTCTTAACGGAGATATAAAGTATTCCCTTGGAATAAGTTTAATGGGTTTGGTTATTCAGAGAGTTAGGCCTAACCACTTTGGTAAGAAATTACTAAAGTATATATTTATGAAATTAGATTTCATAAATATATGATGAATAACTTTAAAGGATTAAACCGGGTACTCAAGGATAAGATGTAGTAATTTACAAAGTGGCAGTCTACATTCCTGACTTTGTATTACTATAAATATTTTATGAAGGGGTTGCGCGTATAATAAAGTCTTGGGATATAATTTATTAATAAGGCCTAGAGTGCAATTATATTTATATAGTGGTATTAAATATAATTAATGGTAACTTTGGACTTGTCAAGAGTTGACAGAAAAGCCCGAGGCCCATTGGAGTTAGTGTCTTATTGGTCCATTTTGGTCCCAATCCAAGCCACACACTAACGCCCCATTGGAAAGGCCCAATAGGCCGGCCCGATTAGATAATCAGTCAGTTATAAAGGGAGAAACATACATAATTTTTTTTTTTTAAGAAAAAAATCGTAGAGAAAAAGAGAGAGTTTGAGACACACTTTCGTTTTCTCTTTGAAAACTGATTGAGAGACCACACATCTTGGGCGTAACGTGGAATTGAAGTGAATATTAAAAGTATTCCCAAGTGCTTCTAATCTTTGTTTTGAATTTCTCCACACCAAGGTACGCTATCTTGTTCTTAAATTCTGAAATTCACATAGTGCATGTTGTCAATCATGAATGAAATAGATCCTTGTTTGTTGCTTCCGCTATGTGTTTTGTATGAGATATAAAACTAGATTTTATCCAACAGTTTGAGGACCTCATCCTCTTTGGCAAGTGTTTGTTGGGTAGATCTATTCAGGGCTTCTACCAGGTTGTCGGTCTCCAAATGTGGGAGTTTGAAGTGTCTCCCCCCCTATGATGGGGGCAATTTTTGTTGGGTCATTCAGATTGGTGTCTTGGGGTTTGAAGTGTCTCCCCCCATTTGTGGCTGTTTGGATATTTACTTGGGGTTTGAAGTGTCTCCCCTCATTTATGGGTGTTGGGTAATTTGATTGGGGTTCAAAATGTCTCCCTCCATGTGTAGGTGTTTGGTTGTTTTCTCGGTATTTGAAGTGTCTCCCCCCGTTTATGGGTGTTTGGTAACCCTCGGGTTCTGGTACTTCTTTATTCCATATATCATATCTAGTGGTGGTAGTAGATGTCTTATCCATTAATTCTTCCTATGTCATCATAAAACATTCAGGTGGTCATAGATTAGCTCAGATGGGTCTTCTTTACTCTCCTCTTCAGTCATTAGGCAATTAATCCATAGTCTTTTTCCAATATTATGATTGGGTAAGGGATTGTTAGTGATGCTAGGCCTTGTAGGCGGTGCAATCACCTTGTAGTCTAATAGGTCTTGAATTGCATGACAAAGGCCAAAACAATGATCAGTATCATGGCCAAGGCCTTGGTGGTAAGCACACCTCTTATTCACATCAAAGTTTAAGGGCAAGGGATTTGAAATTGGTCTTGGTGCTAAGGGTATTAGCAACCCTTTTGCTTTTAGCTTGTCAAATACTTGGCTTATAGGCATATACATCTCATGAAATTCCCTCATAGGTCTAGGCCCTTGTGGTACTTGCATAGGTGCAATTGGTGCAATCAATTAATAACGATCATTTTTATGGATATTAGAAATATTTGTAGCCTTAGAATTAGATCTTACATTCTTTTTAAACCTTGGTGGGTCATCATTCTTTATAGTGCCATTGTTTATTGCATCCTTAATTTGAGTTCCAGTAGCAATCAAAGCTTTAAAATTAGGAAAGTATTGTGCAAACAAGTACTTATGGCATATAGGTAATAAATTCTTTACAACCATGGCTAACTGTTCCTTTTCACTTGGCCTATTCATCATCTGTGCTACCCAGGCTCTCCATTTGGTGATGAAAGTAGAGAAGGATTCTTTCTTCTCTTACTTTGTGGTCTCAAGATCTCTTATTGTGATGTCCACTTCTATATTTTACTTGTATTGCTTGTGAAACTCATGGCAGATGTCCTCCCTACTTCTTGCTCTTGCATCATCCAAGTTGAGGAACCACCTAAGAGAGGCTTCGGTCAGTGTGTTTTGGAACATCTGAGCAAGTACTTCTTTAGTAATGCCTAAGGGCTGCGCAGCCCTTATACAAATCTTCAGAAGGGACTTTGGGCAACCGGTCCCATTAAACTTGTCCAAGATTGGCATCTTGAACTTGGCAGGCAGTCTCACGTTAAGGAAAAGTGAGAGGGAATCGTAGTCTATAAGGTCCTCCATCTTGCGGGCTCTTCTAATCATCTCCTCCATTTTATTCATTCTCTTGTTGATCTTCTTCTCATTCTCTATGGTTAGTGGGTCATGATCATCCTTGTTCTCCTTTTGATTACTCTTCAGGTTTTGAAACTGTTGCACCATACAGTTCATGTCTTCCCTCAACTAGATTTGACTAGCTACCGTGGTGTTGAGTAGCTCTTGAGTGTTCATGGGTTCATCGGTGTTTGGGTGTTCTCCTTCTTCTACCATAATGCTAGGAGCTTTAAACTTCTTGTGGCTTGAATTGTCTTGTAGGTCGAAGATGGGGTTGTGATGTTGCAACATCGGAGACATTTCTATGCTTAAGGGATTTAGTACCGTGATGGGAGTGACAGACTTGGAACTAGGGCCGATGGCTTGAATGTCGGGCTTGACTAAATTCTCCCCTAATGACAAGCTTAGTCAAGTTAATCAAAGCTAAGACCCCATCCATATCAATCAACCAAACAAGCACACACAACATGCAATGCAATTTTAACCGGAACCGACCTAAGGGTAGGTTCTAAGTCATTACATTATAGGGTGAGTTTGTTGTTTCCTTGTTTTCTATAGCTAGGACGTTACACCTCCTAACTTGTAATGTAATGAACATTGTGTTGGTTCGAACGGCATGGTTTGTCCTTTATAGTCATCAGGAAATGATCCAGTGACTTTAGGCTATGAGTTGGTGAGTTTACCACTAGGTACCCGAATCTAATGAAGACCGGTGATCCACGATTACTACCACAACAAGTTGTTGAAAAGGGGTGCATACATTGTTGTTTAGATGGCACACACTATGACAGTTAGGGAAAGCTTTAACAAACAATACAAACAACAAAATATCATATAACATCTCAACAAACATAAATAAACAAATAAAAAACAATATCATGCAAAACAAGGGTACACATTTGGTCACTTAAGTCTAATACGAAACTTAGCCCTCGACATCCCTAGCGAAATCATCACTGTGAGAGACCAGGAAATTAGGGCCTCTAAAAAAAGAGAGATTTTGGGTGTGCTTTTTAGGACAGCTTTCCTTTTAGGTAAGTGGTGTGGAGTCCCTACTTATTTTATTTTTTATTTTTAAAGAAAAACTAAATAAAACTTTACATGGCTGAATTGTTTCATTTCATTGACTGAATAAAAGAAAATACATGTTTGAAAAATGGAAAATTACATGGCTTTGGGTCCTACTTAAAATCTACCAAAATACATCCCTTTTTGTCCTAGTTACATTCTACCCAAAATAAAAATAAAGACAAGGCTTGGATCTATTTATCCAAAGACCTAAATTCGGAGGCTAGGTTACAAAATGGGAAGGTGTTAGGCACCCATTCTGCCCAAACAGAGTCTAGTCTTCTAGACTCTTGTGACCTCTGTGTCCCTTTATGCATGCTATGAATGATATGCTGCACATGAGAAATAAAAACTAAATCACATAAATTTATTTATGAATTTATCCCCTTCTTTATTCAAAAAAATTCAGATATGTTTTAGTGATAAAAAAAATTGATTTTGGTTTGTAAAAAAAAAAACTAGATTTGTTTTTGAGAATTAAAAAAAAATATAGTTTTAGTTTTGTTAAAGACCAGATCTGTGTAGTGATGATAAAAAAAAAAAAAAAAAAGGTTTTTTGATGACTGAAAAATTGGATCTATTTTTATATGTTCGAAAATACGAAAAGGATTTTTTTTTTTTTTTTTTTATGAAGAGAATTTCATTCATAAAACCAAATTTATGCTATATTAACCAAACAAAACAAACAACAAAAATACAATTATGCATGATCTTTTCCTTTATTTCAAAATATGTTAAAAAAAATCAGATCTGCATTTAAAGAAGATACAAATCAGTTTTTTGTTTTAAGAAAAATTCAGATTTGTATCTAAAGAAGATACAATCCAATTTTTGTTTTGAGAAAAATTCAAATCTACATCTAAGGAAGATGTAGATCTGTTTTAATTTTGAAGAAAAATTCAGATCTACATCTAAGGAAGATGTAGATCTGTTTTATTTAAGAAAGATTAAGATCTACATTTAATGAAGATGCAGATCCGTTTTATTTTGAAAAAAAAAATTCAGATCTACATCTAAAGGAAGATGCAAATCCGTTTTATTTTGATAAAAATTCAGATTTACATTTAGGGAAGATGCAAATTCGTTTTATTTTGAAGAAAAAATTCAGATCTACATCTAATGAAGATGTAGATCTATTTTATTTTAAAAAACGGATTAGTGATATGCATATCTTTAAAATTAAGAAAAGATCACAATTACACTAAAATATTCAAGATGATGCTTTAACAAAACAATAATTAATAATTCATATTGTAGATATTTGGACAAAACTAAACTAAAAAAACATGCATGCATCGTCATAAAAGAAAGACATAAAGAAAAGAAAAGGGTATTTGAAAACAACCTCTTGCATGGAGCACTTCTTCTTGAGAGGATGTTTTAGGGTTCAAAGGAATTTATTCAATTATCTTCAAAAACCTAAAAACCCTAATTTAAAAGAGAACACCAGAAAAAAAGGGAGTGAGAAATTTGAGTGTGTGAAAAGGTGTCTCTCCTTGAGCGTAAAATAATGTGCCTCTCAGAGCATAAAAAAGTGTGCTGAATGCGAATTGGGATTCGTCTTTCTACAAAAATTTGGAAAAGGGTGTGCCTTATCGTCACTTGAAGGAAATTGGGCCAAAGCCCAAAAAAGTGCCATTCAGCACTTTTAAAGTGCCATTTGGCACTCCAAAAGTGTCGAATGGTACTCTTGGGCACCAAATGTAGTTTCGTGTTCGGGTGCATTTTATACTCCATTTTTAAGTTTTTTGAACCAGTCCTTGCACCTAGACGTGTTTTCAATCCGTATTCTAAGATTTTTTCTCTTTTTTGGATAATTTAGATATTTTCAGGAACAATTATCTTGTAGATAAATACCCCAAAATAAATTTTGATAAAGTTCAAATTTTCCACAATTTTATTGTGATCCAATTATCTCTTTTATTCCTATGCAAGTAATCCTATTTTAGACAATAATTATCAACCAATCACAAAATTATTTAATTAATTTTAATTGTTTAACTAATAAAATTAATTTAAATCGATCGTGTGTGGTTGACTCTACCTAGACACAATGCATGCTGACCTTGCAAACTTGATCATGTGATATCTTTCGATCTGATAGTCCGATTTGGAAACCGGACACACCATTACGACCGTTAGAATTTCAAGATCATTTTATGATTTGCAATGAATGAATTAATGCATGTAATGCAATTATGATTTTTGGTGTACATAGATGGTCATTCTTGTCATCTTCCTTGATTAAATCATGGGTACAAAATCAAGTGTCTACAGCGAGTTGCCTCTTAAAGCACACATTTGATAAATTCTTCACACTTTCTCACACACAACCCTTACATTATTCTCACCTAAATATAGGGTTTCTAAATACTTTACAAGCAAATTTGGCACAGTGTAAGGCCAACACATAGTTGAATAAATTCAACTTTATAATCTCCTTTGATTATTCAGTGACAAAACCCTAAAACAGACTCTAGAATTAAAAATGTGAGTTGGGAATAGTTGCCAAAATTCACTCACACCTAATTCTAGATTTGTGAAGCTCTTGAACCATACAAACAAGTTTCCTAAAAACAATATCACAAAATGCACTCATTAAGTTCATTGTAACTGGAAAACTTAAAATGCATAAGGAGCAAGCACAATACGATTAAGCAAGTATGAATATGATAATGAAGCATAACTTGACCATACAAGAATAATCACTATAAATAGTGACTATAATGAACATTCACATGGTGAATGAACATTCAGACATACAAGCAAATAAGCTCAATGCAAAGTATCATTTGCATGTTTAACACTCAACTGATGCAAGAACATTAAAGCAAGAAGCATTAGGTTTGAATTGCATCAAGGATACAAGATCCAACAAGGGCACAAGAGTACTAAAGAAAATGCAAAATATTAACTAAAAGTACTAAGCTATATAAGCAAAGGTACATAAAAGCATAGTCAAGTACACCATTACGACCGTTAGAGCTTCAAGAAAACTAGAAAGCTTGTTGTTTGATTTGCTTACTTTTGCATTGCTTGCTCCTCCTTTGATTTAGGTCTCTCCCCCTATCATTGCTCTCCCTTTATCATGATCACCGTCTCCCCCTTTTTGTCATGGAATAGCTAGTCATCATCTTCTTCTAGCTTCCTTTGGATTTGATCCAATTGAGTTTGGAGAGATGTAAACTTTGTTTCAAATCGGGTGTGCTGAGAGTGCATGATAGTTGTGAGGTCGGAAAATTTTGTGCTGATGTCTTGCACGGAAGCCATGATGTTGTCCAACTTCTCATCATAGGAGTGTGTGCTAGAGCTTCTATCACCTTGAGGAGCATTACTCTCTTGCTTGACATTCTTTTGGCTATGGCCTATTATAGCATTAAGAGTGCTAATGTTGATTGGTCTTTGCTTAGGTTGAGGATACTTATATTCCAATGTGGGTACTCCTTTTAGTTTCAATATCTTTGTGATGAGGCAACAAAATAGAAGACAGGTCCTAGAGGTTGTCCTCCTAGCATTTTTGATGAAAATGTGAAATATATGAGAGCATATATCAATTTCCTCATCGGTAATTAAGTCATGAAGAAATAGAGCCTGACCAAGATTCATGTGTCCGGTGCTTGAGAGAAAATAAAGATTATGAAACATTATTGTTGTGAGCAACCTTAAGTTGGGAGATAACGATGATAGACTAATTGATTTCCCATTTGAAGACACATCCAAGTTTTCTCCGAAAGTGTCCGAAGAATGTCAAGATCTGGTTCCAACTCATCATACGCCAGTGGTTTTGCAAACACTGGTTGGTTGATGTTCATAATGATAGCAAGATATGAAGGTGTTATAGTGAAGTCCTTTCCTCTTGCCTAACATCTTAGCTCTTCCCCATCAAAGAGGGCATTCGCATAAAGCTCTTTCACAAGTTCTTCATAAGGATTTTCAAGATTCGATAGAAGGTAGTTCCAATCCTTAGAAGCACACCATTTAGGAATGTTCGTATCAAGAAGAGTAGCTTGCTTAACAACCCATTCAATCACTAAGGGGATATTTAGTATAGGATCTGAATCGGGTGTCATCGAAAACTCCAGTTGAAGATCGAGTTTTCTTTAACTTAAGGGAGAAACGACTAAGGTCAATGATTAAATCCTTCCCTTTGCTACTGCTTCCTTTCATCGCTAGCTTTTTGAAAGGAGTCATCTTCAAGCAAAGACCATGAAATAGCAAAGAGCAAGATGAAAAAAAAGGGCAACAAACTTGATTAGCAACAAGTTAATACCAAAAACATAAACTAAGAATTAAACCCTAAAAACTAAAATTTAAAGAGTAATTAAAACAAAATTGACATGTGAAGATGCTAAACATTAAAGCATGATATAATCATGGCATTAGACATATAACATGTCAAAGATTGTCTCTGTGTGTGTGTGCATCATATGAAAAAGTGTGCATATAAGGCATGAAAACATGCAAAGGGCAAAGTGTGAAAGCACATAATCATTTGTTGTTCCAACCATGGAAACATGATTATCCCTAAATTTTGTACTCAACGGAGTCCAAAAATACACATAAAAACATCTAAATAGACATTTTATCAATAGAATGGTATGCACACCACAACACAAAACATAGTATAATGCATGAGCATGTAATAAAAACATGTAAAAAAAGCATTATACCATCATTCTCAACAAAACCCATACATCAATTTCATCAAAAGCAACAGAAACCCATGTTCATCAACCATATCTCAATATCTCAACACAAACAAAAAATCCATGAAATTTAATGATTTAAACTTGAAATAAAGTAAAAAGGAGTGAAAACCCATATATTTTCTTAGATTTGGAGTGGAGATTGTAGATGAAAATGGAGGTTTTTGGATTGAAAATGGCGGTTTTGAGAGAGGGAGAGGTGGATAAGACAGAGATAAACATGTGATGCGAGGGAAACTAGAAAAGTTTCAAAAAACTGTCTGCGTTTTAACCCTATTTTTGCAAAACAAGCAATTGTCGCGACTTAACTGACTTGCGAGTGAGTTGCCAAAATCCCTTGAACCTAGATTTTGAAAAATTTTTGTAAGTCGTGTTCTCGACTGGGACTTGCACTCGCCACTAAGTTGCAAATGCCTCTAGATAAACTCGTGACTCTCGAATGTGTCGCTCAAATGAGTCACCAAAAAGTCTAAAACCCTGATTTTGAAAATTTTTCTAAGTCTTTTTCCCGACTTGAACTCTTACTCGGTAATGAGACGCGAACCATTTTGGGTAAACCCGCAACTCGTGAGCGAGTCGCCAAAAGGCAAAGTTGAAAATTTTTGGATTTTTGTAAATTTTTTTGAAAAAAATACTTCCAAAAGCCACTAAAATACTCGAAAATCTTTTTGGGTTTGATCAATAGATGCTTGAGTATGTACATCGCATCTAATCAAGTACAATCACACAAATGAATTAAGGCATTCGTTGAATAGAGACATGTGTGATGTGGGTGGATATCAAATATGAGATAGTCCTTAGTCTAACGTGAAGCTTCAATGATCAATTCAGCTAAGTCAAACACAATTAACACTAAGTAGTGTGACCTATCTCAATTGCAGAATTGAACATATATGACCTCCCACATAAACTTGATTACATAGAGTTAGAAGCTTTTCATTTGTCTTCTTTTCTTTTGATCATTTTGATCTTTACATCTCTTTTTAAGATCGATGCCTGCAATTTTTGATATTTCAATTTGATGAGTAAGCCTTTGGCTTTTTGGCACCATATATTTTAATTACATGTCGCTTTCCCTTTGTCGGGGGCTTTTTTTGCGTGTAGCCACGTGTCTTCCGCTGGAAGTGTGACATTGCTAGACCTGGATTTGTTTTGGGGAGTCCAATCTGGAACTAGACATTGGGCTGCATAGACCAATTGCTTCCGGTGTATTTTAAACCTACAAAATAAATAAAGCCCAAAGTCTTAGAATCATGATAATGGTTGAAATATATAAATAATATGCTTAGCATAATAGCTTTGATTAAATGGTGATTTGAACATTATTATTATGTGTGTTAAGTGATGATCATTAGAATTTAATTAATTAAGTGTCAAACGTCCAGTAATGGGATGAGTCCAACAGTTTATATCTAGTTGTGGTATAGTTCGTGTTCAATATAATAAGGTATGCCCAGTAATGGTCTATGTCCAAATAATGTATCTTCAGTAATGGTTTATGTCCAAATAATACACATCCAACAATGGTTTTTATCCAAGTAATATATGTCCATTGATGGTATATGTCCGAATAATATATGTCCATTGGTGGTTTATATCCTAATAATATGCCCAGCTATGGTGGATCAATTTATTAATATATATGTTCATTAATGAAGTATTAGTGTGATCATGTTTCATTAAATAATGAGATGATATTAAAGTAACTTGCATCCAGTGGTATAATAATAATAAATTAACATGTACTTAATAATGTAATCTTAAAAATAGAGAAATATTGACTTATCTTGTGTGTTTTTGACTCCAGCTGTATAGAATAATATGAGTACAACAGTAAAATGATAATAAATTAAAATATACTCAATAGTATAATGTTGGAGATTAAAATATAATGACTTATCTTCGTAGTTCGTAGCTCCAGCCCTATAACATCAGTGGACTTATAACATTTCAGCAGCATGAGATAATGAGTCTAGCGGTGCGGTATGATATTATGAGTCCTTTCACGGTGACTTCATGATTGAAAGAGAAAAATAGGTGCAACTAGAGGGAGAGAGAATATGTCCAACCGTGTGCATAGGTTGGTTAAGTTTATCCCCTTTATCATGCACTTAAATGATTTTCCCTATGTAATGCTCTTTTAGTATTTTGTCAAATATGAGTGATGTTGCCTTCCATGAGAAGGGCTTTTGAACTATAACTTTATGCCTTTCATATGAAGGGCTTTTAGCATTATGATTATATGCCTTCCATGAAAAGGGCTTTTGTAATATGTTCTTGGAAGAGTGTTTGATATTTTTTGAGATGTATGGATATGGTAAAAAATATAAATGTTTTGTGAGATATGGTGTTTGTAATATGTATAGGAAGTATATGTAGATACTTTGTTGAATATGGATCTTGTATATAATTACTTTGTGAGACATTGAATTTAAAGATATATGAGAAGTATGTATCAATATTTTGTAAGGAATATGTTTGTAAAATATATGGAAGTATGAGATAGATAATATAAAGGTTAAATACCGTAAATACATAAGATTATAGCTACTGCTGGAGTGGTTTTTATTTTTTGGTTATGTCATTGGTTGTGTTGCTTTCTAAGAAGGGAAATTTTGTATGAGAAATAAAGAAAGAGATGGAGATGTGTTTTTGGGCAGCAAAATGATGAAGTTTTAGAATATTAAAGTGTGGGGGAGATGGGTAGTAGTGTGTGTAATAGGTGTTATCTAAGAAGCGAGATTTTGTAAGAGAGATGAAGAAATATATGGAGATGTTTAGAGATATGGTAGCAAAATGAATGAAGTTTTAGAATGTGGAAGATGAGAGGGATGGAGATGTGTTTTTGGGCAGTAAAATGATGAAGTTTCAAAATATTAAAGTGTGGGGGAGATGGGTAGTAGTGTGTGTAATAGGTGTTATTTAAAAAGTGAGATTTTGTAAGAGAGATGAAGAAAGATATGGAGATGTTTAGAGATATGGCAGCAAAATGAATGAAGTTTCAGAATATGGAGGATGAGAGGGATGGATAGTGTGAAATGGTGTCTTAGTGCTTGGTCCTCTTTATATAGAGCCAAGCAGGTAACTAGATTAGAATTAGTTGAAGGGAAATTTAGCAAATAAGGAAAATTCTTTAATAAAGTAAGTGGTTTCATTAGTGGGTTTTTGTTTTTTAACCAAAAGAAGAAAGTTTGAGCCTTTAATGCTGTTGGAGCTGCTGCTAGAGTTGTCAGCTCTATAGCAGTAGTTGTTGGATGATGTCATCTAAATGACATCTTTTGTTGAAGGAAAATATTTAGCATTAAAGTCATGGTTTGGTTAAAAATGGTAATATAAGCTTTATAGAATCCTTCTATTTTTGGTATTGTAGCTGGAGGCTAGGGATCTTAATTTAAAATGGTATGATTTCTTTTATAGGACTCTTGCTTCTTTGGGTATGGAAACAAGGTGCTGGGATTGGGCATTAATGGGCTGATGATATTACTTTTGGACATATGCCAGTTGCCTAGGCTGTTGCTGGAGCTACTGCAGCTGCTGCTGGAGCTACTGCAGCTACTGCTGGAGTTGTTGCTGTTTCTGTTGGAGCTGTTTCAGCTTTTGCTGGAGTTGTCGCAGCTTCTACTGGAGTTGTTGCAGCTTCTGCTGGAACTATTGTTGGTATTTTTGGCTAAGTTTCCTTTTTTGGAAAATTATATGTTTAGTCTATATATAATTTGGTAAGTAATAGACTAGTTGGTTGATAATTGATGAAGTTTTAGAGATGTAACTATGACCTCTTTGTATTTTAACCAAATCTTAGAGAGTAAGGAGAGCATTTAATGCTAGATATGAGATATTAATATATATATAGCCATGTGCTTGGAATTGATTTAAATAAAAATAATAATATAATTTATATGAACTAATATAATTACATTACATTTCTAAACTTATATTATATGATGAACATTAATTTTTATGTAAAGAGTGTAGATAGTTTTATCATTTTAAGTGTTATGTGATATAAGAGGCTTACCAAATGTTACCTATTGTACACGAACCTGTCAGAGTTTAGGGAATTGGGGAAGACATGCCAAGCAACATGCTTTCCTTTATTAACTTTGAACCACTAGAGCTTTACTGAACATTCTTCTTAACCCTCCAAACCACGACTCTCAAAATTCCCCTGGTGAAACTTATAAGCTTGGATCATGAGCTGAAAATGAGATGATGTGCCATGAGCTTGATCCATGGGGCTTTGCCGCATTTTCGTGTAAATATAGACTCTTTTGGGCTTTAAAAGATATTTTCCCAAAATTCGTGATAATGTTGATATGGTGCGAGTTGCCAATCAAATAAAACCATATGGGGTGAAAAATTTGTCCTTAACACCCTTTTTCCTAGTCAAATACTAGTTTGTGCGATGGCTTTTTCAGCTCATTATCTTGTTTTTGAGATTTGACATTGGTTGAGCTCTTTAAGCAAAAAAGAAATAAAAGAGTGGGATGAGATATAGGCACAAGTCTACGCATGTCTCAATATCAACAAAACTATTGACTAATCATTCATGACAAGTTTGAAGATCAATTTACAACAATCACATAGATGTCAAGATGTTTCTCACAAAGATACAAGTGCATAGAAAACAAGCTAAGCTCATTAATGCAAAAAGCCATTAGTACGGAGGTACAGTGCTAAACATGCATGTGACAATACACAACAATGCTGATCAAACTTTTTGGATTTTATACTTTTTTTGTGTTTTTGGATTTTTGACACAAAGGAAGTAAAGAATGATAAAAAATAACAAACAACCAAAGCTTTTAAATAACAGAAACAATAAAAACATGCTAGAATGTAAAATAAGTAAGCAACCAACAATGTCACATTATATAGAAGGAATTAATGCATAAAAATGTTATAATGCTTATGCATGAGTACCCTACTTCACCCATACGACATGTGCATTTGGGGTGATATCCTTTGAGGATTGGGTACTTGAGCCACGATTCTTAAACCTTAAAGTGAATTTGGCCAAACATGAGGTGATGGTGTCAATCATCTTCAACACATCACTCATAACAAATTCTTCTACTTGTTCTTTTGGTTGCTTGGGTTTCCTATTGCCTTTTCCTTGTCTTCTTAGCTTTTGAAGACCCGCATTCTTTAATGCTTAGAGCTTGAAGCAATTTGGCCTAGTGTGCCCGCGAATTCCATAATGATGGCAATAGTGTTGTGTTTGTGGACCTCTTTGTGCCTTAGGAGGAGACTTTCCTTTTGCCTTGGGATTAGCCATAATTGGATTTTGAGACTTTGTCAAAACCTTTTGATTCACCACATTTGGCTTCTTTTCAGATTTAACATTATCAACAAGAGGAGTTGATGGTTCTTTAGCCTTAACAAACTTCATTTCCTCAGACACTTTAGAGCATGAGCTACTTTCTCCAGTATACTTAAGCCACTTCTATCCGAAGAGGGCTTTTGATAGGCAAGCACTTCATCAAGTTTCTTAGAAGCAACGCACTCCACTTTGGCATTTGCTTGAATAACCTCAAGCTCAAGAAACTTTATCTTAGAATAGGCATTGGTTAGTTCTTCATTTAATCCTTCAACTTCACACTTGGTCTCTTTGTATCGCATAAGGATGCTTTTATAATCCTATTTGACTTTCTTAATCTTTCTAATGGTTGCCTTTGCCACTCTTGTATATTCTCCTCTCTTTTCAAGAAGTGCATTGTAGGATTCGTGCGATCTATTTGTTCCTTCATAAATGCATTTTTCTTCATCATTATTGGATTCATCTCCAACACCAATTGATTCCACTTCGGTATGCTCACCAAGCTCTTCCACTAGATTGCTTAAATCTTTCGAAGATTCTATGGGTGCAATGGTCATGAAAGTAGAGTAGTTTCTTCCTCATCACAGCTTTCTTCAGAATCAGAGTTTGAGCTATCCAAATCACTAATGGTTGTAGCAAGGCTCTACCCATTCCCTTCAAATAGGTGGGACATTCTTTCTTCACATGAACATGCCCATTGCACTCATAATAAATGATTGCTTGAGAAGGAGAAGAGTCTTTGGAATCCTTCCTTTTGAAGTCCTTCTTGTCTTTCCTTCAATTGGAGAATTTTCCTTTTGCAAAGGACTTCCCATCCTTTTTGAATTTCAAGAACTTACAAAAGTTCTTTGCAAGGAATGTAACCACTTTTTCAACCTCGTCATCATCCGAGGAATCTTGAGCTTCAAATCTCTCATTGATCATCTTAAGTGTAAGAGATTTGCTCTTCCTTTGAGATGGTAGAGAGATCTCATATATTTGAAGAGAGCCGATAAGTTCTAGGACCTTTATCTCATTAAGATCCTTGTTCTCCTCATTGGCGGTCACCTTGGCTCGGAATCTCTCTGGAAATGATCTAAGAATCTTTCTTACTACTTTGGAGTCTTCCGTTTTCTCGCCCATGTTCAATTTCCCAATTACCACTTCATTCGACTTTCCATAGAATGAGTCGAATGATTCATCTTCACTCATCTTCAATTCTTCAAACCAAGTGGTAAGCATTTGAAGCTTGGCATCCTTCATCTTCTTGGTGCCTTTGTTGGTGGTCTCCAAAATTTTCCATGCCTCCTTGGCAATTGACACATGAGAAATCCTGTGAAATTCATCAGGTGAGACATCACAAAATATAGCATTAAGTACTTTGCTATTAGCATTAGCCACTACGAGAGCTGTCTTCTCCCAAGTAGATTTGGTAGCCTCCGGCCTTGTCCAACCAACTTCAATTGCATCCCATACAGTCTCATCAACGGAGCACAAAAAGGCACGCATACGCACTTTTCAAAATGCATAATTACTCCTATAGAAAAAGGGAGGTGCATTGAGGGATTGAGACCTATCCATCCTAGGGGTCAAGGATCATACTAAGGATATATAAATCCATCAAAGTGTACTTGCTTTGATACCAATTGAAAGCTCACTTACTGTATAAAACACTTGTGAATGTTTAGACCCCCAAAATCAAATTATCCACAACAAGCTTATATTCAAACAATATATGTGCGAAATATGAAATATAGGCTATACACAAATATGCAAACTACTCTAAGCCATATTTTAATCACAACTCAGCGGTAGTTAAAAGCAAAGAGTAAGGGATAGAGTGAAGTAAACACAAGAAAACACTGGCACGTGTTATTGAAGAGGAAACCGAAGAACGACGAAAAACCTCTTTGCCACCCTTCAAGCGGTAAAATGATCCACTAGAAAATCAGTTGGGATACATGAATAGTAATAGACCCACCAAGCCTAATCCACCCGATGCACCTAAGTGCTCCAAACTTGCTCCAATAGGGTTACACCTAACCTTGTCTTCTCTAGCTTACTAGATCCCGCAATTAACCCATTGCATCAACCAATATAAATTGGTTCTCTCTTGACCTGCTTCGCAAACACTAAGAACCTTCTCACTACTATGAATTTGGTGAAATAAGAATTTGGCTTAAGATCCTCTCATGGGTATGACAATGAAGAGGGTGAATGTAGAGGATTTTGGAGAATCAAATGTATAAGATTGTGGATGAATCAATCTTGTTTTTCTCTAGAGTTTCTCTCTCAATATTCCCTCTAGAAGCTCTCTACATTTCGTGGGTATGAGAGTATTTATATTAAGGTATGAGATGGAATGTGAAAAGTCTGTTTTCAGTAAAACAGGTGCACTGGCGAGTTACTCGCGATTGGGATGAGTTGTGAGTTTCAATCGCCAGTTAGCAAATGGCCAAACTGTACTTTTGTCCTGTAGTGATCCAGTTGTCCTGATCCTTCAACTTCCTACATGCGCCACACGTGTGCTACATTCTGGTGAGTCACCACTCGCGAGATCCAGTCTCGAGTTGCCTCTTAACGCACGCACTTAATCAATTCTTCACACTCTCTCACACACAACCCTTACATTATTCCCACCTAAATACAGGGTTTTTAGATATTGAATTACAAGTAAATTTGACATGGAATATAGTCAACACATAGTTGAATAAATTCAACTTTACAGGGTGCTTAACAAATTTGTTTGTTGTTAGTTTGTTGAGACATGTGGTCTAGATTAACTCATTTTGAAGTTTCTACCATATGGTAGTTTATTTCTATGTGCTTTGTGCATTTGTAGATGTAGGAAAGAGAGACTTGTAGCGGAGTATAAATAATCGGTTTTTTGGCATACCTCTCTTGGCCTAAACCGACAATCACACAGGAGTTTTGAGATTGTTCTACGTTTTCTAGACCCAGCCTCCACGTAGACTAGCTATTCGAATACGTTTTGAATTCTAATTTTTATAACCCACAAACCAAAAACATTTCTCAACTGTGTTGCACACTACTAGAGTGACTCAAACATAACCCACAACCTAAGAGCCTCACAACACTCTGTTAATACTGTGAGAAATGTAAAATTCATTCACTGTACAATGGCTACCACTCTTTGTGTTTATATACATACCACTCCATTAATATTGAGTGGGATGGTGGACTTAGTGGGATAGAGTAATGGTCCAAACCATTACTTGACAACTTTTGGATGTTATAATTATTTTGAGGTATATAGAAGGACATGCGCACTTTGGGTGTTTGTCCATATTCTTTTCAGTTTCTAACATCTCCCACTCATCCATCATGGGCATGACCCTATTATTCATCTCTCGATGTGTTTCTTGGTGTGTTTATACTGGCAAATTGGTCGTGTGACCACCGAGCACACCTGAAAAACATATTTGGGAGCACTATACTAAATCTTATACCAAGACCAGCACAACATCCCTAAAGTGTCTTGTTATGCCCTAGACATATATTAACACATCGAATCAAGCATCTCTAACCCCTCTTGAGTTTAATACTCAAACTTATGCTTGATCCATCATAACTATCTAGATGAAATCACGATTATTTAGCTACCATAAACGCTATAACTTGTCGACAGTAAGTACAAATATAAGGATGTGTTACAAAAATAATCTTCCCTTTGCATTCATGTACTTTAACTTTGGTCCAATCACTTTCCCAACAATGTCCCTTTAGACCGAATTCAACATGGCTATAGGTAACATGCTAAAGTAGCAGACATCAAAACCTCAGCTTTATAACATAGTCAAAAGTAACAAGGGAATAAGTAGGATCTTAATGAAAGATCCATGGGACTCACATGGTGAAGAAGCAGGGATTTATTCTCTCACCTCTGCTCTTGGTTGAGCAAGCACATGTAGTATGAAATACATGCTACGGTGGAGTTCTCTTAAGAACATATGTCTTAACTCAATACATTGTACAAATCTTAGTCTAGTTGCTACTTATGCGCCTAAGTTGAGTCCTTTATTCACTTGTCTCCTCAAGCATTAAATTAAGGTCTCACATCTGGCTAACCATAGGCTACATGGATCATGCGCTATCCTTGTATAGTCTAATTAAGATAGATATACTATAGACCTCATCTTAGTTTCAACTAAGGCAACATCTATTTGTGTCAGCCATCTATATATGCTGTAGAAGCATTAAATGACACAATGTCTTATCTTTGCTCGCTACTCAAGCGCCAGAGGCGATCGCTCATGTGAGTGAGCCAACCTAAGCTTGCCGACATAAAAAACTCATTATATGGTATATGCGTGTGTAAACGTACATATTACTGACTGAATAACATCATACACATGAAAAAAATATCCCAAAAGAGTACAATAAATGGTAACTAAAAACAACACATCATCATATTCTACATAGCCCTAAACTTCTAACATGAGCCTGAAAGGCATCCCTTTCTATAGGCTTTGTAAGAAGATCGGCAATCATGAGGCTTGTAGAAATATGTTTTAGAACCACTTCATTGTGTGCAACCACGTCTTGAATGTAGTGATATCATATATCAATGTGATTGGTTTTATCGTGATACTTAAGAGTCTTTAGCATTGGCAAGTGCTGCCATGCTATCACAATGTACCGTAATGGGATCTGAGGCATCCTTGACAACCTCAAGATTTTGAAAGAACCTCCTCAACCAAACTGCTACCTGAACAACTACTGAACATGCTACATACTTAACTTCCATAGTTGATAATGCTATACAGGGTTGTTTCTTGCTGCTCCAAGTGACGGCGCCAATATTTAGCAAGAAAGTATATCCAGATGTAGATTTGCGATCATCTAGGCCACTACCCCAATCAACATCACTATAGCCAATCATATGCAAATCTGAACCCTGATAACAAAGGACGTAGTCTATTGTCCTTTTCAGATACCTTAATATCCTCTTAACAAATTTTCAATGAGCAAGTCTTGTATTAGACTGAAATCTACTGATTAATCCAACAACATAACATATATTAGGCCGAGTATACATCATTGCATACATTAAGCTTCCAACTGCATTAGCATAAGGAGCATAAGCCATCTTTTCTTTTTCAGCTTGAGAGTAAGGCTTATGATCGAGTTGAATGGGGTTGTTTGGAGAAAATTATGCTTAAGATGGGTTACCATGTGAAGTGGATCAATATTATGATGAGTTGTGTACACTCTATTTCCTATTCTATCAGAATTAATGGGAAACCTTATGGCCATATTACCCCTATACGGGGTTTGCGCCAAGGGGACCTCCTTTATTTTTTATTTGTGCAGAGGGTCTATCCACTTTTTTAACGAAATTTGTGGAGGATGGTTTACTGAAAGGTGTAGTAGCATGCCTGAGAGGGCCAACAATATCACACTTGCTTTTTTATTTTATCTTATTTTATTTTATTTTATTTATAGATGATAGTCTTATTTTTTATTGAGCCACAAGGGAAGATTGCACCAACTTGGAGAATATTCTAGGAACTTATGAGGACGCGTCTAGCTAGCAACCAAATAGGGATAAGACTTCTTTGTTATTTAGTAGTAATACACCATAGGACATTTAGGATGATATAAAATTTTGCTTTAGGGCTGAAGTTATTAAGCAACATGAGACATATTTGAGATTGCAATCTTGGTGGGTAAGTCTAAATGCAATACTTTTTGAAATTTGAAGGAAAGGTTGGATAATAAATTGGCAGGATGGAAGGAAAATGCTTTCACAGGCTGAAAAAGAGATTCTTATTAAAGCAGTTGCACAAGCAATATTGACGTACACTATGAGTGTCTTTAAATTACCAAACACTTTATGCGATGAGATGATAAGTATGGTCTGAAAATTTTGATGGGGGCAAACTAATGAAAAAACTAAGATGGCATGGCTTAGTTGGGACAAAGTTTGTACTCCAAAAGAAGGGGGTGGCTTACGCTTTCTAGATCTTTAAGTTTTTAATCTTGCACTTTTAGCTAAACAAGGGTGGAGGCTTCAAACAAATGCATCATCTCTGGTTTATAGAGTTTTATAGGTGAGGTATTTTCTAGATAGTGACATTCTTGGGGCGAATTGGGCTCTCGACCATCGTTTGAATGGCGAAGTATTATTGCGGCACATAATATTGTCAGAAAAGGGTGTAAAAGGCAAGTGGGTGATGGGAAATCAATCGGTATTTGGACTGATACATGGCTTAATGATTTGTCTTATCTACAAGTATTATCCCAACCAAGCACCATCCCTGCTCAATCTACAGTGAGTGTACTCATTGATCCCTAAAAAAGTGCATGGCGTGAAGAGCTAGTGCGTCGAATTTTTATTCCAGCCGATGTCCATTCAATCCTCAGCATTCCTTTAAGTAATCGTCTTCCACATGACAGGCTAGTGTGGGCTTATACTCCAAAGGGACAGTTTTTAGTTCGAAATATTGGATAAAAATCTGGTTTTGTATCTCATACAAAACACACAGCGGAAGTAACAAACAAGGATCTATTTCATTCATGATTGACAACATGCACTATGTAAATTTTAGAATTTAAGAATAAGATAGCGTACCTTGGTGTGGAGAAATTCAAAACAAAGATTAGAAGCACTTGGGAAAACTTTTAATCTTCACTCCAATTCCACTTTACGCCCAAGATGTGTGGTCTCTCAATCAATTTCCAAAGGGAGAATGAAAGTGTGTCTCACACTCTTTCTTTTTCTCTACGATTCTTTTTCTCTAATTAAAACATTCTGTATGTTTCTCCCTTTATAACTAACTGATTATCTAATTGGACTGGCCTATTGAGCCTTTCCAATTGGGCTTTAGTGTGTGGCTTGGAGTAGGACCAAAAGGGACCAATAAGACATTAGCTCCAATGGGCCTTGGGCTTTTCCGTCAACTTTTAACAACTCTAAAGTTACCATTAATTATATTTAAAACCACTATATAAATATAATTGCACTCTAGGCTTTATTAATAAATTATATCCCAAAACTTTATTATACATGCAACCCCTTCATAAAATATTTGTAGTAATACAAAGTCATAAATGTAGACTGCCACTTTGTAAATTACTACATCTTATCCTTGAGTACCTGGTTTAATCCTTTAAAGTTATTCATCATATATTTATGAAATTCAATTTCATAAATATATACTTTAGTAATTTCTTACCAAAGCGGTTAGACCTAACTCTCTGAATAACCAAACTTATTAAACTTATCTCAAGGGAATATTTTATATCTCCATTAAGAGACTATGAATTCCATCTTGAAAATATATGTTCCATCAACACTAAATGTGGCTGCCCAACATACTGAGGTTTTGACCGTTACTTTAGATCTCACTCCTAATATATCAAAGCAACCTACACGTCATGATCAGGTTCATTATTCTCTCAGGATTAAGAGTTCATGCAAATAAAAGTCATGAGATTTATTATTCATTTGATAGTCGTTAGGAAAATAATAAATTTCACACGGTCCAGTTCAATATGTCTTAACTCTTAAAACATATCAACATATTAACTAGAAGTCTTTACTTCCATGATCAAGACAAATCATCTTAGTTGATACGTTATAGTCTTCGCATATGAAATGCCTAATTTCATCACCGACTAAGAACTATAAATTCTGAGTTTACAAACAACTTGTGATTTATATCTTCTGTGACTAAATCACATAAATCACATACTATGCATCTCATGGACTATATGATGATGTCTAAATATTTATGTTACCATGATTTTAGATGGAAATAAACAACTTTATTAAATACAACATTAAGTCATACATAATGTCATACATAGCATCATACAATAGGATTTAAGGGCACACATCCTAATACGAAATGCGTACAAGCTTGCAGTGACTAAATTTTTAGCAGAGAGTACGGCGGGGTCCTTTAATGTTGATACACACAAAGAATTTTGGAGAAGACTATGGGGGCTTGAATCTGCCAGATAAAATTAAGTCTTTCGCCTGAAGAGTTTATTGTAATATCCTCCCTACAAAAATGAATCCGCGTTAGAGACAGGTAGTTGATGAAGCTCGGTGTGAAGCTTTCGGTCTGGGGGAAGAATCTAGTGGCCATGCGTTCTGGGAGTGTGGGAAGGCACCAGAAGGGTGGAGTTTATCTGGTTTTGTGTTTTAGACACAAGGAATCCATTATCAAGAATTTGCGGATTTGGTATGGTATTTGATTTTCGTCCAACATGTTGGAGATGACACTTTGGAGATGATTCTTTTGGTAGCTTGGAGCATGTGGTTCAATAGGAATGCAGTCCGACATGGGAGTGTTCATCAATCGACAACAGTGGTGGTGCAAAAAGCTTGGACTTTGCTTGTTGAATTTTAGGGAGCGAACCATGTTATTGCTTCACTGAGGATGGAGATGAATGATTCATGGACATTACCAATGGCCCAAAACACAAGGTAAACGTGGATGGTACAGTTTTTAGTCATATTCGGGGCTCTGGGGTTGGGGTGGTGATACGTGATCATGAAGGAAGGGTTGTAGCAGTAATGGGCAAGAAACTTCTTCAACCTTTAGGTTTGCTGGAGATTGAGGCGAAAGCTATGGAAATTGGAGTGTCATTTGTGTGAGATACCGGTATAAGGGATGTGGTAGTTGAAAGTGATTCCAAGATTGTAGCTGACTCTATACTGGGATTATGTACTCCTCTAATGGTTGTCTCAAATGTTTTGACTGGTATTGCATACAAATTTCAAGATTTTAGATTAGTTCAAATGTCTCATATGCATCAAGGCAATAAACCTGCACATCTTCTAGCAAAGTTTGTCAAAAAAATAGATAATATTGATAATTATATAACATGGATAAAGGAAAATCCATCGCTGATTGAGTCAGCTATTGCTCATGATGTATTAAATTTATTTTCTTTTTAATAAAGTTACAAGTTTCTCATTAAAAAAAAAAAAACTTTATATTTATGTGAAAAAGTAAAATTTTATTTTCTATTGCATAATCTTTCTATGATTCTATCTTGTATACTTTTATTGGAACAAGCCAAGTAGCCAACGTTGGAACCCCAAATACGGAACTCTACCCAAATCTTTGGGTTTGAAAGTGAATCGCTATTGGCGCACAAGTAAGGTCACAATTTATTCCCAAATATCTATTATTTAATTTGACGAGGAACTCTTTCCATCACCCATATTTCTGGTTGTTCCTATTTCATTTCGCTTTCAGGTCAAACATCCTGGCTTGTGTTCAGCCTTTAGTTCCCAATCAAATCATTTACTTTTTTCTACCTAAAATAAAAAAAAAGATTGTTTACTTTTTTATTTTTAAACTACAAATTGTGTACGTTGGGTGGTAAAGTAATCATGAACAAATCATATGTTCAACATTTGGGACTATCAGATTCAGATGACTTGTAAGACAGAGATAGATGTCAAAGATGTATTGTTCACTTGGTATGCCAAAGATGTATTGTTGTCCACCAGAGCATAGAACGTGTTGAGTAAGATAAAGAGAAAATATTTATACACAACTTTGGGCCAAAATGGGCAAATGCCCTTTTTGCGAAAAAAAAAAAAAAAAAATAGCAATATGTCCCATGTTCCAAATTAATTAGAGAAATACTTCTCTTTTAAAATTCGATTTTCTCAAAATCGAGTTAAGCCCTATAGTGGCGTTTTAAAGAGCCTATAGTGACGTTTTAAGGAGCCTATAGTGGCGTTTTGGAACTCGAGCTCTATGAACTCGAGTTATAGGTAACTCGAGTTACAAAACGCCGCTATAGGTCCTTAAAACGCTACTATAGGTCCTTAAAACGCCACTATAAGGCTCTAGAATTTTTTTTTGAAACTCGATTTTGAGAAAATCGAGTTTCAAAAGAAGGACATTTTCCCTAATTAGTTTGTGAAAGGAGGCATTTGTCCTTTTTTTTTTTTTTTTTTTGCACGAAATGGGCATTTGCCCATTTTCGCCCACAACTTTGAGTCATAATTTTTGTTATTATCGTGATATGGTTGATTGATGGAGTATAGGTCAAATCCTTTTATTGTCCAAAAAGATCCATTTTGTCAACCGTTTTTTCTTTCATCTTATGTACAAGAATCTCCCTTTTATTTTAATTTTGTAAGAAGTAAAAAATAAACAATCATAAAAAATCTGTATTCTGGTACACAGACATTTTAAATTATTCTTAGACCATCAACTTTTTGTGTTTGTCTATTACTTTCACATGAACTACTTTTTGTGTTTGTCTACCACTTTCGTATGAACTTCTTATAATTTTCCCATCACTCAAAGTTTGTTATATTAGAGTTGTGGCAAAGTTGTGCGTACAAATTGTGGTCCTAGATTTCCTCCTTGTGAAACCACATCTTACTTCAAAATACACATGAACCGACAGATTCATTGACCTACAAAAGATTTCTAGAATTTTAAATTGGTTTTAAGTTACATAATATTCATCATCAGCAGATTTCAAAGAAGAATGCGAAATCTATGCGTTTGACAACCATCCTTTATATAGATATAGGACAGGGAAGTGCACATTTCCTTGCAACATGTTGTTCCAAAGAACAATAATTGATAAATAAATAATATTCAAATTAACATTTAAATAATAATATATCACATAAATTAGAATTTACTATAAAATTAGAGAATTTAAACTTATTACCTCAATGATGCTTTAAAGTAGTCTCATAACATGAGAATAATTTGCCATCAATTCATAAGTTTTTAGATGGTAGAGTTGAAGTGTGGACCATATCACTGTCTTGAGATGATATACGCAGTCTACAAGATTCCTAGTATAGCAAACTAAAAACACTGTCATGCCGCCTTGGGATACAACAACCCAGCCACCTTGCTGATCATCCTTACAAGCCAACACTGCTTGTATAATAGGTAACTTTCAATAGTACTTTTTTCACCCAGAAATAAAGTATATACAAGGATATATTATTTTTATAAAAGATGAGAAAACTAACAAAGTAAATATATAGATAGTGATGATGCTCAAAATCGTTAGTAAGCCACACGGTCCTCACGTGCTCCTGATGACGTACCTGCATAATACAAAAGCTGAAGACCTTAGAAAGGGCACCGGTATGGTACCGGCCAGATACCCTCCGACGGTCAAGTTAGAGAAATCTCTTGTTCACAACTCTAAAGTGCTAGAGCTGAGATGAATTATGCATACCTTGCCTTGAGAGGGCTTTGGGGTATTTATAGTAGCGTAGGGCCGAAATTCATGCCTTGACCAAGAAGTTCTTTCCTTCTAGGAGTGTAATTCTTGGATTTTACGTATTCCTTTGAGTCCTTGTCCTTATAGGAATCTTCTTAATTTGAGTTAGATGTACAGTGCAAGAATTCTTCTTACATATGTATATGTGTTGGTCAAGGAAGGTTGGGGACGGGACCAAGGCTGACTTCTTCAGCCATTTCCCGTCAGCCTGACTCTACTTATTTCTAAGGTCGTTGGCTTGTAGGTTGAGGTCGTCAGCCTCAGGGTCGTCAGCCTCAGGGTTATCAGCCTTGGGCTCGTCAGCCTTTAGGATTGTCAAAATTACCCTTATCAGCTGCCTCCTACTTCATAGCCTCGTTAGTCTTCCCTAATGGGTTATGGACTACATATTTTAAAGAAGTTATGATGTCTATAGATGGCCCCTATTAAATGCTAGGACACGTGGCTTAAATTGATTTGCCTTGATCTTGGATGAGCATGTCGCTTCGTCTTCCGTGCCTTTTTTCCTTATATATATATATATATATCCTATTCCCCTCATTTCAAACTTTTCCAATATTAGCTGTTTTTTGAGAGCCAAAGCGTCACGTCCACGACTCCTGTTCGTCTACTTGCTAGCTTCGTCCACTCTACAGCCGTCAACCTTTTGGGATCGTCATCTCACCTCAAAGGACCTTTTACTTGTAAGTTCTCTTCTTTTACTCTTTTTATCTTTTACCTAATACCCTTTAGTGAAGTCGTCGGCCTAGGTTCTTAGAATAAAACCGTCGTTTGTAGGTAGTCAGATGTCGAGTGAGCAGTCGTCAGTCTGTGAGGGAGTGGGTTATGACGAGGTCTTTCCATCAGGTCGTGAGCCCGAGGAGGGCTCATCCTGGTCGTCAGAAAGGGACACATTAGCCCATTCTTCTGACGAAGAGGAAGGAAGTTGTAGAGAAGGTGAGGTGAGCGAGGACGGGGACAGTGGGAGAAAAAGGAGAGAACGGGTGAAGGGAATGAGGATGAAGGTGATGAGGAGACCTTAGAGAGCACCTTAGGAGCTCCTGGTGATGACCGTCCTTTCATCCTACCCTTGGAATGGTCCGTCAACGGCTTCTTGCCGACGATGTCAGAGAATGTTTTTAACAACTTACGAGCCCGTTACCAGATTCTAGACGATATCTCAATCCGTCTCCCCGAGGAGGGTGAGAGGTGTTATTCAGGGCAAACTGCAGACGTTGGCATGTACGATGCCATGTTTGCTGCGGGGTTAAGATTACCACTGATGGCATTGCATTGTTAGCTAGCCAACTTTTTGGGTATCTCCGTCAGCCAAATTGCCCCTAACGCCTGGCGGACGTTTATTGGCGCCAAGATCTTGTGGGGTCGCTTGAGTGGCGAGCATCGTCAACTAACGTTGGACGAGTTCTTTTGGTGCTACTGTCCTCAACACATCTCCTCGTCAAAGGGGATTTATCATTTTCAGTAAGGAAGAAGGAACTGAAACTGGTGCCGGACATGCCCGACTTTAATAGAAAATGGAAAGGTAGATACTTTTTTGTAGAAGAGACTAACTGGGTATGCCGTCAGGAGGAGTGGGAGTCAATGCCTCACGGCTTCTTTGACAACACCTGCACATACGTCAGGGATTCAGGTTGACCTCGTCAATTTCTTTACTTGGCTTATTTACCTGACTCCTAACCCCATCTCTTTTTTTCTAGCTAACATCCGTCCACGGGTGACCTCGAAGCAAGATGATTTTATCCGTCGGGTGACGTCTATCCCTTTGGACGAGAGAAAGTGTCGGGACTTGATTACTCTTGACGCCCTACATTTGTATTGCAGTGGTCTCGAACCGACGGAGGAGGCTCGAAGGCTGAACGAATTCTCTCGTCAGTGTGAGTATCTCTCAATTACTTCCGTCATTTTTCTTACATTGTTTTCCTTCCCTCACTTTTTTATCTTTAACAGAAATGGAAACGGCCAAACAAAGGATTCGTGCGGCTGCTGTCGCCAAGAAGAAAGAAGAGGAGAAAGTCAAAGGGGAGTTAACACCGTCATCAATCCCTAAGCTTGTCGGGAGTGTAGGCACTAAAAGGAAGGCTGACGGGAAGGATGATCGTTCAGGGAAGAAGGTGGTCCCTTCCTCTGGGGTTAAACCCACTAAGAAGCTGTTGCGTCAAAAAGCTTCCCATGGGGCAGGCAAGGGCCTGATGACGGCATTAGGGACCGTCAGTCCTAACCCTGTTCTTCACCTCCTTACCCACAAGGACTATGCTGTGGAGGTGGCGGAGTCCATTCTAAAGGAAGAGAGATGGAGCTATGCGATGAGCAGGCGACGGATGAGATAGGGTCGTCAGGGTTATTTGACCTTACTTGGGTATACTTTCCTTTCTCATGTTTCATCATTTAGACGAACTTATAGGGAACTGACGCCTTTTTTGTGTCTTGCAGGCCATGGTTCGAATGAAGTTCTTGCGAGATAAGTGTGCTGTGAAGGAGGGGGTGGTCACCCGTTTGCACGCTCGCATCAAGAACTTGGTAGATCGCATCAGCAGGAATCTTCTTAATTTGAGTTAGACGTGCAGTGCAAGAATTCTTCTTACATACGTATACGTGTTGGTCAAGGAAGGTTGGGGACGGGACCAAGGCTGACTTCTTCAGCCATTTCCCATCAGCCTGACTCTACATATTTCTAAGGTCGTTGGCTTGTAGGTTGAGGTCGTCAGCCTCAGGGTCATCGGCCTTGAGGTCGTTAGCTTCAGGGTCGTTAGATTTGGGCTCGTCAGCCTTTAGGATTGTCGAAATTACCCTCATTAGATAGTTTTCTATTACATGAAAATATGTATGAATAAAAGTTTCTCTTCTATATCTCTATCATGGCCGGACACATAGGCCTGAATATATAGTGACGTATTCAAATCGTTTGACAATAATTATAGTGACGTATAATTGAATAATGGCTACTACTGAAGATCTGGATAGCAAACCGTGTGAGCATAAAGTGCTCATCGAATAGAGCAAACCGGACCCTAAAGAAAAAAGCTGTAAATAGACAGATTTTGATGATAAAAAGTATAAATATTAAATCACTTAAGTCCGGAATTAATTAATATTTAAACTATTGTATTTTATATAAAAATGTTCCAACATAATATAAGCAACAAACTTTAGTTCTTGTTTTCAATATCATTTGCGTCTCATTTTCTTTATCCAATATGAAGTCTCCTGGCATTAATCTCAACTTTGCAATTTCTGTCCCTTTCTTTTGATGTATGCTTTTGTTGTTTGCTTCCACAATGAATCCTGTATTCGGTTTGAAAGTGTGCAACTTTCCAGCAATTTTTAACTTTGGTGACTCAAATTCTGGCACCGGTGGATTGTCTGCTACGTCCTTTAAAACACCAACACCACCTTATGGGGAGACCTATTTTCACAAACCTGCCGGAAGGTTTTCGGATGGCCCGCTCATGATCGATTTCATGGGTATGTACCTTGTTTATTTTTAGCATATCTTACTCTTGTAAACTAAGAATTTCGAACTTAGACTCTCATGATAGTCATAGCCACTGTTATAGCCTAGTTTTCTTTATATGCACAAGTGAGGTCGTTTAGTTATCAATGCAGTGTTGATAGAAATTAGAAAGTACTGCCTTTTTGTTCTGTTAAATATTGCACAAATAAAAAACATCGTATAAAGATTAAGTTTGCCCTTTGCACTAGTAAGCCCATTAAGATTCATGGACATTCCTTTTCTCATAGATCATCCCGGTTTATCCACATTGACATGATAGAAGAGTCGTGTGTAATTCTACAGAGAGAACTTTCTAGAGCACCCCCGAGTGGACAAAAATATTAGGATGCTGCATTTACACCGATAGGATAAATGAAGTACCAAAACCAATGCTTTTCTATAATTTTGTGTCAAATCCAAACTCTTAACGTTCCATTTGTTTCACAACATCAAATATTTTTAATGAAAAAAAATTTCATATATGGCAAAGCTGCGCTCCAGCCCCTAAATCTGTTATCTCTCTCTCTCTCTCTCTCTCTCTCTCTCTCTCATTTGAGCAAGAGATCTCTATCTTCTCACTTTCTCAATTCCCTTATACTGTCTGAAATAGAGAAGAGAGAGGGGCGCAGAGCTTTATGCCTCTATCTTTCTCCCTTTCTCTATTTCAATAATGACCCATGAGTTTCACAAACTTGAGTTGTGAAACCCGAGTTCTTTAAAAAAATAGTCTTCAAGTTTGCCGTGCTATTTTTTATAGAACTTGAATTTCTAGAACTCAAGTTTCATAGAAAAATGGTAGCTATTTTTCATGGAACTCGAGTTTTAAAAAAATAGTAGATCTCTAATTATTTCATAAATAGTGATAGATCCATACATATTTTGCCAAATAGTGGTATTTGGTCATTTTGACCATCAAATGGGTCCAAAATTACAGTTTGGATAAAAATTTTCACCCATGTTCCTGCAATTATTATAAGTAAGACAAAATTTATCTACAAAATTAGTTGTAGCCTCAAGACTACAACTTTACTTAACATTGTTTTATTGGAGGTGAATTTTGAGAAATTTACCATTGGATTACATTTTTTTTCTTATATCCTCTATATTTGTAAAATTTCTAAAAAATTAAAAATCAATAGCTATGTTATCAATAAATTATTTAAATTGCAAGCTTTTGTAGTTTAAAATTATGCATAAAATATAATCTTATAGATTTTAGAGTAAATAATATCTGATTGATATAAAATTTTGATAAATTAAAAGTGCGAAGAACATGTAATTCAACGGTTTGATTTTTGAAATATGTTATTATATTAATGATGTTGAGTAATGTATTCTTAGACTAAAACCAATTTTGTACCTAAACTTTTTTCCTTATAAAAATAACAATAAACACATAAGACAAGACCCAATTATGTTCGTGGATGATGATTATTATTATTATTATTATTATTATTGAATTTTTTTTAGCTAGCCACAAATGATACAAAATAGATAATTGGTATAGTTAATAGTTGTGTTTTTATGAAAGTTTTTTAATACTCATTCAAATTTTATAATAATTTTCTTTTTATATTATATCCCCCCAAACACGAAGTCCTGCCTCCGTTCCCGATTGGATGAGAACTACTATGTGTTTTTGTTAAATATTTTACCAACTTTTAAAAGATAAAATGTTGTAAAACATTTATAACATTTTATTGATGATTTTATGGTAATATATATATATATATATATATATATTGAGATTTGACGAAATTTTACAATAAAATGAATATGGTAAATGCTGAAAATATTTTTCGTATAGCATTTTATAGTGAAACAAATGGAGCATAAGTAGCATTATGTTTATAAACATTATATATTTGCACTATTTTAGTAGGGAAGAGGTCGTTGGTTCGGAAAGGCCTAGCAATTGGTTGGATGGGTCCCTTTTTTTGTTTTGTAATCTAATAGTTACAATTATTGGAGAATGAGGAATTTGAAATTCAAATTATGGATGTCTCTGTTATAAAATTAATCATGAGTATTCTTAGTACTAGATTTTTTTTTTTTTTTTTTTGGGTTAATTCAATAGTTATACCATGCATGAAATATATTTGATGCAAAAAAAAAAAAAAAAAAAAAATTCTAATATGAGGTAAATCATACCGAATTTCCTTAACGTTTGGGGTTTTATCATGCAAAATTTACTAAATGTTTGGGGTCTTATTTTATATATACTATTTATAACAGGATTCCCTTATATGGATTGGACTTTTATGTGGCTTGAAAATACCCTTAGACCCTACGTTTAATAGGGCCAAAATTTGAGGGCAAACCAGTAAAAATATATCTCTAATTCCACTTAAAGTGCCTACAAAATACAACACTCTCTTACTAATTCATGTTTTCAAAACAAACTTATCCAAAAATTTAAATTTAAAAAAAAAAAAACCTTCACAATCCACTTTTGATATTTCCCTCAAGTCCACTTGGATATTTCCCTCAAAACCTTCACAGTTCACTTTTAATACTTTATCAAGACTCACCAGTTTTTTTTTTTTTTTTTTTTTTAATTTTTTTTTTTGAATCCCTGGTTTCCTTAATTCCTAATCTCATGTACACTAGACAAAAAAAGAGAGTTTCATTGCATGTGCGAAGCACATGTGATGATGATAGTTTTCTTTAATTTCTTTTTCATGTAACCATTTGGTTAAAATATAATATTTTGAGTTGATTTTGAATGATATTTTAATTTGGAACATGTGTATTTTGATAAAGAAATCATTGTAGGGAGTATACATATGTGTGTCTATATATAAATATATATATATATATATATATATATATTTCAGGGACTAGGGAGTGTGGTAGTATTTATTATTATTAATAAATTTAGAAGATGCTATAATATAATTTAGCTGTAATAATTCAATGCAAGAATAGCTTGTTGAAGAAGGGTAAAAAATGGGTCCAATGTTAAGTTGCACTGGACCAATCCAAATCCCTTGAAAAATAGACATTCAAGTGGAGTTGGGAGTACACATATGTGTCATATATATATATATATATATATATTTCAGGGAGTAGGGAGTGGGGTAGTATTTATTATTATTAATAAATTTAGAAGATGCTATAATATAATTTAGCCGTAATAATTCAATGCAAGAATAGCTTGTTGAAGAAGGGTAAAAAATGGGTCCAATGTCAAGTTGCTTTGGACCAATCCAAATCCCTTGGAAAATAGACATTCAAGTGGAAGGATCCATGTCGACAAACTCATTGCCAGTTAGAATAGTTTTAGAGCCAAGATTGTTTCCTAGGAGGGCCAAAAGTATGAAAAAGAAATTTGACCATCCAAAAAAAATGTATATATTAAAATTCAATAATAATTTAATATAGAAAAATAAAACTAACGTCTATTCAGTTTTAGCAAAATAAATAACAAAAATATTTTTTTTAATACATTCTATTAAATAATTTATGATCTATTGAAATGTTACTCGACTGTCTTTTAAATCGCAATAATCACCTATGATTGATTCCATACTAAATGTTGCAACAATTTTTCTTTGAATATACAAAATCAAAGAATCATTATAAAATTATTCTTTATTTTTTTGTGAAGTCTAGTTTTGACTTTTGATACTATTCATGATTGAAAATGCTTATTTTATAATTGTGATATAAACTAGAAAAGTAAATAAAATTATGGAGAAAGTTTAGTTACAAAATTGAATATCTTTTTATTTGAGGTGAATTTTGACAAATCCAATTGAATTACATCTTCTTCTTATATCCTTTATGCTTGCAAAATTTCTAGAAAATTAAAAATTAATAGCTAGGTTATCAATAAATTGTTTACATTGCAAGTTTTTGTAGTTTAAAATTATGCATAGAATATAAACTTATAGATCATAGAGTAAATAATATCTGGTTGAAACAAAATTTGACATGTGCATTAAGTGCGTAAAAAACATGCAAATTATCAGTTAGATTTTAAAAATATGTAGCGATATTTATTTTATTGAATAAGGTTGTAGTCTTAGCCTATAACTAATTTTATAGCTAAACTTTGTCCATAAAATTACAATCATTATATAAAGGAAATAATATCAACCAGGAAATTTCAAAATCATATTTAATACCATTTTAATACCATACTTTAAATTATAGCTTTTAAGTAATTAAAAGAAAAAAAGAAATTTAACTTTAGGCCTCAAATATCAATTAAGCAAACCTTAATGCTAAACATATATAGTTTAAGTGATTATATTTTATTTTTAAATTTTTTGTGCACGTCTTCCGTGTTATGTCATCATATGTGTATTAAATTCGAAGTTTACAAATAGCCCTGTCCCCGACCTAGAGTCTAGAGGCTCCAATAGACAGAAATTTTGACCAATAGGACAAGAATAAGTCTTGTGCCACATAAAGTTGCACAACGAATGCCACAACTCGCCTATGTGACTAGTTGTGGTTGGTAGAGAGGTAGTAGTGGGTCCATGTGGGGACATCCTTCCATTAATCACAACTCACCACGTTGGCGAGTTGTGGCATTTATTGTGCCAATTTATGTGGTACTAAAACACTTAAAGGACAGAGGCACTATTGGAAAGAAAAAAAAAATTCTAAAAAATAGAAGTCAAAGATGACATAAGAGATGAGAGCTGAATTGGCTGAGGCTCCCAAATATCCAACAAAGATGAAGGAGAGAGATATGTAAAGGCATCAAAATTAAGGAATATTGAGGAGTGAAATTGGACACTAGTTTAAAGTTTGCATTTTTTTTTTTTTTTTGTAAGAAAAGAAAAGAGGGATAATTATAATAAGTTTCTCGCCTTAATAGTTCTTCTTTCCTTATGTCCAACTCCAACTATCCAATTTATGAGACATTGCTTAAATCCCCAATCCGAATGATCCATTAGTACTTTAGTAGTAAAGAATAATTTTTTCCAATTTTTTAGAACATACAACTGAAAAACTGAAAAACTTACGTTCTTGTTCAAAAAAAAAAAAAACTCAATTTATTTTTTAGAGAGTTTTAATCTATGACGTCTATTTCTGATGATAGCTTATCATCAAACCAAGATATTAGTCAATTTTTGGTGTAAGCGGGGATTAAACTTAGATCCCTTATATAACCATCAGAGACTTTACTAATTGAGCTAACTAGAACCTGTAAAACTCAAAAACTTATATGTTATAAATTGGAGAGACCAACCAATACATATATCTATTTTTATAATCTTCAGCAAAAAAAAAAAAAAAAATCTATTTTTATAATGAGATTTACTATTTAAGTATTTATGTTATAAAAACTAAACAAGCAATCCCTCATCAAATCAATATAATTGGTTACTCTAATCAGGTAATACCGTAATGTGGTAGGCCGCAAGTAGAAAGTGCAATGAAAACTCCCCCTTTCTTTTTTCTAAAGTCAGACTCAAGATAGATATAGCAGAATTCTAAATTATAAAGATTCAGTCACTTGGCTGTAGGAAGAGACACTTCAACTTCATTTCTTTGCATACAACTCGAATATTTTCTAAAAATATGTATATATATATATGTAGACACACACACAAATCTAGGTAATGTGGGATTCTTTATCATTTTGATATATTGAAAGGTATTAGCCGTTTTTCCTTTTATTTATTTTTTTCCTCTCTTGTGTGTAGGTAATGAGAAATTTGATTAACTAAAGTGGTAGATTTCTCATTTGAGTAAGAAAAAAAGAAAAAAATGCCTCATAGCTAGACCAAATGGTAAAAGAACTAAATAATGTCTTCGTCAAATCGGAAACTCTCTCCATTAAGGAGTTGGATTGGCTTGTTTGACTATTGTTCTTCTACACTAATATATTTTTATAATTTTTTTTTTAAAGATAGCTACAATATGCTGCTAACTTTGTAATTTAAATCCTTTCCTTCTTAAACTCTTAAGCAGTTTGGGTTAACTTCTTTATAATTAGTTTGCATTTGATGATTTAATTTTGACCATCTTATTTATTTTATAATGTAGAAATATAATTACACTAAAAAAAGGGATATTTTAAAAAGTTGTATGTTATTTTTTTAAAATAAAATAAACACATCCAAAGGCCAGCAATTAGATTAAGTACGGTTAAGGAAATTTTGTTTTTAGCAACCATCCTTGCCATCACTTGGCAGTTGCTAGTTGGTAAAATCTAGGTGACTAACCGTTATTCAGGTCTAAATTAAATAAGTAAATCTAAACACAAAAACAAATTAATTTCATAACATTTCTATAATTTTTAATTGATACGTAATAATAGACAATATTTTTTGCATAAACCGATGTGAATGTTCACATATGTTGCTCAATAAGCTGTGGAAAAGATTGTGAAATTTACTGTCTGCAGCATTATCAAGATTAATTTAATTTCCACTATAAGCGCAGTGCTTAATTACCAATTGTTTACTTTAATCACATTTTATGGTTACAGCAAACAGTCTTGGTCTCCCCTATCTGAGCGCTTACCTTGATTCCTTGGGGACCAACTCCACACACGGTGCAAATTTTGCTACAAATGCATCCACAATCAGACTACCAACCAGTATTATACCTGCTGACGCATATAGTCCCATCTACCTCGATGTCGAATACTCAGAATTCGTACAGTTCAAGTTCAGATCACAAGTGCTAAGGCAGAAAGGTAAAATGGGTCAATGGGTAAACGCTTCACTTGTTCTTAATATTGGGTACCGTAGTTCTTGAGAATTGAGGGTGCTTATAACAAACATCTGCATTATTAAATGAATTTTTGCTTTATATTGGGCCTTTGATTTTCTTGTAGGAGGTATATATGCATATTTATTGCCCAAGGGGTATTATTTTCCAAAAGCTTTATACACATTCGATATTGGTTAGAATGATCTTGCTGAGGGGATCTTGGGTAACATGACTATAGAGGAAGTCAGTGCTTCTATCCATGATACAGTAAACAAGTTCTCCTTTAATGTTAGGGTAATTAAATATATACTACGATTTGTCGTTGGAAATGGGCTGCCTTGTTGGCCTTGGCCTACTACTTCAAGAAGAAACATACAATTGTTAAACCAATTAGTAAAAAAGAAAAAAGAAAAAGAGAGACAAGAAAAACAGGCGAATAAAGTTTGTTTTCTTTTAATGCTAATCAAGTGAAAGTTATGATGTAGAATATATATAACTTGGGAGCTAGATCGTTTTGGATCCACAACACGGGACCAACTGGTTGCCTTCCCCTTATTTTGGCAACCTTTCTATCAGCTCAAAGGGATAGCTATGGTTGCGCAAAGCCTTATAATGATGTAGCTCAATATTTCAACCACAAGTTGAAGGATGTCATTGTTCAACTCAGGAAGGATCTTCCTTTAGCTGCAATCACATATGCGGACATCTACTCTGTCAAGTACTCTCTATATAGTAAACCAAAGGAATATGGTAAGACTTATGATTTTATATAATCAGAAAATTACTAATACTGAATAATGATCGACCTTATAAACTGAGATGCTTATTAATATTTATCATTTTTTAACATTTGTATGAATTATGCTTAGGTGACAAATTTTTTTACAAATGATACAAAATTTCAAGTTTATAATTTGTTTGGTTGAAAATATCAGGATTTGAGCCTCCCCTCATTGCTTGTTGTGGCTATGGTGGCATATACAATTATAGCAGCAGTATTGACTATGGAGCAACAATCACAGTCAATGGAAGCCAGATATTTGTTGGTTCATGTGAACGCCCCTCAGGGTAAATTGGGATGGAATTCACTATACCGAGGCTGCTAACAAAATCGTTTTCAACAAAATTTCAACCGGAGCCTTTTCAGATCCACCAATACCCTTGAAAATGGCTTGTTACAACATTTAGATTTATAGGCACAGCCGCACAGGCACCTATATATATATAAGTCAAAGTAATCTTGTACTGCAGGTTATTATGTACTCTTTAATTACCGTCTCCCTTATTGATATTGGTTTAATTCTGAAACAGCCTGCTATGTACTGAAAATAGTCCTGTTATATAAACTAGAATGAATAAATTATCATATTTAAACGAACTTTGGACAATTTTTTTTCTTCATTTTGATTGTATAATTAAATAAATAGCCAGAACAACGCTCTCATGCAGAGCAAAAATTAAAGTTTGTTATTTTTCATTTGAGGTTATCAATAATGTTGTCGATAGAAACCATTTTGAGACAAATAAAGGAAACCGTAGGGCAAGAAAACGTATTTAACGTGGTTTGATCATAAAGAGACTACATTCACAGAGCTCTTTTGTTACTCTATTTCACTTTCTCTTGTGTTTTGTTAGAGAGGATCCTTTATGGGGTGTGGGACAAGGGCCGGGGTTCAAGTTTCTACGAAAGAGTTTCACACACACATACTTAGATTAGGCTAGAGTAGAATTTCCTATGAAGCACGGGTGCATTTCCCGATTTTTAATATAACTTATCAGTTATCAAACGGTGGAGGCGTGGAGCTAGAGGCACGACGAGAGTACATAATAAACAACATCCCTACATATATTTAATCTGCATTTATTCATGTATCCTTTGCTTTCTTTGTGTGTTTGAATTTGTTGATTACACGGTGATTTGGTTGGTGTAATTTCCATTTTGGGTTGGTCTTCAACTCTTCCAGATTTGGTTGGTGAGCTTGCCATATAGAGTTTGTCTTCATTAACACTTCCCCTCAAGTTGGGGTGGATATTAATGATACCCAAGTTGCCATGCGATTCCTAGTCCAAAACCATTAAAGAGTAAGTGAGAAATTGACTTCTAAAGTGCCCACTAGACATAATTAAAGTGATGAAATCTTTGAGTCTTTGTAGAATATGGCTTGAATTAGGAGTTCGACTCCTTATTGGATTTGGATAATAAAAGAATTTTATTCCTTTTGGGTTACTGTTGTTTGAAATTATTAAACTCTATTAGAAGTCTTGTCTACCACTTAATTTTGAGTTCTATTTGGAATATGAGTGATTCTCCTTTTATGTGTGGAAAAAAATTATAATCCTTCTTGGTTTTGGATATGCTAGTAGACCGAAGTCTCCTATATAATCATAATGCTGCTAAAGAAAATTAGAGATAGATGAGAGTGGTGTGAGAAAAATAGGCTCTCTCTTGTTTGGTTCTTTGATATTTGTGGGTTGCAATTTGGAATAGTAAAGGAAGTTTGTTGCCACTTGGTTTTGGTTTTGCGGTTTGGTGATGTGCTCTCTCTTGCTGTGTTGCAACTTTTGGATTTGTTTTGTGGCTCTCTCTTTGATTTGTGTGCAATTCGTATTTGGTATTATTGAGCCTTTGGTTTTTTGGTTTGTATTTGTGAAAGGGAACTATTTGGGTGTATTTGGGATTTGGTTTTGTGAGAGTGCCTCTACACCAATTTGTATTATCCCAAATTTATTATAGTGAAATTTTTTTGTCATTGCTTGTGGATGTAGGCAATTGCCGAACCACGTAATTCTTGGTTTTTTGTGTATGTTTTCTTTTGGATAAATTTTCTTTGTTTCTATTGTTTGTTTTGAGATCTTTCTTAAGCCTAAAATATTTTCACAATCAATCTAGATAATTTTAAGTTTTTGCTATTTTACAACAAATTGGTATCAAAGCCAAGTTCGCTACCTAGGCGTTTGGATTTTTTCTCTTTGGAGATTTTGGTGAGTGGTTTGTGGATCTGATTTTTAGGGTGAAACATGTTAGGTGATTCCTCTACCAAAATCTTCATCGAATTCCTCTGGAAAAGCTTTGGTAGAGTCTTCTGCAAAACCTTTGGCAGTTAGGATGATGATTTCTGTTGGTTTAAACACAACGATAATGGAAATAATACAAAGAGAAACTGAATAATACTTCTGAATTTTATTAATTTAAAGAGAGAAATTACATAACACTATTTGGATTGAGGCGCGACACTCGCTCTCTTTAAAGAGATTTAAGCCCTTGGTTGGCTAAACTTTGTAACTGGTGCAGATCGTCTCTGACTTATCTCCCCCAAGATACAATAGCCCAACAAGTGTCGTATGGCTAGAACAACCTCTGCACAAAGTGTTCAAGCCAAAACTCTACTAGAAAGAACACCCTTCCTTGACAAGAACCTCTTTATTGTTTTTAGTGTATATTGCAGTAACATGGATTGGGTCTGAATGAGTCTATTTATAGGCTCAATGGGCCTCACGAAATTATTACCCAAATTAATTAGATTAATTAGGTCTATTATTCTGATGTAGTGGGTGTTATAAGATTAATTGTTGAATATTAATTTGATGGGATGGAGTTACACAATAAATGGTGAGATAAGGAGTTTTTAAGGAATGAAAAGGCCTAAACGAATAGTCCATTAAGTGGGTTAATGGCACTTTATTTTCCATAGTAAAAATGGAGTATTAATTTGGGCCATTTACTCATCAATAGATATGGTAATAATTCTGAATGGGCTGTCAGGTAGGAGGATCCAAGAGGCTGATTCATGTCCATTTTTGATACCTCCACCCTTCACCTCTCCCTTGTGCACATATCTAGCCCAATATCTAAGACAATTCATGTTAGCCCATTAATCATCGCAATTAAAAAGAATAAAATAGTCTCTCTCATTTTCAATGTGGGATTAAACAGTTTTACTAACTTCTCATCTTTAACATTGACTCCCACATCTTTACATTTATATTGTAACATTTATTCATTTTAATTATTTAATATTAAAATGGTCCAACAGTTTCTAATGCCAAATTTGAAGTAGAGAAATTTGATGGAACGAATAACTTTGGTATGTGACGATGCGAAGTTATGGATGTATTGGTCCGACAAGAGTCTAATATTACTTTGGAAGATAAACTTGAAGGGATGTTAGACAAGAATTAGGAAACGATTAATAGACAAGCTTGTGGCACCATTCGTTTGTGTTTGGCCAAGAATCAAAAGTATTTTTTATGAGGGAGACAAAAGCCAAAGAGCTATGGAAGAAATTGGAGGACAAATATATGACCAAGAGTGTGGAGAATCTCTACTTGAAGAAGAAGCTCTTTCGTTTCCAATATCGTGCAGGTATTTCTATGTTTGAGCACTTGAGCGATTACAATAAAATACTTGTTGATTTTTACAAAATTTTGAAGTTGATATTAGCAGTGAGGATAGAGCTCTCTTGTTATTGAATTCGTTGCCTGATACTTATGATCATCTAATTACTACAGTCTTGTATGGAAATGATGAGATTAAGTATGATGATGTGTCCAATGCTTTGACAAATAATGAGTATCGTCTGAAAGATAAGCAAGCTCAAAGGGACACGATGATTGAGGCTTTGATTGTTAAGGGCATGTCTAATGATAAGAAACTCAAGAAAAATGAGTGTGCCTATCACAAAAAGGGGCATTGGAAGAAAGATTGTCCTTTGTTGCTGAATAAGGACAAGAATGATTCTAATGCAAATATAGCACATGATTGTGATGAGCATTCTGATTTTGCACTGAATAGTTCATCATTTGTTTGCAATTCAAATGAGTGGGTTTTGGATTCAGCTTGCACCTTCCATATATGTCTGAAGAAGGAACGGTTTTACAACCTAGAAGAGTCAGAACTTGGTTCAGTCATCATGGGTAATGATCAAACTTGTGTGATTTTGGGGAAAGGTAAAATCAAGCTGAGATTGCATGATGGAACAGTTCATTTTTTGAATGAGTTTTGATATGTGCCTGAATTGAAAAGGAACCTCATCTTAGTTGGTTTATTGGAATCCAAGGGTTTCAAGATTACTATGAAGAATGGAACTCTTGTGGTACTACATGGTGCTTTGGTAGTGGTGATGGCCACATGTTGTAGGAGCATGTATTTCCTTAATGGGATTACTGTTGTAGGTGGAGTAGCGATTGGGGAAGTTACTTCACACACTATTAGACATTTGAAGCATGCCAATGACAATGCTATGTTTAAGAGTGCTAAGAATGACAAATTTGAAGTTTGTGAGCCTTGTGCATTGGAGAAGCAAAATAGGGTCAAGTTTGGAATAGTAGTTCATCATACTTAGGGTATGCTTGACTGTGTACACATTAATGTATAGGAGCCTATTAAGGTTGCTTCTTTTAGAGGTAGGAATCACGATGTTATTTTTGGTGGTCACATGGTGATTAAGCCTTTGCACAAGTTCAAGTGTGTGCTTGGACTTGTTCAGTATTTGCAATTTGAGTTAGCTTGTAGGGGTTTGGTGGTGGTGATAGAGAAGTTTCTTTTGTGGTGATATGCACTTTGTTTTGGACTCTCATTTGGATTTGGCACCATCTTCAGGTGCATTTGGTGTCCATTAGCACATTTGGAAGCCATTTTTGGATAATTTGCACTTTGTTTGGTAAAGCTCTAGTTTATTGAGCACTTTGCATTTGTGTTTTGGGAGATGTCTTGTCAAGGTGGAGACTTGTTAAGGATTTGTATTTAGTGGACTGCAAATTTTGTTTGTAAGGCTAGATGGAATTCAAGCCAAGGTGGAGATTTGTAGAATATGGCCTGAATAAGGAGTCCGACTCCTTATTGGATTTGGATAATAAATGAATTTTATTCCTTTTGGGTTACTGTTGTTTGAAGTTATCAAACTCTATTAGAAGCTTGTCTACCACTTGATTTTGAGTTCTATTTGGAATAGGAGTGATTCTCCCTTTATGTGTGGAAAAGATGTCTAATCCTTCTTGGTTTTGGATATGCTAGCCGACCCAAGTCTCCTATATAAGCATAGTGCTGCTCCAGAAAATTAGAGAGAGATGAGAGTGGTGTGAGAAAAATAAGATCTCTCTTGTTTGGTTCTTTGATATTTGTGGGTTGCAATTTGGAATAGTGAAAGAGGTTTGTTGCCGCTTGGTTTTGGTTTTGCGGTTTGGTGATTTGCTCTCTCTTGGTGTGTTGCAACTTTTGGATTTGTTTTGTGGCTCTTTCTTTGGTTTGTGTGCAATTCGTATTTGGTATTTGTGAACTTTTGGCTCTTTGGTTTGTATTTGTTAGAGAGAACTATTTGGGTGTATTTGGGATTTGGATTTGTGAGAGTGCCTCTACATCAATTTGTATTATCCCAAATTTGTTAAAGTGAAATTTGTTCAACGTCATCCATGGATGTAAGCTATTGCCGAATCACGTAATTCTAGGTGCTTTGTGTATATTTTCTTTTGGATTAATTTTCTTTGTTCCTATTATTTGTTTGGAGATCTTTCTCAAGCCTCAAATATTTTCACAATCAATCTTGATAATTTGAGCTTCCGCTATTTTACAACAAGTCTCATATAAAATAAATTGGTCATTTTATGAGTTTATACACTTATGTAGGTGCAATATTTTTTATTCTAGAATTGTGTTTGTTAGTGTTGCATCTTTTATGAAACGGTGCAAGTATGTCTATAAATAGTGATTCTCTCAATTCATTTAGAGAGAGAAAGAGATATTTTTTTTCGTTGTGAACTTATATTGTTGTGCTTGACATCTAAGAGTAAATAGTGCGAGTGGTAAAATCTGTTTTAAGTAGATAGTGTCAAACACTAGCCTTGATTAGATTTGCACTTATCATTCTACATTCATCTGGTTTATGAGTATATTTAATTAATCTTAAATATTTATTTATTTTACACACTTTTTTGTTTGTTGTTTTTATCTTGATGAACTTTTTGTTTGTTGTTTTTACTTACAAAATCACAAGAGTAAATTATTATGCACAATGCATCCAACAATCACTTTATCATCAACTATTGTTCCTCAAAAAAAAAAAAAAAAAAACTTTATTATCGACTACTAACAACTTGTTACCTCGACATTTGTAAAACATTTTGTAGTTCTATGGCTACACCATGTGCCACAATTTGATGATATGATGTGAGTGATAAATAATTACTTTCATATTACTTTCTCTCTATTACTCATAAACTCACAGTCCATCAACTAAAACCTGTGGAAAAAGTTATGATACAAAAATTTTGTATATAAACTTAATTTTGTGACTTGAGTCATTGAATTGCTAAAACTTCTAAACCTTTTACTGGGGCAAGCTAGGGATTTCATTTGTCGATTCCGTGTGAGAAATTTCCGTAGATCAATAAATGTATTCTCAATTGTTACATTTTGTAGGTTGGAACCCCACATAGAAATGCCTTTTCTCTTGGTTTGAAATTGAATATTTATGGGCTACAAATAATGTCACATTTCTTCCCTATTTCTTGGGTAAATTGCAAATTATACCCCTAAAGTTTGGGGTTGACTAGATTTTACACTCCAAAGTTTCAAAAACTTGATTTTACACCCTGAAGTTTGATTCTGTTAGCAATTCACCCCCCATGGTTAGTTTCTGCTGTTAACTGACACATCACCATGCTAATATGTTTTATTTTTGTCAAATCAGCCCCAAAACTATGTCGTTTCAACTAATAATAAAATCTTACATGTCAAGGTAAAAATGGTGGCATTTTCCACAATGCTAAAACACAAAAAATCTAATCATAAACTACACCGTTTCATCCTATTTCTTAAAATCCCAAACCATAACCCACGAAGGAAGCAGCTCCCTCCCAGCTCGTACGGTAGAGACCCATCATGGATCTACAACGGTGGCCACAACAGCAGCCACAGTTGCAGCCACAATGGCAGCCACAGTGAGACTCTTTTTCTTCTCTCCAGCTCTATTTTTCTCTCTTTTTAGATTTCACATTTTCTTGTCATTGTTGGATTTGGATTTGTTAGGGATTCATAATTGTGGTTTGCTTTCTCTTTCTTTGACAAATTTTTGGGGGTTCTAAGTTCATTGTTGTAGTTTTTTCTGTCTAAATTGTTGGGACTTTTGTTTCTTAAAAAAAAAAAAAAAGTTGTTGGGATTTTTTGCTGTGTTTGTTATGGTGAAAAGAGTTGAACTGTGCATTAGGGTATGTGCATAAATTGGGTCCTGCAAGAATTGGGATATGTATTAATGATGTGTATATAACTATAAGCTGCCATGTAAATCATTTGTTTAAGTACAAAGAAGTCCGAACAATGGACGTAGAATTCAGTCTTTGTTAATTTATTGCATTGACACATTTGCCTAATTGAGAATCATAAATCAAAATCGAAATTTATATGCATTCCACTATTTTTTGGATTAGAACTATGAAGTGGTATTGTGGTAGTACCCCTTTTTCCAACTCATTTGTTTAGCTTGTCTTGAAAAGAAAATGATTGGAAGAAAAATCTTTTGGTTTACTAATTTTCACAACCGCATATAAAATTATGCATCCATGGAATTTGTTAGCTCTTTGGTTCGGCCATTTAACATTATGATAAAATCAATTCAAACAATTAATGCACCATAAAACAAGAACTTGCATTGTTAACTCCTATTGAAGGAGAGGGAAATGTTAAATGTTGAAATTTAACTACACAATGATGCAAAAATGACGCAGTTGTAGATTGATATATTTAAGGATGAGGGAGGCATGAAAAACATGAAAATGACACATTAAAATCTGGATGTCATTTGTCAAAGAGCCACTCCCATGTTTAGTATTAGCCACTTGACTTTAGTGTGAGTTCTTTTGGGTAAGACCTTTTCAGTATATTTTCCTTTATTCCTTGTTTATTTTATTCATCAAGGCGCAATCTTACTGCATAGCCATAAATGCTACTGCAGACCTTTGATAGCTGTTTACCTTTGATAGTTGTTTTTCTCCCAGATGAGGTCTTAGCCTTGTTAGGTTCCAAGGTGGTAAAGTATTTGTCCAAAGCTTTAGTCCTTATTCAATCTAGATTATGCGAGGTGCAACTTGGTGAAGTAAATGAAGTAATTTTTCAGAGGCTTCATTACTTCTGCAAAGCTGTTGAAACAACTATCCTTTTATACGATTCATTCTACAATTTTGTCTATTGCTCTATGTTGTTTTGTTTACTTCAAAGTCTCTGAGTGTGGCTAACAATATCGTTAAAAATTGTGTGAATGAGGTTCATTATATTATTCAAAATTGTTGTTAAGGACATATTTTATGTAATTGGCTAATCCTTTAACAAAACGCACTTGACTTGTATTTTGGTAGATCTAGGATGTGTTTAATACTTCAAAGAACATGTTGTTCAAGTCTAGTATTAAAGCCATGAAGATTGGACCAAGAAATAAGTGAAGAAAAAGTGTGTACTAAAGCTGGACACCTGCGGACACTTGCTGGACACCTACGGATAGCTTCTCGACAGATAGCTTCTCGACAGATAGCTATCTATCGAGGTATCTATCGAGGTTTAATGAGGCTCGACACCTGCTATCTATTGAGATATCTATCGAGGTTACGGAAATCAGAATTTTCAGATATGATTTTTGGGCTAGGCTTTTGTATTTGTGTAGGGTTTCTTTTATCACAACCCTAGGCATATATAAGGCTTATTTTTGAGGCCGTCATATAAAAGAATAAAAAGGAGAACATATGCAAAAGGTGACCGAAGCCTTATTCTCTCTGAAAGAAGCTACTGCATCTTTGCGCCTTAAGGTTTTGTAACCAAGTGCTTCTTGATCTTCATTGTTGATGAAGTGAAGAACTTTGCAGCTAACATTCTTCTTCCTCAAGTTGGTGAGTGAGTCACGTACTGGGATCCGTGCATCAAAGGGTGGCGTTCATATATTGAAGAGTTCAGAGGTTCTGAAGCGGTAGAAGGTTTCTACTGTGAGTTCATCTACGGGGATTGTAGAGTCTAGGGACAAAGGTTTTGTACTAGATCTGAAACTTCTCTTTACTATAGTGAATTGCTTTTCGGGAAGGTTTCCTCCCAGGTTTTTTACTGTGAAACTGGTTGGTTTCATTGGTTTTCCTGGGTCATCATATATTGTCTTATTTATTTTTCCGCTACACTTATATTTGACATGATATTGATGTTTGTTTGTTTTAACAAGTTTTATGCATAATAAATCTAATTAACAACTTGGGTTTAAAACTTATTAATTCTATCAACCGGGGTCTAAATTTCCCAACAGTTGTAAAAACTTACCATGCAATATTGTATATTGTAAAATATGTCATGTGGGAAGTTCTTCAAGTAGTTTTGGAAGGTTGAATTATGGCAACGATCATAAGGTGAAATGTAAACGCCAATTTCCTGCAATCTTGAAGACATTGTGGACAAATAACAACCCATGCAAAAAACAAAATTGAAAGAGAAGGATAATGATGCACCTTAGATGAAGATTGTTGATTTAGAAGATAAAAAGACTACTATGAACATACAATTGATGCATTAAAGTTGGTTTGTTGTTGTGGTGGTCATTTTAGTTTATTTAGTGAAAGCAAAAGGTTTAGCTAAAAAAAAAAAGTGAAAGCAAAAGGCCAAGGAAAGAACTTGTATTGAGAATAGGTGAATTGTAGATTAGTCACTGTGAAAGATTGTAGTGACAATTGTTTTGAGATAGTAGGTAGCTTATTATCTTGTTTAATGTAATGACAATTGTAATAGCCACTTGTTTTTTTATGTTGTAATGGAAATTGAAATACATTTCTTGCAATGGAAACTCTTACTTAGTTTTGCCTCTTATTGGAATATTGTTTATTATAATGGAAATTGGCACTTAGCCATCCACAAATGCACCTAGCAGTTACATTGGACCTGCAAAGTGCAATTGTGGGCAGCTATGCAATTGCAATTGGTAAAAGCATTGATATACCTTTCATGACCACAGTTAGGACTACCTGTACATAATAAATTCTAGCTCAAACCATACCAAACTTATGCATTGCATGTACCAGACAAAAAAGAAAAAAACTCTATGCATGTGAACAGTACCATTACATTATGCTGATAGTTGCAGCACATGGAATATTAAGTAATGCAGAAATAAATTGGTAATGTAGAAATATGATTAAGTAATGCAGAAATATTAAGTTTATTACTTAGCTACTAATACTGAAATATGATTGGAATATTAAGTAACTGACGGACTATAACTTGATATTGAGTAGTTAAATTGCTTCAAGTTCACAGGCGTAGAGATTCTTCAATACCCAACACTGCCATATTCTTTTTCTGCTGATGTCCAATATCATTATCATATAAACTTATGGAAAGTTTTACGAAACAATGACTAACAAATTTTGACAAACCGAAGTTCCTAATAATAAAAAGTCTTAATAATAAAAGGTCCTAAGACCAACACAAAATATGTTACTTTTGTCCAGAAACACCATCGAAAAAACTTAGGACAAGGATTTGCTGCAAACAGGTTTGCTGGAGCTACTGCATATAGGGTTAGGTGGCAAAATTTTAAAGTGACATGTGTCCAGGGCACATGACCAGCTATGAGTGGAATATTTCCGCTAATGTTTCTCTCATTTCTCTGTCAAACGGCTTAGGCAAAACCCATTAGACTCAAAACTCATCTCTCCCTATCATCAGATTCTTTGTTCCACCTCTATTCCTCTCATTAGAATCCCCAGCCCATCTAACCCATCAAAAAATGACTCCGCCCACCACATGCACTCACCGCTAACCCACCTGACTGTGTTTGTCTCTGTGGGTTGCTTCGATTCGAACTTACTGGGTTGCTTCAATTGGTTACTGGACCCTAGATTTGCTTAAGGGTGGTTCAAATTTGCTTCTTGGACTGTCAACAATTGAGTATTTTTTGTGTTGATGGTTGCTGGGTGGTTCGATCTGGTGTGTTGCTTTATCAACGCCGACGGGTTGTGGTAGGCTGTGTTTGATATGGGTGGGTCACGGTGGGCTACGAGTTTGATATGGGTAGGTCATGGCTGGGCACAGTGGGTTAATATGGGTTAGGTGGCTGGGGTTTTTTAAGTTTTGAGAAGAACAAAGGAGGAGAAGAGAGAAAAGGATATGGGCTTGGATGAAGGAGAGAGAGGGCGAACGTTAACGTTGTTTGTCATCTCAAATGAATTAATTGGTCATGTGCGTTGCATGAGACCATTAAACATGTGTAACTTTAATGTTTTGCCACCGAACCCTGTACGTAGCAGCTCCAGCAAACCTGTTTGCAGGAAATCTTTGTCCATAAACTTATGGGCAGCTTTACAAAATAGTAACCACAAAAGGTTCTAACAATCAAAGGTCCTAATGATAAAAGGTCCTACAAACTACCAACTCTAGATCTACTTCCAATTCCTTTTCTAGCTCTAGTTCTTTTTCCATATCTACCAACTCCATTGCTTCTAGCAATGCTTGTTTGGGTTGAGACCTGTAATAATAGATACATTGGACCATATGGTAAGCACACAACAAACTCAATGACCAAATTTCTACCAATGTGCAAATAACAAGCAAAATATGTAGTATATGTTATGGTAATTACTATAGTTGATTGGTTTCCAACAATACTTGAAGGGCGACGATCCTCTTCTACCCTTAAGCCCATAAACACATGATCACCTCCTATTCTCTTAACCTACAGAAAGTTCAAAAAGGTTGCAATTAGAAACTACAATAAGTAGCACATGCAAAAACTTAGTTAGCAATTAGCATGTATTAATACATATGTTTGGCTCCCCGTAGTTGCTGTTGCTCCCTGTCTTTGCTCAGTCTGGCCCTCACTAGCAGCAATAGATTTAGGGGGTACTTTGTATCCTCTTTTGTTGTGACCCAATTGTCCAAAATTCTTACATTTTTGTGCAGCAGATGACTTTTTCAACTTGTGAAATCCTTGGTGCCTCATTAGCAACTTTCTTCCTCTTGTTCTCCTTTGGTCTTCCAGGCTGTACTAGCATCTTTGGAGGTAGAATCTTATCACTTGTTGCATTTGGCCAAAAGTCTTCACTATTGGTAGGCTGGATAAGGTGTAAGTAAGTTCTAAGGTAAGTCTCAACTTTGTAGTAGTTATGCAAATAATTTTTTGCCTTTTCTTTTTTTGTAAGTAATTGCCGACATTGCATGCCTACAAGGGATGCCCGTTAAGTCCTATCTATAGCAAATACATTGTTAAGGACATATTTTATGTAATTGGCTAATCTTTTGACAAAACACACTTTACTTGTATTTAGGTAGATCTAGGATGTTTTTAATATTTCAAAGACCATGTTATTCAAGTTTAGTATTAAAGCCATGAAGACTGGACCAAGAAACAAGTGAAGAAAAGCTGTTCACTAAAGCTGGACAGATAGCTCAACACCTGCGGACAGATAGCTTGACAACTGCTCAACAGATAGCTATCTATCGAGGTTTAATGAGTGACAAGCCACATACACGTTGACCCCTTGTGATTAATTAAATTGATTAATTAGTCGAGTTATTAATTAATCAAGTTAACATGCAAATTCACGTGGCAGCACAAACAAATCACCAAAACTAAAGCATGCAACAGAAAATAAAAGACACGATGATTTGTTTATGAATGGGGAAAACCTGACGGCAAAAACTCTACCGGGTGATTTAAGTTTACCACTCCCGAAACTCCACTATTATCACAACAAGCGGTTACAAGTAAGGAATCCGAGTACCTTACCAACCTACAGTTGAACCCTTACCCCAATACCCAATTGGACTTGTTCTGTAGTGACAGTTTCTCTTCTTAATGCACGGCTCCGAGTACGTGACTAACCAATTGCGTGGATCCTAGTATGCGACTTCAATTCACCAACTAGAGAGAGAGTTGTTGGCTGCAAAGTTCTTCAAATCATCCACACGTTGAAGATCAACAAGATGCTTGGTTACAAAACCCTATGATGCACAATATACAGCAACTTCTTCACAAAAGATGAACTAGGGCATGAACTTTGCCTTTGATCACAAATTGCATGAACAAGAATTACTCAATGCTTATGCAACTTCATCACTTTGACAGCCCTAAAACAATCCTTTTATAGGTCTAGGGTTAGGAGAAAAGAAGTCCCAAAGACATATTTACGAATTGGAATTAAAACAGAATTGAAAATCTGTTTTCTTTAAATCTCAACAGATAGAGGTGTCGAGGACAGATAGAGGTGTCGAGGACCTATCGAGAAGCTGTCGAACTTCGGGGCTAAAACAACTTCTAAAGCTCAATAGATGCATGTGTCGAGACCAGGTGTCGAGCTTTAGTAACTTGCACTTTCCAGCTTGTTTCTTGGATAGACTTGATGACTTTAATACTTGATCTTGAGACACTGTTTCTTAAAGCATTAAAACATATCTTAAATCTACCCAATTACAAGTAAAGTGCGTTTTGTCAAAAGATAAACCAATTACATAAAATAGTAACATATATTAACAACTTGACTACATATGTCCTAACAATCTCCCCCTTTGGCAATCTGTGACAAAATCATAACAAACAAATGAACATATGAGAGAAGTCATAAATCACTCAACTCATATTCACTTGTTAAATACAATAAAATCTATCCTAACACAAACTCTTCAAAAACCTTGCAAGAAAAGAGTTTATAGCAAGTAGACTTTGACAACCTATATTTCTGAAACACTTTTAAACAAAACACATTAAGGCATCTTTGTGTGAAGCAGAAATAATAGATTGCATACAAGTAAGAGAAACATGTGTATAAAGACAGAAAAGAAACAATACATGAAGAGATAGGTGAAAGAAACATACATAAACATATATATCAAGAAATAAGTACTCAACATATATATCAAGAAATAAGCACAATGTATGTCAATAAATGGTCACAAGACCGGGGTACATGATTAATGTATCTCTAAAAAAATAGAAAAGAAAAGAAATACATGTAATCCTCACTACATCCCTCATATCAACACTCCCCCTATCAAAAATGTCCTATACTAGCTCTCCCCCTAAGGATGACTACTCTCATAGACCAAAACTACTTCCCCTTTTTGTCACGAGGGACAAAGGGTAGAGTGTCAAGTAGACATCTCATCTGAAGAGCTCGTATCTCCATCATCATCAGAAGTATCATCGTCATCACCATCATCATCATCCTCAGTCTCAGAAGCAACATGAGGTGGCGAAGGAGAAGCCTCAGAAGTAAAGCCGCCTAAGGTTGCCTGTCGCCTGGCGATGCGACCAACACGAATGTTCACTTGATACAATTCTGTGGAGAGTGTATCGAGGCGAGCATCCATGCGCTGAAGCTGCGCCATGATGTCTCCAAGAGTGATGTCGCTCGAAGAAGAAGAAGGAGCAGATGTCGCTCGAGCAGATCTGGATGTAGTCGGACGGGAGGAAGGAGCAGCAGTATCCGACTGTCGCGATCTGAACTGTGCCTTACTACGTTTTACGGTAGCAGCATCTATAGCAAACATGATGTGAAACGGATCGGACGATGGAAAAGGGATGGAAAAGTGGCGAAGAATCCCTATGATAGCAGAAGGGAATATGAGCTTATCACGGGTAACCGTATCTCTATAGATATCTATGATTGAGAAGATAAAGTGTGAAGGGAAGTCTATAGTGAGATACTCTAGAACAGACAACAAAAATCGAGCACGAGGATCTGTGATAGAGTTGTAGTGAGGAAGTGGGTGCAAAACAAAAGTCATCACCATGTTAAGGAATTGAGGACCTTTAGCAAAAGGCCTACATGGTGTATACTGAAGATCTCCCCATGCGGAAGGGCGCTCACAGAACGCAGAGATCATCTCGTCTTTGAACACAGTCCATAGACGCTCACATCTGGGGTAATCAGGATGATCCACCCTCGGAACGTGAAGAACCTCGGAGACCAGCTCTGGAGTAACAGCAAAGCGCGTACCTCGAACGCTAGAATAGAAAAGAGGTACTGAAGAATCAATCACGTGGATGTTGGAGTAAAACTCCTATATCAACACAAGAGGACAAGTGATCGGGACGTCACACAGTGACTCCCAAGCCTGACTGTGAATGACATCAGGTAGGTCAGTGTCGACAAAGTCTGCCAGGATAACTTGGTGTTTCGAATGAGCACCTCGTTTAAAGAAGTTCTCCGAGAAGTCATTTTAGGCTTTCTCATCACGGAACTGGACAGACATGGGAGTAGAATCAGAAGAAGAAGATCCCTTAGAACGCAGAGGGTTCTGGGATGGAATGGATTTATGCTTAGGTGCCATAGACACTACTAACGCAAACATAGAGAGAGGGAGAAAGAGAGAAACATACAGAAAATTCCCAAGCAGTTCAATATAGGAAGAGAATATTGAAAAGAAAGAACGTATGCATGGGAAATGCATGAACATGTGACATGCAATATAAAAACATCATGGACTCAGCTCAATCCAATCCTACCAGCACACAACAAGTTTGCACACATCTACATGCATGAAAATACTGTTAGAATGCTAATGTAATGTAATGCAATGCATGTAGTTTTAAAGATCAAATCTATAAAACCAACCTAAAAATTTCATTAAACTCTCAACAATTTTGAAAAACCCCAAAAATTTACAAAAACCTCAAAACGTAGGTTTTTATAACATGAAATGCATGAAGAATGAGAGGGTTGAAGCTTACCAAGTGAGAAAGATCTTGAGAAAAGCTTGAAGAATCCTTAGGAAGGGGTTTAGAGTGAGTGAGAGAGGTTTTGGGAGAGAAAAACACAAAGTATCGAGAGAGAGATCGAGCGAAATGAGAGAAAAATCGCAACAGACACATATATAGTCCTTCAGTAATTCTCGACAGATACAGGTATCGAGAGGTTTCGAGACAGCTATCGAGGTAGGTATCGAGAAAATGAACTTCGATAAATACAGCTATCGAAAACATGTGTCGTGAAAGAAGGATCAACCAGTTAAGAATCTAGATCAATCCAGATCAATCCAGAAGCTGTCGAGAATCTATCGAGCAAACAGAAAGTTTCTCGATTGATCCACCAAGTGTCAAGAATGTGTCAAAACTGCGATTAGAAAAAGACTAAGAAGCTCGACAGACAGCTAGGTGTCGAGAAGGTGTCGAGATTGCCTTAAAAACAGTTTTTCAAGAGAGGAAAAACACAGACATGAATGCAATCACGCATGCAACTGAACCAATGATCCAAGCAACACATTAAGCTCTCAAAATCATCTCTCAACAACAATTTAAAGCACATGTATCCCAAAACACGCACACACACACTAAACAAGTCTAACCAATTTTATATTTCAAAAAATTAGTTAACATAGTTTAGTGAGCATACATTAGCGCATGTAAACCTTATGATGGCCAAATCACATTGTACCTGCATATGTATCAAGAATAGCAAAGAATATTGCGTGTTGTGTGTGAAAACATCGCAAGATTGTATAAGTGTCTCAAAGTTATGACGATTTGAGATATGAGATAATCACTTTAACTCACACCCGATCATAATTGTTTGATGGGAACTATCACCTTCGAGGTACATCCTATAACTCCCACATCTCCTAGAAAACACGCTTGCAACCATATTTTGAAGCATTGTTTTACATTATGCATTGTTTTACTTTTAATCAGAAAAGTAAAAATAAAATACAAAATTGAAAACACATAGACAAAAACATGTTAAAGAAAGTAAAACAATGCATAAAACTAGATGCAAATGCATGAGGTGGAAGAAGGATAGAAAGAGATCAATCCATGGAGATGACACTAATGTTTTGATGAAGGAATTCAAAACGTTTGCTATCCAGAGCTTTGGTGAACAAGTCAGCCTTTTGGTCATCAGTGTGAATAAACTCAAGGTGAGAGTACCATCTTCGACAAGCTCCCTAATGAAGTGATGTTGAATCTATATATGCTTAGTTCGAGAATGTTGAACTGGATTTTTAGAGATATTGATGGCACTGGTATTGTCACAGTAGATGGTGAGATGTTCTTGACAAATACCATAATCATGAAGGAGTTTTTGCATCCATAGGAGTTGGGTACAACAGCTACCAGCAGCAATGTACTCAGCTTCAGCAGTGGATAAAGAGATGGAGTTTTACATTTTGCTCATCCAAGAGACAAGATTATTACTCACATAAAAACAACCCCCTGAAGTACTCTTTCTTTCATCAGCATTCCCAGCCCAATCAGCGTCAGAATATCCAGCTAGGACATCATTTGTGTCCTTGCTATACCACACACCAAAGTTGGCAGTGGTCTTGACATACTTTATGATTCTTTTCAAAGCAATCATATGTGACTCTTTGGGATTTGCCTGATATCTAGCACACACTCCTACACTGTAGCTAATGTCAGGTCTACTAGCAGTAAGGTAAAGAAGGCTACCTATCATGCTTCTATAAAGTGAAGAATCTACACTTTTACCTAACAAGTCAACAGTGAGTTTAACATTTGGTCTAATGGGGGTTCTAACAGAACTAGCAGATTCTAATCCAAACTTTTTCATAAGATTCTTAGCATATCTAGATTGAGAGATGAATATACCTGAATCTTGTTGGCGAATCTGTAGTCCAAGGAAGTGGGATAGCTCTCCAATCATGCCCATCTCGAACTCTGCTTGCATAAGTTTTGAGAAGTCTTGAGCAAGTTCATCCTTAGTTGATCCAAAGATGATATCATCAACATAGACCTAAGCAACAACAAGCTCGCCATCTTTTCTTTTGATGAAGAGAGTTTGATCAGCCTTTCCTCTTATGAACCCATGGGATATCAAGTATTGAGTCAACTTATCATACCAAGCTCTGGGTGCTTGCTTTAATCCATAGAGGGCCTTCTTGAGATACAACACATGATCTGGAAAGTGTAGATCAATGAATCCTTTAGGTTAAGCCACATAGACATCCTCTTTAAGTAATCCATTCAAGAAAGCCGTTTTCACATCCATCTGGTAAAGCTTGAATTTCAAGTGACAAGCTAAAGAGAGAAGAATTCTAATGGACTCCATGCGAGCAACTGGGGCAAATGTTTCATCATAGTCTATTCCATCCATTTGAGTGTATCCTTGAGCTACAAGTCGAGCCTTGTTGCGGATCACATTGCCCTCCTCATTAGTCTTATTTCGAAATATCCACTTTGTGCCGATGACATGCTTGCTCTCCGGTCTAGGAACTAAAGTCCACACGTCATTCCTCTGAAACTGAAGTAGTTCATCATGCATTGATTCAACCCAACTTTCATCCTGAAGAGCTTCCTCAACTTTAGTGGGTTCAATTTGTGACAAATAACAAAAGTATGACACAAAGTTAGTAACACACTTATCAACTATGCATTTCCGCAATGTGAGTTCATTCATATTTCCCACAATGGTTTTTGGAGGATGATTTAATTTGATTCTGGAGGAGGGTCCTTTGTCTTCATGACATTCAGAATCTGGTGATGTAGGCATGTGTATGACTCTTCTTCAATACTTGGAGTACCAGGAGTACTTTGGGATGTGGGCTCATGACATTCAAAAGGACAATCTAATGAATCACAACCATTATGATAATAATAATATAAAATATTATTACAAAAATAAAACTTGAAACTATGGAACAAAAAATTAATCACCCAAAAACAATGCAAATCCATGTTGACTTGAAATTGAGGAACCAAATAACAATTTTAACTATTTTCCCACAAAATTATTCAATTATTACATTTTAAAAAGTGTACAAGATATCCACTTATGCTCTGTTAGCAACCAAATATAAAGCCAAATAAAGTTGACAGCATATAATCATAGAAAGTTGTAATACATCATCAACAAATAACTCCAAATAGCTTAGACTGAATAAATTTATGCATGTCTCCTAATTATGTAATCAGCCCACGTTGCTTGACATATCTCATCCCTCTTATTATTCTATTCTCTAGTTTCCACTATAGCTTTGTGTCGGCTAGGTTGGACTCGATCACTAGACTCTGTCTCACATGTTCCAGCTTGCATAATTGGGTTATTAGCATCAACCCCCATGATGTGATTGTGAATAACACCACATGATAAAACTACATCCACTTGTGTATTAAAAGACCAAAATGGTTCAGCATCCAAGACACGTGAAGAAACTATGCTCGAAATTACACCTTGATTATTTTTCAATGTTATGTGCTCTTCCCTAACCTACATTGATGCAATAGTTAACCCAAGAGTGGATGACGCTTGGTAGTTAACAGGTTTCTATGGAAATTCGGTAATGGCTAACCAGGAACACTCTTGGGCGCTACTAAAACATATATGTCTCAAGATGGATCTTCCTTGGTTATGTGTGGGAGATTTTAATGAAATTGTTATAGTTGAGGAAAAAATGGGAGGGATAATTAGAAGAGAATGACAGATGAGGGAGTTTAGAGAAGATTTGGATTTCTGCAGTTTTTGAGATTTGGGTTTTATGGGTTTGCCTTTCACTTGGTGCAACAATCACTTTGAGGTAGGGGTAACATGGATCCGGCTTGATACAGGAGTGGCTACACCTTCGTGGTCTCAAATGCTTCCTACAGTTCGGGTTCATCATGTGGTCAGATCTTTATCTAATCATTGCCCTCTATGGTTAAGTTCAAATGAAACGGATCCTTTCGTTTTGAAGCTGTTTGTTTGAAGGATAAAAGGTGCTAAAGAGTAATTAAACATGCTTGGGATGGCCAAAACTCAGGTGAATAGATGCAAAAGGTGATGTCAAAAATTGATGCTTGTCGAACTTGTCTTCGGAGTCGGAGTAGATTATCCTTTGGAAACGAACTCTAGCTCAAAAAAAGAAACAACTAGCTAAAGCAAAAGCATTGTCAATAGGGGGGCTTAATCATGATCAAGTAAAGATCCTTAAAGGTGAAGTCTATGTTCTTATAGTCAGGAATGATTGTATGTGGCATCAACGATCGTGGGTTTATTGGTTGAAGAGTGGTGATATGAACACTAACTATTTCCATAGTTGTGCAACTCAATGGAACAAGAGAAATTTCATCTTAAAGTTGGTTTTGGAGGATGGTGCGATTTTGGGGGATGAGAACTCGATTAGCGCAGCCATGGTTGATTATTTTAAGAAAATGTTCACTTCAGCAGGTCCATCACAGTTTGAGCAGATTCACCAAGGTATTGAACTAAAAGTCTCAGCTCTTATGAATGCAAAATTGACCCAAGAGTTTACAGGCCTGACGGTATGTCTCCAATATTTTATAAATCTTTTTGGAAGTTTATTGGACAGGATCTGATTACTGCCTCCCTCGCAGTCCTTAATTCGGGGTTAATGCCTGAAAATTTGAATCACACTTTCACATCTCTCATTCCCAAGGTTAAATCACCATAAAAAGCCAAAGATTTTCGATCCATAAGTCTTTGTAATTTCCTATACAAGATCATATCCAAGACCATAGCAAACCACTTAAAAAAGCTCCTACCTAAATTAGTTTCAGAATCCTAAAGCACCTTCATGTCTGATAGGTTGATTTCAGATGATATTCTTGTAGCTTTCAAAACACTTCATCACCTAAAAAAATAAGAGGAAGGGGAAATCGGGGTTTATGGCTCTAAAACTAGATATGAGCAAAGCGTATGATAGAGTGGAATGGATCTTTATTGAAAAAGTTATGGAGAAATTGGGATTTTCAGGTAGTTGGATTTCTCTTATTAGCTCTTGTATACACTTGGTGTCATTCTCAGTTTTGGTAAATGGTGAACCCCACGAGCACTTTACACCCAATAGGGGAGGGTATCCTTATCACCTTTCTTATTTCTCTTGTGTGCAAGGGGTCTACATCCTCTTACACAGCAAGTTGAAGTTGCTGGACTAATCCAAGGTGTGTCTCTTTGTAGAGCTGACCCAAAGGTGTCCCACCTATTTTTTGCTGATGATAGTTTGCTTTTTTGTAGAGCAAACCAATTTGATTGCAACACAATTAAGGAACTTCTACAACTATATGAGGTAGCCTTGGGTCAGCAAATAAATCAAGACAAAACACAACTTTTCTTCAGCACCAACACTGATCATGAAACGCAGGAACACATTAAGGGTGTACTAGGAGTTTCGACCACCTCAACTCATTATGAATCATATTTGGGTTTACCATGTTTTTTTGACAGGTCCAAACGGCAGAGTTTTAGTTTTATCCAGGAGCAAATTTGGCATAAAATCCAAGACTGGAAGGAAAAACTGCTATTTCAAGGCGGTAGAGAAGTCCTTGTCAAAGCCATTCTTCAGGCAATGCCAACTTTCTCAATGGGATGTTTTTTGCTGCCCAAGTGTTTATGCAAAGACATTGAATCTCTAATCCGCAAGGTTCAGCGGGGATACAAGGGGGATTCAAGGAAAATCCACTGGGTGGGGTGGAAGAAGCTTTGCTTACTGAAATGCCAAGGGGGTCTACGCTTTAAGTACATTGAGAATTCAACCAAGCATTGTTGGGAAAATAGGTATGGAGGCTTGTTCACAACAAGGATTCGCTGTTTTACAAGGTGTTCAAACTAAAATACTTTTCTAACTATTCGGTCATGGATGAGGAGGTAAAGTTGAAGGGGTCATATGTCTGGCAAAGCATCATGAAAGCTTGGCGGGTTGTGAGATTGGGCTCTAGATGGCATATTGATGATGGCATTCCAGTTGTGATTCAGAAGGATAGATGGCTACTAGATTTGAATTCTAATCGGACCATATCTCCCATAAGAAATTCTTCCTAGTAACACCCAGGTTTGTGCCCTCATTGACGAAGTAACAAAAATAGAGAGTCTAAATAAAATGGAGAGAATTTCATTGATTGTGAAAATTACATGAGAAATGGAATGAATGAATAATATTACATATACAATGCTCTGTTTTATATACACTCTAGAATAACTGCTTTGTGATTTTGGCGCCAAAAGCAGTTATTTGAACCTTCCCGAAACTGTGAACGTGGCAATTGGGAATAACTAACTCCTTGAGTTGTGGCACCAATCTGTTAGAGCTCTTGGATGAAGAATTCGTGATGTGGCACAGCTTCAAGGAATTGCAAGACCTCTATACTGATCAAAGTACTTGATGCACAACTTGTACTCTGAATAATACACTCCCCATCACCCAATGCTGCACTATCTGCTACCCTTGTGGCCTGGCTCATGCATCTCACATCAGTAGGTGCTACACCACTAGATACCTTCGTGGTTTGGACTATGCAACTCTGTTGTGGGTTATGATTTGCACTTTTTAACACTCCCCCTCAAGAGCACAGCTTTTGCCTCTTGCTCTTCCAAGTCTGTATGGGAGTACTTCACTACTGAAGCAAAAATGTTAATCACACCTAACTTCCTAATCAACTTAAGAAAACTCTCCACTCCCAATGCCTTGGTGAACGCATCTGCCAATTGATTCTTAGTTGACACATAGAAAGTTTTGAGTGTACCATCAAGAATTTTGTTCACTACATGGCAATCAACTTCTATGGTTTGTTGCTATATGTAGTGCTGCCTAGTTATCGCAGTACATCAACACAGGCTTAGTATGATTAACATGTAAGTCTTGCAATAAATGTAAAATCCAAGTCAATTCACAGGTGGTTGTAGCCATGGCCCTATACTCTGTCTCTGCACTGGACCTAGACACTATACTTTGCTTCTTAGACCTCCAAGACATCAATGCATCACCAAGAAACACACAACAACCTGTTAAGTATTTTCTTGTGTCAGGGCATCCTTACCAATCTGCATCATAATATGTCTTTAGGTGTAGATCAGATTCAGTGGGGAAGAATACACCTTGACCAGGTGTTCCTTTGATGTATTGAAGAATCCTATTGGTTGCCTTTATATGTGGTGCTCTAGGTTGTGCCAAGAATTGGCTAAGTCTATGCACTGCATATATGATGTCTGGCCTGCTCAAAGTAAGATACATAAGCTTCCCAATAAGTCTTCTATACTGATCAGGATTAGAAATCAAGTCTCCACCTCCTTTAGACAACTTTAACTGCTGCTTCATTGGAGTTGGAGCTGGTTTACAACCTGCCATACCAATCTCTTCAAGAACCTCTAAAGCATACTTCCTTTGTGTTAAACTGATCCCAGTTTTGTTTCTTGCAATTTCTAATCCCAAGAAGTATTTGAGTGACCCCAAATCCTTAATCCCAAACTTGTGGTCTAAAATTGATTTGAGAGTGAGAACACAAGCATGATCATTACCAGTGATTACCATATCATCTACATAGACAAGTAGGGCTGTGAACAAAGACCCATTGCTATGCACAAATAAGGAGTGATCTGCTTGTGACTGAACAAAACCAAGCTGCCTAATAGTTGCTGATAGTTTGGTATACTACTGCCTTGAGGCTTGTCTCAAACCATAAAGAGACTTGATCAGTTTACATACCCTAGGAGCAGCTGTAGGAGATGTTTAAACACTCTCCCCCTTACTGTGAAAACCAGGAGGCAAAGTCATGTAGACTTCTTCATCCAAACCTCCATGAAGAAAGGCATTGTTGATGTCCAACTGATGCAAAAGCCATTGCTTGGCAGCAGAAAGGGCAAGCAAAACTCTCACCGTGACTATCTTAGCAACAGGGGAGAAGGTTTCAAAAAAATCAAGTCCTTCCCTTTGTGTGTAGCCCTTAGCAACCAGCCTGGCTTTAAACCTTTCAACACTACCATCAAGATTAAGCTTTACTTTATACACCTATTTGCAGCCAATGGGAGACTTGCCAGGAGGTAAACTAGTCACATCCCAAGTATGATTTTGCTCAAAAGCCTGGATTTCCTTGTCCATGGCAGCTTTCCAATGTGGATCTTAAATAGCTTGGGAAAAACTATGAGGTTCTTTTGGACAAGAACTGACTGCCAGCAAGTAGGAATGATAACCAGATTCCAAGTGAGAATAGGTAAGGCACTTAGCAAGGTCATAAGGAGCACCAGCTACAATAGTAGCACAAGCATAGTCCTACAAGTAAGCAGGAGGTCTGATGTCTCTAGTGGACTTTCTAAGAGGAACTGGAGGTGCTGAAACAACTGGTGGAATGGAATGTGGTATCTGATCAGAACAAGGTACCTGAGCAGGACTATATGTAGAAGCAGCATTAGAAGGTAAAATAGGTGTAACAGGTTGAATAAAAGAAGAAGTAGGAACAATAGATTCTATATTAGGTTTGCTAATAGGAGTGACAAAAGTATCCATACCAGTAGTGTAGGGAGATGCAACAACAGAAGGAACAAAAGGATCCGCAACATTAGTCAAAACAGAAGCAAAAGGAAAAGAGGTTTCATGAAACAACACATCTTTGGAGATGAACACCCTATTAGTAGACAAATCAAGAACTTCATATCCTTTAACCCCAAAAGGATATCCCAAGAAAACACATTTAACAGCCCTAGGAGCAAATTTAGTTCTATGATGAGAAAGGGTGGAAGCAAAACATAAGCAACCAAAGACCTTCAAATGGGCATAACTAGGTGAATGACCAAATAACACTTCAAAAGGAATGTGGTTGGAAAGAGCAAATGAAGGGGTTCTGTTGATCAAATAGACAGTAGCAAGCACAACATGACCCTATAAATGCAAAGGTAAATGAGATTGAAACATGAGTGTTAAGACATATGTAGTTCAAGAGGTTGTTGACATATGCCACTATTTTCTGTAATTGGCTTATCCTTTGACAAAACGCACTTTACTTGTAATTGGGTAGATTAGGATGTGTTTAACGCTTCAAGAAACTATGTTTTAAGATCAAGTGTTAAAGTCCTCAAGTGTATCTAAGAAATAAGCTGGAAAGTGCAAGTTACTAAAGCTTGACACCTAGTTTCGACACATGCATCTATCGAGCTTTAGAAGCTGTTTCAGCCCCAAGGCTCGACAGCTTCTCGACAGCTTCTCGACAGATCCTCGACACCTCTATCTGTCGAGATTTAAGAAAAACAGATTCTTAGTTCTGTTTTGATTCCAATCCGTGAATGTGTCTTTAAGACTTCTTTTCTCTTAACCCTAGACATATAAAAGGATTGTTTTAAGGGCCGTCAAAGTGACGCAAGTTGCACAAGCATTGAGCAATTCTTGTTCATGCAATTTGTGACCTAAGACAAAGTTCATACCCTAGTTCATCTCTTGTGAAGAAGTTGCTGTGTAATGTGCACCGTAGGATTTTGTAACCGAGCATCTTCTTGATCTTCATCGTGTGGATGAATTAAAGAACTTTGCAGCCAACAACTTTCTCTAGTTGGTGAATTGAAGTCGCGTACTGGGATTCGCTCAATTGGTTAGTCACATACTTGGGAGCTGTGCATCAAAAGGAAAAACTATCATTACAGAACAAGTCCAATTGGATATTGGGGTAAGGGTTGAATTGTAGGTTGGTAAGGTACTGGGATTCCTTACTTGTAACCGCTTGTTGTGATAATAGTGGAGTTTTGAGAGTGGTGACCTTAAATCACCCGATGGGGTTTTTGCCGTCAAGTTTTCCCCATTCGTAAACAAATCACAGTATCATTTATTTGCCACTGCATTCTTTAGTTATTGGTGATTTGTTTGTGCTGCCACGTGAATTTGCATGTTAACTTGATTAATTAATAACTCAGCTAATTAATCAATTTAATTCATTAAAAAAGGTCAACGCGTTTGTGGCCTATTAAGTGGTATCAGAGTGGGCACACTTTTGATTAGGGTTTAATCCTTGTGTGTGATCCATTGACACTTGTTGTCATGGATAGAGGTCAGTCACTTATCATACCTACATTGTTTGATGGTACTAACTATGCATACTAGAAAGTACGCATGAGAGCTTTCTTGCAATCACTAGATGAGAAAGTGTGACAAGCTGTGGAGATAGGCTGGACCAAGCCTACAGAAGCGCCGACCGATTGGGATGATGCCAAGATCATGGCGGCTAATTTCAACAGTAGAGCATTAAATGCCCTGTTCAGAAATTTTAACAATGCCAACATGAGTGATTGGAGCTACTTCTCCATTAGGTAAAATGACAAAGGTGTTCAAAGTAGAAGTAATGGTAGTGAAACATGTAATAGAATGCACCATATGATCAATAGCCCCTGTGTCTATGACCCAATCAGTGGCATGTAAGGCTTCCTTATCAACTACTTTAGTAGAAAAAATTGAATGTTTCAAGGTAGGAATGAAAGAAGGCAATGATTCTGTACCTGACATGGTGTCAACAAATGAAGGATTAACACCGTTTAAAGATGAAATGGAAGTGGAAGATGCACCAGTCGTAGTAGACACACCAAGAGCTCCAGAAACCACACTAGAGATAGCACCATTTGTGCTAACAGTTGCAACATGATGACCATTGCCTTGATCAATACCAGAATTGAAAAGAGCAAGTAATTGGTCGCACTGTGCCTTGGAAATAGGACACTGAGCAGATGCATTGGAGGAACCTTCAACAGATTGGCCTTGACTATATGTGACTTGATTAGCAGTGGAATTCCCCTTTCCTTTGTGCTTGTACCCTGGTGGATATCCATGGAGCTTGTAACACTTGTCCACAGTGTGTCCAAGCATGTTACAATGTGTGCACAAAGGTCTCTCCTTCTTAGGTCCACCTTTGTTGCTGAAATTTCCTCTGGTGTTAGCATACATTGCTACTGAATCAGGCCTAGGTGTGAAGGCAGTACCATGACCAATGCCTTTGTGTGATTCTTCTTGAAGAACCAAAGCATACACTTTGCTCATTGATGGAAATGGCTCAAGCATGAGAATATGGCTCCTCACAGTCTCAAAATTCTCATTAAGCCCCATTAAAAACCTTATGACATAAGATTTTTCATGAGCAACACTCAGAATTTTCATAGCTCCACAAGTACAAGCTGGTAAAGGCTCATAGTGAAGCAGTTGATCCCAAAGCTTCTTGAATTTAGAATAGAACTCAGTCACTGACATCTGACTCTGAGTTATCTATGAAATTTCTTGTTGAAGATTATAGACCTTTGGTCCATTTCCTTGAGAAAATACACCTGCAACTCAAGTCACATCTCCCTTGCAGTCTCACAATACATGATGCTGCTTGAAACATCTACATGCATAGAATTGATCAGCCAAGAAAGCACCATTGTGTTGCAACTTTCCCAATCTTTGTACAGAGGAGAATCAATCTCTGGTTTCACAATCTTCCCATTCACGAATCCTATCTTCTTCTTGGCAGTAAGTGCTAGAACCATAGCCTTAGACCAAGATTGATAGTTCTTCATTCCCAAAAGTGGTTGAGTAACCAAGATATTCCCTGGATTTTCACTCGCACTAAGGAAAAATTGATTGGGAGAATTAGTTTCTGTGCTAGACTGAGGAATTTGTTGTGTGGATTGATTATGCATGGGATTGGAGTCACCTCCTTCAGCAGAAGCCATTGATGCTACACACGAGTTTGATTGAAGCTTCTAATAGAATTGAAATAAGAAGGAAAAAGAAAAAAAAAACAAGAAATTCTTCAAAATTTAGTATTGATGAGAGTGAATCAATACTTTGTGAAATAGAATTCAAGATTTCTTTGAAGAAATCCCGTTTGGAATGCGAGAAAATTCTGGAAACTGAACTAGGAAATCAGTATTAACTGTGCTAGTTGCTCTGATACCATAACAAAAATAGAGAGTCTAAATAAAATGGAGAGAATTTCATTGATTGTGAAAATTACATGAGTAATGGAATGAATGAATAATATTACATATACAATGCTCTGTTTTATATACACTCTAGAATAATTGCTTTGTGATTTTGGCGCCAAAAGTAGTTATTTGAACCTTCCAAAAACTGTGCACGTGGCAATTGGGAATAACTAACTCCTTGAGTTGCGGCACCAATCTGTTGGAGCTCTTGGATGAAGAATTCGTGATGTGGCACAGCTTCAAGGAATTCCAAGACCTCTGTACCGATCAAACTACTTGATGCACAACTTGTACTCTGAATATCACCCAATGCTGCACTATCTGCTACCCTTGCGGCCTGGCTAGTGCATCTCACATCAGTAGGTGCTGCACCACTAGATGCCTTCGTGGTTTGGACTATGCAGCTCTGTTGTGGGTTATGATTTGAACTTTTAACATGAAGACAATTCTTGTTGGATAGAAGATCGTGTTCTCTCTGAACTCTTCCCTTACGAAGCAAATGCCATTCTCAGTCTTCTATTGTGCCAGAACTGGCCCGAGGATGTTCTAATATGGTCAGCAACAAAAAATCGAAGGTACTCAACCAAGACTACATACTGGCTTCTCACTAATGAGGTTTCAAATTCCACTACAGGCTCCTCAAATCCGAATGTACATAAGAAATTCTGGGAGGATATTTTGTCTCTCAACATCCTAAATAAAATCCATCATTTCATTTGGAGAGCTTGCAATGATTCTTTACCTACAAAACAAAATTTGATCAAAAGAAATTCTGCACACGATGCACTGAGTGATCGATGCTGCTGTGAAATTGAAGACTCATCGCATGTTCTATGGCGTTGTCAAGGTATAAAAGAAATTTGGTGGGAAGTGGAACAGTGTCGACCTTTCTTGACAGAATAGTTTGCAAATTTTAGAGATTTATTCCATGGTATTCTACTTCATAGGAACCAAAAACTTGTTGAATTATTCGTCTTTATTGCTTGGAGCATATGGTTTAACTGAAATGCCATTGCAATTGACAGTCAGTCTTTGCCGATCTTAAGAATCTACAAGGATGTAGTGGAATGACTCCGCGAGTATCAATTGTGCCGGATTGGGTGTCATCATTAGAGACTCTGAAGGTATGGTAAATCAGAACGAGTCCCTCTACCCCCATCAATAGATGATCTGGAAGCACTGGCTTGCAAAAAATCGATCACTTTAGCACTCGAAATCAGGCTGCAGGATGTAATCACCACCGACTTGACTTGCACCGCCTCATTCGGACACACCATTGAGGAATCATGGTCACTTATCTCAAGGTTACGAAATGCATATTTTTCTCATGTAAAACTTGCGAAGTACTCGCTTGATCCTCGAATTTGGTTAGAAGACATCCATCGCGATGCAACCAATCTTTTAATAATTGACAGAAATTTTCAGTCCATTTAATATAAAGCCTCGGCTGGTTTCTCAAAAAAAAAAAAAAAAATGAAGATTTTCCTAAAATTTTAAACCACCCATTTTTGCTTATTTCACTTCAATTTGTGGTCAAACATTCAATTGCCTGTGTTTAACACTATGCAGTATGCACATTAGCTTGGGCATCATTTTCTCTCTATTTTAGAATAAAACTCTTTTTTTTTTAACTAACCACTTTTCAAAAATCTCAAATCTAATTCTTTATTCAAAACTCTATTTTATTTAAACATTCTTTCTTATTCATTTTTTTTAATTATTTCTTTGACTTTTCAAAACACACACATCCACGCATACACTTATCAAAATATGAATAAAATATCCATTTGGAAAAGCTACATTGTTCTTTATTTTTGAAAAACAAAGTAGAAAAATCTTTTTTATTCAAGATTAAAATTCTACTCTAATATAATCTAAATGTATATGTGTGTGAATCTCATTCATGGAGATCAACTTAAACCAATGAAGGACTTTTACACAAATATACACTTAGATTAGGCTAGAGTAAAATCTCTATCTTGTATTTAAAAAAAAAAAAAACCAATTCACTTTATTTCCTTTTTCTAATAGTTATAACTAAAAAATATTTAAAAAAAAAAAAAAAAAAAAATTCCGTATATATATAAAAAAAAAAAGAAAAAAAAAAGACAAAGTTTAGTAACAAATTTAGTTGTAACCAATGGCTAAAACTTCACTGGATATCATTTTATTGGATGTATTGAGAAATCCAAAATTGGATTACAATTTCCTATTATATTATTTAGAGTAGAAATTCTATCTTGTATTAAAAAAAAAAAAAAAAAAAATTCCCAATTCACTTAATCTCTTTTTTCAATAGTTATTGATAAGTATCAAGATGAGATCGTCTAGGTAAAAGACGATCTTATCCACAACCAAGTCGAGGACGAGAGTAAGTGTAAAAATCCAACATCATATGTCGTCCTTTGAGGTGAGCCAGCCCAGCACTCATTAAAGGCCTAAATAAATGCATTTAGGACAGGTAATAAGCAATGACTGCGCCGGACCAGTTACAAGAGCAATGATGGTTCAACGGTCACCCATTACACCTTAAATGGAATCATTCGTTACACCATAAATGGAATCATAATTGTCAATTAATGTCGCGTTCCTCTAAGGAGAAAAATGCTTAAAACAGCATTAACAGACATAAACTGCACCGATCTAAAGCAAACTATAAAAAGAAGTGGAACTCAAGTAAAGGGACATGAGAAAAAAAGAGAGAAAATCGTGAGTAACTTCTTTTAAGAACCAATAAGTTGACTTTTGCATCATAGCGTTCTCAGCTGGTTCCACGCCAGGGAAAATCTCCTTTGCTTTTCTTTTCTTAATAGCAGCTACTGGAGATTGTCCATCAGTTGTGACGAGGAGCATACTGATGAGGTCAAGATTCGGCTTCATTAGTTTGGCACTATTTGTGGGGAGACGAGCTGATCCTTTCTCCAACCATTGTGCTACTACTAATAAAGCTAATACCACTTGATGGATTTTGCATTAGCACCTCCCCTAGATTTTGTGGTGATGGCCCAATAGATTCAAGCTCTAACAGCGAATGTACAAGAGCTAATGAAGCAGAATGAAGAGTTGAAATGCCGAGCCCATCCTAAGGGTAGCAACATCTCACATCATCGACGTAGTTATAGCAGACACGACGAAGAGGCTACTAGCCCTGAAAACAGTAAGGGAAGAGATGCAACCAAATACAAAAGGCAATCCACGCATGACAATGATTACATAATGAAGAGCTTGAGAAGGGAACTTGATGGAGTGAAGAATGCAATGAAAGGGAAGATGGCGATGAACCTTGATGGCATGCTTAAACGAACATATTCACCTTTCACAGCCAGTGTTTTGGAGTGCCCTTTGCCTCCAAAGTTTCGCTTGCCTCAACTGGAGTTTTATGATGGCACGAAGGACCCTCTTGACCACATAGAGGCCTTCAAGACTATCCTGAACCTCTAACAGACCCCGAACGAGGTTATTTGCAAATCTTTCCCTACTACCCTTAGAGGGGCTGCAAGGGTGGGTTTAGTAAGCTGCTAGCATCTTTTATAGCAAATTTTGAACAGCACAGTGACTTGTTTATTCGCCATTTCATTGGAGGATGACATCACAAGAGGCCAACCTCTTACTTGTTAACGGTAAGGCAGCAAGAAGCGGAGAGCCTAAGGGATTATGTAAAACGTTTCAATAAGGCCATATTGGAAATTGACGAAGCTGACCACCAGGTGAACATGATGACCTTCCAGGCAGGACTTAATAACCCAGATCTCGTCTTTTCATTGGGAAAGATGCTGCCAACCTCTATGATAGATCTTCTGTTGAAAGCCCAAAAGTATATGAATGGAGAGGACGCCCTTACTGCGAAGGGGTTAACAAGAAAACAAAAGAAGGAAGAACTTGGGGACTCTAATGGAAAGAAGAAGGATCGTAAGGATTCATATGCTGAAACTAAGATCAACAAGAGCAGTTCCGACACTTCGAAGAAGAAGATGAATTTCACCTAATTAGTGTGTGAGAGACTGCGCCCCCGGCCCGTTTTATAATAAGTTGTTGGGCCAAACCCACGTGAATGGGTGGAGTCGTGTTATTGTCTCTCAAAATGGAGGTTCAACTAGTTATATTTTTCCCTTTAGATTAAGGGTTTTACAATGGAGTCGCCACTTATTTAATTGTTGGAAAAATAAGAAAACCAAAATTGAAAATTCATCATTTTATTAATTTTCAATTGAATTTACATTAGTCGTAGGAAAATTACATGGCTTTGATCCTAGATACAATCTAAGAAAATGTACAGGGCTTTGTTTCCTAGTTACAATCTAAAAATTGAAAATTACATGGACAAGCATTTGATCTACTAACCCTTGATCTAATTTCGGAGGCTATGTTACAAGCTGGGAAGGTGTTAGGCACCCACCTTGCCCGGTGAAACCGGTCTTCTAGACTATGGTGGCCAACATTCATATCATATCATCCAATACGTCAATCAATTTACATGATGAATTTTAGGTGTGTGCATGTGATGAACTCTAATTCAATTTATTAAGCATGGCATTTCGATTGAAAAATAAATTCTAGTGAATGTGTGTGTATGGTGACATCCTAGATTCAAGGATTTGAAAGAATTATTAAACAAACATGTTTTTTATATTTTTGATGTGAATTTAAGATTAAAACTAGTATTATGTATGAACATGTGATGAACAACCAAGAACATGTGATGAACACATAAGAATATTTAAGAACATTCAAACATATTCAAGGGAATTTAAACAGTTACTATACTGCTTTAATCCTAAATTCCTATCATGGCAACACAAAAAACAAGTTAGGGAAAGAAATTATACCTTCATGCAAGATCCATATGGTAGATGAGGAGACTCTTGAGGGAGGTCCTATGGGTGGAGGAAAAGAAGAGTTAGGAGAGGAAGAGCAAGTCTCACTCAATATTTTGAGTCTCAAGAAGACCAAAATATGACAAGATTACTCAACTTCCTAGAACTCAAGAGAGGAGAAGAGAGGGGGGCTTTTTTTGTTTGTCCTTTGGAATGAAGGAGAGGGGGGTTTATATAGTAGTGGTGGAGGAAATATGAATGGAAGGCCATTAATGAGGGTTGACAAAGAATCATGAACCTAGACCTCATTTTAGCCTTTGGGGAGATTTGGTGCATTAAATGGAAAGATTGGTGGGAGTAAGGAGCAAGGCAAAATTCGGTTTTCCCGTAGCTGCTGTAACAGCTTGTGGAGCTAACTTTGAAAAATCATATCTGACTCAATTCTGATCGGAATTGTCTTGTTCTTGTGCTCAAATTGAAGCCCCGGATGTCTAGTTTCTGGGAAAATTAACGTCATTCACAGATTCAAAATATTCTGAGAGATATCAATGAAATAGTGAGCAGAGGTCATTTCTTAGAAAAATGGTTTCAGCACAATTAACATTAATAGGTCCCAAATTAGTTTTCAATTAATCATTAATAGGCTCCAATCACTCCCATTTCAGACCTAATTAGTTCCAAATTTACCATAATTAAAAGATAATTGCACAAATTACTCATTGAATAATTAATGTTTAACTATCTAATTAATTAGGTGTATGCAACCTTACCATAAAATGTAGTCCTAACCAATCAAATTATGACACATCATTAATTTCAAATTGATTATAATTATAACCAATTGGAATCAATTGTTCATAATCACATAAGGTCGGACTCAATTTGTGATAGTGCATCTCGGCCATTAAAACTTGATTTGATGATAACTTTCAATTTGATGGTCCGATTAGGGCTTATAACTAAATGATTTGATCGTTACAACATCAAGATCATTTTGGTGAAATGAGATTAAGGATCTAATGACCAAAATTGAGATGCATATTTCCAAGGTGAAATTACCCTTTTATCCTCCAAGTGAGGTTAAATGCGCGTTGCAAAATGAGGTGTCAACATAGTGATGCCTACAGACAAAATCCTGATGTAGATTAAGGATGAACCAGAGCTAAATTGGCCCAAGCCATTAAGCATGTCCTCTAGGAAATGTGACCTGAAAAAGTATTGTCGTTTTCATAAGGATCACGGCCATTATACTGATGAATTCCGCAATCTGAAAGAACAGATAAAAGAACTGATTCAACAAGGAAAACTCCAAAATTTCATCAAGAGGGACCACCACTCCCGAACAAGGATTGATGACAAACCCCATGATGATGTCAAGGATGATAAGCGAGATCATCCAAAACAAGCTGTGGGAGAAATCCGAATGATAACAAGGGGACCTGTGTCAAGAGGATCATACAAGTCTTTGAAGAAGACTTATTATAGGCAAATCAACAAAGTTCATATCAAGCACTCGTCTCTGAAGTGACAACAACTAGAAACTGACGATATCACATATTTTGAACGAGAGCAAATGGGATTAAGCAACCTCACGATGATTTACTCATCATTATGCTGGACATTGAAGGTTTCAAGACAAGGAGAGCATTAGTTGATAACGGGAGCTCCACCAACATAATGTACATGATGGCCTACCAACAGCTGAGTTTGGATCCGAAAAAGCTTAAACCTTTCAATTCCCCACTAGTCATTTTCATTGGAAATTATATCTATCCAAGAGGAATTGTCTCATTATCTATCACAGCTGGAACATATCCATCCCAAGTAACAAATCAAGTTGATTTCCTGATCATCGATTGCCCATCGTCCTATAATGTCATCCTAGGATGGCCTACACTAAATCGACTTAAGGTTGTAACCTCGACTTTTTGCCTAAAAATGAAGTTTCCAACCTCACACGGGATAGGGCAAATATGCGGGGATCAGCTTTTGGATAGAGAATGTTACCAAATAGTATTAGCATCAAAAGAGAATCACTCTTGGGTAGTGGAATAAGAACCAAGGAAACCTACTCAAGAGTTGGAAGAAGTGTGTCTGGTAGAAGGAGACACTACTGAAGTAACAAAGGTGGGAGCAGGACTTAACTTAAAACTGAAGGATAAGATCATGGAGTTCTTGAAGCAAAGCTTGCATATTTTTGCCTGGACTCACAAGACATGCCAGGTATAGACAACAAAGTGATAGAACACAAGTTGAATGTTGATCCTACCAAAAAACCCGTCTAGCAAAAGCGACGAGTTTTTGCTCCTGAGAGGAATAGAGCTATCATGGAAGAGGTGGAAAAGCTTTTGACAGCCAAGTTCATCAGGGAAGTACACTACCTTGAATGGCTAGCCAATGTCATCATGGTGAAGAAGTCCAACGGGAAATGGTGCATGTGTGTAGACTTCACAGATCTTAACCGCGCCTACCCAAAAGACAGTTTTCGCTTCCCAGGATCGATCAGCTGGTAGATTCAATAGTTGGTCATGAGCTGTTAACCTTCATGAACACTTTCTCAGGTTATAACCAAATCCGCATGAATGAAGAAAACCAGGAGAAAACAGCCTTTGTTACTAGCCAGGGGTTATAATGCTATAGGGTTATGCCGTTTGGCCTGAAGAACGTAAGGGCTACTTACCAGAGATTAGTAAATAAGATGTTTAGCAGGCAAATCGGATGGAATATGGAGATCTATGTGAATGACATGCTTGTGACGAGCAGGAAAGCAGAATTACACTTGGATGACCTCTAAGAAACTTTCGATACATTGAGGAAGTATCAAATGAGGTTAAACCCAGCAAAATGTGTATTTGGGGTCTTGTCAAGCAAATTTTTAGGCTTCATGGTCTCACAATGAGGCATAGAGGCTAACCCTAAGAAAGTCAAGGCCATATTAGATATGACATCCCCATGGAGTGTGAAGGAAGTTCAGAGACTGACGGGGTGTATAGCAACCTTGAACAGGTTTGTCACTAGAGTTGTGGATAAATGCCTCCCGTTCTTTAAAACATTAAAGCAGGCTTTCAAATGGATAGACGAGTGCAAAGAAGCCTTTCAAGCACTCAAGGATTACCTATCCAAACCCCCATTACTAAGTCTGTTCATTGAAGGAGAAGATTTGTTCCTGTATTTAGTTGTTTCTCAGAAGGCGATAAGACCGGCATTGATCCACTAAGAGCTTTAAATTCAGAAACTAGTTTACTACACAAGCCAGGCCTTCTAGAGCACAGAAGCAAAATACCCAAGGATAGAACAATTGGCCTTCGCTTTGATCGTTGCATCAAGAAAGCTTCATCCCTACTTCTAAGCACACACGATATTAGTCATGACAGACCAACCTCTACGAAAGGCGATAGGTAGGCCAGACGCAACAGGGAGAATGGTCCAATGGGCGGTGGAATTAAGCCAATTTGATGTTGATTACAGGCCTAGAAAATAAACAAAGCCCAAGAACTGGCAGACTTTGTCGCTAAATTTACTGTAGCGATCAAGATCAAGAATCAGATTACTAGACGATGTACACAGACGGCTCATCGGCATCAGGCATGGGCAGAGTAGGAGTGATTCTTTTATCCCCAGAGAAGGATGTTCTTAGATAGGGAGTCCAGCTTCAATTCCCAACAACAAAAAATGAAGTAGAATATGAAGCAGTCTTGACGGGCTTGAGGGTTGCAAAAGCCCTAGGAGTGAGAAACTTGAACTTGAACTTTGATTTAAAGCTCGTGACAGAGTAGATGAATAATGAATACGAGGCTAAAGAGGACAGGATAAAAAGGTACTTAGCATTGACCAATCAGTTAATTTCTAACTTTGATGATGTCAAGATTACTTAGGTACCTTGGGAGGAAAATTTTGAAGCAAACAAAGTAGCTAAGCTGGCATCGTCAAAGTTAAATGAACTATGACCTGGATTGTACATGAAGCTGCAGCACCTACTGAGCATTGAGGGGTTTGACGTGAACTATGTTCAATTAGGAGCAAGCTGGATGGATCCAATAATCACATACATCAAGAATTGTAGCCTCCCTACAGATCCCACGAAAGCCAAAAATGTCAAAGTTAGGTCGTCCAGATTTATAGTCTTGAATGACGAGCTTTACAAGAGGGGATTCTCACAACCCTACTTGAAGTGCCTAGATCTAGAGGATGCTGAGTATGTATAAAGGGAAATTCATGAAGGGGTATGTGGAAATCAATTTGGACCACGATCACTCGTTGGGCAAGTTGTTCATGCAGGGTATTTCTAACCAACCATGCAAAAAGATGCAACTCAGGTCGTTCAAAAGTGCGATAAGTGCCAATGATTTGGAAACGTACAACATGTCCCAGCAGAGCACTTGATGAGCATCACCTCACCATGGTCGTTCTTAACATAGGGAATTGACACAATGGGCCCCCTACCCCTTGGTAAGAAGCAGGTAAAATTTCTAGTCATTGCTATTGATTATTTCACAAAGTGGGTGGAAGTATAGCTTTTGGTAGTTATAACGGAGGCCAAGATACAACACTTCGTGTGGAAAAACCTTCTTTGTCAGTTTGGGATTCCACAAGTCATCATTTCCAACAATGGACGACAGTTTGACAGCCACAAGTTTAGGGGTTTCTACAGGGAGTTGGGGATAAGGAACCACTACTCTTCACCTGGTCATCCATAAGCCAATGGCCAGATAGAAGTCATAAATCAGAATTTGTTCATGTTGATTAAAACCCGACTTGAGGGGGCAAAAGGGATGTGGCCTAACGAACTCTCAGGAGTGTTGTGGGCTTACAGAACAACGGTGAGGACTCCAACATGCAAGACGCCTTTCAAGATGGCGTTTGGAATCGAGGCAGTGGTTCCTGTGGAAGTTAGAGTGTCATGCCTTAGAAGGGTATGTTATGGCGATCAAAGTAATGACGAAGGGCCCAAGCTAGCTTTGGATTGTTTACCCGAGGTCAGAGATGACCCAGCCCAGAGAATGGCCTTGTATTAGGAAAGGATGACGAAGTACTACAACCAGATGGTCAAGTTGAAGTGCTTTAATCTTGGAAATATGGTTCTACAAAAAGTTTCACAGGCTACCAAGGATCCAAACGAAAGGAAACTGGGCCCTAACTGGGAAGGCCCATCCAAGGTAGTTCGTTATGCAAGGAGAGGAAGCTACTATTTAAAAGACACAAATGGGAAACCTTTGCCTCATCCATGGAATGTAGATCACCTTAAAAAGTATCATCAATAAGGGAGCGAATTCTCAGCCCTAATAAGTTCCAGGGTTTGGAACATCTCGTTTATTCATTCACAGATAAGCGGGACACCAATTTCATTGTTTTTATGCATTCAACCTTTTTTAGTACTTTATTTTCAGCACCTTTTGTGTTTTCATGAAGTATTACCCTTGTAACCCCCCTTTATAAAAAAGGATGAATAAAACAGATTAAGTGTCAGCAAAAGCTATTTCTTTTCATTACAGACACTCCAAGGAAAGACTCTACTTTATTCGAAAAGAAAAGCCCAAAAAGCAGAGGTCGTGATAGAAACCCTGATGAGTCGAAATCATGATCAAGTGATAAAAATGTTAAGTTTAAATCACAAACAAGGATAAAGGGTTCGACAATACAAATAACGAGGCTAAAATCCATTTTTAGTGATAAAAACGCTAAGTTTAAATCACAAACAAGGATAAAGGCTTCTTCAATACAAATAACAAGGCTAAAATCCATTTTTAGTGATAAAAGCACTAAGTTTAAATCACAAACAAGGATAAAGGCTTCGTCAATACAAATGACGTGGCTAAAATCCACTAAAATCCATTTTTAGTGATAAATAAGTTTAAATCACAAACAAGGATAAAAGCTTCGCAAATCCCAATGACGAGGTTAAAATCCATTTTTGGTGATAAAAACGTTAAGTTTAAATCACAAACAGGGACAGAGGCTTCGTCAATATAAATGACAAGGTTAAAATCCATTTAAGTGATAAAAATGACAAGTTGAAGTCACAAGGATAAAAGCTTCATCAATATAAACGACGAAGTTAAATGTCCAATTCATATGACAAAAACGTCAAACTTAACCACAAGGATGAAAACCTTGTCAGTATAAGTGACGCAGTTAGAATCCAAGTTAAGTGGCGGAAACAATAAGTTGTGTGAATGTTTCTCACAAAGGACTCCATCAATAGGAGAGACAATGCTTTAAAAAAAAAGTGTAAAATTCGCAAAGATAAGCGACAAGGTCATAACACGAGCAAAGCAATAAATTGTTCAAAAGCCTTAAAACAAGGAGGCAACCATTGTTTGTTAACAAAACCCCAATAACAGAAGGGGAATCTATTGTTCTCAAGATTTAAAAAAAAAAAGAAAAGGAAGTCATGAATGAGGGGTAGTAGATTTGTCAACTTCTTTTCCTTCAATAGCCTTGTTCGCAACAGGGTCTTTTTCCATGGCACCAAACTCAACCTCTTCCAGCTCCTTTGCTTCATCTTTGAGAATTTCGGTATCAATCTTCTCAAAATCTAAGCCAGAAAAATCTACAGCCAAGCTATGGTGTTTCATTGTCTACCGGTGTAGAAGCTCGAACCCCTTAAAGTACTGCATGAACTAAAGATCTAAAAATTCCTTTGATTGCTTAAACCTTTGGATGATCTTATCTCTTTCTTCGTCAGTCTTCAGGAGAGCCGCTTGAATCTTTTCATCCTTCTGAGCAACTAGAGCCTTTTCAAAACACAAGGCATTAGTAAACTCCTTTATTTTCTGGTTCGCCTCATTCTTCTCATTCATAACGGCAATCAGATCTTTCTTCAGCTGGGAGCATTCAACCTCAATAGATTCTGTTTTTGACGTAGCCACCACAATCTTCTCCTCCATGCTCAAATAATCAGTTGTGATACACAATGACTCTCCAAGGACCTAATTAGATAAGGGGGGAAATTATGCACACCCACACGTACAGACAAATCCAAAAAGAGATGTTGGAAGAACAGAATTTCATACCTACACCAACTTATAGATATGTCGACTAACAAGCTCATGGGAGGGAATGGACTATAAACCCTTCAATTCATCATTAGTAATCACGTTGTGTGCAAGACCTAAAGCAGTAGCAGGGTCATCCCATATGCTCATCCCAATCTTGCTTTTACCCTTTGCATGAGTAAGTGGAGGGGTAACGGCAATCACTTCCAAAGACATAGTTTGAGAGGAATGGGCAACATGAACTGGTGGAAGAGTAGCTGCATCAATTTTCTTGTCACTTAGCTTTCTTTTCTTCGAATCAAAAGTCAAGTTGGCTAGAGGTTCATTTTTCCAGTCTTTACTATGGGCATATTTGTCCTTGCTGTATCTAGTGGCCATCTCTGTAAAAAAAGTAAAAATAAAAATAAAAAATAAAAAAATAAAAAAGAAAAGAAAAGAAGAAAGGGTAATTCCCAATTAGACAATAGACAAAATTAAGAAAGATGAAGCAAGGGACATACAATCTTACTTTTTTCTTCCCAATGGATTTTCTCTAAAATGTACTTTAAAGGTTCAGGACCTAAGCAATAGTCATACAAATGGTGAGGATCAACGAGGTCGTCGAAATCCTCTATTTCAAGAGTGTAGGCAAGGGTGGCACAACTTGGTGGCAGTACTTATCTTCGAAGTTAGGACGATCAAGAGGTATGAAAAATCAGAGGATGAACTTCGTTAGATGAGTAATCAAGATATAGCAGAAAGACAAAAAAGGATAACAGAAATACGCACCAAGTGCCGGAACTTCCTATTTTCATAGAAATCTTGGGACTTCCCCCCAGAAATCATTGGACAAGGTTTCCCAGCCCGTTCCAGAAATGAAAAAATATCGTGATTTCCAATCATAAAAGGACGACAAAAAACCCCTAACAATTCTAGATTTCCTATCCCAAGGCAAGAGTTTGAAATAACCAAAGTGGGTAGAAGCCTTCAAATGGTACGAAAACAGAAACTCATTTAGAGTGATCATCTCTTCGTCATAAGCCGACACCCAAATGGACATACAACTTATTATCGTCCTCCAAGCGTTAGGGATGAGCTGACCAGGGGTGATCTGAAGTTCATTTAGGAGATGCAAAATAAATGGGTGAACAGGGAAGCGAAGGCCACACAGAAAGTTAGCCTCGTAAAAACACACCTCTCCATGAGCAAAGTTGCCAACTTTCTCACCCAGGTGAGGTAGTCTAACGAAGATCCCTTTAGGAAACTGAAACCTCGTCTTAAAACCCCTTAGATGACTCTCTTTCAAGGAACAAGATTTAGAAAGAGCATGCAAGGGGCGTGAAGAAGAAGACAAAGGTAATTTTGAGGCAACGAAGTCCACTACCTTACTTAAAGAGTCTGTGTTGGAAGATAACCCAGTCTTCAATTTGCTAGACCGAACATCATCTACCCTATACTGGATAGCAGCCATCTCTGAATGGTGCTTTTTCATAGACTGGCAGATTAAAGGATAAAGGAAAACCAAAACAGGCCTAAGGGTAGATGAACGGGGAACAAACAAGCCTACTTGAGGATGTCGACCTGAGGAATATGCTAAGAAAATTCCTAACCAAGCAAAGAAAAATGAGACCGAGGGGCACTCTTGACTAATGAAATCAAAACCAACCATCAAAGCATAGAGAAAAGAAGCCTTACCAAGATAATACGAAGAATGAAGGTTTCCCACCTGCGCTGAAGTTCAAACCAAATAAGGCAAAGGGAGAGGAATAGTTTCTCTTTTCTAAAAGGAAAACTGAGAATTAAGGTGCGCCAAAATCAAGGAAATTTCACGTGTACCATGAATTGAAGAACGACACGTATTCGCTCTCGAAAAAGCAGTCGTTTCACATTTAAAACAAAGAGATGAATTTCAATCATATTCCTTGACGACTTAGGAATGGGGGGCAACTGATGAGTATCAATATGAGATCGTCTAGGTAAAAGATGATCTTATCCACACCTAAGTCGAGGAGGACGAGAGTAAGTGTAAAATCCCGGCGTCATACGTCGTCCTTTGAGGCGAGCCAAACCAGCACTCATTAAAGGTGCAAATAAATGCAATCAAGACAGGTAATAAGCAATGACTGCGCCAGACCAGTTACAAAAGTAATGATGGTTCAACGATCACCCATTACACCTTAAATGGAATCATCCGTTACACCTTAAATGGAATAATCATTTTCAATTAATGCCACGTTCCTCTCAGGAGAAAAATACTTAAAACAGCATTAACAGACATAAACTGCACCGACCCAAAGCAAACTATAAAAAAGAAATGGAACTCAGGTAAAGGGACATGAGAAAAAGAGAGAGAAAACTGTGAGTAACTTCTTTTGAGAACCAATAAGTTGACTTTAGCATTGGAGCATTCTCAGCTGGTTCCACGCCAGTGAAAATCTCCTTTACTTTTCTTTTCTTAACAGCAGATACCGGAGATCGACCATTGGTAGTGACGAGGAGCATACTGACGAGGTCAAGATTCGGCTTCATCAGTTATGACTAGAAAAATATTTACAACAACAAAAAAAATCTTTCTATAGAAAAATGAAAAATCTTAGCTACAAATTTGGTTGTAACCAATGGCTACAACTTCACTCCATATCATTTTATTGGATATGTTGAGAAATCCACAATTGGATTAAAATTTCTTATTATATTATATGCTCTTGTAAAATTTCCAAAAGATCAAATATTAATAGCTATGTCATAAATCAAATCTTTAAATTTCAAGTTCCATTGTTGTTTATAATTACGCATTACAAATAAGTTTATAGATAGAATAGTAAATAACATCCAATTGGATCGAAATTTGATGTGTGCTAAAAACATAAAGAACATGCAATGCGTAATTATAACTGATGTGTGCTAAATTTGATGTGTGCTAATCACATATGTGGACGTCTACCATGTCAAGTACTCTATATTTAGTAAACCACAGGAACATGATAAGCCTTATGATACTCTTTACTTTTCAATGAAAATTATATAACAAAAAAGTATTAATAATCAGGGACAGAGCCATCCTAGCTAATATTTCCAATGGCGACATCTAAAGTATAAAGTTCCCTTATTGAATTGTCAACAAAAGAAAAGAAAAAAAAAAAAAAGAAGTGGATGAAACCAAAATATAACCTTTGGGGGCCAAGTATGAAAAAAAAAATTAAACATTTAATAAGGAGAATTTATAAAAAGATTCAATATTAAATTAATAGATGAATTATTTCAAAAAAAATTTAATAGAGGAAAAATAAAACTAATATCAATTTAAGGCTAACATAATAATAATAATAATAATAATAATAATAATAATAATAATAATAATAATAATAATAATAATAACTAGTCGCTAACCCGTGCGATGCATGGAAAAGCTATTGACTTTGAAAAAAATAAATAAATATTTAACTTATATACTTTTCCATAGTTTAGAAGTGTTGTCTAACATTGAACGTTATTGAGTTGCAAATGCATAGTTACCGAAACCTACAAAGTAATTTACAATTATTAAATTAATAATGCAAACTTCCCAATAGTTATATATACACACATTAAGTCTATAAACTAATATAAATTGCACATATATAGAGAAAGACCATGATATGAGGAACACACACCAAGTTTCAAATTTAAGTAGCAATATGACTTTCTCGTAATAATAACAATATAGACAATTCAAAACATGGAACAATATCAAAATTATAATACCTAATTTCATTATCTTTTATGTTGAATTCAAACAAATAATTAATTGAAATTAATCTAAAAAAATAATTAATCAACTAAAAATCATAGCTTTTAATAAGAAGACAAAAATCACATGAACTTAAATAAAAAGCATTTTAGGTGAAGAATTAAGATTATCCTACTGAGATGCAAATACCAAAAACCCCTAGACTTAAAACTTCAAAATTTATAGAATCCTCAAATTCTACTTCAAAACCAAACCAAATTCAACAAATTTATATATAACATACTAAATAAAAATTTATCGTTTCCTAGGCTGGAAGAAATAGGTTGCAGCTTTAATTTTTTTTCCAAAAAAATAGAGATACTTTATCTACCAGGTACAATATAAAAAAAAAATAATTAGTAGAAATTTCAACCTAAAAACCAAACCCACAAAAACAATGTCAATATAAATATGGAGATTAACCCAAATACTCAGAAGAAAATCAATGCTAAACATAACTAAAGAATAACATAGAAAGAAAATCTCAAGCACATATGAAAGCAAATAAAAAATTTGACATAAAAGATCAAATTCATTAATAATAATATAAAAAAATTTGACAAAAAAATTCATTAATCAAAGAAACAAGTTGAATCAGATTGCTTGAGTTTTTAGTTTTATTTTTATTTTTTAAATTAATCTCTTTTTTATTTTTTTATAATCCTAAAGCGAAGTTAAGTTTAGGGTTTTTTTCTTAATCCTAATTTTTTTTTGTTACATGAGCCTCTCTCTCTCTCTCTCTCTCTCTCTCTCTCTCTCTCTCTCTCTCTCTCTCTCTCTCTCTCTCTCTCTCTCTCTCTCTCTCTCTCAATGTGAATCTTTTTCTTTTTTCTTGGATTTTTGAATCTGTGGCTCAAATGTAGTGGAGCCTTCCAATAGTGAGCTGGTAAGGGAACATGATTTTGTGAAATAAAATTTTGAGATTATAAAGGCTGGTATGGAATTATTACTTGAAGAATTAGGCAAGTACTGCCTTATTGAGTTTTGGGTACCCTCTTCCTATTTTAATTTTTATATTGTATGGGAATTGATCTTGTTGAAAGGGGATTTATCATTTACTTGTGTGGATGGATAGAGAAAGAGGACAACACACATTTTTGTGCCTAGGCTAAGAGCTTGCACCGGTGAGGGGGCTAATCTTAGTTTTAGGCTTTTAGCCCATTGTGAGATGAGAATTTTTGTTTTTATATAGATTATCAACGTTTGAATTTGAGTTTAAGTTGGACTTATTAGAGAGATAGAGTTTCACTTCTTGTTAAGTTTATAATGATGAGTTTGAATTTAAGGAGGACTTATTAGAGAGATAGAGTTTCACTCCTTGTTAAGTTTGGACTAAACAAAAATAATTATCATTTTGTTTAAAAATCAGTAAAAATCATTAGTCTTAACCAAAATTCTAAACACTTACAATTCTCAAGTAACAAAATTATAACTCACAGTTCTAGTTGAAAGTTGCAATACAAATTCTCACCAATAGTACCCACTGTAATTCAAAGATAACCCAAAAAAATCAACTTATAGCAACTAATAACCTGAAATACTAAACTTAACAACATAATAACATAGAAAGAGAGCAATTAAAAATTCTAGGCTTTTTCAACCAATCCAAACATATTCTAATTTTTACCAATCCAAAATAGAGGACTTCCATAAAACAGATGTAAATTTTTTACCAAACCTTTAATCTACACTGATTCTAATTTCATTGAGACATTTTGTCAAACACTTAGGGTTGGCCTACTTTCACAAAGGATACCAATTCTTATATTATTGTTTCAACCATTATACCAATAAAAATATGAGAGAGAGAGAGAGAGAGAGAGAGAGAGAGAGAGAGAGAGAGAGAGAGAGAGAGAGAGAGAGAGAGAGAGAGAGAGAATATTACAAAGAGACAAAGCAGGAAATCTGGTGAATTTTTCGAACAAAATTGTATTTTGAATAACATAGCTCTTCAAATTGATCATCCTACTACAATTCCATTAAATGCTGAGTACATACTTCAAGAGTAATGTCTAGTATCTACAAAATCAAAGCTATTAGAACCAATTCTCAGAGCAAACTCTAAATTTCAATCCCTATTAAAAATGTTTTAAGTTGGTCAGCTTCCAAAGTCAATTCTGCACTCTACTATTCATACTCTGTTAGGTCCTAATAGGCTAATATGGATTTCAAAATTATGAGGTGGCATGTATATAAGCTTCAATTTAAAGCACTGCACGTGCATAATTGAAAAATTTTTCTCTTTACATATTTTGAGCCAATAAAAACTCATCATAAGATGAAGAAAACCTGGGAGGTGAATTGGTGAGGGAATTGGAAATCCCCACTTGATATTTAGCTTGAAACCAAAACTCATTGTGTTTGTTGGAACCAAAAGGAAAGAGAAAGAGGGTGTGTACATATATATATATATATATATATATAAACACACACAAAATTTAAAACTTAACTTTGAGAAAAAAAATATTAATGAATTGATAATGGTGATGATGAGAGAAAAATTAAACTTTATAGGAAAAAATGATAATGAAGAAATTACACATGAATTCTTTGAATCTACTACCATCCCAAAAAGTTTTAACACAAAAAAGAAAAAAAAAACATATTGATAAAAAAGCACACAGTATTCACCTCAAAATTCAAGTTGTTATACTTGCACACCCAATGGTATGGATCCACTCATTGAAACAGGATCCAAATACCACAGACAGATAAAAAAGAAACAAATATAGCTCATAATATCAATGAAATAACAAATTTGTGAAAAATATAAATTATGCAAAAAAAAAAAAAAAAAGCACCAAATTACCAATCAAAGCAAGATGCTTATCCTAAAAAGAAAACCGAGATGCTTATCCACAAATCTGTTGGATTGAATAATCTGCAGAAAAGATAAGCAATGAAAATCAAATAGAATACCATTGGACATAGACATATTTAGTAGCAAGAACATAAAGAAAACGGTTATTAGAAGAAATATATATATATATATATATATATATATACACATATATATATATATATATATTTATATATAATAACAGCAGAGCTATAATTCATTGCTTTGTTAAATCTCTACCTAAGGAAATATCTACCAAAAACCTATAAAGTAATCCACAATTGGCAAATTAAAAAGCAAAACTCACATTTTTTTTGGGATAGGTAATCAAAGATTTATTGCATAAAAAAAACATCATGTTCACAACTGTGAACACTCTGAACATTAACAAAGCAAAACTCACAATTCACCAACATATCTAAAAAAACCCTTTACAACTAATTATGCTTCCATTTATTTTGCTTCACTATTTTTTTCCTCAACACCCAAACAGATGCTTAATTAAAATTTTGAGAATATAATCCAACATGTCAAACCCAGAAAAGTTCATGAATTGGTGGTAACCAATCTTTTCTCAGTAATAAGTTGCAACTCCATTAAGCCTTTACAACAAAACTTTAAACAAAGGAATAATGCAATGTGTGGCTTTTTGAAAGGCCACACATTTATTAACAGTTGTTACTTATCAATACAAAGGTAGGGAAGGAAACAATTTTATGGTATAAAAACACAAGTGCTCAAGCAAAGCCTAAGGCCTCTTGGTTGGGAATTTCTAACAAAATGGAACAACCTCAACATGCATAAAAAGATTCAACACCTAAAATAATAGAGCAACCATTAGTCAACTCAACAAATCAACTAAGCCTTAATTGTAATTGTAAGTTGAGTTCATAGATGTAACGAATATAAACAAAAATATGCTAGAAATAAATATTATTTTGAACATATCCAATTTCAACCCAAGTCCATTCTTGATGGAGCACTTGGTTTTTAGCAGGAGTATCAACATTTGGTAGTTGCTCAATCAAGCAATGGAATGTGATCTAATAGTTTCTGCATATCTGATGTGTTTCTGTACAGTGTTATTTTTCTGCATAATTATTTGTTTCTGCAGAAATTGTTTTGTTTTTCTGCATATTTGTTGCTTCTACAGTATAGGTCCGGTTATGTTGTAATAGTTGTCTGAATCCTCTCTGCTTGTTTTATAGGTTTCTATGTATTGATTTTGAATTCTGCAGAAGTTGTTTTCTGCATAATTCTGCATTATTGTTATGCTGTTATCAGAGGTTTAAATACCCCTGTTTGTCTATGTGATGTTCTGATGTAATGGTGTGGCCTATGTAGAAATAGTTTGTTTTCCTACATAATTGTTTGCCGAGTTCAGGTTCCCTTGTTTTGTTTGCCGGGTTCTTATGTACTATTTGCATATTTTATCAAATAAAACTTTTATCTTTTATCTAAAAAAAAAATGTATAATAAATTATGAAAAGGCAACAAACAAGAAAATTAAAACTTCTAATGTTCAAAACCTTACATGACATAGAAGCATTAACTCGATTTATTTTCACTTTGTTGCAAAATATGAAACAATAAATACTAAACCACATAATTATTTATACAAAAAAAAAAATCACAAATTTGGTCATCCATAAAAATTAAAAATAAATTTGGGTATCCCAAATTCATCAACAACACAATATTTAAACTCTAATCAACCACCAATCTATTCAAAACTATTGTATCTAAAATTTCAACTAGTACCAAAAAAACCCATTCTTTGCTTCATCTCTATTTAGGGTTTAGGTGTCTTCGATTATGCAATTCTTTTCGTTTTTCTTCATCATTTAACCTTAATCAAAACCAATAACCTAAATACCTAAATCAAAGACAATCAACCCAAAATAAATAAATAAAAACTTAAATACTCTTGGTGGTAGACAAAAATAAAATTTCATCTTACAGAGATTTACAAACGATGTGAGCTTTACATTAGAATCTCTATTTTCCCCAAAAGAAAATACATCTTTTCTAAGCATAACTCATTTTGGCATAAAAGTAAACCACAATCAAGTGAACAAATCAGAAGTTCTCAAAGCTTCAAATCAAGGCAATTATACTAAAAATAGAGTTCAGAAAATTTCATGTCCCAAATCATTTCATTAAGCAAAACATTGAAGCCAACCACACAAACAGAGAAACCTAGTCACAAAATACAAACTGACAAAACAATATGAGACACAACATTAATTTCAGCGAAGCTTAAATACATACATAGTATGTACACATATACACATAAACAAAACACGAATATACATACAGATCAAATGGACTCAAAAGCAAAATCAACTCTACAGATCAAATGAGTAGTGAAGACTAAATGGTTCATTGAAAAACATTCAACAACAAAATAATGATCAAATTAGAGTCAAGCACATCAATAACCAAACAAAATTTACAAAACCCTAATTAAATTTCCAGTCCATTGAAATCCATAGAGATTTTACTCAAATCAACAAATAGTTTTATAGATACGAACACACACACACACAAAAGTCAAAGTACTCAACATTGTTTTTGTTTAAAGAAAATAACGGTGGAGAAAAGAGAGAGACTGTGAGAGAAGAGAAAATCTAATTATTTTAATTGATTGCTAATTAATCGAGTTGAACCCTAGGTTTGATAATGAAAAAAAAAATCAACTTTACGCAATTTTGATTGAAAATCTTAAAAAAGAAGAAGAAGAAAATGAACCCAAATTTTCTGAAACAAAGTTCTAATTCAACCATCTGATGCAATTTGTATATGTTTTTAATGAAAAAAATAGAAATCATATAAATTACCTGAAAATACGCCGAAATTGACAAATTTGAATCGAAATTTTGCTATTTTCACTGTGAAAAAACCCTAATACAATGAAGTATGAATGAGGCACACGAAGAGAGAGCAAAGCAAGCTGAGATAAAGCTTTAAATTGAGCGAATGAGTGAGAGGGGATGGCTTGTAAGGTAGAGGTTTGAGGAATAAAGAGAGAAAGGGGATACGGCAGGACCCAAGACAAAACAGAGAGAGAGAGAGAGCTCAAAGGTTAGGGTTTTGGGTTTTAAGAATGCATATAGGTTAGAGAGAGTTAGTCACACAAGACTCGATGCACACGGGGATAGTTAAATAAAAAAAAAATTATTTTCTATTAACTATATAAAAAGAGGCAATGCCTCTACGATGTTTGTTTGGTTTAGTATAGTCTTTTGTCTTTTTGTGAAGCCAGAACGGTTTGTTTGGCTGAAATGTAAAAACCAAATAAAAAAGAAAATTAAAAGAAGGTAGAATAGAGAGTGACAGGGCTGGAAAGCTTTGGAACTCTCTCTGCCTCCCAACTCCTAATTTTCTCTCTTTCTCAATGTCTAGAGAATTTTTGGAACCTGAGAGAGAGAAAGCCAAGGTTGCCGATTGGGATGTCTATGGTGGTATATCGGCCGATCTGAATAGATCAAAGGGGAATGGGTAGATCGGAGTGAAGGAAGACTTTAAGTTGAAAGGTATGATCTTTTGCTTTCTTCCTTTTTGCTTCTATACTTTGCTTTTTATTTTTTTTTTCTTTCTTTCTTTTTCTTCCAGATCTTTGATATGTGTTATGGGTAGGTGTGGAAAGGATCCTCCCAAGACTCCTCATACCCTTTTCCGTCCCTTTCGAGCGTGAGGAAAAATCTCACAACTCACCGTATGAAGCAACAAGACCGAGTGAGGCAAAATTGCCAATTTTCTTTCACCAGATATTGATGATGGTTTTTTCAAAGGTTGAGAGAAGGAAGTGGAAAAGCAAAGGAATGATTTGTGGCTTCGGTGTTTTCTTTCAGCTCACACGACAGGTATTTTCTATTTCTAAATTTCTTTATAGTTTGATTGATTTCTATCTCTCTTTTTCTTTTGTTTATTATACTGAGGTACTAATTTCACAAAACTAGTAGTGAGCCTTTTACATGTTTTGACTCAAGGCTGAGAATTATGCCAAAACCCAATTCTTTGAAATTTCAGTGGGTTTTTCATTCTTGTCTATCTTAAGTTAGTAGAAACGGTTCGTTTGTTGAGCTAAAAGGATCTGTTTGGTTGAGGATGATAACTAAATGAAGAGAGAAAATGAGAGCAAAAGGAGTGAGAGAGTGTGTTCCAGAACCTGCTCCCATAAATCAAATTTCTATCCAAAAAGAAAACCATGGGAGACAGAGAGAGGAGAAATCAGACAACCTGAGACCAAGCAGTGATTTTGATGGCAAAATAATGCTCAGGTTGGTATTTCTTAGTCTTAGATTCACATCTCTCCTCAAAACCTCTTTTCCTTTCCATGGGTCTGATGTTTGGGGGCAAAATATGGGTTTTAATACTTTCTAGGTCAAGTATCTGTTTGGGAACAAAAAAATTCTTGGGTTTTTTCAATTCAATTAGTAATAGAAAAATTATGCCATGTAATTGATATTTGACATGTACATGTTATTACCTTTTAACTTTTGCTATTCAGCTAGCAGTTATGGACTGTGGCTATGTTTTGTTGAGCTTCTTTGAGTTGTGAAACTAAAGCTCTCTCTTTCCAAAGACTACCGATCACACATACAGCATGTAAATCTCTTTGAAACTTTTTTTTCCCACTTTGATTCATTCATTCCTTCTATTTGATTGTTTTTTTTTGATAAACTTTTTCCAATTTCCTGTTCTATCTTTTCTTAATAGAACAACATCTTGATGAGGTCAAATTTTCAAAGTTCGAGGACATGAAAGCAAATGTCCATTAGGTTCTTTTCCTCTCTTTCTTCTTTTGATTTTATGATGTGAGAAGATAATATTGAATTGCATGTGATTGAGTTAGTAAATAGGATTTGGGATGGGCAAAGTTTTTGTATTCAAAGTTTCAATTTTTATAAGAGTGCTTATGCATATATATGTTTGTGAAAATGCCAAAAAGGGCTATTTTATATTTTTTGTTATCTATGCATAATTTTTCCTTTCCTTACCTTAGTTATTTAATAGGTCATGGTAATGTTTTTGATGTGTTTGGATTTGGTTAGCTTCTTGTCATGGCAATAGCTATGCTTTGCCATGCTTGGCTGAGCTTTGCAGTTTGAGGATAATGTCTTAATTCTTCAAGAAAAGTGAGAAACAAAAAGGTAAATTGTTGATATTGGTCTATATGCATGTTTGTCATGTTTGTGAAGCTTAGGCCGTGTCATTGAGTTCATGACAGCTTGTCCACAATGTATTCATGGGTTGTTTGTCCAACAATTCTTTAAGTACTTTAGCCTTCTTGCTTAAGCTCCCTTTGTTAGATCAAATCTTCATCCATGATGAACAACATGTTGGCCACTAAAAGTCATAAAATTTTTGAACATATTGAATTGCCAAGTCTTATCAATTTTTTTTTACATAAAAGATAGATACGTAAAGTTTATCAATTTGAAAATAGAATTATTACACTTTCGAACACACTGCATTTACAATAAAAAACAAACTAACTCTATGCTGCTTTACTAGACCAGAAACATAATGCTTATCAAGTATCAACCAAAAGAAACTTTCAAAGTTTCTATGATAGACCTAATAGAACAAAAGTGCCCAAGCATTGATAGTAAAAAAAGAAATGCAATGAAATGTAGTGGAAAAGAGCACAAACCCTTATTTTCCTTAAGCTTGCAAGATTTTGCGTGGTCAAAACACCTAGAGTTGTACGCGAGCGAAATTGAGAGTTACTCTTGCACAATGGTTAGAACAAGATACAACTAATTTACACTTCAGCAAATAATATAATACATAATAATACAACTTGTAGAGTTGTCGTGCCTCCCAGTTGTTATGAAGAATCATTAGTTCACGTTTGTTTTCTTGCTTATCTTCTAGAAAGACTTGTTATGTGAATTGGCATTTGGTGGAGTGTTAAATGATAAAGGCGAGTGTTTTCTCACTATCTCATTTATTCAGTATTCATTGTCACTGCTATGACAGAATGTTCCCTTTTATATATTTTTTTTTATCACCCTATTGATATTTTGATGTAATTTTAAGTAAAATTCAAAGCTGGTATTAGTTCTGAGAATATGGATTGATGCGTACAACAGATACTCTAAGCCATTGGTAGACATCATAAAAGCAACCATAGTGATTTCAAATTTTTTTTTTTCTTTGTGTTTGCTAGCTTATTAAAATGTGCATACTCCTTATCCTCTCTTCTCAAAGTAACTAAGAAAAAGGTAAGAAAAAAGGATTAGGGATATGAATTTTGAAGTTCTTGGATATCTAATCTTTCTCAAATAGAAAGAAATTATTCTAATTTGGTCTTTTGTATATATGGAAGCTATTTTGGACTTTGGTTGCTTCAATGATGGTATATATAAAATCTCTCAGTTTTGATTTTCAAAAATGCAAATATGCACAACTTCAAACTTCCTCCTCTAAATCTTCATGCACCCTGCACTCCAAGTTATGGATTTTACTTCTTTTGCTTGATTGAATTTAATTTTATTTGTTTTTTCAATTTAAGCATATCATATTTTTGCAAGTGTTATTACAGGTTCACTATGTGACTGTGTCAATTAATTTAGTTTCGTTATGTTATTTCAACATATCTAAACTGGGTTTTTTTTTTTTCAATTTTTTTTTTTATTTAGAATTTTATTTGGTAGTTAGGCTTGGAAAGTTGGAATAGTGATATAGGGTGTTTTATTTGTTACCAAACATTGATTTACTAGGTTTTAATGTTCTAGACCTATAGTCTTATCTAATGACAAATATACCTTTTGTATCTTGTTCTCTTTTATTTATTTTCTTTCTTAAAAGGGTGTTCACTAAAACTAAGTAAGCTAAAATGTAAGATGATATAGAAGGTAGTATGAATAACAAAAATTTTGTTATGGATGGTTGCAGGTATTTGATGAAGAGTTTTTATTACAACATATGACACCATTAATTGTGAAAAATTAAATATTGTTACAATGTCATAGCAAAACTTGGTTGGTTGTTGTTGAAGAATGATATTTGTAAGCATTCTTAGAAGTTTTTATTGAATGCATATTGCTTTTAACAAATATATTCTAAAAAACTATTGTAGTATAATAGATATTCATATTTGAATATTTAATCTAAATTTGTGTAATTATAATTCATATATGAATGAGATTAGCATTGTATGACATAAATTTTTTTTTTCTTACATAGTTTCATATTTCTTTAAATAAAAACTCTATATTGATTTCGTTACTCAAGTCAAGGGGCAGGGTAGCACATGCCTTGCACGTGCCACCCAACCTAGTGCTATTAGAAATTGGCTATAAAAAAAATGCTATGGTGATGTCTTCACACAATTCTTAACTGTAATTAAATTTACTATTCACCACCAACATAATCTATGTTATCCTGCACATTTGTTTGCATAACAACCAGGTTGTTTTCATATTTTTAATAAAACAATCTATGATAGAGGAAAGAGATAAACTGTTCCGTCACAGGATGCATGATGAATGTCAACTTTCCCAACTTGTTTAGTGTAGACTGATGTTCTCTTTCCTCTTCTTTTGCACTGCGCTACATTTGGGTAGTGTTTAGCACAAAGGATTGCGCAGAACTTCTCGTAATCACAAATGTTTTGGTCGTAAACCTATGCACATATCATAAAGAGTAAATCCTACTTTGGATAGATATATTATACAATTATTCAAATGGTTAAATTAAGCAGAAAATAAAGAAGAAAAGTTGCACTAGCCACAAACTCATTTAGATTTCTCTTGAATAAAATGGCATTATAAAGTGTTATAAAAAATGAAAAAAAAAAATTTGAGAAAGGGGAAGGAATACTTGCACTTGAAAATAGAAAAATTGAAAATCTACAAATCCAATGCTTGATAATAGATCTACATATTGCATTCTCATATTCTCCATCTTCAGCAAGTTAATTGGATATAATTAAAAAATTTTCCCAATAGAACGCTTTTTCCTTTCCATTATGCTTTGCATATTTTCATCCTTACCAAGTTTAAGAAAAGCTCTGTGGTCACTACACAAAGAATGTGTGCACAAGTTTAAAATTAGTAATAAAATTACGGTTAACCATTAAAAAAACCTCCAAATGCCATAAAAAGGATTAGTACGGATCAGCTTAATAATCAACTTGCAAGAATCACCAGTAAAGGATCTTCTTCACCAGCTTCCTCTTTCCAATTACTGGAAGCATAAATGGGTCACTATGTGCAAGAAAATCTATAATTATTAAGGCTAGATTGAGGCATTAAAAGATAGAATCCATAAGAATCATCTTTCCAATATTTGGGTCATAATGGTACAATGCAAAGATGGTGACCTGTTACACTTTTTTTTTTTATTACAGTGAACATCCGAAAGCTGTTAACCAATACAAAAACTTGTATCCAATGGTATATACAAAGTGGGGTAAATGCCTTTATATCATCTAGAGCCCAATTGTTTTAAAGCATTATGAATCGCAAGAGCATCTAATGGCTAAAGTGCTTTTGCTAAAAATTATCAAATAGTTCTAAGCAACAAACTTTTAATATGCAATCATAGTTCTTGTAAATCTGACAGTCTTAGGTAACTGATACTGAATCAATGCATTATGGATCATCTTTGCATACAATCTGTAATAAATAAACGAGAAAAAAAAGGAAGAAAGAAAAGGGTATAAATTAATCAATAAACAAATTAGGCTAACGAAGTTGGAGAAACTTGTCTCATAGAAAGAGAATCTTGTATTTGCTAATTAACCTTTCATGGTGCTACCTCAATACACAACAAAGATACAAAATTTTCATTGATCTAAATGCTCAAAGAAATATAGAGAGTTGAGAACTATTATATCATTTAATTATGTGTCTCAAATTACTTCGTTTCTATAAGGTTTTAATCTTCACTACTTACATCAACATAAGAATTGCTAAGCATGAAACACCATTAAAGTTTTGGCTTCAAAAAGATTTATATGCTTATATAATAGTGGCTGTGAACATTAGAAAGTGCTGACCATTATAATAGTGCATTCTTCTACTTCCCTCTACTTCTCTAGTTCCATCAATATGGTAGTAGTACAGTGTAAAATTTTGAGAGAATGACTATAAGATATCCCATGCATACAATCTAATAATGTTGTAAGAATTTAAATATTTTTGCTTTCTTTCTTCTCCTCTTTTGTGACATCCAAGAAAGGCTTTCAAATTGTGGTTTCTTAGTCCCAAAATAGCCATGTAATTTATTTGAGGTTCTAATTTCAAATATTCACTTTAGCCACTGCATTCCTTGATTTCCTTTAGCAACCAAATACAATCTTTTTGGGGAGGAAAAATGAAGGGAAAAAAAAAGCCCAAACAGCTATATAAAGAAGATGGCCCAAATTTCAATCAAACTAAATAAATACCTAAAACTATTCATATGTATTCTATTGCTACACTTTCTTAGTAATTAAACACAAATCATTATTAAACAAAGAAATTGTAATGGCATAAAAAGAGAGAGGGTTTAGAAGAAACCTTATATAATATGCAAAGGTACTCATCAAAGCCCACTGGTAGCCCATGTAGAGAATACTTGTAGTCAACAATAGTGCAAGGCTACAAGCAATCTGCTATACATATTAAGATCATTCCCCAAGAAAATATTTATCTAAAATTAGAGAGAGAAATGGGAAGAGACATAAATAATATATTTGAACATCTTGTTTGGACTACATGATCTATGTTATTAATTTAAAATTTCAATCCTGCCTTTCATATGAAAGCTTGCTAGAGCAACACATCAAGGAATTTAGGATTTTGAAGATAATTGAGTCAAGATTTGTATCAACGTACAAAATAGTCCATCAGATTTGTGTAGAAAAATCATCAAATTTAAAACTTAAAAGGTACTAATTTTGAAACTATTGCATCAATAGGAGGAGAAAATTGAACTTTAAGAGCATGAAGATAAACTCACTCTTCAATGTCTTGGTTAAACATTTAACATCTTTACTCAATTAGAATGTTTTTCAACATACCATCTAGCTACCACTTCTATTTTGGGTTATCATCTCTAATCACTATCTAAAATTTTGTGGTTGTCTATGCTTCCCAACCAACAAAAAATTATGTTCCCTACCAGTAAACTAACTTCTCAATTTTGCAAGTATTATGGCTTCTAGAATAACAGAAAAAAATCTCTAAGAAATTTCATCAAACACCTTGTGTTCATGTAAAAGAATAAACACTTAACGAAAGTGGACATTATTAGAAATTTTCTATTACTCTACTTTCAAATAGTAGCATAACAATCATAAATCATTGCAAAACTTCAATTTAACAACGAAAATTCCAAAACATGAACATATCAGTACTTCCAAATCTACTATCCAAGCCCATATTCGACCAATCAAATTGCTTGGACATTCAATTGCAAATAAATATTATGCAATGGATTTTAAAATCTCCAATGTACTACCTAGGGCCATATCTTTAGTGTTATGACATGCAATCATGTATCAATGACCCCTTCAATGCTGTTAATCCTTTATTTTTTATTTTTATCAATAATTGACCCTCTTAGTCCTTTCCTGGTCTAAGCACCCTCAAATTTCACAGTAGTACTCGTTAATAGTGTAGTAATCAGTTCTTACAATTAAATTAATTGTGATAACGGGTTCTTGCAAAGCAAATCCCCCCACTTTTCAAAGTCAACAAAGCAATGAAAAATAACCCACTACTTGCCTATTAGATTCAATAATCAACATATCAGCTTGGATCACAATGAAGTCTCACAAAATATGCATAAAAAATATATATGGAAGAAGAAAAAACACCGCTCTACCTTTTCACTTTGCTATTGCTGGAATTTGTAGCCAGCCTCTAAACTCTATAGGTTCAGTCCTCTGCTGTGCATGGCAGAGAGCAGAAAATAAAAATCAGTAGTAGGCATGGATCTTAGCTTCCATGGTTATACCTGAATTTAAAATACAAACCTTACCATAACTAACAAAAATAACTATACTTGTGTTAGATTTTTTTTTTTTTTTTTTAACTAAGGTCTTTGAATTAGAATTGATTTTGTTTTAGTAGAAAAGATTAAAACGGTGCCACCTTGCAGTAAACTCTTTATCTTCTCCTACATAGAAATCTCCCTCCAACAATTTATAAACATATTAGAGTCTTTACTTTGATGAACAAAAAAGAATCTCTGCCCTTTATTAAGGCTCTCAATGAACAATAATAATGTAAGGCTCTTTTGTTTTTTTTTTTTAAAAAACCACAAATTTACTCCAAATAAAGAGAATAGATAAGGGGGAAAACCTGTTCTTAGACAATTTATAGACAAATTAGAATTTTTACTTTGATGAAATTTGGATCCCTAACTTCAAATTGTTACTTATCTGATATTGAAAGTTGCGAGAGACTTGGAGAGAGGCTATGGTTGTGTGAGGATTTTAATAGGATTGGAGTGATGGTGGTTGTATGAGATTTTGCATTATTTAATAAGCTACCTTTTAGTGGTGAAGGCGATTTGTGGTGACGGCAATTTGTGGTGGTGATGGTGATAGTGGGAGAATCTGAGTTTTGGGTTTTGATTTTGGAGGAAGGAAATGGTGAGTTTTAGGTTTAGGGGAATGAAATGTTAGTGTGTGAGAAGATAAAAGCGAATTTTTCATTTTTTGGTTTTAAAGAGGTATCGTGTTTTGTAATGTGTATTTGGTTGATGAAAAAAACCCTAATCCAATGAAGTAAAATGGGGCATGTGAAGAGAGAGCAAAGCAAGCTAAGATAAAGATTTAAACTGAGCGAATGAGCGAGTAGGGACGGCTTGTAAGGGGTAGGTTAGAGGAATAAAGAGAGAAAGGGGAAACGGAAGGACCCAAGACAAAGCGGAGAGAGAGAGCATTCAAAGGTTAGGGTTTTGGGTTTTAAGAATGCGTATAGGTTAGAGAGAGTGACTCACATAAGACTGGAAAAAAAATTTGAAATTTAAAAAATAGAAAAACAAATTTAAATGCTGATGTGGAAAATTATGGGAGCTTCAGAGGTTTCGGTTTTATATATAACTAGTCGCTAACCCATGCGATGCATGGGGAAACTATTGGAAAATAATAAAGCATGCAAATATTAAAAGACAATTTAAGTTCATGTATGCTTGCAAGGGATACATACCTAAATAGTTCTTGTCGTAGCAATAGAAGCCTTATCTTAAGATAAAGAACCAATGTAATGCTAGTGAGATCCACTATATGGCCAAACCTGTAATCCAAAACAAAGAAATGGCTAAAATTGAGACCAAAAGTTCATATAGAAAAGAAGAAGAAAGAGTTGAGACAATCCCAGTTCTTTCAAAAGTGATTTAAAATCTACTATTGAGTATATAGAATATTATTGAAGTTGTGATCTCACAGCTCATAGTATCCATAGCAATAAGCTCTTGATTATTTATTACTAACATGGTCATGATCATGATCCTGACCACTAAATCTAAGACCTTTTTGGATTTGCTCTTCTGGGAAAATCTGTTAACACTAGCATATTTTCTAAAATAAGAGTCGCAATATCTATGAGTTTTGTTGTTGAATTTTAATTGTTTAGTACTTGATAATTGATATCCAAACCTTAAGAATAAATAAGAAAGAAGCAATTGAAACATACAAATTTGTGAATCCATCCAAAAAAAAAAAAAAAAAAAGATATAAATTGAATTGCCATATACATAATAATTGATAAGTTGCCATCACATACTCCCATAGTTGAAGCTCAATGAACTTCTCAAATTCTCTCTTCTATTTTCTACTTCAGATGATGCTTTTTTATCCGAAGCATTGATGTAACATATTTATAGGTTTGAATTTAGATGCAATATAGACTATAGAGTTTTACTGGAACAAAACTGTTAGGACATATGTGATTGGGTGTTAAAAACATATGTCAACATTTTATGTATTGGCTAATCCTTTAACAAAACACACTTTACTTGTAATTGGGTAGATCTAGGATGTGTTTAATACTTCAAAGAACAAGAGTTCAAGTCCAAGTATTGAAATCATGCAAGTCTTTCCAAGAACCAAGTAATGAAGTGTTGGATTTTAAAACTCGACAGCTAGTATCTATCGAGGTTTAAAAGCTACTGAAGCCTGTGACTCGACAGCTGGCTATCTATCGAGGTTTATGAAACTTAGTTTTTCTAGACTATTTTTCATCCAATCCATGAGTATGTGTTTGAGCTTTCTTTTCTCACAACCCTAAACATATATAAGGATTATTTTAAGAGTCGTATCAGGTTGCACAACCAAGAGCACAATTGCACAAAAGCATAATTCCTTAAGTGTAACCGAAAACCTAATTTGCTCTAGTTCTTAAAGAAGCAACCGGAAACCTAGTTTGCTCTAGTTCTTGAAGAAGCTGTTGTGTTTGTACACCGTAAGGTTTTGTGATCGAGTAACTTCGTGATCTTTATGTGTTGAAGAACAGAAGAACTTTGCAGCCAACCTCTTTCTCAAGTTGATGATCAAGTCATGTACTAGGATCCACGCATTTTTTGGTTAGTCACGTACTAGGAGCTATGCAATGCAAGGAGAGATTGTTACTACAGAACAAGTCCAATTGAGTATTGGAGTAAGGGTTCAACTGTAGGTTGGTAGAAGGTACTAGGATTTCTTTACTTGTAACCGCTTGTTTTGATAATAGTGAATTCTCGGGAGTGGTGATTTTAAAATCACCCGGTGGGGTTTTTTCCGTATAGGATTTCCCCATTCGTAAACAAATTACCGTGTCAAATTTAATTCCAGCTGCATTTAGTTATTTAGTGATTTTTTTGTGCTGCCACATTTATTGCATGTAATTGAACCTAATTAATTCACTTGGCTAATTAATTGGTTAATTCATCACAAGGGGTCAATACATTTTTGACCTATCAAGTGGTATCAGAGCAGGCATACTCTTATTAGGGTTTAATCTTGGACAGAGGACAGTCACTTATTGTACCTCATTTATTTGATGGAACTAACTATGCATACTGAAAAGTACATATGAGAGCTTTTTTGCAATCTTTAGATGAGAAGGTGTGGCAAGCTGTGGAGATAGGCTAGACCGAGTCAAAGAAAGCGCTGGCTGATTGCGATGACACAAATATGAAGATGGCTAACTTCAACAGCAGAGCATTGAATGCCTTATTCAATGCGGTCACAAATGAGAAGTTCAAGAAGATCTTCTCCACTGAAATTGCAAAGGAGGCATGGACTATTCTCTAAAGAACCTATGAAGGAACCGAGGTTGTCAAAGATTTGAAACTTCAGAGGCTCACTACTAGCTTCGAAGAAATCAAGATGGAGAAGGATGAGTCATTTGATGAGTTCTATGCCAGGCTCAAGGATATAGTGAACTCAGCATTTAATCTTGGGGAAACCATTCCAGAACCTAAGATTATGAGAAAAGTAATCAGATCTCTGCCTGAGAGATTTCATGCCAAGATCACGACTATTAAGGAATCAAAGGATATTGATAAAATTCTTTTGACAGAGCTTGTTAGAAATCTACAGACCTATAAGTTGGGTTTGTCTAGGCTCTAGAAGTCAAGCGAGAGCAAGAGCAAAAGCAAGAGCAAGAGCATGACATTGAAGGCCAAGAGCAGTGACACTGATGAGTCTTTCGATGATGAAGATTCTAAAATGAAGTGTTACATCACTTAGCAATTCAAGAAGTTCATGAAGAATGCCAGTGCAAAAGGCTTCAACAAGGACCGTAGGCAATCAAGTTCTTCATAGTCTAAAAGTCAAGACAAAGGGAAGATGCTAGGGATGGCGATCAGTACACTGTTCCTCTAGGCCTAAGTGTTTCGGTTGCCAAGGATTCGGTCATATGAAACAAGAGCGCCCCACTTATCTCAAGTCTATTGGAAAAAACAAAGCACTTCTGCTACCTTGAGTGACATCGAAAATGAGGATGATACCGGAAATGAGGATGACGGAATCTTAAATGCCTTCACCGCCACTGTCAATCCTATTGAAGGGATTGTAGAAGATGTGGATAAAGAAGAAAACTTGGTGGAGTCAAAATTTGAGAAGATGGATGAGCAAGATGACATCCATACTACCTATGCAAAGTTATACAAGATCTCGGAGAAATATGAGAAGCTGTATAGGTTGGCCACCAAGAAGCTTAATGATGTGGAGCTTGAATGAGAACAACTCTCCACAAAGTTTGATAAAGCAAATCAAACTATTGGAGTATTAAGGTTTGAGAACAATTTCTTAGTTGAGAAGACCAAGAAGCTTGGGACGGAACTATTCCAAGTGAGAGCTTAGTTGGAGAGGACCTCGAGTGCAAAGCTTGATGAGATGCTCAACATGCAAAAATCTACCTCCAATCGAACCGGTTTAGGGTATGATATTTCTTCTCCTAATATTGCTTCTTCTAGTACTACTTTTTTTGTTTCTCCTACTAACAATATTAATTCTGAGAATAATGATGTTGAAAATGTGATAGCTAGTGAGAACATAGACAAAGATAAATCTATCTTAGAAGCACCCCCTAAGCTTGCTAAGAAAGAAACCAAAAACCCTAGGGCTAAGAAGAGTAATGCTCAAAAGTCCAAAGAGAAGAAACAGCATCTCTGTCATCACTGTGGCGCAGCTGGACATACTCAACCAAATTGCTATAAGTGGTTAGCCACTCAACAGAGCAATAGCATGATGTCGTCGGGAAGCAAGAATCAACTTTCGTCCTCTCTTACACCTCTAGGAGATCATCTCAAAGCCCTCATGTTTCTTTCAAACTTGAACGGTTTCAATTCTTCCCCTTCACTGCCAGTTCAAGAGTTTGCTCAAAGAGAAGGTTCTTCCAAGGTGTGAAAGGAAAAGGGTTCCAAGTGATTTAGTCACTTTTTCTCTCTCCCTCTTTTTGAAATGTTTGCATTATTTATGTGTTTTTTTTAAGACAATCCAGTTTTTATGCATTGCTTTATTTGGCTTTTTTTGTTTGGTTGTTTTTCAATTTTGTTTTTATTTTTTTTTCATTCATAAAACTAAATAAAAAAATTAGAAAAATACAAAAACAGTATGTTTGTGTACATTGGTACTTGTGTACCTTGAATGGCCAATGAAATAAAGTTTTCTAAACTTTGTATCTTTTGTAGCTTAGATGAGCATCTCTATGCATAACTAAGCAAGTGAGCTTTGTGGCCCGTGTTTGTGATGATTAAAGTTAAGTAATCTCTTGTACTTAACACTTGTATCACTCTTTTTGGCGGTAAGTACTAGAAAATCTTAAGAAAAAGGCATAAATAACCATCTTACCACTGTTGCCGGCCAATCATGAAATGACATCTGTATGTTTCGGCATAGCAAAAGTGCAATATCAAACAGCTTAACATAATTGGGTATTTCTTTTCTCTCTCTTATATTTCCATGCATGATATGCTTAATAAAAGAGAAATATGCAAATAAACAATAAAAGCAAAAAGATCAAAATGCTTTATCATTAATTGTAAGCGTGTACTCTAGGAGATGTGGGAGTTATAAGATGTACCTCGAAGGTGATAGTCCCCATCAAATAGTTATGATCTTGTGTGAGTTAAATTAATATACTCATATCTCAAATCGTCATAACATAGAGACATTTTTGTAATCTTGCGATGTTTTCACACATAACACGTAATATTCTTTGCTACTTTTGATACATGTGCAGATACAATATGATTTGGCCATCACAAGGTTTACATGTGTTAATATATACTCACTAAATTATCTTAACTCGAATTTGAAATATAAAATTGGTTAGACTTGTTTAGTGTGTGTGTTTTTGGATCTAAATGCATGACATTTTCTTCATTGAGAGATGATTTTAAGAGCTTAAAATACTGTTTGGATCTTTGGTTGAGTAGCATGCTTGATTGCATTCATATCTGTGTTTTTCTCTACTCTAAAAAACTATTTTTAAGCAATCTCTATAGCTCTCGATAGATAGGCTATCTATTGAGACTTTTTATCTTTTCTTTATTGCAATCTCGATAGCTCTCGATAGCTATCTCAATTAATCGAGAAACTTTCTGTCTCCTCGATAGCTACCTCGATCCATCGAGCTTCTTTATTGACAAACCTCTCATTTGATCCTCGATAGCTGGTTCGACAGCTAAAAAGCACCTCTTTAAAGCTTGATAGCTCTTAAGTGATCGAGCTTTATGAGGATTCTATATAAGGAGCCATCGCGATTTCTTCACTCAATTCCTCGACCTCTCTTGACAGTTTCTCTCTTTTCTCACTCCAAAACTCTTCAAACTCAAACCCGTCACATTCCTCACTTGATCTTCGGCCTAAATCATGTGTTCTTCATCTGGTATGATTCTTTCTCACTTATTAATCATGCATTTCACTCTTTTCTGACCTAAGTTTCGAGTTTTGGAAAAATTTTGGGGGGTTTTTCAAAATTGATGAATTTATGGAAAAATTTTGGGATGGGTTTTGTATATTTGATTTTAAAACATCATGCATTGCATCACATGTGCATTATAACACTACCTCATGCATTCTAGATGTGTGTTTACATTGTGGAACCGATTGTGTGCTGGTAGGTTTGGATTGGGCCGAGCCCATAATGTATTTATTTTTGCATGTCACATGTTCATGCATTCTCATGCATACGTACCTTCAATTCTATATATTTTGATATATGTGTTACTTGGTACTTTCTGAGTCTCTCTCTCTTTCTTTCTCTCTTTCTCTTACGTTAGTTGCATCATGGCACTTAAGCGTAAATTTGTTCCATCTCGGAACCCTCTTCATTCCAAGGCATCTTCATCTTCTTCTCCTTTTAACCCACTCCATTTTATGTACGGTTCCGTGATGAGAAGGCCAAATCAGACTTCTTTGAGAACTTTTCACGAAGAGGCATTCATTTGGAATACCAAGTCATTTTGTTTGATTTTTCTGACACTAATCTACCCATTATCATTCACAGTAGAGGTTGGGAGTCACTTTGTGGCATTCCTGTCACATGTCCTTCCATGACCATATAGGAGTTCTACTCCAATATGCATGGATTTGACACCTTTATACCCCAGTTTATCACTCGTGTTCGAGGTATACGCATGGTAGTTACTCCGGGTATTGTATACGAGGTACTACTATTCCTAAGGTAGAGTTTCCTAACTATCTTGGTTATGAGTGTCTGAGGACTGTCTCCAAAGACGAACTCTCATCTCGTTTCTGTGAGACGCTTTCTTTTTAGGGTGATCGTTAGTTCACCCATCGCATGACCTTTGCTAAAGGTTCAAAATTCCTTAACATGGTTATGACCTTTGTTTTCCATCCTCTTTCTCACTATAACACTATCACAGAGCCTAGTGCTCGCCTTTTGCTTTCCCTTATTGAGGACCTTATTATAGATTTCCTTTCTAACTTCATACTACCCTTTATAGATGTCTATAAGGATACGATGACCTATAATAAGCTCATTTTCCCTTCAACTATTACACGGCTCCTACACCATTTCTCTGTCTCCTATCTTGAGTCTCCCCACTTCTATTACATGTGTGCTATTGATGCTGCTATCGTTAAACGGAATTTTGCACAGCTTTGCTTGAGGCAGACTTAGACTGAGACGGCTGCTCCTGCAGCTTCTACTGCTCCTTCAGCTTCTACCGCTCCATCCACTTCCGCTCCTTCGTCTTCAGCGGGTGGAGTAACTCTTAAGGCCATCAGGGCACAGCTTGTGCTCATGGGTGCTCGCCTAGGCACACTTAGTGATGAGTTGTGTCAGGTGAACACCTATGTGGGTCGTATTGCACGATTACAGGTTGTGATGGGTGGTTTTATGATTGCTTCTTCTCCATCTCCACTGGAGTCTGAGGATGAGAGTGAGGATGGCTTTGGCAATGATGAGAATGAAGATGCTGGCTCGCCTAATGATGATGAGATGTCTACTTGATGTACTTACCCCTTTGTCACTTGTGACAAAAATAGGGAGTAGTTTTGAGATGAGAGTAGTCATACTCATAGAGGGAGGGTTAGTTAGGATATAGGGGGAGTGTTTTTGAGTGTTTATAAAGGATGTAGTGAGGATTTTGATGTATCTTTTTCTTCTTTCTAGTTTAGATAAATTGATCTTATACCTGGGTCTTATAACCATTTTGACATACATTGTACTTATATTTGGTTTACATATTTTGATGTATGTTCTTTCACCTATCTTTACAAGTGTTGTTTCTTTTCTCTCTTTATATACATGTTTCTTATTTATTGTATGCAATCTTTTATTTCTATTTCACATAATGATGCCTTGATGAGTTTTGTTTAAGTGTTTCAGAAATACATGTTGTCAAAGTCTTCTTTGCCATGAACTCTCTTCTTGCAAAATTTTTCAAGAGTTTATATTAGGATAGATTTTATTGTAATTAACAAGTGAGTATAAATTGAGTGATTTATGACTTCTCTCATATGTTCATTTGTTTGTTATGGTTTTGTCACGAATTGCCAGAGGGGAGATTGTTAGGACATATGTGATTGGATGTTAGGAACATATGTCAACATTCTATGTATTGGCTAATCCTTTGACAAAATGCACTTTACTTATAATTAGGTAGATCTAAGATATGTTTAATACTTCAAGGAATAAGAGTTCAAGTCCAAGTATTGAAGCCATGTAAATCTGTCCAAGAACGAAGTAATAAAGTGCTGGATTTTAAAACTCGACAGCTAGTATCTATCAAGGTTTAAAAGCTGTTGAAGCCTATGGCTTGACAACTGGCTCGATAGATGGCTATCTATCGTGGTTTATGAAACTTAGTTTTTCTAGAATGTTTTTCATCCAATCTGTGAGTATGTGTTTGGGCTTTCTTTTCTCACAACACTAAACATATAAAAGGATTATTTTAAGAGCTGTATCAGGTTGCACAGCCAAGAGCACAATTGCACAAGAGAATAATTCCTCAAGTGTAACCGGAAACCTAGTTTGCTTTAGTTCTTGAAGAAGCGGTGTTTGTAAACTGTAGGGTTTTGTGACCAAGCAACTTCGTGATATTCATGTGTTGAAGAACAGAAGAACTTTGCAGTCAATCTCCTTCTCAAGTTGGTGATCAAGTTATGTACTAGGATCTGCGCATCTTTTGGTTAGTCACATACTGGGAGTCGTGCAATACAAGGAGAGATTGTCACTACAAAACAAATCCAATTGGGTATTAGGGTAAGGGTTCAACTGTATAATGTACTGAGATTCCTTTACTTGTAATCGCTTGTTTTAATAATAGTGGATTCTCGAGAGTGGTGGCCTTAAAGTCAAGTTTGTGATTTGTTTGTGTTGCCATGCTCATTGCATGTAATTGAACCTAATTAACTCACTTGGCTAATTAATTGCTTAATTTATCACAAAGGGTCAGTACAGTTTTGGCCTATCAAAAACCTCTCTAACTGGAGTGTAGCATTTTATTGAGTCAAACTTCTCTAACCAAGAAAACAAACTAAATGGTATTTTATCAAGAACTTTAAATGTGCTTATCTCTTTTTTTTCTTTTTTCAAGATAGAAAGCGTGCTTATCCTTTATATCGTGTAACAAAACAATAGAATTTAAGTGTAGAGGAAAGGATGTGTGTGTTTAAAATAAATGATAATGATAAGTTTGGGTTTGAGTTTAAGTTGGACTTATTAGAGAGATAGAGTTTCACTCCTTATTAAGTTTGGACTAAACAAAAATAATTTTATTTTAAAAAAAGTAATAATTTATTTTTTATTTTTTAAATATTATGTTGACTTGAAAAATTGTAGGAGCTTCAGAGGTTTCAGTTATAATAATAATAATAATAATAATAATAATAATAATAATAATAATAATAATAATAATAATAATAATAATAATAATAATAATAACTTCTTAATAAATTTCAATTTTATCATCTTTAACTCTCTTTTTTTAAATGCCAAAAATCATATATGATGGATTTATGTATAAAATTTCATGGTAATTTCTATTGACTCTAAAGCTAGAGACTACCATAAATTCTCTTATATAAACAAAATTCTTGTGTCATATACTGTCTACTATATATCTAATTCCAAACCCAAAATTTAAAATTAAAAAAAATTGAAAAAAAAAAGATGAATTGCTGAATTATGAAAATGAGAGAAAAATATGATTTGAGAAAATGTAAAGCCAAATATTTTGACATAAAAATAGTGTTTTCAATTTTACTCTATCGAAAATGCTCAATATTATGTTTTATTCACACTAAATAATAGACATAGTTATCCTTTATTATTATTATTTTTTAATTCTTAGATCAATCTTTTTTCTTTTTTTTTTTTCCTTTTAGAGAGAGTGAGAGCTTTGCCTTATTGATTTTTTGATAGCACCGGTGATTCATGCACAGATTGGCGCATTTATAAAAGTTTAAAATAAAAATTACCAATTAATTCACATAGGTTATAGGTGTTGTAATTGCTTGAATTCACATTCGACAATTTCAATTTGGTAGCATTACTCAAGTTCATGTTCTAATTAACCTTTATTTATTATTTATTATTTTTATTTATTTATGAGGACTATGGATTTAGGCCAGTTGGTTATTTCTATTTCATGAGGTCTCTTTGGACCAATTTGATTTTTCATATGGAATCAACTATAAATTTTAAAAAGTTAACACAAAATTTTAACCAAATACTATAAAAACTTAAATATATACTGCAATTTATTTCTAACTCTATACATATTATAAAAAATAAAAAACAAGGCGCCACGGCCCTTTGGTCCAAATGTAGCTCCGTAGCAGTTTTTAATGATGATCAATCCTATAGATTTAGATTATTATTCACATTTATAATTTTTTTTCATTCGTTTAAAATATGTTATTAATGAAACAAAATTTGAAGTTTATTAATTGTTTGGTTGAAAATATCAGGATTTGAGCTTCCCCTAGTTGCTTGTTGTGGCTGTGGTGGCATGTACAATAATACAATTATAGCAGTAGTGTTGGCTGTGGAGGAACAATCACATTCAATGGAAGCCAGATATATATTGGTTCGTGTGAACGCCCCTTAGTTAGAGTAAATTGGGATGGAATTCACTATATAGAGGCTGCCAACAAGTTTGTTTTTGACTAAATTTCTACTGGAGCCTTTTCAGATCCACCCATAACCTTGAAAATGGCTTGTCACAACATTTAGATTCATAGGCGCCCAAATAAATATAAATGAAAATAATTTTATACTGCAGGTTATGTACTCTTTAATTTTGTCTAAAGCCAAGCTAAGCTAACGAGAAGGAAAGGCCCCGAAGCCAGGTCGTAGTGAGGGGACGAACCCAACATAATCTCTAGCATATGGGCGACGTCTAAGCTTCGTTCTATGGCGGTTTAAGCTAGCACCCGTTTCAGCATATCATCTCGCTCGACCCAAATCCATAAGAGGCGGAGTCCCAAGCATATTGAGAGTAGCTATAGTAGATCCATTTAGAGATCGCCTATTGTTTTTAATCTGAAAATACTGAAGTTAGTCCTATCTATATATATAATAATAGGTGAAAGTGAGAGAAATTCAAATTAGAATTCTAAATTAAAGTTCTAATTTTGCGCCATGTGTCATAAATTATTTATTCTTAAAGAGTTTTATTTCTTAATTTTAGAATCAATGTTGGATCACATCATAAATATTCATCCAAGTGAGTTATTAAGTACAAAAACCAAAGAGTCTAGAACAAATGAATCATTAAAAAAAAAAAGTGCATCACAATAATTATAAAAATGATTATCAATGGTATTTAAATTATATATATATAAGAATTATATTATGCATCTTATTATATATCTTTAACTATATCCATGCATATGCATGGAATTACAAGCTAGTTGCAATAAAAAATAATCACACTTACACAGTTCAAATATATATATATATATATATATATATATATATATAATTTAGAATTTAATTGGATTTTTGGTTTTTCAGTTTTTGTACCCAATAATTTACTTGCCTTAAAAATTGAAAAACTAGTTTGTAACCTTTTGCATATGCATGAATACACTTAAAGATATACAATAAGATGCATAATATAATTCATTTATATATAATTTAAATACTATTGAAAGTCATTTGTATATTTTGTTAACTTTTTAAAAAATTTTGTAAGGATATTATTAGGTATAAAATATAAATTGTTCATTTTTTTTTATTATTTATTATTGTGAAGCACTTTTTTTTTTTTTTTTACACAATTTATTTATTCTAAACTCTTTGGTTTTTGTACTTGATAACTCACTTGGATTAATATTTATAATGTGGTCCCACATTTGATTCTAAAATTAAAAAATAGAACTCTTTAAGAACAAATAATTTATGATACATGGCGCAAAATTGGAACTCTAATTTTGAATTTTAATTTGAATTTCTTTCAGCTTCACCTATTATTATTACTAGTATGTAACTCATGCTACCGCACGGGAATAGATATAATTTAATAAAACAATGGAAATTAATATATTGTATTTTTATTATTTAAGTGATACTATTGGTTATTTATTTATTTATTTATTAATCATGAGTTTAGTCATGTTTTAAAGACTTGGTTTATTCATGTTTAATAAAACTTAGCATTATGTAATTTTTTAACAATATTTTTATCATACAAAATTCTAATGAAAGAATGCTACATAGACATATATATTCAAGGTTGATTCATACACGGTACATATATCTATGATTAAGCTGCTTTATCACAAACTATTTTTAGCAAAATATTTTAATCAGTTAAATATAAATCTCATAATGAGCATTTCATAACAAAAAGTAACAACAGAATAATATGAATCTCATAAAAAAAAATTTAATTAATTAAAAATTACTAAAATTATGAGCATAAAACGTAAAGACAAACAAATAGTATAAGTGCTAATTCCTTAAAAGAAAACTTACAATGAGTTGAGAAAACTACACAAATAATCTTTGATGTTTGAAGAATAATAAGATTATAACTTCCTTTCGAAATTGGGTAGAGATTCGCGCTGATAACGTGTTATGAAAAAGAAAAAAAATATGCAACATCAATTATAGGAAAAATAAATTTTATAATTAAACAATAAAAATTATTGACGAAAAGGAAAGAAAGTATAGATAAATGAAAGAAAATAAACATGCAACATAAATCATAGGAAAACCACAAAATTATATAATTAAACAATAAAAAATTTATACAAAAAAGAATGACAGTATAGGCAGATGAAAGAAAGCAATAATTAAACCTTAGGAATGATTGGAATTAGTTTTGCAGAGCATAAACCAGGACCATGAAAATTGTAAAGACAAGTACAATCGGAATATCTGAAAAACCTCTTCTTATAGAAGATATAAAAATACTCAAACACATGCATCATTGATACCGATAGATTCTTTTGAAATTCCATAGCATTGATTGAAGAAGAGGGGAGTTGTATATTAAGGTGCCTGAATCAGTGTAGAAAAGGGAGGTGAACCTGAAAATACATGGGTATGGAAAAGGGAGGTGAACTTGAAAATACCTGAGTGTGGAAAAGGGAGATGAACTTGAAAAAACGTGGGTGTGGAAAAAAAATAGAATAAAAGAAGCACATTGGAATTACAACAGATGAAAGAAAATTAGAGTCCAATTTCATATTTACATTGACACATGGCACAATATAGATTAGAATTCTAATTTAGAATTGCAATTGGAGTTTTTCTCTACTTCACCTATTATATATATAGATTATTATCTATATATATATATAAAACCGAAGCCTCTGAGGCTCTCACAATTTTCCACGTCAGCATAATATATTTAAATAAAATTACTATCATTTTATTTAAATAAAATTATTTTTGTTTAATCCAAATTTAATAAGAAGTGAAACTCTATCTCTCTAGCTAACAACTCCAGCTTAAATTTAAACTCAAACATTGATAAATTATCTCCACAATTTTACACATCAGCATTACTAAATAAATATTAAAAAAATAATTCAATCCGGTAAACACTTGTATATGTACAACCCAATTTAATTCAATGTAGGAAAAGACTTTACCTGATTAAATATACGTCGAAGATTCCCACAATTGCAAGTGCAGAGAATTTAAACTAAAATACAATAGATTTGGCAGTACAAAACGAGTGCTATGGATTTTTTTATTTTAAATCCCAGTATTAAAATATAAAATATCACTACAAAAATAAGATAATTTTCTTAGCTATTCTCATTAATTTAGTCCTATATTAAATAAATATTATAATTAATTAATGAAAAAAAAACCTAATGCAAGTTAGACTTCTAGCCAAATACAATAACATTCTCCCACATCTCTACTTTCTTCTATTTAAGAACTGCTTGGGTAGAAGACCTAAAACCCAAAATACAAACATGTAAACCAAAAACTATTTGCGGAGAAGATGAGATCCAAAAGCAACAATTGACGAACCAATTCATGGCTCACGATCCCAACATGATGAACTTCTCCAGAGCTAACTTCATGTAAGATAGTTCCAATTTTTATAGCCATTGATTATTTTATTTAAGTAACCCACATTTTTTTTTCTTTAATATTTTTTGGCATTTCAGAAGTTTTAACATATGAATTTTTGAGATATTATTTTGCAATATTGAAACTATTTGACAGATTTCCACAACTATAGTGATGAATTATTATTTTTAAACGTAACATTATAGTCACATTTTTTTACGATGTTTCTATAATTTGTAGGTTTTGAGTATTTTGACTCTTTAATTTCTTGTCCTTTTGGAAGTTTAACATTCGATATTTTGGGAGGGTTTTTTTGGCAGATTTCAACAGTTATAACCATGGATCATTCTTTTGAAAATAACACATCTTTCTCTTTTGTTTCTCTATTGCGCAGTCACATATATATAAATATATATATATATATATATTGTTTTGTTTCAATAATTTCTAGATAGTGAATCTTTTTATTCTTTAATATTTTTTGACATTTTGGAAGTTTTTATCTCTGAATTTCATTTAAACATAAAAGACTGCAATAATTTATGTGATAGTATAGTTTCATAATCAAGGTAGGATTTTATAAAAATTATTTTAGTCTGCTACACAAATAGGTAGGTTTCCGTGCGTAGCACGGGTTTGCGACTAGTTATTATTATTATTATTATTAGATGGACACGTGGCTCAAAATTGGACTCCAATTTATAATTTAATTGAATTTGGGTTTTTTGACTTTTACACTCAATAATTCACTGGGTACAAAAATTAAAAATTAGATGAGACATGTGGCTCAAAATTGAGAATTCAATTGAAATATAATTGAATTTTCTCTAAGCTTTAGCTATATATATATATATATATATATATATATATATATATATACTAGCTGCTAACCCATTCAATGCACAGGAATAACTACGGAATGAGTTTCAAAAAAAAGAAAAAAAAAACAATTTTTTTAGTTGGAGTAGTAATGAAAAATGAATGAAATTAAAAAAAAAAAAAAAAAAAAAAAAGATATTGAAAGAAATAACACAAAGTTTTATTAATGTTAGAACATATGTAGTTCAAGTAGTTTTAAACATATGTCACTATTTTGTGTAATTGGCTTATCCTTTAACAAAACGCACTTTACTTATAATTAGGTAGATTTAGGATATGTTTAACGCTTCAAGAAACCGTGTTTCAAGATCAAGTGTTGAAGTCATCAAGTCTGTCCATGAAACAAGCTGGAAAGTGCAAGTTACTAAAACTCGACACCTAGTCTCAACACATGCATCTATAGAGCTTTAGAAGTTGTTTCAGCCCCGAGGCTCGACAGCTTCTCAACAGATCCTCGATACCTCTATCTGTCGAGATTTAAGGAAAACAGATTCCAAGTTCTATTTTAATTCCAATCCGTGAATGTGTCTTTGGGACTTCTTTTCTCCTAACCCTAGACATATAAAACGATTGTTTTAAGGGCCGTCAAAGAGAAGCAAGTTGTACAAGCCTTGAGTAATTCTTGTTCATGCAATTTGTGACCTCAGACAAAGTTCATACCCTCGTTCATTTTTTGTGAAGAAGTTGCTGTGTAATGTGCACCGAAGGGTTTTGTAACCAAGCATCTTCTTGAGCTTCATCGTGAGGATGATTTGAAGAACTTTGTAGCCAACAACACTCTCTCTAGTTGGTGAATTGAAGTCGTGTACTTGGATCCGCGCAATTGGTTAGTCACATACTTGGAGCCGTGCATCAAGAGGAGAAACTGTCACTACAAAACAAGTCCAATTGAGTATTAGGGCAAGGGTTCAACTGTAGGTTGGTAAAGTACTTAGATTTCTTACTTGTAACTACTTGTTGTGATAATAGTGGAGTTTCGGGAGTAGTGACATTAAATCACCCGGTGGGATTTTTGCCATCAGGTTTTCCCCATTCGTAAACAAATCACCGTGTCATTTATTTTTCGCTGCATACTTTAGTTATTGGTGATTTGTTTATGCTGCCACATGAATTTGCATGTTAACTTGATTAATTAAGAACTCGGCTAATTAATCCATTTAATTAATCACTAGGGGTCAACGCATTTGTGGCCTATCAAGTGGTATCAGAGCAGGCACACTCTGATTAGGGTTTAATCTTTGTCTGTGATCCATTGACCCCTGTTGTCATGGATAGAAGTCAGTCTCTTATTATACCTCCATTGTTTGATGGTGCTAACTATGCATACTAGAAAGTACGCATGAGAGCTTTCTTGCAGTCATTAGATGAGAAAGTGTGGCAAGCTATGGAGATAGGCTGGACCAAGCCTACAAAAGCGCCGTCTGATTGGGATGATGCCAAGATCAAGGTGGCAAATTTTAATAGTAGAGCATTGAATGCCCTATTCAGTACAGTCACCAATGAGGAGTTCAAGAAAATATCCTCCACGGAAACTGCTAAAGAAGCATGGACCATTCTCCAGACAACCTATAAGGGAACCAAGGCTGTCAAAGATTCGAAGCTACAAAGGCTCACTACAAGCTTCGAAGAAATTAAGATGGAGGAGAATGAGTCATTGGATGAGTTCTATGCAAAGCTCAAAGACATAATGACTCAGCTTTCAATCTTGGGGAAACCATTCTTAAACCTAAGATAGTGAGAGAAGTACTCAGATCTTTGCCCAAGAGATTCCATACTAAGATCACAGCAATAGAGAAATCAAAGGATATTGACAGGATTCCTCTAACTGAACTGGTTGGAAATTTACAAACCTACGAGCTAGGGCTGACTAGGATGGGCAAGTCAAGCAAGGGCAAGAGCATGGCACTAAAGGCCAAGAGCAGTGATATAGATGATTCTTCAGACGATGAAGATTCTAAGATGAAGTCGTATATTACCAGGTAATTCAAGAAATTCATGAAGAATGCCAATGGAAAAGGCTTCAACAAGGACCGTAGGCAGTCCAATTCTTCTCAGTTCAAGAACTTAGATAAAGGTAAGAAGGATGCCAAGGATGGCGATCATTACACTGTTCCCACTGGACAAAAATGCTTTGGGTGTCAAGGCTTCGAACACATGAAACAAGAATGTCCAACGTACCTCAGGAGCATTGGGAAGAACAAGGCACTTGCTGCTACCTTAAGCGATACAGAGCCTGAGGATGATTCCGACAATGAAGATGATGAAATCTTGAATGCCTCCACTACCACTGTTAGTCCTATTGATGGGATTACTGATGAAGTAGATGAAGAAAAGGAATTGGTGAATGCCAAGTTTGAAACTATGGATGATCAAGATGATATCCATACTGCCTATGAGAAACTGTACAAGCTTTCTAAGAAGCATGAGAAACTCTATAGGCTGGCCACCAAGAAGCTCAATGATGTGAAACTTGACCGTGAAGAGCTTTCCACTAAGGTTGATGAAGCAAATCAGACCATTGGGACACTGAGGTTCGAAAACAATTTCTTGGCTGAGAAGACCAAGAAGCTTGAAGCAGAGCTGTTTCAAGTTAAAGCACAATTGGAGAGGACATCAAGTGCAAAGCTGGATGAGATGCTAAGTGTTTAGAAATCTTCTTCGGATCGTACTGAATTGAGGTATGAATTCTCTCTCTCTAATACTCCTTCTGCTACTGTTTTTGTTCCTCCTGCTAATAACATTAAAATTGAGGATAAAAATGTTAAAACTAAATTAGCAAGTGAGAACTTAGACAAAGGCAAGTCTATCTTAGGAGCACCCCCTAAGCTTGAGAAAAGGGACACTAAAAACCCTAGGACTAAGAAGGCTATCTCTCAAAAGCCCAAACAGAATAAGCAGCATCTTTGTTATCATTGTGGTGTTGCTAATCATACTCGATCAAATTGCTATAAGTGGTTAGCCACTCAACAAAGCAATGGTATGATAGCATCTAGGAACTAGAATTAGCTTTAGACCTCACTTGCTCCTCTAGGAGACATTCTCAAAGCCCTCACGTTCCTTTTGAACTTGAACGGTTTAAATTCTTCCCTCTCATCACCGGTTCAAGGGTTGACAAAAAGGAAAGGTTCTTCCAAGGTGTGGAAGGAAAAGGTTTCCAATTGATTTTGTTCACTTCTTCTCTCTCTCCCCGTTTTACTGTTTTGCATTACTTGTGTATTACTTTACTATTTTAAGTCAGTTTAGGTTTATGCGTTGTTTTGCTCTCTTTAACATGTTTTTGTTTGTGTGTTTTCAATTTTTTATTTCAATTTTTTTTGCTTTTCTGATTAAAAAAAAATTGAAAAATTGAAAAATACAAAAACAGTGTGAATTTGTGTGCATTGGTTCTTGTGAACTTTAAAATGGCCATTGAAACAGAGTTTTCTAAACTTTGTATCTTTTGTAGCTTAGATGAGCATTCATATGCACAACTAAACAAGTGAGCTTTATAGCACTTTGTTTGTGATGAGTAAGGTTAAGTGATCTCTTGTGCTTAACACTCGTATCACTCTTTTTGACAGGTAAGACTAGAAAATCCTAAGAGAAAGGCATAAATAACCATCTCGCCACTGTTACTCGCCAATCATGACATGACATCTATATCCTTCGGCATAGCAAAAGTGCAATGTCAATGACGTCTGTATGCTTCGGCACAGCAAAAGTGCAATGTCAAAAGCTTAATATAATTGGGTATTTCCTTTCTTTCTCTTATATGCCCATGCATGATATGCTTAACAAAAAAAAATATACACAGAAATAAAAGCAAAAAGATTAAAATGCTTTAAAATATGGTTGCAAGCGTGTTTTCTAGGAGATGTGGGAATTATAGGATGTACCTCGAAGGTGATAGTTCCCATCAAACAGTTATGATTGTGTGTGAGTTAAAGTGTTTTTCTCATATCTTAAATCATCATAACTTTAAGACACTTATGCAATCTTGCGATGTTTTTCATACATAACACACAATATTCTTTGCTATTTTTGATATATGTGCAGGTACAATGTGATTTGGCCATCAGAAGGTTTACATGCGTTAGTGTGTGTGTACGTGTTTTGGGATCCATGTGCTTAAAATTTTTATGAGAGATGTTTCTGAGAGCTAAATGTGTTGCTTGGATCTTTGGTTGAGCTCATGCGTAATTGCATTCATGTTTGTGTTTTTCTTCTCTTGAAAAACTGTTTTTAAGGCAATCTCGACACCTCCTCGACACCTTCTCGACACCTAGTTATCTGTCGAGCTTCTTAGTCTTCTTTTTATCGCAGTCTCGACACATCCTCGACATCGGGTGGATCGATCGAGAAACTTTCTGTCTGCTCGATAGCTTCTCGACAGCATCTTGATCGATCAAGATTCTTTAGTGGTTGATCTTTCTTTCTCAACACATGTTCTCAATAGCTTTATCTGTCGATGTTCATTTTCTCGATACCTACCTCGATAACTGTCTCAACACCTCTCGATACATGTATCTATCGAGAATTACTGAAGGACTATATAAGGGTTTCTCGCGATTTTTTCCCTCATTTCGCTCTATCTCTCTCTCGATACTTCGCGTTTTTCTCTCCCAAAACCTCTCTCATTCACTCCAAACCCCCTCCTAAGGATTCTTCAAGCTTTTCTCAAGATCTTCCTCACTTGGTAAGCTTCAATCCTCTCATTCTTCATGCATTTCATGTTTTAAAACCTACGTTTTGGGGTTTTTGAAAAAATTTGGGGTTTTTCAAAATCAAAGAGTGTTTTATGTAATTTTTGGGTTGGTTTTATAGATTTGATCTTTAAAACTACATGCATTGCATCACATTAGCATTCTCATTGTATTTTCATGCATTTAGATGTGTGCAAACTTGTTGTGTGCTGGTAGGATTGGATTGGGCTAAGCCCATGATGTTTTTATATTACATGTCACATGTTCATGCATTTCCCATACATACGTTCTTTCTTTTCAATATTCTCTTCCTATATTGAACTGTTTGGGACTTTTCTGTGTGTCTCTCTTTCTCTCTCTCTCTCTCTATGTTTGCGTTAGTAGTGTCTATGGCACCTAAGCATAAATTCATTCCATCCCAGAACCCTCTGCGTTCTCGGGGATCTTCTTCTTCTGATTCTACTCCTATGTCTGTCCTGTTCTGTGATAAGAAAGCTTAAAAGGACTTCTCGGAGGACTTCTCTAAACGAGGTGTTCATTCGGAATGCCAAGTTATCCTGGCAGACTTTGCCAACACTGACCTACCCAATGTCATTCACAGTCGGGCTTGGGAGTCACTGTGTGACGTCCCGATCACTTGTCCTCTCGCGTTGATACAGGAGTTTTACTCCAACATCCACGGGATTGATTCTTTAGTACCTCTCTTTCATTCTTGCATTCGAGGTACGCGCTTTGCTGTCACTCCGAAGCTAGTCTTCGAGGTTCTTCATGTCCCGAGGGTGGATCATCTTGATTACCCTGGATGTGAGCATCTATGGACTGTGTCCAAAGACGAGATGATCTCTGCATTCTGTGAGCGCCGCTCTGCTTGGGGAGATCATTAGTACACACCATGTAGGCCTTTTGCTAAAGGTCCTTGTATCCTTAACATGGTGATGACTTTTGTTTTGCACCCACTCTCTCACTACAACTCTATCACAAAGCCACGTGCTCGATTTTTGTTGTCTCTTTTAGAGCATCTTACTATAGACTTCCCTTCACACTTCATCTTCTCTATCATAGATGTCTATAGAGATATGGTCACTCGTAATAAGCTCATTTTCCCTTCCACTATCACGAGGATTCTTCGCCGTTTTTCCATCTCTTTTCCGTCGTCCGATCCTTTTCATGTTATGTTTGCCATAGACGCGGCTACTGTAAAACGTAGTGAGGCACAGTTCAGATCGCTATAGTCGGATCCTGCTGCTCCTTCCTCCCGTTTGACTCCTTCCAGATCTACTCGAGCGACATCTGCTCCTTCCTCTTCTTCGAGCAACATCACTCTTGGAGACATCATGGCGCAGTTTCAGCACATGGATGCTCCCCTCGATACACTCTCCACGGAATTGTATCAGGTAAACATTCATGTTGGTTGTATCGCCAGACGACCTTGGGCGACTTTGCTTCTGAGGCCTCTCCTCCGCCTCCTCATGTTACTTCTAAGATTGAGGATGATGATGACGGTGATGATGGTGATGACGATGATGCTGATGGAGATGCGAGCTCTTCCGATGAGATGTCTACTTGACACTCTACCCTTTGTCACTCGTGACAAAAAGGGGGAGTAGTTTTGCTGTGTATGAGAGTAGTCATACTTAGAGGGAGAGCTAGTATAAGACATTTTTGATAGGGGGAGTGTTGATATGAGGGATGTAGTGAGGATTACATGTATTTCTTTTTCTTTTAGAGATACATTGATCATGTACCCCGGTCTTGTGACCATTTATTAACATACATTGTGCGTATTACTTGATATATATGTTGATGTATGTCTCTTTCACCTATTTCTCCATGTGTTGTTTCTTTTCTATCTTTATACACATGTTTCTTTTACTTGTATGCAATATATTATTTTTGCTTCATACAAAGATACCTTGATATGTTTTTTTTAAAAGTGTTTCAGAAATACAGGTTGTCAAAGTCTTCTTGCCATAAACTCTCTTCTTGCAAAGTTTTTCAAGAGTTTGTGTTAGGATAGATTTTATTGTATTCAACAAGTGAATATGAGTTAAGTGTTTTATGATTTCTCTCATATCTTCATTTGTTTGCTGTGGTTTTGTCACGAATTACCAAAAGGGGAGATTGTTAGGACATATGTAGTTCAAGTAGTTTTGAACATATGTCACTATTTTGTGTAATTGGCTTATCCTTTGACAAAACGCACTTTACTTGTAATTGGGTAGATTTAGGATGTGTTTAACGTTTCAAAAAACTGTGTTTCAAGATCAAGTGTTGAAGTCATCAAGTCTGTCCAAGAAACAAGCTGGAAACTGCAAGTTACTAAAGTTCGATACCTAGTCTCGACACATGCATCTATCGAGTTTTAGAAGTTGTTTCAGCCCCGAGGCTCGACAGCTTCTCGACAGATTCTCGACATCTCTATCTATTGAGATTTAAGGAAAACAAATTTCAAGTTCTGTTTTAATTTCAATCTGTGAATGTGTCTTTGGGACTTCTTTTCTCCTAACCCTAGACATATAAAACGATTGTTTTAAGGGCCATCAAAGAGAAGTAAGTTGCACAAGTATTGAGTAATTCTTGTTCATGCAATTTGTGACCTCAGACAAAGTTCATGCCCTAGTTCATCTTTTGTGAAGAAGTTGCTGTGTAATGTGCACCGAAGGGTTTTGTAAACAAGCATCTTCTTGAGCTTCATTGTGAGGATGATTTGAAGAACTTTGCAGCCAACAACTCTCTCTCTAGTTGGTGAATTGAAGTCGCGTACTCAGATCCGCGCAATTGGTTAGTCACGTACTTGGAGCCGTGCATCAAGAGGAGAAACTGTCACTACAGAACAAGTTCAATTGGGTATTGGGGTAAGGGTTCAACTGTAGGTTGGGAAGGTACTCGAATTCCTTGCTTGTAACCGCTTGTTGTGATAATAGTGGAGTTTCGGGAGTGGTGACCTTAAATCACTTGGTGGGGTTTTTGCCGTCAAGTTTTCCCCATTCTTAAACAAATCACTGTATCATTTATTTCCCGCTACATACTTTAGTTATTGGTGATTTGTTTGTGCTGGCACATGAATTTGCATGTTAACTTGATTAATTAAGAACTCGGCTAATCAATTCATTTAATTAATCACTAGGAGTCAACGCATTGTGGCCTATCAATTAATTAGGCAGAAGATAGCAATATTTTTTTATTTATTAGTTTTTGGTGAAAAAGAATAAGAGTCTTACATAACACAAGATTAATTACTTTTTTTCATATTATGTGTTTTTTTCTTATAATGTTTTGTCTTGTTGTTGCTTTTATTTTTATAATTGCTTTGATTGTATGTTAAAAATAAAGAATTAAACATGTACTGTTTATTAAAATTACAATGTAATAATACAATTTTTTAAATCCAAAAATTTCTAATATTTCCCAAGCCACCAAGATTTCCTGGTTAATTCTCCTATTGGCGTTAACAAATATCTTTCAGATTTGAGTACCCGGTCAACTTCTATAAGGAGCATGCCATGGGTTTAATAAAGTCATCAAAGACATATTATTTTTCATAAGGAAGTTAAAATTCAGAAAAACAACCTATGAAGCCAATTTGATTTCCAGGTCCCTAAAATTGATGTTCCTTATGCATGAACTAAACACGCAGTATGCATAATGACCTTTATATAATATTTACACCGTGAATCTGTGATGCTGCACATCCGTTGATGATTGATCGGGTTTCTAATTTTGACGATTTTTATTTTTGTTTAGAATGGTTTTTTTTTTAAATTGATTAGAATGGATTGGTGATGAAAGATTTTTTTTTTTTTTTTTTTTTTTTTTTTTTTTTTTTTTTTTTTTGGTATGTGGTAGTTTGGTTTTGAAGGCTGTTTATTAAAAAAAAAAAAAAACTATCCCGTGCCTATCTGAATGATGTCACTTTATGTAGACATGATTTTCGTTTTTTTTTTTTTTTTGAGAAGCTTGTAGACATGATTTTCACTTAAATAGATTGAAAACCTTATTTATATAAGATATGTTGTAATATATATACCAAAAGGCGCCTATTCAAAAGTCATAACCCCTTTAAATTTGATATACCAAAAGATGTCTATTGAAGAGTCATAATCCTTCATATTTGAATATACCAAAAGGTGTCTATAGATCGAAAAAGTGTTTATTGAATGAAAATGTGTCTATTGACTAAAAATATGCTTATTTACCAAAAAGGTGCTATTGGCTGAAAAAATGTTTATTGAATCAAAATGTGTTTATTAACTGAAAATAAGCTTATTGAAAAATGAAAAATCACAATTATTCGGTATTTTTTTAATGTATATGTGGAAATAATTTATGTAGCCACATGGCACAATGAGAAGTGGTTAACAAAAAAACAAATATTTCAGATATTAGTTATTACTAACTTATAACCCACAAAATGTGCAGGACACTTTTATTTATTTCGAAAGACAAATTGTAGGTGAAAATTTAAACATTTTATAGTTAGATAATACCCAAAAAAATAATTAAAAAAATGGAAGAAAGAAAACGATGAAATCTAATCTTGAAATTTCTTGTTCATTCAACAAAATTTGAAATAGACCAAAAAAAAAAAAAGATTCATCTTTTTTCATCACACATGCACTCAAGCACATCAAAGAAAGTGATTTTTTTTTTTTCTTTCTTTTGACTCCAAGAGTTAATCATTTCAAGCATGTTCCAAATTTCCAAAAAGATATACAAAATAAATTCAAGGTGGTCCAAGAGAGATAATAGGTGTATTTGTTTTTGCTGGAAGCAAGTATCGGTGTCTTTTTTTTTTTTTTTTTTTTTTGAGAAATAAGTATCGGTGTCTTCAACTAACAATAATTAATAATTAAAATATCATGAAATTAAAATCCTATAGTAGTAATCTATGAATTACATCAAACTACAGTAGAAAGTAGTCTCACGGAAACTTTAAAAAAATAATTAAAAACAAAAGAATATTGCAAGGAATGCACCAACTGGCAAAATTTTAGACTATGTAAAGATAAAGTCTTTGCTTTCATATATAAAAAGTCATTCTATCACTTTTAACTCCACAAAAAATACCATAACTCCATATACTGTTAAACGATTTTTTCTGCAGAAAATAAAAACAAATAAATTGAATAGTTACTTCATAATTCAATTTTGCAGAAAATAAAAACAAATAAATTGAATAGTTACTTCATAATTCAATAAAAATATCCTCAATGTACAACAGAATAATTCCATACATTCCAAAAGAAAACATCAAAGAGAAATTTTGGATTCCATCTTACTTTTGTTGTTGAGTTTGAGCTATTTGTCTTAAAGCTTTCCTCTTTGTATCCTTGCACTTCCTACAACATGCATATTAATCCAATTGAAATCCCTTTCCTGGTATAGAGCAATGTAGACTGTAGGGTGCTTTACTCTTTACCATCTACCTAATTCTTTATAACTTTTTCCAATTGATTTGGACATCAATCATTGAACTATTAAGAAAGATATTTATAGTTACACGTCTTTGATTTAATCAAACCCAAAAACAACGCTGTTGTAAGCATCGTACTGCTATCAAATGTTAAAATACAAATGTAACACACACACACACATATCTAACTCCATCTAGAGCTTTGGTGTGATTCCTAATTGACCAAGCCATCTGTTAAATCTAACGCATTTCTAATATAATTATGCATTCCAATTTTTAATTCAATTACCAATCTGTTGCTATCCTACCATTGTAGCTCTTTGAGCCATCCTTTTATTCTCTATCCAAATAATAAATCATTTGTCCTCGGATAGGATAAATAGAGGTATTCAACTTAAATAATTAAAAATCACTATATTGTAGCTGTTAAAGTTGGGTATAAAAGTCAAGCATTCATACCAATTGTACTATCTAAAACCACAAAAATTTCATAGAATTTAAGCAATAATAGATCTAGATTATCCTTAAATCAACCAAAATGTATATTAAATATGGATTAGCTTTTAAGCAATAATAATCATTATGGCAATTTTTAGTTAATTCATGATTATCATTACAAATCTACCTAACCAATTGCATGGTATAAATATGCATTAGAAACTTCTCAATTATGAATGAAATTTTCCAAAAAAATCCATCCATGGTGACCATGAACCATTTCAATGAATTTATTCTTCAAAACTTAGATAAGCATTACTTTTGTTGACTAATGGGTTTAATCTGCAAAAAGTTTTTGGAGCTGAGAGGATTTTCTTGGACCTGAAAAAATAAAGCAAAATTGAGAGAATGCAGGGAGAAATGTTCTGATGTTTCTGAAAATGATGTTCTTTCTCTAAGAGAGCGTGTGTCTATACATTTTTTGTAACGCTATAATGATAAACTATAGGTTCTAAATGAGATACTCAATGCGACTCTAAGTTAGTGAGCGGAATTAAATTGCAATCATGCTTTAGTTGGTTACTCTAGTCATGGATGGATACCTTTTGTAATTTAAGTTGAGAATTACGTAATTGGATTGTGAGATTGTAATCTTGCAAATTAACTATCACAAAACTTCAATACATTGACTTGCTAAACAAAATTACAAAACAAACATACAGCTGTAATTTTTTTTCATTTGGTGTTCAAGTAATAACCTTGAAATATATTTATTTTCATACAGTACAACAGAAAAGGGATCAAATGAGGTAAATAACATAATGAAATAGATAAATAGTACCTAAAAGAATCACTAACAGAGAACACAATGCTTTATAATTGTGTACTATATATTCTCTTCAGTGGTTTCATCTCCTCCCCACTGGAAACTCCAGGATCAATATAACACTGCTGAAAGTTTGAAACAAAAATAGAATATCATGCCCATTGTCAAATTGCGGTACTTTCACCAAATACCATACTTTAATAAAAACATAAACCAATATTGTGGCTTCTTCAATGTGTGAACCCCTTTATTTATAAGCTTTTTCCACCCATAATTCTCTTCCAAAATAGAACTTAAAAGTATAATAGGATTAAGAAAACTGACCGAAGAAACTTGGTACATTACACTATGAATTAGGCAAATCAAATACTTCCATCATTCACAAAATGAAAAGAAATCATCTCGATTGAGTTAAGTACTGTATAAAACCTTGAATTATTGAATTTTCTCATGTGACTGCATGACAGATTCTCTACTAATCATCTCAACTTGCTGAAATTTCATGGTATTTAAATATCATAACTGGTTGCAATTCTCTACTTATCACCACAATTCACAGATTAGCAAAGTAAACTAACAAATGTAATTTAAACTAAACAATTTAAAACCTTCAAAACTTATTACAATTCCTTTTACTATTGTTTCAGTTTTGTTTCATAGCACTAAAAAGATTCTCAATGAATTTTCAAGAATGGCATGCAACATAAAAAACCCAAAAAACTAAATATTGTACACACCAAAACCAACACCTATGAATCTCTGAGAAAATTTTTTTTTTTTTTGGTAAGTAAATCTCTGAGAAAATTATTCTCTACCATAACATACAATGTAATCAATTTTGTACAAAGGATATTATACTTTCAGATTTAACAATTTAAAACATGCAAAACCCAAAAAAACCCAGCATCTAATATAACAAAATCATGACTTAAAATTATCTTTTAAAAAAATATCGTCTAAAATCTATAATGTATAAACAAAATAATAAAATATTTTCAGATTTCAAAACCCCACAATTTCAATCCCCTTTACAAATAAGGGCACATGTAAGAGAGAAAACAAAACTTGAAAATTAAAGTGAAATGATTAAGTTTAAAGGATTAGAAAGATCATTTTGCAGAGGTTTTCCCTGATTTCAACAAATAGAGAGGAAAAATTGGGGGAATATTAGGAAAAGAAATAGGTACCTTTGCTTTGATGAAAAGAGTCGAATTTAAACAAACCCATTATTGAAAATATCTAAAAAAATATTCACATATCAAAATTTCAAATTCATTAACCCTAATTTCTGGAACCAACCCCAACTGCAATTGTAAAAGTTTGAAACATATAACAGATCTAATTTGTGGGGGAAAAAAGTTGGAAAATGGATAGGAACCCAGTTGGAGGCATTGTTAATAGACAAAGTAGACTCATCTTCCTTCTTCTGAATTTTTGGTAGAATCAAGATGGTGAAGTCTAATTACAAACTATGGATATATATCAATCAAAGTTTTTGTTTTCCTTAATCACAAAGTAGAGTGAAAGATATTGAAAGGAATTTGAACGTAGTTTTTTTTTTTTTTTGTGGTCTGATTGCAAAGGGAAGAAATTAGTGCAACTTATTTGGGTAAAGCAAAAGGCGTGGTCTTTTGATTCGGTTTCAAAGGTTTTTCTTTTATCTTTTCTGGGTTTTGGTTTTACTTTCCATTGTTTTCTAGGCAACCAAATAGATATAGAAAATAGTCTGAGAGAGACTTGTTGGGAGGTGACGTCGGCGGTGCGAGGCTTTAGGTTTCAATTTTTACTTTTTAGACGTGTTCTAGAGAAACACTATCTTTTGGAATTTTAATTGTAAACGTGGCAAGTTTTTAAGGGGTTTTAACCGGTGATTTTTTTGTTTTATATACTGACAAACCACCAAACGGGGTTAAGATTGTGAAAGAATAACTTTATCGCTTTTTAATTGTGAAGGTGGTAGAATTTTAGATGGGCATTTTTCCTACATGGTAGCACCTTCTTAATTGCAGGAAAAGGTTTCTGTTACTATATATAATATATGATATGATATGATATATACACACACTAGAATGAATGATTGATCATTTTGGTTGAACTTTGGAGGTTTCTTTTTTTCATTTTTATTGTCTAATTAAATCAATAGGCAGAAGAATGCTGTCATTGCAGAGTAACAATTAAAGATTGTTATGTTTCCTATTAAACAAATTATTGTGAAAAATATTAAACTTGATTCTTAAAAAAAATTATTGTAACAGAAAATAAAATTAGGATAATTATGTAACAAACCCCAGAATATTGTTTTTTAAGTTAAAATCTAAAATTGCAATTGCATAAATGTTTACAATATACTTTTGAAATTGTTATAATTTGAACATGTTATGAACTTATTTTTATTAAAATCATAGAAGTTCACATCAGCTGAACTTAGAGTTTATCTAGTTACTAATTTTCATTTCATGTGAATCATAAGTGGGATATTGATTATGAATAAAATTTGCATGTATCATAACAAATAAAGATGATATAATGAACATGTAGGCTACTAGGCTGAATCATGTAACCCTCCGTGTTCTCTCTCTTGCTTGTACTCTTTCAATTCTTTACAAACTTTTCCTTTAATTCTAACATGATATTAGAGCTATTTTCTTGCAGTTTTTGATTGTTTCCCAATCTTGTTCTCTTTCACAAATCCTAGCTCCGCTCAAAATTCAAGCCGCATAAAATCTTCCTAACCAAAAGCTCCACAAATCCTCCAAATTGCCGGCCGTCTTGAGCCACTAGTCCAAAGTAGAAGGTTTAGATTCACTGCTGAAAAATAAATAAGAAGGCCGTCTTGTGCCATAAGTCCAAAGCAGAAGGTCGTCTTTGTCTTATGCCACAAATCCTCCATATTATTAGCTGTCTTGTTCTTTAATTATCGTCTTCTTGATTTTAAAAAAATAAATAAAAAGATAATTATCATCTTCGTTGTTGCTATTGTTTTTATTTTGATACAATCTGCTATACTGAAGTTAGTCATTGATGGGATTGACGAACTCAACTTCTCTGGACGAAGTCCTCCAAACCAACAAGGTAGCATTGACAGACGAACTAACCAGGTGCCACTGACGATATAAGCCACGATACTAATGGAGGAAAAGAAGCCATTCAATGCGGTCAAAGTAAACACCCTGGATGGTTACAGGGCCAGCTGTACGCACCGTTGGAAGCCCATTGAAGTCCACATTATTGAGCACAAGGTGTTACCAAAAGAGGCATTAAAGCCGCAATAACTACCACAATGGCTAGGAGCTGTAGAAACATATATAAGGCTCTCACAAGCACCAACATAAGGTACAAAAAAAAAAAAAAAAAAAAAACCTAAAAAATACTTATTGTTATTCTAGAATATTTCTTTACTTTGAAGGCTTCCCTATACTGACTTTGGCATCGGAGACGTTGTGGCAGGCACCACACCGATGACCACCTTGAGGAAGTAGTATTACCATCTCTACAACCATTGAGACGAGAGTTTGGCTTCATCTGGACACATTCATTGCAAATGACGAATTTGCACTTCATCATTTTGGCGCTGTTTGTGGGAACGGCATTTTCATACTCAGATTCGAAAACGTAGTTTCTATCAACTTCAATATTCAAATGGTGTCTAACTAGGATTCAACGGCCTTAGCTCAGCAAATCCATGCTCTTGCGGCCACCATTGAAGAGCTCACCAGGCAAATTCAGGAAATGAGACTACGGCTTCAATAGGACGAGAACTAGTCCAAAACCGGCTAGGAGGATGAGGGAGTTAGCCATGGAAGAAGTGACCACCGAAGGCCCACTACTCCAGATGAACAGAACTCAGATCTTCTTCGAGAGATAAGGAAGGAAATAGACGAGCTGAGGAATGCCATTAAGGAGAAAAAGGACTGGAGCCTGGATAGAATGGTCAGGGCAATAGACTCTCCTTTCACTGTGGCGGTCTTGGAATGCCCAGCATGTTCAGGGACGGTAACAAAAACCAGCGCGAGTCCTCGCCCAGAGAAGAAAGATAATACGGACAGACAAAAACCAACGCGAGTCCTCGCCCATAGGTGGGTCATTCAAATCCCTTAGGAAAGCGTATCAGAGGCAGGTGAACAGTGTCCACATGACACCTCTGTTTAAGCAAAGACGGACAGACCAGGATATGTCTTTCAACGAAGAAGATGCAAGGGGAGTGAAGCAGCCTCATAATGACCCCTTAGTCATCATGTTTACAATAGAAGGGTTCGATACCAAGAGAATCCTCGTGGACAATGGAAGTTCCGAAGACATCATCTACCTTATCGCTTTCCAACAACTGAAGCTAAACCTAGGAAGACTACGCCCATTTGACTCCCCCTTCATTAGTTTCAGTGGAGATAGAGTTTATCCCAAGGGCATAGTAATGTTAACAGTAACAGTGGGGACCTATTCTAGGCAGTTAACCCGTCAGTTAGACTTCTTGGTGATAGACTGTCCCTCATCTTACAATGTGATTATTGGGAGGCCCACACTTAACTGGTAGAGGTCAGCCACGTCCACTTATTTCCTAAAGGTAAAGTTCCCAACTAAGAATGGCATTGGCGAGGTGAAAGGAGATCAGGTCCAAGCCAAGGAATGCTACCAAGCCGTATTGACTGCGAAGGAGAACCATACATGGGTGATTAAAGAGAAAGAAGAAGATAAAGTGGAAGCCTTTGAGACAGTGGAACTGGTCGAAGGAGAAGTAACCAAGACGACAAGAATAGGGATGACACTAACTCCCGACATGAGGGCAAGGCTCGTCTAATTCCTCAAAGAAAACTTGGATGTCTTCGCACAGACTCACGAGGACGTGCCCGGCACATCCCCTAAAGTCATCTAGCATAAGCTAAACGTCGATCCTGAGAAGAAACCCGTCTAGCAAAGACGACGAGTCTTCGCCCTAAAACAGAACTAGGCAATTACAAACGAGGTCAACAAACTATAGTTAGCAGGCTTTATTCGGGAGGTTTACTATCCAGATTAGCTCGCCAACATCGTACTAGAGAAAAAAGCAAACGAGAAATGGAAAATGTGCATGGATTTCACTGACCTGAACAAAGCTTGCCCAAAGGATAGTTTCCCACTACCGAGGATAAACCAGCTGGTAGACTCTATTGCTATAAGGTGATGCCCTTCGGGCTGAAGAACGCAGGAGCAACCTACCAAAGGTTAGTGAATAAGATGTTCAGCAAGCAAATCGGCAGGAATATGGAAGTGTACATGGACGATATGCTTGTCAAGAGTAGAGAAGAACTTGCCCACCTGGACGACTTAAAAGAGACGTTTGCCATCCTTAGAGAATACCAGATGAAGTTGAATCCTAGCAAGTGTGTTTTCGGTGTAGCCTCGGGAAAGTTCTTGGGATTCATGGTGTCTTGGAAAGGGATAGAAGAAAGTACAGGCTATACTAAATAAGACATTGCCCAAGACTGTCAACGAAGTTCAAAAACTCACGAGAAGGATTGCGGCACTCAATAGGTTCATCTCTAAGGTGACGGACAAATGCTTACCTTTCTTCAAGACGTTGAAGCAAGCTTTCGCCTGGACTAACGAATGTGAGACAGTGTTTCAGAAACTTAAACGCTACTTGAGCAATCCGCCCCTCTTGAGTCCACCCAAGGAAGGGAAAAACTTGTATCCATATTTGGCAGTATCAGCCACGGCCTTAAGCGTAGCCCTAATTCGAGAAGAGGGCAAGACACAGCTCCCAGTTTACTACGTCAGCCAACCCTTCCAAGGTGTAGAGGCCAAGTACCCAAGGATTGAGAAGATCACATTCGCGTTGATAGTAGCCTCATGCAAATTGCGACCGTGCTTCCAAGTGAACCCTATCCTAGTGATAACGGACCAACCCATCAAGAAATCCATGAATAAGCCTGAAGCAGTAAGGAGAATGGTCCAGTGGGCAATCGAACTCAGTCAGTTGGACATCGGATATCACCCTAGGATGGCCATTAAGACACAAGCCTTAACAGACTTCATCGCTGAGTTCACCCTCCCAGAGGAGGACCACCTTACCAACGAGGTAGAATGGTGGATAGTGCAGACCGGCGGTTCGTTGGCCCAACAGAGGGGTAGAGTAGGGGTCGTCATAACTGCCCCTGATGGAGAAATGCTCAAGTACGGAGTTCAACTGAAATTCCTGGCCACCAATAACAAAGCCGAGTACAAAGGAATACTGACAGGATAGTTAAACATTAATTATTCAATGAGTAATTTGTGCAATTATCTTTTAATTAGGGTAAATTTGGAACTAGTTAGGTCTGAAATGGGAGTGATTGGAGCCTATTAATGATTAATTGGAAACTAATTTGGGACCTATTAATGTTAATTGTGCTGAAACCATTTTTCTAAGAAATGACCTCTGCTCACTATTTCATTGATATCTCTTAGAATATTTTGAATCTTTGAATGAGGTTAATTTTCCCAGAAACTAGACATCCGGGGTTTCAATTTGAGCATAAGAACGAGACAATTCCGATCAGAATTAAGTCAGATATGATTTTTCAAAGTTGGCTCTACAAGCTATTACAGCAGCTACGGGAAAACCGAATTTTGCCTTGCTCCTTACTCCCACCAATCTTTCCATTTAATGCACCAAATCTCCCTAAAGGCTAAAATGAGGTCTAGGTTCATGATTCTTTGTCAACCCTCATTAATGGCCTTCTATTCATATTTTCTCCACCACTACTATATAAACCCCCCTCTCTTTCATTTAAAAAGGACAACAGAAAAACCCCCCTCTCTTATCCTCTCTTGAGTTCTAGGAAGTTGAGTAGTCTTGTCAAATCTTGGTCTTCTTGAGACTCAAGGTATTGAGTGAGACTTACTCTTCCTCTCCTAACTCTTCTTTTCTTCCACCCTTAGGACCTCTCTTAAGAGTCTCCTTATCCACCATATGGATCTTGCATGAAGGTATAATCTCTTTCCCTAACTTGTTGTTTTGTTGTCATGATAAGAATTTAGGATTAAAGCGTGATAGTACTTATTTAAATTTGTTTCATAATTCTTTCAAATCCTTGAATCTAGGATATCACCATAGACTCACATTCACTAGAATTCATTTTTCAATCCAAATCCAAATGCAATGCTTAATAAATTGAATTAGGGTTCATCACATGCACACACCTTAAATTCAACATGTAAATTGATTGGCATATTGGATGATATGATATGAATGTTGGCCACCATAGTTTAGAAGACCGGTTTCACCGGGCAAGGTGGGTGCATGACACCTTCCCACCTTGTAACATAGCCTCCGAACTTAGATCAAGGGTTAATAGATCAAATGTTTGTCCATGTAATTTTAAATTTTTAGATTGTAACTAGGAAACAAAGTCATGTACTTTATCTTAGATTGTATCTAGGACCAAAGCCATGTAATGTTCCTATGACCAATGTAAATTTGATTGAAAATTAATAAAATGAGAAATTTTTCAATTTTGGTTTTCTTATTTTTCTAATAATTAAATAAGTGGCGACTCCATTGTAAAACTCTTAATCTAAAGGGAAAAATATAACTAGTCGAACCTCCATTTTGAGAGACAATAACACGACTCCACCCATTCACGTGGGTTTGGCCCAACACACTCCTAATAAAACGGGCCGGAGGCGCGGTCTCTCACAGTGGCGACTCCACTGGGGATATTGAGGGCTAAGCTTCAATTAGGTTATGATGGCCAACCATGTCATTGTTTGTTTATTACTTTTTGTATATAATATGTCTAATATGTCATTATATCGCATGTCATGCATCATTTGCTTGAATAAAATTTATTTTATTTGTGTCCTAGCCCGGAAGCCCGGTAGTATTAGCCGTGGATTGTGGTCTTCCTGAGACTCACATACCCAGCGGTGAACCTACCACCCACCGCGACAAGGATCATCATGGTTATGCCATGGTGGTTCATAGGGACAAACTGTACCGTTCGGACCAACGCGGCGCTCCTGGCGTCACAAGTTGGGAGGTACGACGTCCTAGCTTGTGGGAACCTTTAACCTACCTTCTACCCATGTTGTAATGACCCATAGAACCTACCTTTAGGTTGGTCCATGTAATTGCATTTCATTATGCATATGTTTGGCCGTTGTTTGGACTATGATGAGCCCAAGTCCAATGCTTGAGCCCATCATAATTGTTTGAACCTTGTATGCTATAAGTGAACTCAAGTCTAAAAGCCTATGATTAAACTCTACTTGAAATGGAAGCCCAATTTGTTCCTTGAATAAGTCTACGCCCAACACTTGAGCCCATTAAAGATGTATATGCATGATCAACATCAAAGGCCAAAGGCTCCCAAGATGCATGCCTTCCAAGTGTAAGGTTCAAGCCATTTCAAGCAAATGCCAAAGATCATAATCAAGGTTCAAGCCTTCCAAGTGCAAGCCCAAGCCATCAAGGTTCACGCATACAAAGTCTCAAGCATCCTAAATGGACCAAGAAGAAGCAAGCGGCCCAACTTTGCCTCACTCCACATATGATTTGCAACATCATGGTTAAGCTTAAAGTCTATTTTTTTTTTGATTCCATGTTTCTATATTTCTTTAAATTCTAAAAATCCATGTAGCATTTGATGTACTTTTTTTTTCTGTATATATTTTAAAAAAAAAAAAAAATTTCAAATAAGAAAGTGTTTGGACTAGGGGTATTGTGCCTTTGAGTCATTTAAAAAAAAAAAATATTTGAACTAGGGCCATTGAACTTCCTAGTGACTTTTTCAAAGAGACCCAATTTTTTTTTTTCAAGATTAAAAAAAAAAAAAAAAGTCTCCTTTTCAAAATGGTACATGAGGATCCCTTGGACAAAACATTTTCTAAATCTTGATGTTTAAAGGCTTGAACAATCAACTTGTACCATGGAATGATTAATTTCATTTGATCCATGTAAAGACTTTTGCTACTTGACTTAGAATATAAGAAGAAGTGGTCTTAAGAGGCAATCAAAGAGAATCCCTCCATTAGAAAATCCCAAGAATCCATGCACTCGATCCAATTTTCAAAGATCTTTTGTTTCACAACATTAGAGCATTCATACTTTTTCTTTTAAGATGAATTTATTAAAAGAGCTTGAGTCACTATGCCTACAAGAAAGCATTACTAGGGATAGGAGGCCATCTTTGGTTAACCAAATTATTTCCTCTTACCTAGAATGTTCATTATTCATTGCTACCCCATTTGAGCCTTCAAATATTTAGCCTTTTTCTTGCATGAACCCACTAAAATCTAAACCTGGGGTGGGAAAAATCAAGATATGCATACTTAAATCTCATGTTAAGGAGGAGTCAACCTTGTAGCTTTGAAGTTAATTGATAAATCTCTCCTAGAAGACATGAAAGACAAGTGGAGAATTCATTAGGCTAAAGACAAAAGATCATCAAAGAAAAATGAGGTTTCACATAATCAAGGAAAGAGAAATGAAATTCTAGTGTACATAAAGTTTGAAGAGCCTAGAATTCATCATGCCAAGAGGAATACAAGGTTCATCCAAAAGAGAGTTCATCAAAAAAAAAAAAAAAAAAAAGACTCATTAAGCACCAAAAAGTGCAAGTGTATTGAGGAAGAAAGAAGTCTAGAGAGTGCATCAAAATGACCAAAAATCATTGAGTTGAGAAAAAGAAAACAAAAGGTCCCTAAAAGTTCATTCAATCAAGAGACGAAAAAATAAATAAATAAATAAAAGCCCACTAGGCTGAAAACCCAAAAGGGCAGTCTAGGCAAAAGCTAGGGCCAAAAAAAAAAAAAAAAAAAAAAAAAAAAAAAAAAAAAAAAAAAAAAGCCCGCTAGGCTGAAAACCCAAAAGGGCGGTCTAGGCAAAAGTTAGGGCCAATGAAAAGAAGAAGAAGAAAAGAAAAAGAAGAAAAGAAAAAATTGGAAAATCCTACAAAGTTGGAAAGTTGAGGGTGCAACCTAAAAAGAGAAAAATTTTACAAGATGAAAGTCTAGAGGTATGATTCAAGATAAATGAGCATAATGTTGATACGAATGACCAATGAAGACTAGTGAGAAGATGACAAAGAAGAAACGGAGAAACTCCTCCAATACTTGATTTTTGAGTAATGCATACTTGGGGAAAACATCATAGGGAATTTTGAGCCTTTTTATATCATTCATTTCATAACCCAAACCCAGCCTACATTACAACCCATGAGTAAAGACCTCCTTGAAGTCTTGCTAGTTGTAGGCACATCTTAAACTCTAATATTATTTTCTCTTGAATTAAAAAGGAAAAGTGCTTAAAATTGTCAAACCTCACTAGACGATATGTTGAAGGACAAAACTTCTCAAATTCTCAAATCCCTAAATGGCTCAAAAGAACTTTCAAACTTGGAGCACTCTCCTTGTTTGCATCCAATAATGTGACTCCTAAATATTATCACATTTCATTTCTTGACTGCCTTTGGAGACTCAATCTGACAATGTTCAAAACGAAGAAGCAAATTTGATTACATGAGTTTAATAATCTTAATACTTCCTAATCAAAGAGATTTGTTTGGTTCTTAAACACTATGATTTTTCAAAATGGTTGTTCAAAGGATCACATCTAGTTCCAAAAAAAAAAAAAAAGAGGAAATTTGTTTTTTTCAAAAAAAAAGAAAAAAAGAAAGTGCAATCTCATTTCAAAAAAAAAAAAAAAATCATTTTTTTCCAAAATCCAGTTTTTTTGAACTACGTCTTGACCTGATCCTCTATAAGAGAGGTACGTAGGCAGCCTTGCATAGGCCCGGTCCCAATCACCCAAACAACCTTGGAAAACTAAGTCAAAACAATGTGACAAAATTGTTTGGGTGTATGTTAGGTTAAACCCATTTGTTTGCATTAAGCATGTTTAAACTTGGAGCATTGGCCTATTTATATTGTGTGCAAATATGTTCTTCTTGCATGGAAGTATGTTTTCATTTGAGGCATTAATCCATTTGTTTGCAAGCATGTCCACACTAAGGACATTAACAAAAAATGTTTTCATGATAATTGGTTTCTAACAAGCTAGAGAAAGAAAGCCTTTTTGCAGGAATCAAGGATGGCGAACCATGATCTTCCTTCATGTTCCATAATGGTCACAACATCAAATGAATTCAGCTTCAATTTAAGCATGGAATATGCCCCAAACTAGGGGCATTGGGTAAGTACTTCCAATTCATTTCAATAAATAAATCCATTACTAATTGAAATTATCTTTTGGCAGGAATTAAGCAAGGACTTATCTAGCAATCCACGTCAACTTCCAGCTAAAGTTATTTTCATTCAAAGGATAGGTTTCTCAAAAAAGAAAAAAAAAGAAAAAAAAATCATGAATAAATCTTCATCACTCTTACTCCATCTTCATCTTCTTCACTTTTTGATAATGAACAAATCTTCAAATCTCCAAAAAAAAAAAAAAAAACTTTATTAAATTCTTTTTCAGGAACAGAAAGCTATGATCCTCTTCCATAGTGATGCAACATCAAGTCAAATGTCCATCCTCAACATTCATCGAAGCACGAAATATGTCCCAAACTAGGGGCATTCGCTAGGTATGCTTCTTTTCAATGAATAACTCTGTTACTAATTGAAGATATTCATTTTGCAGGTACTAGGGTAAAACATCCACAAATTCAAATCCATCGGACCTCTGAGAAGCACGTCCAAAATTCAATCCATTGGACCTCTGGGAAGCACGTCCAATTCAATCCATCGGACCTCTGGGAAGCACGTCCAAAATTCAAATCCATCGGACCTCTGGGAAGCACGTCCAAACTTCAATCCATCGGACCTCTGGGAAGCACGTCCAAAACTTCAAACCATCGGACCTCTGGGAAGCACGTCCAACTCAATCCATCGGACCTCTGGGAAGTACGTCCAAAATTCAAATCCATCGGACCTCTGGGAAGCACGTCCAAAACTTCAAACCTTCGGACCTCTGGGAAGCACGTCCAAAAATCAATCCATCGGACCTCTGGGAAGCACGTCCAAACTCAATTCAATCGAACCTCTGGGAAGCACGTCCAAACTCAATCCATCAGACCTCTTGGAAGCACGTCCAAACTCAATTCCATCGGACCTCTGGGAAGCACGTCCAAAATTCAATCTATTGGACCTCTGGGAAGCACGTCCAATTCAATCCATCGGACCTCTGGGAAGCACGTCCAAACTTCAATCCATCGAACCTCTGGGAAGCACATCCAAAAATCAATCCATCGAACCTCTGGGAAGCACGTCCAAACTCGATCCATCGGACCTCTGGGAAGCACGTCCAAACTCAATTCCATCGGACCTCTAGGAAGCACGTCCAAACTTCAATCCATCGGACCTCTAGGAAGCACGTCCAACCTTCAATCCATCGGACCTCTAGGAAGCACGTCCAAAAATCAATCCATCGAACCTCTGGGAAGCACGTCCAAACTCAATTCCATCGGACCTCTAGGAAGCACGTCCAAACTCAATCCATCAGACCTCTGGGAAGCACGTCCAAACTCAATTCCATCGGACCTCTGGGAAGCACGTCCAAAAATCAATCCATCGGACCTCTGGGAAGCACGTCCAACCTTCAATCCATCGGACCTCTGGGAAGCAAGTCCAAAACTTCATTCCATCGGACCTCTGGGAAGCACGTCCAAACTTAATCCATCGGACCTCTGGGAAGCACGTCCAAACTCAATTCCATCGGACCTCTAGGAAGCACGTCCAAACTTAATCCATCGGACCTCTGGGAAGCACGTCCAAACTCAATTCCATCGGACCTCTGGGAAGCACGTCCAATTCAAACCATCGGACCTCTGGGAAGCACGTCCAAAAATCAATCCATCGGACCTCTGGGAAGCACGTCCAAACTCGATTCCAACGGACTTCTGGGAAGCACGTCCAAAATTCAATTTCAATGGACCTTTGGGAAGCACGTCCAAATTCAAATCCATCGGACCTCTGGGAAGCATGTCCAAAATTCAGGATCACGACTGAAATCCTCATTTTGTCATGACCACTAGTAAGCATGTCTTGTACTCTTTCAAAAAAAAAAAAAAAATTTCATGCATGAACTACGTGTAGACCTGATCCTCCCACCAAGAGGTACGTAGGCAATCTCCCCCGAGATTCGGTCCACATTTTAATCCACTACATGACGGTTTGCATTCTTATTTCCATGCATCATAAATTTACCATGGTTAAATGCTGATTGCAAAGTTAGGTGTCTTTTTCATACATTGACATTCGCTTTTCAAGCTCAGTCAATGAGGGGCATTCTGTTGACACCTCATTTTGCAACCCGCATTTAACCTCACTTGGAGGGTAAAAGGGTAATTTCACCTTGGAAATATGCAGCTCAATTTTGGTCATTAGATCCTTAATCTCATTTCACCAAAATGATCTTGATGTTGTAACGATCAAATCGATTAGTTATAAGCCCTAATCGGACCATCAAATTGAAAGTTATCATCAAATCAAGTTTTAATGGCCGAGATGCACTATCACAAATTGAGTCCGACTTTATGTGATTATGAACAATTGATTCCAATTGGTTATAATTATAATCAATTTGAAATTAATGATGTGTCATAATTTGATTGGTTAGGACTACATTTTATGGTAAGGTTGCATACGCCTAATTAATTAGATAGTTAAACATTAATTATTCAATGAGTAATTTGTGCAATTATCTTTTAATTAGGGTAAATTTGGAACTAATTAGGTCTGAAATGGGAGTGATTGGAGCCTATTAATGATTAATTGGAAACTAATTTGGGACCTATGAATGTTAATTGTGCCGAAACCATTTTTCTAAGAAATGACCTCTGCTCACTATTTCATTGATATCTCTCAGAATATTTTGAATCTGTGAATAAGATTAATTTTCCCACAAACTAGACATCCGGGGCTTCAATTTGAGCATAAGAACGAGACAATTCCAATTAGAATTGAGTCAGATATGATTTTTCAAAGTTGGCTCTACAAGCTGTTACAGCAGCTATGGGAAAACCGAATTTTGCCTTGGTCCTTACTCCCACCAATCTTTCCATTTAATGCACCAAATCTCCCCAAAGGCTAAAATGAGGTCTAGGTTCATGATTCTTTGTCAACCCTCATTAATGGCCTTCCATTCATATTTCCTCCACCACTACTATATAAACCCCCCTCTCCATCATTCAAAAAGGACAACAGAAAAACCCCCCTCTCTTCTCCTCTCTTGAGTTCTAGGAAGTTGAGTAGTCTTGTCAAATCTTGGTCTTCTTGAGACTCAAGGTATTGAGTGAGACTTACTCTTCCTCTCCTAACTCTTCTTTTCTTCCACCCTTAGGACCTCTCTTAAGAGTCTCCTCATCCACCATATGGATCTTGCATGAAGGTATAATCCCTTTCCCTAACTTGTTGTTTTGTTGTCATGATAAGAATTTAGGATTAAAGCGTGATAGTACTTATTTAAATTTGTTTCATAATTCTTTCAAATCCTTGAATCTAGGATATCACCATAGACTCACATTCACTAGAATTCATTTTTCAATCCAAATCCAAATGCAATGCTTAATAAATTGAATTAGGGTTCATCACATGCACACACCTTAAATTCAACATGTAAATTGATTGGCATATTGGATGATATGATATGAATGTTGGCCACCATAGTCTAGAAGACCGGTTTTACCGGGCAAGGTGGGTGCCTAACACCTTCCCACCTTGTAACATAGCCTCCGAACTTAAATCAAGGGTTAGTAGATCAAATGTTTGTCCATGTAATTTTCAATTTTTAGATTGTAACTAGGAAACAAAGTCATGTACTTTATCTTAGATTGTATCTAGGACCAAAGCCATGTAATTTTCCTATGACCAATGTAAATTCGATTGAAAATTAATAAAATGAGAAATTTTTCAATTTTGGTTTTCTTATTTTTCTAATAATTAAATAAGTAGCGACTCCATTGTAAAACCCTTAATCTAAAGGGAAAAATATAACTAGTCGAACCTCCATTTTGAGAGACAATAACACGACTCCACCCATTCACGTGGGTTTGGCCCAACACACTCCTAATAAAACGAGCCGGGGGCGCGGTCTCTCACAGGTACATGAAGGAATTTGTGGAGACTATGCAGGCCCCAGATCACTAGTAAGTAAAGTTACCAGAGCATGTTATTTCTGGCCTACAATTCAGGTGGACACAAGGGAGCTCATTAGGAAGTGCAACAAGTGCCAAAGGTTTGGGAATGTCCAATGCCTCCCAGCAGAGAAGCTGACGATGATATCCTCCCCCTAGCTCTTTGCACAATAGGGAATCGACATCGTCAGCCCACTGCCTCAAGGTAAAGGATAGGTAAAATTCCTACTAGTCGTCATTGATTACTTCACAAAGTAGGTCAAAGTAGAGGCATTAGCAACCATCATTGAAGCCAAAATCCAGAACTTCATATAGAAGAACATAATTTGTAGGTTCGGGATTCTATGGACAATCATATCAGATAATGGGTGGCAGTTCCACAGCCAAAGCTTCAGATATTTTTGTTCAGGTTTAGGGATCAAGAACCAATTCTCATCCCCGAGGCATCCACCGGCAAATGGACAGACAGAAGTGACGAATCGGACACTACTCAAGATCATCAAGGCCATGTTAGATGATGCAAAAGGTGCCTGGCCTAAAGAATTACCCAATGTATTGTGGGCTTATAGGACCACGACAAGAACTTCAATAGGAGAAACCCCTTTCAGGCTCACCTATAGCACCGAGGCAGTTATCCCGATCGAGGTGGGAATAACCAACATCAGGCGAGAGATATATAGTGAAGAGGGTAATGACAACCAACTACGAGTCAACTTGGATTGTCTAGACGAAGTGAGAGAAGAAGCCTCTGACAAGATTACAAGGTACCAGCAGAAGATGGTCGAGTGCTACAAAAAGAGAGTAAAGCTCAGATGACTTGACACAGGAGACCTCGTCCTGCTCAAGTTCACTCCAACAACAAGAGATTTTACCCAAGGAAAGCTCGACCCCACATGTGAAGGGCCTACCGAGACGTTCATTACTCTAGACAAGACAGCTATCACTTAAAGACCCTAAACGGGCAGAGACTCCCGAGACCATGGAACATTGAGCACTTGAAGAAATACCATTAATAGATGTAACAAATGATTGTATTCAGTCCTAAAAGCAATAAAAACTATTCAACCAATGTTTTCATGATTGCAGATTTTGTAATGTGAAAGTCAACAAAAATGGCTAACAAGATTCCGCCTAGACGGATGTAAGTTACTAACGAAGCCAGAAGACTGACAAGACCTCTAAAAGGGTGTAAGTCACAAAAAAACCCAAAAATGACTAAGTAACAAGATTCCGCATAGACGGATGTAAGTTACTGATGAAACCAAAAGGCTAACAATATCCCTAAAATGGTGTAAGTCACAACAAAACTCAAAAAATAGCTGAGTAACAAGATTTCGCCTAGACGGATGTAAGTTACTGATGAATAAAGAAGATTGTTAAGATCCATAGGAAGATGTAAGTCACAGAAAGAAAAGAAAAAAGTGGCTAGGACGGGAGTAAGCTATTGATAAAACAAAGAGACAAGAACCCTGCAACAAATGTGTTCAAGAAAAAGCATCTTTTGAAAAAGACTCGAGCTGAATCTGAAGCTCTCAGCTAGTTCACCAAAACCCTCGAGAAGATATCTAAGGCAAAAGGTCACAACTAAAAATTCTTTGTTAAAGTATTGACAAGTATGCAATTGTCAATTTAATTTAAGCCCAAAAACAGTAGGCAGTATCATCAATTTTTCCAAGCTGAAAGCCCCTAAACATTGGGCTGAAGATATTGTTCTCAAAATAGGCTTACGAAAGGCCTAAAACATAACAGGCACCCAAAAAAAAAAGGGGGAGGGGGTGGAATTTTATTTTGGTAAATGATAAGTTTAGGAATCAGCAGCGACGTCACCTACAGTGGGGGCACTCTCAAGAACATCACATTTTGGAGCTAAGGACTGAGCAACTTTGTCAACCACAATCTCTTTGTCCACCTCTTCCAAATCTAAATTCTCCAAATCCACTTCGATGGGATTCTTGACAAGGTACCTCCTCAGAAGCTTAAAAACCCTTGAGGTACCACCTGAAGAGGACGGTGTTAAACTCGCTAGTTTGCTGGAAAGCCTTAACAGCATTAGCAGCAATCCTTTCCTTGGCACCCAGAAGCTGTTCGTCCATCTCCGAGGTCAGCTGACACTCAGCTCTGAGGTCGTCACTCAAGGTCTTGACTTTTTCCTTTAAGGTGGTGGCCTCGCCCATAGAGTCAATAAATTCCTTCTTTAGCATAGAATTCTTCCTCTAAAGCCTCCATCCTGGATACTAGAGACACTGCCTTAGCCCATTGAGTGAGGTACTCAACAGTGATATGAAGACTCTCCCCCAACACCTAAAAGGAAAATTGAAGTCGTCAGTACAATGAGTGAAAAATAAAGAGACTAAAAGTTGCACGAGCATTTCACCTGAACAAGTTTGTGGACGTGGCGAGTATTCAACCTCGTTGAAGGGCACATCAGAGAGGACGGTGTTGAACTCATCGATCTGCTGGAAAGCCTCAACAGCATTGGTAACAATGGTTTTGATTCTTTCCTTAGCACCCAGAAGCTATTCATCCTTCTTTGAGGTCAGCTGACGCTCAGCTCTGAGGTCGTCACTCAAGGTCTTGACTTTTTCCTTTAAGGTGGTGGTCTCGCCCATAGAGTCGATGAGTTCCCTCTTCAGTATAGAATTCTCTGCCTCCAAAGCCTCCATCTTGGATACTAGAGACGCCGCTTTAGCCCCTTGAGTGAGGTACTCAGCAGTACTATAAAAACTCTCCCCCAACACCTGAAAGGAAAATTAAGTCATCAGTACAATGAGTGAAAATGAAAGAGACTAAAAGTTGCACGAGCTTTTCACTTGAACAAGTTTGTGGACGTGGCGAGTTGCGACCTCGTTGAAGGGCACACCGAAAAAGACCTTCAAGTCCTCAGTAGTGACGATTCCGTGTGCTCTTTCCACTGCCAGTTTCTCGTCAGTCCAGATGGAAGACGAGTGAGAATTAGCCTTCTCCTTCTTAGATAAGCGCGGCTTCTTTGAGACGAGAGTGGGGATCTCTTTAATCGAAGTGGTAGGAGAAGCCGTCCTCGTCATCTAGGTGCCAGGTACGATAGGAGTGACGGAAGGGCTCTTCCCTGCGACTCGCACCGTCCTCTTCCCGATGTTGTACAATGACTCGTCCTTCTTTGACCTCATCTTAGCATACATATCCCTGTTGAACTTGGTCGTCATCCCTACGAAGAGGAAAACACTTATTTAAAAAAATTAAAAAAAAAAAAAAAAAAGGGTACACATAAGAAAACCAATACTGACAAATCAAACACTTACTCTTTTTTCCCTTGATTTTAAGGTTACACAGGATGAAGGCAGAAGGCTCCAAACTAAGACAATAGAAGGAGAGAGTCCTTGGGTCCACCAGATCATCCCGATCCTCGATCTTCTTCGCTCAATCGCCTTCTCCACCCCCTCCTTATACCTGCTCTTAAGCTTGGGACGTTTTCTAACTGCCCAAAGCAATGAACGAAGGAGTTAGAGACGGTAGAGATAAATGGGACAAAACTCAAACAACAAGAGGAAATAATGACACACCTAAGGTTAGGGTTCCCCACCGATGAAGTAATCTTGGGAGTTTGCCCCAAAACCCTTCAAAGGAAGTCTCAAAGTCGTCCCCACACACAAAGAAAAACCTGGATTTCCAATACTTGAAAGACGAAGGTAGACCCCTGACGATCCTGGTCCTCCTCTCCCAAGGCACCAGTTTATAGTACCCATATTCCTTAGATTCTTTCAAGCAATATAAGTAAACAAGCTCGTCTACTTTAAGCATGCCTCCGTCTATAGCGGCTAGCTATATTCCCATACAGCTGACCACTATCCTCCATGAATTGGGCATGAGCTGCCTAGGAGTAATACCAAAATGGTCTAACAGCTCCATGAAGAATGGGTGGACAGGAAACCTCAACCCACAGATGAAAGCAGACTTGTAAAAACATACCTCCCCAGAAAGAAGTGACATGCCCGATCCCCCTCATTGGGCAGACAAACCCTAACTCTCTCCGATAATTGGAACCTATCCTTAAGTCTACCTAATGTCTCAATGTCCAGCCCACACACCTCCTCGAGGGCGTGAAAAGTCCTAACTTCCCAAAGGGTAGAGACGGCTATATCTCCTTCCACTGGGTCGCCGCTAGACGATAACCCAGTCTCAAGTTCGGTAGACCTAACCTCAGACATTATCTCCTATTCTCTCACCAAATTCTCGAACCAATCAATCGATTGACAAAGCAAAAGCAATAGGTCGGCCAAGGCAACGCTTAGATAGTTACCCTCAAAAACAAAATTCTCAAGGTATGGGAAAACCCCTAAAGACCCCCCCTAAATGCGCAAAGAGGAAAGAAATTGAGGGACAAGCTATCCTAACCTCAGAACCACTAACCATTGAAAAACCAAAAAAAAAAAAAAAAAAAAAAAAAAAAAAGGAATCCTAAACTCCCGAAACCCAGAAACAAACACAAAGGGAGAGAGAATCAGAAGTTCACCATAGTATATTCCAATAAGGGAGAAGAAACAAAAGGTGAGAAGAAAAACATACCTCAACAGAAGATGTAAAAAGCTCTGCCATGCACCAGTCCAGAGAAGAATCACAAAAAGAAATCAGAGAAGAAAACACTCAAAGTAGTATTTGGGAACTTGAAAAGGTAGAAGGGAAAAATAAGGAGAGGATAAGTTTAAAAAAACCAAAGCCCAAAATACTGAAATTCAACGGGAAACCAAAGGGACATGCAACTGGAGTATTAACTCCACTAATCAGAATAAGCCATGTGGCCACAACGCATGTGGAGCCACCACTATGCGGTTAATACGGAGCGAAATCCGAAGAGTCATATACAATCCATGGACTTTTCAAATCTTGTGACCGTCATGAACACGTCATGACAACCACAAAATTTGGGGGCAGCTGATGGGATTGACAAACTCAACTTCTCTGGACGAAGTCCTCCAAACCAACGAGGTAGCATGGACAGACAAACTAACCAAGTGCCACTGACGATATAAGCCACGTTACTGACGGAAGAAAAGAAGCCATTCAATGCGGTCAAAGTAAACGCCCTGGACGGTTATAGGGCCAGCTGTACGGACCATTGGAGGCCCATTGAAGTCCACATTATTGAGCACAAGGTGTTACCAAAAGAGGTATTAAAGCCGCAATAACTACCACAACGACTAGGAGCTATAGAAACATATATAAAGCCCTCACAAGCACCAAAACAAGGTACCAAAAAAAAAAAAAACACCCAAAAAATACTTATTGTTATTCTAGAATATTGCTTTACTTTAAAGGCTTCCCTATACTGACTTTGGCATCGGAGACGTTGTGGCAGACACCACACCGGTGACCACCTTGAGAAAGTAGTCTTACCATCTCCACAACCATTGAGGCGAGAGTTTGGCTTCATCTGGACACATTCATTGCAACTAACAAATTTGCACTTCATCAGTCATATAATATAAACTAGAATGAATAATCGAATTTGGATGAAGTTTGGGCTTTCCAAAAGAAATATCTCATTGTAGAACAACAATTAAATTTTGTGAGTAGTTTTCAAAAAAAGAAGAAGAAGAAAATTTGTGGGTAAAATCTAGGAACAATTATTTATATGCAATACACTAGATTCACCAATTAAATTCATAGATATAGTTGCATTGAATTTAATTATTCTGAAGAAAAAAAAATTGTTTGAACTTCATTTATAAATGCAAATATATATATATATATATATATATATTGGAGGAACAATTTATAAATGCAAATATGTGTTTGAATCAATGAAAACAATGTCCCCCGGGGGGCAATTCAAAGAGAAAAATCTCCCAAAGAAAATTCTGTGTTTGCAATAAGGGACAACCCCCCTTAAATAGGCAAAAAGTAGTGAATAGTAATAGTGACGTGAATAGTAAAAGTGAATAGTGACGTTTTTACTATTCATATCAGGACCCGTGAGGGGTATCAAAAACAGTAGAAAGCTTCAGGAGCGCCTTTTCAGGAGCTGAAAGTATCTTGTCGTGGAGTGCCACAAGTAGTCAATAAGGGAATCAAATCAATAGGAGAATCATTTCCAGGTAGAAATTGGTGAAGGTAGCAGCATTATTATTGGCGTGAAATGCCAAAAGTAGTCAGGATGAGCCAAAAGTCATCAAGATGAATATCTTCATGTCAGAATGAATATTTGTATGAGCATGCGTAGAGTTGCCATCATGTAGTCAAGGAAGACCATCATAAAGTTGTACTATGGAACATTATTGGTGGCAATAGTTGGCATAAAGTAAACAAAGAAGACCATAACAAAGAAGGTCCTCATGAAGTTGCATGCAATACGTAGCATTATTGGTGATAGCATTAGTAGTATTGTTGGCCTTTTGTGCTGGCTAGGCAAATATAATTAATGGGATCCAGTAGAAGCTCCTTCTGAAGGATAATCCCAAACTTGGCAAGGGTCCCACTGGGGATCTTCATTACATTCGTGACCATGATAGGTGCAGTATTTATTGCAAAGTCCACAATAAAACATAGGATCATAAACAGGATCTCTTGTGAGAAATATTCTTGGGTCAGCATGACTTGTCCATTGGAGATGGCGGACAGCTGAAACATAAGGTTTATTTATGAAAACAGTAATTCTATCTGTGCTGCCAACGAAATGGTAATCTTTCCATAATTCGTGACTGACATCTAGAATTTGATTATTGAAATAACTGCTCCAACATTCAGCAAGAGCAAATGGCAGTTTGTGGGAAACATAAGTATTACCATCGTACCATTGGCCTTGGTAAGTATATCCGTTAATAAGGACAAGGTGTTTGGAGGGTTGAACATTCATCCAATCATTTATTAACCACTTTGGAAGAGTACTCCAGCATCGAATAGTAACAATAGGGCCTTCATTTTCAATAGCTTTTTTGATGATATCAGGGAATTGACTAATTTGGCTATGGTCCGTTATTTTTATGAACCGTATGAAGCCAGATTCAAACATTTGGGATAACCAGAAGGGATCCCCAAAAACATTTCTCTTAGAATCATCCTCATAATTGATCAAAAGGCCAGGAAAAGGGTGGCTCTTCTCATGAACTCGGAGACTATGTTTGAAATGCTTTTCCCATTTCTTTTTCAAGTAAACACTGCTGGGACCATTGGGCTCCATAAGAGTTGGAGTAATTAGAATCAATATTTTGAAATATTTGAGCCAAAGATCAAGATCCTTGGTCATAGCCTTGCTCTCAAAAATACGAGCTTGTATTTCTGGGGGCAAGTTGGCAACTTCACTTCTTATGGCAAATTGAGACTTAGAACTCAATCGTGCATAATCAGTGCCCATTATGGTCTTATGATCATCCATTGAATGGATTTCCTCCTTGCCAAGGAGTTGACCAAGAAGAAGGTTAACATCAAAGTTATCAGGGTGAGCAGGGTGACTCCTATGAGTCTCATTTTCATGGGTATAGTTAATAATGTAATCATTGTAGGCTTCATTTTGGGCTGTAAGGTTAACAAGGTGGATTTCCAGGGCCTGGAGGGTTTTTGTAAACAGATAGTGCTGGTTTGTTTTGAAAGCAGCTTGGAGGTTGTCAAGAATGTATTTTATGGAATCTGGTAATTCACTATAGATTCCACTGTGGAATTGTAATTCTCTTGACAAAACTTCCTGCAGAGCAATAATCATGTCACTACTGGAGTATGCAACCTCTGCTGGTACATTCTCCTGAAGGGATGTTGCATAACTGGATGTTACTCCAGAAGATGCGCCTTCATGCATTACAAAGGATCGTCCCGCTGGGAGTCCTTTGTCTTGAGGATAGTCCTGAACAGGAGCTTTCCCCTTGTTCCTCTTCTCTGTCGAAGAAGTCATTACCTTCCACTTATGTGGGGTTTGAATATTTTCTTTCTCCTGCTGGGCAAGGAAAGAAGCATTAAAACCTTTGAAAAGCTTTGCTTTATCAGTTAAATATGAAGTATAAAAACCTTTGAAAAGTTTTGCTTTAAATTTATCATTTAAATATATTGGTATATATATACGTTGTGCAGGACAGCAATAAGAAGAAGTAGACCCAGAGGAATAGGCTTTTTGGATGCTGTTAGGGAATATGGTTGACCTAGGGGACTTGTGGTTCCTAGTAGGGCTTTCTTTAACAATTTTGGAGCAAACATCATGTAACAATTTATTAGGGAGATGTTCAATAATTTTCTTGTGCTTAATTTCTTGTTTAAGGAAATTAAGATGCTTGACTTTAGCATGAATAAGATTAAAGACATCATTGTCAACATGTTTTGAACAAAATTTGAATTTCACTTTTTGTCCAAAGGGATCAGTAGTAATACCATCATGTTCAACAAGAAAGGGATACAAAGCAGCAATGAAAGGCAGTCCAAGTATCACTTTATCAGTCATATTTTTAACAAGCACAGAAGGTATTTTAAAACCAACATCAGAATGGCAAACATGAGCATTGCTCAATTCATATTTAATTTTCATTTGTGTGCCATTAGCAGATACCAATCGTTCAGTTGATTTTTCAAAATATTCGGAAGGGATCAATCCTTCTTGAATGCAATTAACATCAGCACCAGAATCAATCATGGCAATAGTATCAAAAGCATAATCATGTGAAACAACAATCCTCACTTTAGTAAACCATTTCGGAGGCATCATATGTTTAACAAGAGCAAGCTGATTATCATTCCAAGTAATAAGATTATCAGGAATCAAGTTATCAGAAACATTACCAGAAGGAGGAGTTTGTTGAGAAGATCCTTCTCCATCTTGGTGCTCATCATTGTCAGACAGATTTTTATCCAAATTTTTATCAATTTTAAGAATTAACAGTTCTTGTTTAAGATCAACATTGTCTTTTTTAATATTTTTAACATCATTTTTTAATTGAATTATCTCTTGTTTAACAGTGTTAATTTCTTTTTGAAGATCGTTAACAGTTATTTCTTTGGATTTATTTTTATTAAATCTTTCCAGAGTTTCTTCAAAGTTAATAGGAGCTTTGAGTTTTTTTACAGTTTTGTCTCTTGTTAAGTTTTGTTTAAACTTATCAAGGAGTTCTTTTTGAAGTATAGAGTTTTCAATTTTAGCAATAGTGGTTAATAGCAAATGTTCTTGTTCTTCCTCTTTTGTCATAACATTAATAGATTTCATAGCATTACAACAAGATCCTTTACAACCAAATCTAATATTAGGAGTTTCAGAAGAATCACAAGATTGATAAGACGAATCGGATGACGAGGAGAAATCCTCTTCATAAGACTCACTTGAAACAGCAGATTCAAGAATCTGAAACAGTTCATTTTGATCATTATCATTAATGTTTAATATTTTTAATTTGTTTTTCAATTTACCAGGCTTTTGGGTACAGTCCTTACTGAAATGACCAAATTTGCCACAGTTAAAGCACTTTCCTTTACCAGATCTTTGTTTAACATGTTTTCTAAAAGCAGGTTTCTTTTCAGAAGAATAATAATCATTGGGTTTAACAAAATGAGATCTGTATCTTTTATGCTTTTTATGGGAATATCTTTTGTAAACCTTATCATGTTTACTTTTTCCTTTTTGCCTGGAAGGGGCAATAGGAGGTAAACCATATTGTTCGCAGAAATTACCCATTTCATACTTAGCTTTCTTTTTGTTTTTTAATTGTTGTCGTAAATATTTTTCATCATTACACATGTTAATACCAAGTTTTTTAATAGTACTGAAAATATCACCATAAGTCAAATTATCATAATCAATAGAATCACTTTTACCCATTAGTTCTTGTTTTACCTTATGAGCAAAGATAGGAGGAAGGCCATCAATAAACTTCTCTTTCCAGTAAGCTTTTTGGGAATCATTCCGAAGCATAACCCTGGAGAGAAAGACATCTTGGTACCATCTATAATCAGACATAGTAGGACATTTCAAATTATTCAAATAATCAGAAATGCGAGATGAAATATTAGATGGAGTACCAACAAAATGTTTGAGAATAGTATAGACCAAGGTATTGACACCATCAGGAATACCTCGACCAATATCTTCATCAAAAATAGGCATGCCATCATCATCTTTTTTAACAGAATGTTTAATAAGTTCTCTGGATTCTTCTGTGAGATGTTTATCCCACCAACCACGAAGAGTGCCAGAAAAACCAGTGACAAGCAAGTTAACAACATCAGGATGATCAAGATCACTATGATTGTTCATGTATGCAAAACCAACCATAGACATGTGAGCAAGTTTGTTAATAATTTCTTGTTCAGACAAACCATCAATATTCCATTCATACATTTTATCAGCAGAAACAGAGAATTGAGTTTGAAAAGATCTTTCTTCAAACTGCATATCAGGAGGAGTAGGTTTTGGATACCAGTTTTTTGTAAAAGACATGGAATTGGGTTTTCCAATGAATCTTTTAATTTCTGGTTGTAACTCATCAAAAACATTTTCATAAGAAATATGAGAAGATGATTCAGAATCTGTTGTTTCTTCAAAAACAGGTTCTTTTTCATTTCTTGAAATAGCACAAGCAGCACTTTTGGATGCAGAAGCCTGCTCGGTTTTAACCTTTAAATCAGAAAGCATTTTTTCAACTTTGTCAAGAGTTGAATTTTGGGAAGCAACTAGATCAACAGTTTTACTCTGAGAAGTTTTAAAATTAATTTTTTCTCTTTGATCGATCAAATCAATCAAAGGAATCTCAGATTTTGGAGCAATAGTTTTTTGAACAATTTTTTCTTCAATACGGTCAAGCTGTTGACCAATGATATGCAAAGATTCATTAGCAAAATTGTTTTGTTCAATAATAGCAGAAACTGGGGTTTTATCATCAGCAATTTTGAAAGGGGAGGCTTTGACCTCAACACTTTCAGAACCACTTTGACAAGTAATCAAAACGGTTTCAAGAGGAGGATGACTAGACCGTACAACGGTTTTGTCAGGTTTAACAAAATTAGATTTTCTAATAACATTTAAATAATTAGTATGAACATCATTTTTTGAAACATAATAATTTTCAAGATAATCAAAAAACAAAATATGTTTTCCTTCTTCAACCATTTTTTCTTTCCATTTTCTTTTGACTCTGTCTTTTTCTGACTGAGCAAAATTATCTTGATAATATTTCCTCTTTGGACGGTTTTTTAACAACATAAATTCATTATATAGAAAAACCATATCATATTCAAAAGGTTCGAGTCTATGAATAACTCGTAATGAATTATGAAAAATAGGGGTTTCAATAGGAGGAAAATCAGTAGCAGAAGGAGCATCAGATTTTGCATCATCATCATCATTAGCATTTTGAGTATCATCAAGAGGAAAATCAGTTTTGGTTGAATAAAAAGCATTGCTAACTTGGGAATTGTTGCTAGCAACTCCTTTTAGCTTTAAATCTTGTTTTCGAAAATTCTTTTTCAAAAACTCATCAATTTCATGATCTCTTTTAGCAAGACTTTCAGATCCAGCAAAGGAATGTCTTCCTTCGTTGATTCTCAAAGGCTTGTTTTGAGGTAAACAAGTATCATCATCAAAATGTATTTTAACAGTACCATCAGCAAATTGTTGAATATGACTGAGATCAAGTTCATCAAAAACAGGTTTTAAAAGTTTAACAGGAGGTGTTTCTTTTTCCAAAGTCCATTCTTTAGGAAGAGTAATGTCTTCCCATTTAATCATTTTAGGAACACGGATTCGAGCATCAGGAGTGGAACATTGAATTAACATAGTATTACCAGCAGGGTCTCTATCCTTAGAACAAGGAGTCAATTGAGAACCAAGCAAACGATAGTAAATACGATAAATAAGAGCAAAAGGTCTACTACCATCATCCATATCATAACCAGATGTCAATACGTTCAAAGTTAAAGCTTTAACAATATTAGGATCATCAAGTGCAATAGCAAGATCAGGATAACAATCAAAGTAAACAGGACCATCATACAAAGAAGCAGTAATCATGCCAAGAATGCTATCATTAAATTGTCTAAATCTAGCATCACGTAAACACATAAGCACAGAAGCATTGATACCTTTTCTTGTTAAAGGTTTAACAGCCACTTGAACAAGTCCAATGTGTAAATATTTAACTTTCTTAGTCACAAAACTGTTAATATCTTTTCTGGAAAATAAACAGCATTTTTCATGTAACTTTGAAATAGAAAAAGTTTGTTCAACAGTTCTAACTCTATATTCAGAGAAAACAGTATTTTCAGACCAACCAAGTTCATAAACAGATTTAGTAGAAACTTTGGGTATGTTCCATTTTCTAAAATCAGGGTACTCACTTTTCTCTACAGTGTGATCTTCTTCATTCACAATATCAGGAGGACAACCAGTCCTGGAGCTAATAGAGGAATTGGATCTCCACATTTTTACTATAGCTATCCTAGTTATAACACTCAGTTATCATGTTTTTCTCGCAACCGTTGCATTTCGTAACACATACCGCAATCAACCCTTTTTCCTCTCACGCCCTCAACGCCTCACTCTCGGCTTACACGGGCCTTACTGTTCGGACTCGGGAATTCACTTTACGACTACGGTGGCGCCAACGACGGCAAGATCGACACAACAACGAAGGGTCACAAGGTCAGACAGGTACAGGAAAAACAGGGAAACACAACAACTCTACCGGCGGCCAAGGAAAGAATGGCTCTGATACCACAAAGGAAAGAATGGCTGGCTCTGCCGCCTCATTTTACTATTATCAGTTGTGCTTCCTTCCTATCTGCTGCGTGGTCCCCCTCCCTTTGTGGTATCAGAGCCATTCTTTCCTTGGCCGCCGGTAGAGTTGTTGTGTTTCCCTGTTTTTCCTGTATCTGTCTGACCTTGTGACCCTTCGTTGTTGTGTCGATCTTGCCGTCGTTGGCGCCACCGTAGTCGTAAAGTGAATTCCCGAGTCCGAACAGTAAGGCCCGTGTAAGCCGAGAGTGAGGCGTTGAGGGCGTGAGAGGAAAAAGGGTTGATTGCGGTATGTGTTACGAAATGCAACGGTTTGAGAAAAACATGATAACTGAGTGTTATAACTAGGATAGTTATAGTAAAAATGTGGAGATCCAATTCCTCTATTAGCTCCAGGACTGGTTGTCCTCCTGATATTGTGAATGAAGAAGATCATACTGTAGAGAAAAGTGAGTACCCTGATTTTAGAAAATGGAACATACCCAAAGTTTCTACTAAATCTGTTTATGAACTTGGTTGGTCTGAAAATACTGTTTTCTCTGAATATAGAGTCAGAACTGTTGAACAAACTTTTTCTATTTCTAAGTTTCATGAAAAATGCTGTTTATTTTCCAGAAAAGATATTAACAGTTTTATACTAAGAAAGTTAAATATTTACACATTGGACTTGTTCAAGTGGCTGTTAAACCTTTAACAAGAAAAGGTATCAATGCTTCTGTGCTTATGTGTTTACGTGATGCTAGATTTAGACAATTTAATGAGAGTATTCTTGGCATGATTACTGCTTCTTTGTATGATGGTCCTGTTTACTTTGATTGTTATCCTGATCTTGCTATTGCACTTGATGATCCTAATATTGTTAAAGCTTTAACTTTGAACGTATTAACATCTGGTTATGATATGGATGATGGTAGTAGACCTTTTGCTCTTATTTACCGTATTTACTATCGTTTGCTTGGTTCTCAATTGACTCCTTGTTCTAAGGATAGAGATCCTGCTGGTAATACTATGTTAATTCAATGTTCCACTCCTGATGCTCGAATTCGTGTTCCTAAAATGATTAAATGGGAAGACATTACTCTTCCTAAAGAATGGACTTTGGAAAAAGAAACACCTCCTGTTAAACTTTTAAAACCTGTTTTTGATGAACTTGATCTCAGTCATATTCAACAATTTGCTGATGGTACTGTTAAAATACATTTTGATGATGATACTTGTTTACCTCAAAACAAGCCTTTGAGAATCAACGAAGGAAGACATTCCTTCGCTGGATCTGAAAGTCTTGCAAAAAGAGATCATGAAATTGATGAGTTTTTGAAAAAGAATTTTCGAAAACAAGATTTAAAGCTAAAAGGAGTTGCTAGCAACAATTCCCAAGTTAGCAATGCTTTTTATTCAACCAAAACTGATTTTCCTCTTGATGATACTCAAAATGCTAATGATGATGATGATGCAAAATCTGATGCTCCTTCTGCTACTGATTTTCCTCCTATTGAAACCCCTATTTTTCATAATTCATTACGAGTTGTTAATAGACTCGAACCTTTTGAATATGATATGGTTTTTCTATATAATGAATTTATGTTGTTGAAAAACCGTCCAAAGAGGAAATATTATCAAGATAATTTTGCTCAGTCAGAAAAAGACAGAGTCAAAAGGAAATGGAAAGAAAAAATGGTTGAAGAAGGAAAACATATTTTGTTTTTTGATTATCTTGAAAATTATTATGTTTCAAAAAATGATGTTCATACTAACTATTTAAATGTTATTAGAAAATCTAATTTTGTTAAACCTGACAAAACCGTTGTACGGTCTAGTCATCCTCCTCTTGAAACTGTTTTGATTACTTGCCAAAGTGGTTCTGAAAGTGTTGAGGTTAAAGCCTCTCCTTTCAAAATTGCTGATGATAAAACCCCTGTTTCTGCTATTATTGAACAAAACAATTTTGCTAATGAATCTTTGCATATCATTGGTCAACAGCTTGACCGTATTGAAGAAAAAATTGTTCAAAAAACTGTTGCTCCAAAACCTGAGATTCCTTTGATTGATTTGAACGATCAAAGAGAAAAAATTAATTTCAAAACTTCTCAGAGTAAAACTGTTGATCTAGTTGCTTCCCAAAATTCAACTCTTGACAAAGTTGAAAAAATGCTTTCTGATTTAAAGGTTAAAACCGAGCAGGCTTCTGCATCCAAAAGTGCTGCTTGTGCTATTAGAAATGAAAAAGAACCTGTTTTTGAAGAAACAACAGATTCTGAATCATCTTCTCATGTTTCTTATGAAAATGTTTTTGATGATTTACAACCAGAAATTAAAAGATTCATTGGAAAACCCAATTCCATGTCTTTTACAAAAAACTGGTATCCAAAACCTACTCCTCCTGATATGCAGTTTGAAGAAAGATCTTTTCAAACTCAATTTTCTGTTTCTGCTGATAAAATGTATGAATGGAATATTGATGGTTTGTCTGAACAAGAAATTATTAACAAACTTGCTCACATGTCTATGGTTGGTTTTGCATACATGAACAATCATAGTGATCTTGATCATCCTGATGTTGTTAACTTGCTTGTCACTGGTTTTTCTGGCACTCTTCGTGGTTGGTGGGATAAACATCTCACAGAAGAATCCAGAGAACTTATTAAACATTCTGTTAAAAAAGATGATGATGGCATGCCTATTTTTGATGAAGATATTGGTCGAGGTATTCCTGATGGTGTCAATACCTTGGTCTATACTATTCTCAAACATTTTGTTGGTACTCCATCTAATATTTCATCTCGCATTTCTGATTATTTGAATAATTTGAAATGTCCTACTATGTCTGATTATAGATGGTACCAAGATGTCTTTCTCTCCAGGGTTATGCTTCGGAATGATTCCCAAAAAGCTTACTGGAAAGAGAAGTTTATTGATGGCCTTCCTCCTATCTTTGCTCATAAGGTAAAACAAGAACTAATGGGTAAAAGTGATTCTATTGATTATGATAATTTAACTTATGGTGATATTTTCAGTACTATTAAAAAACTTGGTATTAACATGTGTAATGATGAAAAATATTTACGACAACAATTAAAAAATAAAAAGAAAGCTAAATATGAAATGGGTAATTTCTGTGAACAGTATGGTTTACCTCCTATTGCCCCTTCCAGGCAAAAAGGAAAAAGTAAACATGATAAGGTTTACAAAAGTTATTCCCATAAAAAGCATAAAGATACAGATCTCATTTTGTTAAACCCAATGATTATTATTCTTCTGAAAAGAAACCTGCTTTTAGAAAACATGTTAAACAAAGATCGGGTAAAGGTAAGTGCTTTAACTGTGGCAAATTTGGCCATTTCAGTAAAGACTGTACCCAAAAGCCTGGTAAACTGAAAAACAAATTAAAAATGTTAAACATTAATGATAATGATCAAAATGAACTGTTTCAGATTCTTGAATCTGCTGTTTCAAGTGAGTCTTTTGAAGAGGATTTCTCCTCCTCATCAGATTCGTCTTATCAGTCTTGTGATTCTTCTGAAACTCCTAATATTAGATTTGGTTGTAAAGGATCTTGTTGTAATGCTATGAAATCTATTAATGTGTTAACAAAAAAGAAGAACAAGAACATTTGTTATTAACCACTATTGCTAAAATTGAAAACTCTATGCTTCAGAAAGAACTCCTTGATAAGTTTAAACAAAACTTAACAAGAGACAAAACTGTTAAAAAACCCAAAGCTCCTGTTAACTTTGAAGAAACTTTGGAAAGATTTAATAAAAATAAATCCAAAGAAATAACTGTTAACGATCTTCAAAAAGAAATTAACACTGTTAAACAAGAGATAATTCAATTAAAAAATGATGTTAAAAATATTAAAAAAGACAATGTTGATCTTAAACAAGAACTGTTAATTCTTAAAATTGATAAAAATTTGGATAAAAATCTGTCTGATAATGATGAGCACCAAGATGGAGAAGGATCTTCTCAACAAACTCCTCCTTCTGGTAATGTTTCTGATAACTTGATTCCTGATAATCTTATTACTTGGAATGATAATCAACTTGCTCTTGTTAAACATATGATGCCTCCGAAATGGTTTACTAAAGTTAGAATTGTTGTTTCACATGATTATGCTTTTGATACTATTGCCATGATTGATTCTGGTGCTGATATTAACTGCATCCAAGAAGGATTGATTCCTTCTAAATATTTTGAAAAATCTACTGAAAAATTGGTATCTGCTAATGGCACGCAAATGAAAATCAAGTATGAACTGAGTAATGCTCATGTTTGCCATAATGATGTTTGTTTTAAGATACCTTCTGTGCTTGTTAAAAACATGACTGATAGAGTGATACTTGGATTGCCTTTTATTGCTTCTTTGTATCCTTTCCTTGTTGAACATGATGGGATTACCACTGATCCTTTTGGACAAAAAGTGAAATTCAAATTTTGTTCAAAAAATACTGATAATGATGTTTTTAATCTTATTCATGCTAAAGTCAAGCATCTTAGTTTCCTTAAACAAGAAATTAAGTACAAAAAAATTGTTGAACAGCTTTCTGATAAATTATTACAATCTAAAATTGATAATTTTCAGAAAATCCTGATGAATGATGTTTGTTCTGATATTCCTAATGCTTTTTGGCATAGGAAGAAACATATTGTTGATCTGCCTTATGTTAAAGATTTTAATGAGAAAAATATTCCTACCAAGGCTAGACCTATAAATGAATGCTGAAACTGTTGAATTCTGTAAAAATGAAATAAATGATTTGCTCAAGAAAAAACTGATTAGGAATAGCAAGTCCCCCTGGTCTTGTGCTGCTTTCTATGTCCAGAAAAATGCCGAACTCGAGAGAGGAACTCCTCGCTTAGTTATTAATTACAAACCTTTGAACAAAGTCTTAGAATGGATTAGGTACCCTATTCCTAACAAGAATGATTTAGTTCATAGATTGAGTGAAGCTGTTGTCTTCTCAAAATTTGATATGAAGTCTGGATTTTGGCAAGTCCAAATCAATGAAGCAGAAAGATACAAAACTGCTTTCACCACTCCGTTTGGTCACTATGAGTGGAATGTTATGCCTTTTGGTTTAAAAAATGCCCCTAGTGAATTCCAGAATATTATGAATGACATATTTAACTCTTTCAGTCATTTCACCATTGTTTACATTGATGATGTCTTGATATTCTCCAACTCTATTGATGAACACTGGAAACATTTGTACTCGTTTCTAGACACTATAAAAAGAAATGGTCTTGTTGTTTCTGCTAAGAAAATAAAGCTGTTCCAAACCAAAGTTAGATTCCTCGGATATAACATCTCTGAAGGTCAAATCTATCCTATTGATAGAGCCATTCAGTTTGCAAATAAATTCCCTGATGAAATCATTGATAAAACCCAACTCCAAAGGTTTCTTGGTTCTTTAAATTATGTTGCTGATTTCTACAAAGATTTGAGAAAGCAATGCAAACCACTCTTTGATCGGTTGCAAAATAATCCTCCTCCTTGGACTGATGTCCATACTTCTATTGTTAAACAAATCAAATCTCATGTCAAGACTTTGCCATGTCTTGGTATTCCTACTGTTAATGCCTTCAAGATTGTTGAAACTGATGCCTCTGATGTTGGCTATGGAGGCATTCTGAAACAAAGAGTCACCCCAGATTCTCCAGAACAAATAGTTCGTTTCTACTCCGGAGTCTGGAATGCTGCACAACTAAATATAGTACTATAAAGAAAGAGATTTTAGCTATTGTTCTCTGTATTTCAAAATTTCAAAGTGATTTATTAAACCAAAAGTTTCTATTACGTATAGATTGCAAAAGTGCTAAATATGTTATTGAAAAAGATGTTGAAAATATTGCCTCAAAACATATTTTTGCCAGATGGCAAGCTATTTTAAGTGTTTTTGATTTCACTATTGATTATATCAAAGGATCTCAAAATAGCATCCCTGATTTTCTTACTCGTGAATTCCTGCAGAATTCCAATGGCGGGTAGAAGATCTAAGGATAAAAACCCTGTTGAACCTCAGTTAGTCAAAAAAGAACCAGTCTCTTCTTCCGAAATTGTTAACCGTTTTACTCCCTTAGGAACAATTCCTAAGCCAAACTACTCTTCTGTTTTGGCCTCAGCCTATGATCCTTATGCTTTGACCCCTGTTCACCAACCAGTCAAGACTATTTACCCCAAGAAAGCCAATACTGCCCAGTATGTTAAAAAACAATATTTCCAAAATCTGTTTTTTATTGAACCAAATAGGTCTACAATTAGGAACCCCTCCAAATTGCCAGATCTTATTTCCCTCCATTGTTCCATTGGATTCCGGAACATTTTGATAAAAAGCTAGAATATTATTCAGAGATTTTGCATCAGGAAGATGCTGTATTGATCAGAACAATTTATGATCTCACTGATAAATCCAAAATTATTTACCACAGTGTTTACATTAAGAACTTCATTTCTGAAAGAGAATGGGGCCCCTCCCCTGCCTTTTTAAGAAGGTTGACAAGATCCTCTGTTCCATACTCCTATTATGATTACATTACTGCTTGGTTCCGATTCATGCTTCACCAGAATGAAACAATGACTCATTCATGGTTTGTTAACTTTGACAAAGAGTTTGATGCTGGCACTACTTTACCTCTCTGGTTCAACAGATGGTGGACTCAGTTTGGTCTTGTTACTGATATTTTCCCTGAACCATTATTAACTGCTTTTTCTTTTGAAAGCAATTTCAGGACTGATGCTCATAATGCCAAATTCCCTACTCTCCTCCATTTTGTTAAACAGTTCAGAATTCCTTGGATTTTAAAATGGCAATATGAGAAGAATGATGATGTCCTTACCAGGTGCTGGTATGTTAAATGGTGGGATAAGTTTGGATATGTTCAACATATTATTGACAATGTTTCCAGACCATTACCCAGGACACTTTCCCCTGCTCTTCAGGATAGGAAAATTGATTCTCCTTCTTCTTCCAGCAAACCTATAAAAAGCGGCTCTCCTTTTGATGATTTAAGTAAGGAAGCTCTTTGTATTCTCCTTGAAAGAAAAATTAAAGAAGAAGCTGCTGCCTCTAAAAGCTCAGATGAGGGTTCTATTTCTGCAAGCCCTTATTTCCCTCATCCCCAGCCATTTCCCAAAGAGTGGTTCAGTCATGATGGAGAATATGACGAAGAAGAAGATACTTCTGATCTAGGAGCAAATTGATTCGCCTAGCCTGCACAAAAGGCCAATAATTCTACTTTCACTATTGATTTACCTGGTGATGATTCTCCTTTTGACTACTTTTGGCACTTCACGCCAAGATACTTTTGGCTCCTGAAGAGGCGCTCCTGATGCTTTCTACTGTTTTTGATGCCCCTCACGGGTCCTGATATGAATAGTAAAAACGTCACTATTTACTTTTACTATTCACGTCACTATTCACTTTTACTATTCACTACTTTATTTGCCTATTTAAGGGGGGTTGTCCCTTATTGCTAAACACAGAATTTTCTTTGGGAGATTTTTCTCTTTGTGAGAGACTTTTCTTTGTAAGCTTACTTCAGAGTTGTCTGAGAGCTACCCCTTAGAAATTCCCACTATTTCCCACAAAGCTTGTAACTAGATTGATGACTAGCCTTCAAGCCTTGTACTATTGATCACTGTAATCTTGTAACTACTACTGCTGTAAGTGTTTTGAACTACTTTCAATAAACACTTCTGTTTTCAATACTTTGATTATTTTGATATAACTGCTTGGACGGCCCTGCCGCCATACAGTTCAATATAACTGCTTTTATTTTCAAGTATTTTGATATAACTGCTTGGCCGGTTCTACCGCCTTACTTTCAATTATATTGCTTTCAGTATTTTCAATTATTTTGCTATAAACTGCTTTTTGCCGCCTCATTTTATAATCTGCTTGGTAGCTTTCCTTATTACTTTTTTCCAACCTTATACCCTGCTTTTATCTTTTTCAAGTTAAATTTTGAACATATAACTGCTTGAGGGCTTTATACGAAATGCGGTTTGAAAAACTATAACTGAGTGTTATAACTCTACCGCCTTACTTTCAATTATATTGCTTTCAGTATTTTCAATTATTTTGCTATAAACTGCTTGGCTGGCTCTGCCGCCTCATTTTACTATTATCAGTTGTGCTTCCCCTATCTGCTGCGTGGTCCCCCTCCCTTTGTGGTATCAGAGCCATTCTTTCCTTGGCCGCCGGTAGAGTTGTTGTGTTTCCCTGTTTTTCCTGTACCTGTCTGACCTTGTGACCCTTCGTTGTTGTGTCGATCTTGCCGTCGTTGGCGCCACCGTAGTCGTAAAGTGAATTCCCGAGTCCGAACAGTAAGGCCCGTGTAAGCCGAGAGTGAGGCGTTGAGGGCGTGAGAGGAAAAAGGGTTGATTGCGGTATGTGTTACGAAATGCAACGGTTGCGAGAAAAACATGATAACTGAGTGTTATAACTAGGATAGTTATAGTAAAAATGTGGAGATCCAATTCCTCTATTAGCTCCAGGACTGGTTGTCCTCCTGATATTGTGAATGAAGAAGATCACACTGTAGAGAAAAGTGAGTACCCTGATTTTAGAAAATGGAACATACCCAAAGTTTCTACTAAATCTGTTTATGAACTTGGTTGGTCTGAAAATACTGTTTTCTCTGAATATAGAGTTAGAACTGTTGAACAAACTTTTTCTATTTCTAAGCTTCATGAAAAATGCTGTTTATTTTCCAGAAAGATATTAACAGTTTTATGACTAAGAAAGTTAAATATTTACACATTGGACTTGTTCAAGTGGCTGTTAAACCTTTAACAAGAAAAGGTATCAATGCTTCTGTGCTTATGTGTTTACGTGATGCTAGATTTAGACAATTTAATGATAGCATTCTTGGCATGATTACTGCTTCTTTGTATGATGGTCCTGTTTACTTTGATTGTTATCCTGATCTTGCTATTGCACTTGATGATCCTAATATTGTTAAAGCTTTAACTTTGAACGTATTGACATCTGGTTATGATATGGATGATGGTAGTAGACCTTTTGCTCTTATTTATCGTATTTACTATCGTTTGCTTGGTTCTCAATTGACTCCTTGTTCTAAGGATAGAGACCCTGCTGGTAATACTATGTTAATTCAATGTTCCACTCCTGATGCTCGAATTCGTGTTCCTAAAATGATTAAATGGGAAGACATTACTCTTCCTAAAGAATGGACTTTGGAAAAAGAAACACCTCCTGTTAAACTTTTAAAACCTGTTTTTGATGAACTTGATCTCAGTCATATTCAACAATTTGCTGATGGTACTGTTAAAATACATTTTGATGATGATACTTGTTTACCTCAAAACAAGCCTTTGAGAATCAACGAAGGAAGACATTCCTTTGCTGGATCTGAAAGTCTTGCTAAAAAGAGATCATGAAATTGATGAGTTTTTGAAAAAGAATTTTCGAAAACAAGATTTAAAGCTAAAAGGAGTTGCTAGCAACAATTCCCAAGTTAGCAATGCTTTTTATTCAACCAAAACTGATTTTCCTATTGATGATACTCAAAATGCTAATGATGATGATGATGCAAAATCTGATGCTCCTTCTGCTACTGATTTTCCTCCTATTGAAACCCCTGTTTTTCATAATTCATTACGAGTTGTTAATAGACTCGAACCTTTTGAATATGATATGGTTTTTCTATATAATGAATTTATGTTGTTGAAAAACCGTCCAAAAAGGAAATATTATCAAGATAATTTTGCTCAGTCAGAAAAAGACAGAGTCAAAAGGAAATGGAAAGAAAAAATGGTTGAAGAAGGAAAACATATTTTGTTTTTTGATTATCTTGAAAATTATTATGTTTCAAAAAATGATGTTCATACTAATTATTTAAATGTTATTAGAAAATCTAATTTTGTTAAACCTGACAAAACCGTTGTACGGTCTAGTCATCCTCCTCTTGAAACCGTTTTGATTACTTGTCAAAGTGGTTCTGAAAGTGTTGAGGTCAAAGCCTCCCCTTTCAAAATTGCTGATGATAAACCCCTGTTTCTGCTATTATTGAACAAAACAATTTTGCTAATGAATCTTTGCATATCATTGGTCAACAGCTTGACCGTATTGAAGAAAAAATTGTTCAAAAAACTATTGCTCCAAAACCTGAGATTCCTTTGATTGATTTGAACGATCAAAGAGAAAAAATTAATTTCAAAACTTCTCAGAGTAAAACTGTTGATCTAGTTGCTTCCCAAAATTCAACTCTTGACAAAGTTGAAAAAATGCTTTCTGATTTAAAGGTTAAAACCGAGCAGGCTTCTGCATCCAAAAGTGCTGCTTGTGCTATTTCAAGAAATGAAAAAGAACCTGTTTTTGAAGAAACAACAGATTCTGAATCATCTTCTCATGTTTCTTATGAAAATGTTTTTGATGATTTACAACCAGAAATTAAAAGATTCATTGGAAAACCCAATTCCATGTCTTTTACAAAAAACTGGTATCCAAAACCTACTCCTCCTGATATGCAGTTTGAAGAAAGATCTTTTCAAACTCAATTTTCTGTTTCTGCTGATAAAATGTATGAATGGAATATTGATGGTTTGTCTGAACAAGAAATTATTAACAAACTTGCTCACATGTCTATGGTTGGTTTTGCATACATGAACAATCATAATGATCTTGATCATCCTGATGTTGTTAACTTGCTTGTCACTGGATTTTCTGGAACTCTTCGTGGTTGGTGGGATAAACATCTCACAGAAGAATCCAGAGAACTTATTAAACATTCTGTTAAAAAAGATGATGATGGCATGCCTATTTTTGATGAAGATATTGGTCGAGGTATTCCTGATGGTGTCAATACCTTGGTCTATACTATTCTCAAACATTTTGTTGGTACTCCATCTAATATTTCATCTCGCATTTCTGATTATTTGAATAATTTGAAATGTCCTACTATGTCTGATTATAGATGGTACCAAGATGTCTTTCTCTCCAGGGTTATGCTTCGGAATGATTCCCAAAAAGCTTACTGGAAAGAGAAGTTTATTGATGGCCTTCCTCCTATCTTTGCTCATAAGGTAAAACAAGAACTAATGGGTAAAAGTGATTCTATTGATTATGATAATTTAACTTATGGTGATATTTTCAGTACTATTAAAAAACTTGGTATTAACATGTGTAATGATGAAAAATATTTACGACAACAATTAAAAAATAAAAAGAAAGCTAAATATGAAATGGGTAATTTCTGTGAACAGTATGGTTTACCTCCTATTGCCCCTTCCAGGCAAAAAGGAAAAAGTAAACATGATAAGGTTTACAAAAGATATTCCCATAAAAAGCATAAAAGATACAGATCTCATTTTGTTAAACCCAATGATTATTATTCTTCTGAAAAGAAACCTGCTTTTAGAAAACATGTTAAACAAAGATCGGGTAAAGGTAAGTGCTTTAACTGTGGCAAATTTGGCCATTTCAGTAAAGACTGTACCCAAAAGCCTGGTAAACTGAAAAACAAATTAAAAATGTTAAACATTAATGATAATGATCAAAATGAACTGTTTCAGATTCTTGAATCTGCTGTTTCAAGTGAGTCTTATGAAGAGGATTTCTCCTCCTCATCAGATTCGTCTTATCAGTCTTGTGATTCTTCTGATACACCTAATATTAAACTTGGTTGTAAAGGATCTTGTTGTAATGCTATGAAATCTATTAATGTTATGACAAAAGAGGAAGAACAAGAACATTTGTTATTAACCACTATTGCTAAAATTGAAAACTCTATGCTTCAAAAAGAACTCCTTGATAAGTTTAAACAAAACTTAACAAGAGACAAAACTACTAAAAGACCCAAAGCTCCTGTTAACTTTGAAGAAACTTTGGAAAGATTTAATAAAAATAAATCCAAAGAAATAACTGTTAACGATCTTCAAAAAGAAATTAACACTGTTAAACAAGAGATAATTCAATTAAAAAATGATGTTAAAAATATTAAAAAAGACAATGTTGATCTTAAACAAGAACTGTTAATTCTTAAAATTGATAAAAATTTGGATAAAAATCTGTCTGATAATGATGAGCACCAAGATGGAGAAGGATCTTCTCAACAAACTCCTCCTTCTGGTAATGTTTCTGAAAATTTGATTCCTGATAATCTTATTACTTGGAATGATAATCAACTTGCTCTTGTTAAACATATGATGCCTCCGAAATGGTTTACTAAAGTTAGGATTGTTGTTTCACATGATTATGCTTTTGATACTATTGCCATGATTGATTCTGGTGCTGATGTTAATTGCATTCAAGAAGGTTTGATCCCTTCTAAATATTTTGAAAAATCAACTGAAAGATTGGTATCTGCTAATGGCACACAAATGAAAATTAAATATGAATTGAGCAATGCTCATGTTTGCCATTCTGATGTTTGTTTTAAAATACCTTCTGTGCTTGTTAAAAATATGACTGATAAAGTGATACTTGGATTGCCTTTCATTGCTTCTTTGTATCCCTTTCTTGTTGAACATGATGGTATTACTACTGATCCTTTGGACAAAAAGTGAAATTCAAATTTTGTTCAAAACATGTTGACAATGATGTTTTTAATCTTATTCATGCTAAAGTTAAGCATCTTAATTTCCTTAAACAAGAAATTAAGCACAAGAAAATTATTGAACATCTCCCTAATAAATTGTTACATGATGTTTGCTCCAAAATTGTTAAAGAAAGCCCTGCTAGGAACCACAAGTCCCCTAGGTCAACCATATTCCCCAACAGCATTCAAAAAGCCTATTCCTCTGGGTCTACTTCTTCTTATTGCTGTCCTGCACAACGTATATATATACCAACATATTTAAATGATAAATTTAAAGCAAAACTTTTCAAAGGTTTTTATACTTCATATTTAACTGATAAAGCAAAGCTTTTCAAAGGTTTTAATGCTTCTTTCCTTGCCCAGCAGGAGAAAGAAAATATTCAAACCCCACATAAGTGGAAGGTAATGACTTCTTCGACAGAGAAGAGGAACAAGGGGAAAGCTCCTGTTCAGGACTATCCTCAAGACAAAGGACTCCCAGCGGGACGATCCTTTGTAATGCATGAAGGCGCATCTTCTGGAGTAACATCCAGTTATGCAACATCCCTTCAGGAGAATGTACCAGCAGAGGTTGCATACTCCAGTAGTGACATGATTATTGCTCTGCAGGAAGTTTTGTCAAGAGAATTACAATTCCACAGTGGAATCTATAGTGAATTACCAGATTCCATAAAATACATTCTTGACAACCTCCAAGCTGCTTTCAAAACACACCACCACAATCTGTTTACAAAAGCTCTCCAGGCCCTGGAAATCCACCTTGTTAACCTTACAGCTCAAAATGAAGCCTACAATGATTACATTATTAACCATACCCATGAACATGAGACTCATAGGAGTCACCCTGATAACCCTGATGTTAACCTTCTTCTTGGTCAACTCCTTGGCAGGGAGGAAATCCATTCAATGGATGATCATAAGACCATAATGGGTACTGATTATGCACGATTGAGTCCTAAGTCTCAATTTGCCATAAGAGGTGCTGTTGCCAACTTGCCCCCAGAAATACAAGCTCGTATTTTCGAGAGCAAGGCTATGTCCAAGGATCTTGATCTTTGGCTCAAATGTTTCAAAATATTGATTCAGATCACTCCAACTCTTATGGAGCCCAATGGTCCCAGCAGTGTTTACTTGAAAAAGAAATGGGAAAAGCATTTCAAACATAGTCTCAGAGTCCATGAGAAGAGTCACCCTTTTCCTGGTCTTTTGATTAATTATGAGGATGATTCTAAGAAAGATGTTTTTGGTGATCCCTTTTGGTTATCCCAAATGTTTGAATTTGGCTTCATACGGTTCATAAGAATAACGAACCATAGCCAAATTAGTCAATTCCCTGATATCATTAAAAAAGCTATTGAAAATGAAGGCCCTATTGTTACTATTCGATGCTGGAGTACTCTTCCAAAATGGATAATAAATGATTGGATGAATGTTCAACCCTCCAAGCACCTTGTCCTTATTAACAGATATACTTACCAAGGCCAATGGTATGATGGTAATACTTATGTTTCCCACAAACAGCCATTTGCTCTTGCTGAATGTTGGAGAAGTTATTTCAATAATCAAATTCTAGATGTCAGTCATGAATTATGGAAAGATTACCATTTTGTTGGTAGCACAGATAGAATTACTGTTTTCATAAATAAACCATATGCTTCAGCTGTCCGCCATCTCCAATGGACAAGTCATGCTGACCCAAGAATATTTCTCACAAGAGATCCTGTTTATGATCCTATGTTTTATTGTGGACTTTGCAATAAATACTGCACCTATCATGGTCACGAATGTAATGAAGATCCCCCGTGGGACCCTTGCCAAGTTTGGGATTATCCTTCAGAAGGAGCTTCTACTGGATCCCATTAATTATATTTGCCTAGCCAGCACAAAAGGCCAACAATACTACTAATGCTATCACCAATAATGCTACGTATTGCATGCAACTTCATGAGGACCTTCTTTGTTATGGTCTTCCTTGTTTACTTTATGGCAACTATTGCCACCAATAATGTTCCATGGTACATGCAACTTTATGATGGTCTTCCTTGACTACATGATGGCAACTCTACGCATGCTCAAAAAATATTCATTCTGACATGAAAATATTCATCTTGATGACTTTTGGCTCATCCTGACTACTTTTGGCATTTCACGCCAATAATAATGCTGCTACCTTCACCAATTTCTACCTGGAAATGATTCTCCTATTGATTTGATTCCCTTATTGACTACTTGTGGCACTCCACGACAAGATACTTTCAGCTCCTGAAAAGGCGCTCCTGAAGCTTTCTACTGTTTTTGATACCCCTCACGGGTCCTGATATGAATAGTAAAAACGTCACTATTCACTTTTACTATTCACGTCACTATTCACGTCACTTTTACTATTCACTACTTTTTGCCTATTTAAGGGGGGTTGTCCCTTATTGCAAACACATAATTTTCTTTGGGAGATCTTTCTCTTTGTGAGAGACTTTTCTTTGTAAGCTTACTTCAGAGTTGTCTGAGAGCTACCCCTTAGAAATTCCCACTATTTCCCACAAAGCTTGTAACTAGATTGATGACTAGCCTTCAAGCCTTGTACTATTGATCACTGTAATCTTGTAACTACTACTGCTGTAAGTGTTTTGAACTACTTTCAATAAACACTTCTGTTTTCAATACTTTGATTATTTTGATATAACTGCTTGGACGGCCTGCCGCCATACAGTTCAATATAACTGCTTTTATTTTCAAGTATTTTGATATAACTGCTTGGCCGGTTCTACCGCCTTACTTTCAATTATATTGCTTTCAGTATTTTCAATTATTTTGCTATAAACTGCTTGGCTGGCTCTGCCGCCTCATTTTACTATTATCAGTTGTGCTTCCTTCCTATCTGCTGCGTGGTCCCCCTCCCTTTGTGGTATCAGAGCCATTCTTTCCTTGGCCGCCGGTAGAGTTGTTGTGTTTCCCTGTTTTTCCTGTACCTGTCTGACCTTGTGACCCTTCGTTGTTGTGTCGATCTTGCCGTCGTTGGCGCCACCGTAGTCGTAAAGTGAATTCCCGAGTCCGAACAGTAAGGCCCGTGTAAGCCGAGAGTGAGGCGTTGAGGGCGTGAGAGGAAAAAGGGTTGATTGCGGTATGTGTTACGAAATGCAACGGTTGCGAGAAAAACATGATAACTGAGTGTTATAACTAGGATAGTTATAGTAAAAATGTGGAGATCCAATTCCTCTATTAGCTCCAGGACTGGTTGTCCTCCTGATATTGTGAATGAAGAAGATCACACTGTAGAGAAAAGTGAGTACCCTGATTTTAGAAAATGGAACATACCCAAAGTTTCTACTAAATCTGTTTATGAACTTGGTTGGTCTGAAAATACTGTTTTCTCTGAATATAGAGTCAGAACTGTTGAACAAACTTTTTCTATTTCAAAGTTACATGAAAAATGCTGTTTATTCTCCAGAAAAGATATTAATAGTTTTTTGACTAAGAAAGTTAAATATTTACACATTGGACTTGTTCAAGTGGCTGTTAAACCTTTAACAAGAAAAGGTATCAATGCTTCTGTGCTTATGTGTTTACGTGATGCTAGATTTAGACAATTTAATGATAGCATTCTTGGCATGATTACTGCTTCTTTGTATGATGGTCCTGTTTACTTTGATTGTTATCCTGATCTTGCTATTGCACTTGATGATCCTAATATTGTTAAAGCTTTAACTTTGAATGTATTGACATCTGGTTATGATATGGATGATGGTAGTAGACCTTTTGCTCTTATTTACCGTATTTACTATCGTTTGCTTGGTTCTCAATTGACTCCTTGTTCTAAGGATAGAGACCCTGCTGGTAATACTATGTTAATTCAATGTTCCACTCCTGATGCTCGAATTCGTGTTCCTAAAATGATTAAATGGGAAGACATTACTCTTCCTAAAGAATGGACTTTGGAAAAAGAAACACCTCCTGTTAAACTTTTAAAACCTGTTTTTGATGAACTTGATCTCAGTCATATTCAACAATTTGCTGATGGTACTGTTAAAATACATTTTGATGATGATACTTGTTTACCTCAAAACAAGCCTTTGAGAATCAACGAAGGAAGACATTCCTTTGCTGGATCTGAAAGTCTTGCAAAAAGAGATCATGAAATTGATGAGTTTTTGAAAAAGAATTTTCGAAAACAAGATTTAAAGCTAAAAGGAGTTGCTAGCAACAATTCCCAAGTTAGCAATGCTTTTTATTCAACCAAAACTGATTTTCCTCTTGATGACACTCAAAATGCTAATGATGATGATGATGCAAAATCTGATGCTCCTTCTGCTACTGATTTTCCTCCTATTGAAACCCCTATTTTTCATAATTCATTACGAGTTATTCATAGACTCGAACCTTTTGAATATGATATGGTTTTCTTGTATAATGAATTTATGTTGTTGAAAAATCGTCCTAAAAGGAAATATTATCAAGATACTTTTGCTCAGTCCGAAAAAGACAGAGTTAAAAGAAAATGGAAAGAAAGAATGGTTGAAGAAAGAAGACATATTTTGTTTTTTGATTATCTTGAAAACTATTATGTTTCCAAAAATGATGTTCATACTAATTATTTAAATGTCATTAGAAAATCTAATTTTGTTAGACCCGACAAAACCATTGTTCGGTCTAGTCATCCTCCTCTTGAAACTGTTTTGATCACCTGTGAAACGGCAAATGAGAAAGTTGAAGTAAAGGCTTCCCCTTTCAAAATTGCTGATGACAAAACCCCTGTTTCTGCTATTATTGAACAAAACAATTTTGCTAATGAATCTTTGCATATCATTGGTCAACAGCTTGACCGTATTGAAGAAAAAATTGTTCAAAAAACTGTTTCTCCAAAACCTGAGATTCCTTTAATTCATTTGAACGATCAAAGAGAAAAAATTAATTTTAAAACTTCTCAGAGTAAAACTATTGATCTAGTTGCTTCCCAAAATTCAACTCTTGACAAAGTTGAAAAAATGCTTTCTGATTTAAAAGTTAAAACCGAGCAGGCTTCTGCATCCAAAAGTGCTGCTTGTGCTATTTCAAGAAATGAAAAAGAACCTGTTTTTGAAGAAACAACAGATTCTGAATCATCTTCTCATATTTCTTATGAAAATGTTTTTGATGAGTTACAACCAGAAATTAAAAGATTCATTGGAAAACCCAATTCCATGTCTTTTACAAAGAACTGGTATCCAAAACCTACTCCTCCTGATATGCAGTTTGAAGAAAGATCTTTTCAAACTCAGTTTGCTGTTTCTGCTGATAAAATGTATGAATGGAATATTGATGGTTTGTCTGAACAAGAAATTATTAACAAAATGGCTCACATGTCTATGGTTGGTTTTGCATACATGAACAATCATAGTGATCTTGATCATCCTGATGTTGTTAACTTGCTTGTCACTGGTTTTTCTGGCACTCTTCGTGGTTGGTGGGATAAACATCTCACAGAAGAATCCAGAGAACTTATTAAACATTCTGTTAAAAAAGATGATGATGGCATGCCTATTTTTGATGAAGATATTGGTCGAGGTATTCCTGATGGTGTTAATACCTTGGTCTATACTATTCTAAAACATTTTGTTGGTACTCCATCTAATATTTCATCTCGCATTTCTGATTATTTGAATAATTTGAAATGTCCTACTATGTCTGATTATAGATGGTACCAAGATGTCTTTCTCTCCAGGGTTATGCTTCGGAATGATTCCCAAAAAGCTTACTGGAAAGAGAAGTTTATTGATGGCCTTCCTCCTATCTTTGCTCATAAGGTAAAACAAGAACTAATGGGTAAAAGTGATTCTATTGATTATGATAATTTGACTTATGGTGATATTTTCAGTACTATTAAAAAACTTGGTATTAACATGTGTAATGATGAAAAATATTTACGACAACAATTAAAAAACAAAAAGAAAGCTAAATATGAAATGGGTAACTTCTGTGAACAGTATGGTTTACCTCCTATTGCCCCTTCCAGGCAGAAAGGGAAAAGTAAACATGATAAGGTTTACAAAAGATATTCCCATAAAAAGCATAAAAGATACAGATCTCATTTTGTTAAACCCAATGATTATTATTCTTCTGAAAAGAAACCTGCTTTTAGAAAACATGTTAAACAAAGATCGGGTAAAGGTAAATGCTTTAACTGTGGCAAATTTGGCCATTTCAGTAAAGACTGTACCCAAAAGCCTGGTAAACTGAAAAACAAATTAAAAATGTTAAACATTAATGATAATGATCAAAATGAACTGTTTCAGATTCTTGAATCTGCTGTTTCAAGTGAGTCTTTTGAAGAGGATTTCTCCTCGTCATCTGATTCGTCTTATCAATCTTGTGATTCTTCTGAAACTCCTAATATTAGATTTGGTTGTAAAGGATCTTGTTGTAATGCTATGAAATCTATTAATGTTATGACAAAAGAGGAAGAACAAGAACATTTGCTATTAACCACTATTGCTAAAATTGAAAACTCTATGCTTCAAAAAGAACTCCTTGATAAGTTTAAACAAAACTTAACAAGAGACAAAACTGCTAAACAACCCAAAGCTCCTGTTAACTTTGAAGAAACTTTGGAAAGATTTAATAAAAATAAATCCAAAGAAATAACTGTTAATGATCTTCAAAAAGAAATCAAAAATGTTAAACAAGAGATAATTCAATTAAAAAATGATGTCAAAAATATTAAAAAAGACAATGTTGATCTTAAACAAGAACTGTTAATTCTTAAAATTGATAAAAATTTGGATAAAGATTTGTCTGATAATGATGGGCACCAAGATGGAGAAGGATCTTCTCAACAAACTCCTCCTTCTGGTAATGTTTCTGATAACTTGATTTCTAATAATCTTATTACTTGGAATGATAATCAACTTGCTCTTGTTAAACATATGATGCCTCCGAAATGGTTTACTAAAGTTAGGATTGTTGTTTCACATGATTATGCTTTTGATACTATTGCCATGATTGATTCTGGTGCTGATGTTAATTGCATTCAAGAAGGTTTGATCCCTTCTGAATATTTTGAAAAATCAACTGAAAGATTGGTATCTGCTAATGGCACACAAATGAAAATTAAATATGAATTGAGCAATGCTCATGTTTGCCATTCTGATGTTTGTTTTAAAATACCTTCTGTGCTTGTTAAAAATATGACTGATAAAGTAATACTTGGACTGCCTTTCATTGCTGCTTTGTATCCCTTTCTTGTTGAACATGATGGTATTACTACTGATCCCTTTGGACAAAAAGTGAAATTCAAATTTTGTTCAAAACATGTTGACAATGATGTCTTTAGTCTTATTCATGCTAAAGTCAAGCATCTTAATTTCCTTAAACAAGAAATTAAGCACAAGAAAATTATTGAACATCTCCCTAATAAATTGTTACATGATGTTTGCTCCAAAATTGTTAAAGAAAGCCCTGCTAGGAACCACAAGTCCCCTAGGTCAACCATATTCCCCAACAACATCCAAAAAGCCTATTCCTCTGGGTCTACTCCTTCTTATTGCTGTCCTGCACAACGTATATATGTACCAACATATTTAAATAATAGATTTAAAACAAAACTTTTCAAAGGTTTTAATGCTTCTTTCCTTGCCCAGCAGGAGAAAGAAAATATTCAAACCCCACATAAGTGGAAGGTAATGACTTCTTCAGCAGAGAAGAGGAACAAGGGGAAAGCTCCTATACAGGACTATCCTCAAGATAAAGGATTCCCAGCGGGACAATCCTTTGTAATGCATGAAGGCGCATCTTCTGGAGTAACATCCAGTTATGCAACATCCCTTCAGGAGAATGTACCGGCAGAGGTTGCATACTCCAGTAGTGACATGATTATTGCTCTGCAGGAAGTTTTGTCAAAAGAATTACAATTCCACAGTGGAATCTATAGTGATTTGCCTGATTCCATAAAACTCATTCTTGACAATCTCCAAGCTGCTTTCAAAATGAACCAGAAAGAACTATTCACAAGAACCCTTCAAGCTCTTGAAATACATCTTGTTAACCTCACAGCCCAAAATGAAAATTACAATGATTACATTATTAACTATACCCTTGAGAATGAGACTCATTGAAGTCAACCTGCTCACCCTGATAACACTAATGTTAACCTTCTTCTTGGTCAACTCCTTGGCAGGGAGGAAATCCATTCAATGGATGATCATAAGACCATAATGGGTACTGATTATGCACGATTGAGTCCTAAGTCTCAATCCGCCATAAGAAGTGCTGTTGCCAACTTGCCCCCAGAAATACAAGCTCGTATTTTTGAGAGCAAGGCTATGACCAAGGATCTTGATCTTTGGCTCAAATATTTCAAAATATTGATTCTAATTACTCCAACTCTTATGGAGCCCAATGGTCCCAGCAGTGTTTACTTGAAAAAGAAATGGGAAAAGCATTTCAAACATAGTCTCCGAGTCCATGAGAAGAGTCACCCTTTTCCTGGCCTTTTGATCAATTATGAGGATGATTCTAAGAGAAATGTTTTTGGGGATCCCTTCTGGTTATCCCAAATGTTTGAATCTGGCTTCATACGGTTCATAAAAATAATGGACCATAGCCAAATTAGTCAATTTCCGGATATTATCAAAAAAGCTATTGAAAATGAAGGCCCTCTTGTTACTATTCGATGCTGGAGTACTCTTCCAAAATGGATGATAAATGATTGGATGAATGTTCAACCCTCCAAGCACCTTGTCCTTATTAACGGGTATACTTACCAAGGCCAATGGTATGATGGCAATACTTATGTTTCCCACAAACTGCCATTTGCTCTTGCTGAATGTTGGAGCAGTCATTTCAATAATCAAATTCTAGATGTCAGTCACGAATTATGGAAAGATTACCATTTCGTTGGCAGCACAGATAGAATTACTGTTTTCATAAATAAACCTTATGCTTCAGCTGTCCGCCATCTCCAATGGACAAGTTATGCTGACCCAAGAATATTTCTCACAAGAGATCCTATTTATGATCCTATGTTTTATTGTGGACTTTGCAATAAATACTGCACCTACCATGGTCACGAATGTAATGAAGATCCCCCGTGGGACCCTTGCCAAGTTTGGGATTATCCTTCAGAAGGAGCTTCTACTGGATCCCATTAATTATATTTGCCTAGCCAGCACAAAAGGCCAAGAATACCACTAATGCTATCACCAATAATGCTACGTGTTGCATGCAACTTCATAAGGACCTTCTTTGTTATGGTCATCTTTGTTCACTTTATGGCAACAATTGCCACCAATAATGTCACATGGTACATGCAACATTATGATGGTCTTCCTTGACTACTTGATGGCAACTCTACGCATGCTCATGAACATTTACTCACCAACACCAACTTTCATCCTGACTACTTTTGGCATTGCACGCCAAAGATAATGCTGCTGTCTTCACAAATTGCTACCTGGAAATGATTCTCTTATTGATTTGATTCCCTTATTGACTGCCTGTGACACTCCACGCCAAGATACTTTTGGCTCCTAAAAAGGCGCTACTGAAGCTTTTTACTGTTTTTGATACCCCTCACGGGTCCTGATATGAATAGTAAAAACGTCACTATTCACTTTTACAATTCACTAATTTTTGCCTATTTAAGGGGGGTTGTCCCTTATTGTTGAACACAGAATTTTCTTTGGGAGATTTTTCTCTTTGTGAGAGACTTTTCTTTGTAAGCTTACTTCAGAGTTGTCTGAGAGCTACCCCTTAGAAATTCCCACTATTTCCCACAAAGCTTGTAACTAGATTGATGACTAGCCTTCAAGCCTTGTACTATTGATCACTGTAATCTTGTAACTACTACTGCTGTAAGTGTTTTGAACTACTTTCAATAAACACTTCTGTTTTCAATACTTTGATTATTTTGTTATAACTGCTTGGACGGCCCTGCCGCCATACAGTTCAATATAACTGCCTTTATTTTCAAGTATTTTGATATAACTGCTTGGCCGGTTCTACCGCCTTACTTTCAATTATATTATATATATATATATATATATATATTTAAATTTAATTAAATAATATACAATTTTTACTTAAAATCTATTCTTCTAATTATTCTAGATACGATTTTTTTTTTTTTTTTGGTTTTTTTAATAAATTTCTTGTTCATATGCAAGATGTTACCCTTGGCCTCATGACCAGAGATTCTCCCCCTTTTTGGTAAGGATTACTCTATTGCAAAACCACTACCCATTCTTTCCTTGAAATGGTAAGGACTCCCATTAATGCCTTTTGTTCTCACTTTTTAGCATGCATCAGATAGCTCCCATTTGCCCCTTCCCTATTTTGGTAAAGACTTTTTCTCAGCAAAGCATCTCTCGATAGAAGTATTGACAAGGTACCAAAGTTAGGTCATTTCCCCCCTTCACCAAAGCATTCTCTCTACACCTTACCAGTTGTGGGCCTTACTCCCATTGCATTGGCTAGGGTGCAGGAGGCCTGAGCCCTCTGCCTTACTCTTTTTGTCATTATTGTTGGGTCTCAAATAATACTATCAACAATATTAGCAATCCAAAATAACAATCACACATAAGAACACAAAATTTATATGGAAAATCCTTTCTCCTTGAAGGGAAAAACCACAGGACAAACTCCAAATAATTTTACTATTATCAAATCAATTATAATAATTCTTATGTATGTCTCACAACTAAAGAAAAATCTCTCTTATTTTTCTTTGCTCTCACACACACAAATTGTCACTTTCAAAAGCGGCAATACTTTGCACTCTCCTTTCTATTTTCTTCTTCATGCACAACTCTCTCTCTTGGCTGTCTTCTTTTCTCTAAGCGGCTCCCTCTTGGCTACTCTCTCTTTTTTCATGTGTGTCACCTTGTTGCTCTATTTTTTTTTTTTTTTTAATATGCAGCTCACCCATTGCTTTTTATACACAAAAAAGCTTCAGCCGCCTTAGACTTCTTTTCCTAGCATAATATGAATTCCTAACATGACTCGGGGTAGATTTCTTACAAGTATTAATTATTAAACACAACTTCTAATTACATTTAGAGTAGGATTCTAGGACTTGTCAACCATTTTCACCTATTTCTAATTGAAACAGAATTCCATCAATACCTGCATGGCAAACTCATTATCTGGGCACAAATTCTACATGGGTTGGACTTCTATTAGGTGTCGTGCGCCTCCCAAAAATCTCCCCCTCCAACCCATCAAGGAAGGAGATCTTCAATTCCAACTCTTTAGTTAGAATTCATGTCGGTCAAGCCAACTCCAAGCTTGACCTTCTTCATTGTCTTTACCAACACTGAGAACACCTCATCAACGTCAACACCTTTCATTCTCAATGAATTAATCTCATCTTGGATTTCTTTAATCCAATCCCTTGGCTCCCCCCCCCCCCCCCCAATCAAAAGCCCAATTATTCTTGAAGCTAATAGTATGATGTTCTCTAGTAGTCCTCTTCTCATAAGGTTCAACAATTTCTAGTGGAGCATATTGCTCCCCCTGCTCAAGACCTCCAAGGTCTTTCACTTCATCATCATCCCATATAGCCTTAACATCTTCATATTCTTCATCACCTATCACTTCCTCTTTTGAACCACTATTAGGCAATGAAAATTTCACCCTTTTGACATCATCACCATCAATCCTAACTCTCATCTTTGGAGTCTTCACAAATTTTTAATCTCATTGAATTTCTTCTTACAGGTCTTCACATGAGTCCTATACATATCACAGCAAGCATGCCCTTTGGCAACAACCAATGACCCCTTAGTAAGTTTCCATCTTCCATTACCAAGGTAGTTACAATAACTCGCTCGATCCATAGCCAATATAGAAAACACATTGATCCTTAAATCTGGAACATGCCGCACATCCTTCAACATCATGGTGCTACCAACATTGGTTTCGATACATACATCACCAATTCCCATAACTTTTTAGTAACTGGAATTACCCATCTTCATTGTACCCAAGTCTCCTACTTTGTACATGATAAACTACCCTTTCTTAGGGATAACATGGTGGGAGCTTGCCAAATTAACAACCCACTCAACATCATTTTTAGTAACATGCTCACACTTTTGCTCTTCAATAGAAAGCACCACAACATCCTCAGCAATCATAACAGCTGTAATATTTTTCTCACTATCATTCCTATCATCTTTACCTTCAGTTTGTTTTTTATTCCAATGCCAACAATCTTTTATTATATGGCCCTTTTTCCCATAATAGAAGCATTCTCTAGTTTCTTTAAACTGAGATATATCTCTTAATTGTGATCTACTATTGAATTTTCAATCATTAGGTCTTCTACTTCTACCTCTACTTTTGTTCTCTGTGAAAAAAGTTTCATCTTGTGCATTGTCTATATTTGCATCTCTCTTGCGAACCTCTTCACTTAAATTTAAATCTTGAATATCATCATATTTGAGTTTGCTTTTCCTTGCAGAATTACTTACTGCCATTCTCATGCCTTCCCAACTATTTGGTAAAGAAGCCAAAAGAATCAATGCACGAACGTCATCATCAAATTTAATTTCCACTGAGGATAATTGATTTGTGATTGTATTGAACTCCTTCAGATGTTGTGCTACAAGAGTGCCTTCTACCTTCTTCAGATTGAACAACTTCTTCATCAGATGCACCTTGTTATTAGCCAATAGTTTTTCCTACATACCAGACAAAACCTTCATCAAATCCACTGTGGTCTTTTCTTTCACAACATTGTGTGCAACTAATCTTGATAGAGTTAATGAAATAACTCCCAGTACTTGTCTATCAAGAAGGTTCTAATCTTCATCCTTCATATTTTCAAGTTTCTTCCCTAAAAGAGGTAGATGCAATTTCTCTCCATAGATATTGCATCCTCCAATATCCAAAGTCTGTTTCATCAAACTTCTCAATCCCTGAAGCCTTGTCTTCTTCTCCGATCATGACTTCTGCTCAAACCTTAACTCTGATACCACTTGTTGAGTCTTAAATAATATTATCAACAATATTAGCAATTCAAAATAACAATCACACACAAGAATACAAAATTTACGTGGAAAAGCATTTCTCCTTAAAGGGAAAAACCATGGGATAAACTCTGAATAATTTCACTATTGTCAAATCAATTACAATAATTCTTGTGTATGTCTCACGACTAAAGAAAAATCTCTCTTATTTTTCTTTGCTCTCTCACACATACAAATTATCTCTCTCAAAGGTCGCAACACTTTGTACTCTTCTTTCTATTTTCTTCTCCACACACGGTTCTCTCTCTTGGCTGTCTTCTTTTCTATAAGCGGTTCCCTCTTGGCTGCTCTCTCTTTTTCTTGCGTGTCACCTTGTTGCAATTTTTTTTTAATATGTGGCACACCCACATCCTTTTTATACACAAAAAAGCTTCAGCCGCCTTAGACTTCTATTCCTAGCATAATATGAATTCCTAACATGACTTGAGTTAGGATTCTTACCAGTATTAATTATTAAACACAACTCTTACTTATATTTAGAGTAGGATTCCAAGACTTGTCAAGCGCTTTCACCTATTTCTAATTGAAATAGAATTCCATCAATGCTTGCCATGGCAAGCTCATTATCTTGGGCACAAATTCTACGTGGGCTGGACTCCTATTAGGTGTCATGCACCTCCCAACAATTCCTTGGGTTTTGGTTTCTTTCCTATTCATGCGTTGCTTACCTCTGCGTTTTTTCTTTCTTGTTTTCTTCGTCGTGTTCCTCCTTCCTCAAAGAAGGGTTTGATCCTTGTCACTTTTATACAAAGACATTTTGGGCCTTAAGGGCTTACAAATCTTCATAGAATCAAGACAGGTCTGGGGTCCATCGTGATCTATTTTTCTATTTTCAGGTTGTTTTGCAAAAAGCACCTTTTAACCTTACTCTTTTTTCTTAGTATTTGGGTCATTCTTAACTCAGGTTTACCTTTCTTGAAGGACACATCTTAGAATGACTACCTTCCTTACTCTATTCCCCACCCACAAGGTGGTGGGCCATCTTTTGGTCCTATCCATCATTCCTATTTTCATAGGATTCTATGTCGCAGACCATTTTTTATTGAATTCTTTAAGAGCTAATGTTTGAACTTTAATCACCTTCTTTTCCTTGGATCTTTAGGCCTGGTCCATTGATTCTTCTTTCACTTTACCCATTTTCTTAGGGGCTTCTTGGGCCTTGCCTTTTATTCGACTTTTGGGCTTTTCCTTATGGTCTTAAGAAAGTGGGCACATGGGTTAGCGAGGAGGCAAATTGCGGGTTTATAAAGCTCTTTTTTTTTGTTTTTGATCTCTCGCTATTTCAGAAAAACAATATTGTCATTATTTCAAAACAGACAAGTATTATTGCTTTCTTTTTTAGCCCCTGTTAATAAGTATCCTTAAGGCATTTGTTAATGGACAATATTAAGAAAGTTTTGATATTACTTTCATAAAGATTATAAAAAGTTATAAAAAAAAAAAAATCAATTGTTTTATTCTTTTCCTATAAAAAATTTCTAAAACTATTTCATAAACTAATATGCCTTTAGGGTATCGGTTAACATTTTCCTTCTTCTTTTTATTAATTCCTTCACCTTTCTTGTCTCTCTCTCTCTCTCTCTCCATTTGCTTTTCCTATCCTATTTTTTAATGCTTTGTTTGTTTTTAAAAAGTGAAGATTTTTTTTAGTGCTTTGTTGGTTTCGAAAAAATGATAAAATTTTTTTTTTTTTTCCCGCTCTCCAGGATACTTCACATTTTTTTAATAGTGATACTACCTTTCTAAGTAAGATACTAATTTTGTCACTGTTTCAAAACAAACAAAACATCAACTCTTCGTTTGAGAATTCATAAAACAACGGATTGGAATGGAACGAGTGAATCATAAAGAAATAAAATGAAATGCATTTAAGTAACGAAAAATAATGGAATGAACTTAAGTAATCTAATTTGGATGTTTTATAAAAAGGTAAGTATCCATGTTTAGGAGTAATATAGAGAAAAATTAATGGAATCATGTTATCAAAATATTATTATTTCATTCATATTTGAAAATAAAGGACTGAATGCATGTAAAAAGATATTTTGAGAATTTTAGTGAAAATTTCATCAAAGGAGAGACAGACAAGAGACAAAGGGATTTTAAGAGAGGCATGATAAGGAAGGGACACAAAAAGAAAAGATTGCAAGTGGCGCACTCAAACGATTTTCAAGTGGACAGATTTTTTTTTGAGTTAAAGGATGTCACACATACTAAGCTATTATTAGGAGAAAGTTCTTAAGGATGGCCCTAAGATATTAGTAAAAAATTTTGAACCCGTCGTTTCGCAGATATTACTGAACCTTAAGACAAAGGGGAGGAAAAAAAAACACTTTAGGTCAATGTTTGGAGACAAAAGAAGCACTAAGGACTAAAAAAAGAAAGTACCCTACGGAAAAAAATAAATAAATAAACACAAATTCCATCACAGTTTTGGAAACAAACGAAGGACTAAAAAAAGTAGAAGAAAGAATAATAAAGGAGAGAGAGACGAGAGACGGAGACTGATGAACAAAAGAAGTAGGGAAGAGGTAAGAAAAAGGAAATTTCAAGAGACTCATGATAAGGAAGGGATTCAGGGACACGGAAAAAAGATAGCAACGGTGAGGGGAGGGGTTTGTCAAAAAAGAGAGAAATTGGTGCACTTCAACGTTTTCCAAGTGGACAGATGATCACGTTAGTTTGGTCAGGTTAAATCTGCAAAATAAGCAAAAACCTTGTGGGCTTAAAAACTACTTAATATTTTTAAAAATTCAAATTCGATCACAAAAACCTGCCGAACAGAGACTTGCATGGGGGTAGACACTATTTAGATTCAAACAATTCGGCTCTGGACATATCAGAACTCACAAATACACACCTCAAGAGAAACACTCAGCACGACGGAGCTACTTTTAGTTCTTTGCGTTTGGACTAGCTTTTTGTTAAAAAATTTATTTATTTATTTATATATAAAAAGCTATAAAAAATAATAAAATATAGTAGTTATATCTTAAAATAATAATAATAGTACATTAAAAAAGTTTAGAGTAAAAATTACCAATTAATTTTTACATCTCACATAGATTTAGTAATTGCATGAATTGAATCCACATCCGACAATTTCAATATGCTAGCATTACTCAAGTTCATGTTCTAATTAACCTTTTTTATTATTTATGAGGACTATGGATTTAGGAGAGTTGGTTATTTCTCTTTCATGAGGTCTCTTTGGACCAATTTGATTTTTAATATGGAATCAACTATAAATTGTAAAAAGTTAACATAAAATTTTAACTAAATACTATAAAAATTAAATATATACAATAATTTATTTTTAACTCTATACATATAATAAAAAATAAAAATCAAGGCGCCACGGCCCTTTGGTCCCAATGTAGCTACGACGTCGCAGTTTTTAATGAAGATCAATCTTATAGATTTAGATTATTATTCACATTTATCATTTTTATTCATTCTTTTAAAATATTTTATTAACGAAACAAAATTTGAACTTTATTAACTGTTTGGTTGAAAATATCAGGATTTGAGCTTCCCCTAGTTGCTTGTTGTGGCTGTGGTAGCTATGGAGGAGCAATCACATTCAATGGAAGCCAGATATATGTTGGTTTATGTGAGCGCCCCTTAGTTAGAGTAAATTGGGATGGAATTCACTATACAGAGGCTACCAGCAAGTTCAATTTGTTTTGACCAAATTTCAACTGGAGCCTTTTCAGATCCACACATACCCTTAAAGCATTCGTTAATGAACAATTTAAAAAAAAATTTGATACTACTTTCATAAAGAATATAAAAGTTATAAAAAAAATAAATTGTTTTATTCTTTTCTATAAAAAAATTTCTAAAAATATTTCATAAACTAATGCCCTTAGGGCGTTTGTTAATATTTTCCTTCTGTTTTTTTATTGATTACTTCACCTCTCCTGTCTCTCTCTCCTTTTGCTTTTCCTATTCTATTTTTTAATGCTTTGTTTGTTTTAAAAAAGTGAAGATTTTTTTTAGTGCTTTGTTTGTTTCGAAGCAATGACAAAATTTTTGTTTTTCCCCTCTCTAGTATACTTCACATTTTTTAATAGGGATACTACCTTTCTAAATTAGATACTAATTTTGTCACTATTGCAAAACAAACAAAACATTAACACTTCGTTTGAGAATTCATAAAACAATGGATTGGAAAGGAACGAGTTAATCATAAAGAAATAAAATGAAATGTATTTAAGAAATGAAAAATAATGGAATGAACTTAAGTAATGTTATTTGGATGTTTTTTAAAAAGGTAAGTAACCATGTTTAGAAGTAATATAGAGAAAAATTAATGGAATCATTTTATATAAATATTATTATTTCATTCATATTTTAAAATAAAGGGTTGAATGCATTTAAAAAGATATTTTGAGAGTTTTAGTGAAAATTTCATCAAACCTAACTACATTCTCTTTTATTCCAATTTTGGGAGAATAAATTAAACTTCAAAGTTTTAAAGGAATAAAGAAAAATGAGTATTTCCTTCTACTAATTACATTCTATTTCACTTAAACTTCTAAACAATGGAATCATCTTTGCATTCCCTCCTCTTTCTCTCCTCCCAATTAGGGTGCAAGAAAAGTCTTTTTTTTTTTTTCTTTTTCTTTTTCATTCACTGATCTGTCCACTCTCTTGTCTCGCTCTCTCCTTTTTTTATCTTTCCTCTCCTACTTTTTCCCCCTTTTTAGCTCTCTTTATTTCGAAGAAGGAAAAAAACACTAATTCCGTCACTGTTTTGAAACAAAGGAAGCACTAAAAGAAATTAAAGTACCCTAGGAAGAATAACGCAAATTCCATTGCTGTTTTCCAAAGCAAACAATGGATTAAATTAAAATAAAAAGTAGGAGAACGAATAAAAGGGGGAAAAAAAAGGTGAGACAGACAAGAGGGAAAAGGGATTTTAAGAGACACTTGATAAGGAAGGGACACGAAAAGAAAAGATTGCAACGAGGAGGGGTCAGTCAAAAAAAAGAGAAAATGGTGCACTCAAACGATTTTCAAGTGGACAGATTTTTTTGTGAGTTAAAGGATGTCACACATTCTAAGTTATTATAGGGAAAAATTTCTTAAAGATGGCCCCATGATACTAGTGAGAGATTTTGAACCCGTAATTTCACAGATATTACAGAACCTTAAGACAAAGGGGAGGAAAAAAACAACACTTACGGTCAATGTTTGGAGACAAGAAGCACTAAGGACTAAACAAAGAAAGTACCCTAGGGAAAAAAAAAAACAAACAAATTCCATCACAGTTTTGAAAACAAACAAAGGACTAATAAAAGTAGAAGAAAGAATAATAAAGGAGAGAGAGTCGAGAGACGGAGACTGATGAACAAAAGGAGGAGGGAAGAGGTAAGAAAAAGGAAGTTTCAAGAGACTCATGATAAGGAAGGGATTCAGGGACACGGAAAAAAGACAGCAACGGTGAGGGGAGGGGTTTGTCAAAAAAGAGAGAAATTAGTGCACTTCAACGTTTTCCAAGTGGACAGATGATCACGTTAGTTTGGACAGGTTAAATCTGCAAAATAAGCAAAAACCTTGTGGGCTTAAAAACTACTTCATATTTTTGAAAATCAAATTCGATCACAAAAACCTGCCGATTAGAGACTTGCATGGGGGTTGGCACTATTTAAATTCAAACAATTCGGCTTTGGACATATCAGAACTCACAAATACACACCTCAAGAGAAAGACTCAGAACGACGGAGCTAGTTTTAGTTCTTTGCGTTTGGACTAGCTTTTTGTTAAAATATTTATTTATTTATTTATTTATAAAAACCTATATAAAATAATAAAATATAATAGTTTATCTTAAAAAATAATAATAATAATACATTAAAAAAGTTTAGAGTAAACATTACCAATTAATTTTTACATCTCACATAGATGTAGTAATTGCGTGAATCCACATCCGACAATTTCAATATGGTAGCATTACTCAAGTTCATGTTCTAATTAACCTTTTTTATTGTTTATGAGGACTATGGATTTAGGAGAGTTGGTTATTTCTCTTTCATGAGGTCTCTTTGGACCAATTTGATTTTTAATATGGAATCAACTATAAATTGTAAAAGTTAACATAAAATTTTAACTAAATACTATAAAAATTAAATATATACTATAATTTATTTTTAACTCTATACATATTATAAAAAATAAAATTCAAGGCGCCACGGCCCTTTGGTCCAAATGTAGCTCCGACGTCGCAGTTTTTAATGATGATGAATCTTATAGATTTAGATTATTATTCACATTTATCATTTTTATTCATTCTTTTAAAATATTTTTTTAACGAAACAAAATTTGAACTTTATTAACTGTTTGGTTGAAAATATCAGGATTTGAGCTTCCCCTAGTTGCTTGTTGTGGCTGTGGTAGCTGTGGAGGAACAATCACATTCAATGGAAGCCAGATATATGTTGGTTTATGTGAGCGCCCCTTAGTTAGAGTAAATTGGGATGGAATTCACCATACAGAGGCTACCAGCAAGTTCAATTTGTTTTGACCAAATTTCAACTGGAGCCTTTTCAGATCCACCCATACCTTTAAGGCATTTGTTAATAGATAATTTTAAAAAAGTTTTGATACTACTTTCCTAAAGAATATAAAAAGTTATAAATAATAAAATAAATTGTTTTATTCTTTTTCTATAAAAAAATTTCTAAAAGTATTTCATAAACTAATGCCTTTAGGGCATTTGTTAACATTTTCCGTCTTTTTTTTATTGATTCCTTCACCTCTCCTGTCTCTCTCTCCTTTTGCTTTTCCTATTCTATTTTTTAATGCATTGTTTGTTTTAAAAAAGTGAAGATTTTTTTTAGTGCTTTGTTTGTTTCGAAGCAATGACAAAATTTTTGTTTTTCCCCTCTCTAGTATACTTCACATTTTTTAATAGTGATACTACCTTTCTAAATTAGATACTAATTTTGTCACTATTGCAAAACAAACAAAACATTAACACTTTGTTTGAGTATTCATAAAACAATGGATTGGAAAGGAACGAGTTAATCATAAAGAAATAAAATGAAATGTATTTAAGAAAGGAAAAATAATGGAATAAACTTAAGTAATTTTATTTGGATGTTTTTTAAAAAGGTAAGTAACCATGTTCAGAAGTAATATAGAGAAAAATTAATGGAATCATTTTATATAAATATTATTATTTCATTCATATTTTAAAATAAAGGGTTGAATGCATTTAAAAAGATATTTTGAGAGTTTTAGTAAAAACGCCATGAACTCGAGTTCCATGCAAGTTTTTTTTTTTTTTTTTCCTATAACTCGATTTCATGGAGATCGAGTTCCAAAATGCCACTATAGGCTCCTTAAAACGTCACTATAGGCTCCTTAAAACGCCGTTATAGGGCTTAACTCGATTTTGAAAAAATCGAGTTTCAAAAAAGGGGCATTTTCATAATTAGTTTAGGAAAATGGGCAACTTGATTTTTTTTTTTTTTTTTTTGGTGTAAAAAGGGCAAAAGCCCATTTTCGCCATGAAAATAATGTTGTATTGTAGGTTATTATGTACCCTTATTTAAGTATCACTTATTTATTTTCAAACACCACAAATAAGTTATTGGGCTCTCCCAAATATTTCTTGCCCTATTATTATGTTAATCACAAATATTTCATATCTCATTATCTAAATGGGGTCATGATATAAACTATCACAAAAAGCCCAAAAAACTCATATTTTATCTAATTTTATTATTATTATTATTTAACTAAGCTCAAAACCGGCTCTATGAGCCCAATACACACATTTCATTCTATTTAAAGCCCAAGATACTTGTGCTTGGCAATATTTGAAGAGCCTATGATTCAAGTCCATGGCAAAAAAAATTTATCGATGAAATTCAAATCTATGATCAAAGCCCATAATTTAAATCCATGGCAATTTATTTATCAAAAGCCCAGTTATGACTGGCAATATCAAAAAAGCTTAATTCTTATTAGCAACATTAAAAGCCCAATTATCGCTGGTAATATAAAAAAAAGGCCCAATTCTCATTGGAAATATGAAAAGCCCACATCAAAAGCCCAGTTCTCGCTGGCAACATCAAAAGCCCAATTCTCATTGGCAACATCAAAAAGCCCAATTCTTATTTGCAACATCAAAAACCCAAGATAATTACTTAGCACTATCAAAAGCCCAAGCTAATTACTTGGCACTATTTTATAAAAAGTCTAAGCTAACTGTTTAATACTATTTTATCAAAAGCCCCAAGTTATTAATACTTGGCAAAATATTATGTCATAAGTACTTTACTTAAAAGTCCAATGATGAACAGTACTTTAAGTTCTTAAGTCTATTACTATAATATTACAAACCCATGAAATCTATGGCAATTATCTATTTTCAAAACCCATGGCAATCATCTTATAAAAGCCCATGGAAAATTGTGATTATTTATTTCAGATCATATTATAAACTCATAGTCATTATTTATCTTATATCACAATATTCATAATATTTATTTCCAATACTCATGATTATTATTTATCCTACATGCCCATTATGATTATATATAGAAAAACTCATGAGAATATCACATTATTCCATTATAGTGGTTGTTACCATATTTTATTTGAAACCTCAGGATATTTCCTCTATTTAAAATCCATGGTAAATATTATTCTTAAGAAAATATTGGAGGTCATAATTTAAAAAACCCCATAGAAAATATCATTTAAAAGTAATCCATAACAAAAATTATGAGAAACTATACAAGTTGTTATTTAAAGCTCATGGAAATTAGTACCCAAAACCTATCATAAATATTTATTAAAGCTAATGGATTCATTTTATTTCTACTAACAACTGAAGCCCATATGGAATAAAAATCGATGGCAATATATGGTAGCTTTGTTAATTTTGTAAGGCTCACAATGAGAAAGCAAAAGGATAGGCCAAAGTGGAGAGAACAACCAAGTCAAAGGCCCACCAAAATACTCAGCTCCCATGGCCAAGCCCAACATAAAATCTTAGCCAAAACAGCCCATGTGTGCAAACTAACCCCACTGAAGAACTCCATTCAGTTTTTCCTTCCGCTGGAGGTCATCTCAAGAAGCAATCAAACTCCTAAACCAAATTAGGAGCTGGCCACCTGTCCCACCGTCAACTCTGACATGAATAGTACCATAGGCTGACACCTAAAGGCTAATGGGCAATAAATAGCCCTCTTCTCCAAGTTTTGGTCACAACTCAAGGAAGCCATAACCAAGACCTTCAAGCTCATGAAATCCTCAACCAAATAATTTATTTTATTACTAAAAATATATGTAATTGGTTCATGAACCAAGCCCATGAATCCTAAAGGGGTGTTGAGAACAAATTTTTCACACCACATGGCTTCATTTCATTGGCAACTCATACCACATCAAAATTATCATGATTCAAGCTCATAGCACATCATCTCATTTTTGGCTCATGATCCAAGCTCATAAGTCTCATTGGGCGAATTTTGCAAGTCATGGTTTGGAGGGCCAAGAAGTATGTTCAATAAAGCTCTAGTGGTTCAAAGTTAATAAAGGAAAGCATGTTGCTTAGTGTGTCTTCCCCAGTTCCTTGAACTCTGATGGGTCAGTGTGCAAATAGGTAATATTTGGTAAGCCTCTCATATCACATAACACTCAAAATGATAAAACTCCCAATGCTCTTTACATAAACAATTAATATCCATCATATAATATAAGTTTAAAAATATAATTATAGTATTTCATATAAATTATATTATTATCATCTAAATCAATTCCAAACACATGGCTAAATATATATTAATATCTCATACCTAGCATTAAATGCTCTCCTTACTCTCCAAGATTTTATTAAAATACAAAAAGACTATAATTTCATCTCTAAAACTTCATCAAATATCAACTAACTAGCCTATTACTTACCAAAATTATATATGGATTAAGAGTATAATTTTTCCAAAAAAGGAAACTTAGCCAAAAATATCAACAACAGCTTCGAAAAAAGCTAAAATAGCTCCGGCAGAAGCTGAAATAGCTCTAGCAGAAGCTGCAACAGCTCCAACACATTCTGCAGTAGCTCTAGCTGTAATACCAGAAATAGAAGGATCCCATAAAGATTATCTTACCATCTTTATCCAAACCATGAATTTAATGCCAAAGATGTCATTCAGATGACATCATCTAGCTGTGACAGCAACATTAAAGTCTAAAACTTTTTTCTTTTGGCTAAAAAACAAAAAAAAAAAAAAAAAAAAACCACTTACTTTGTCAAAGATTTTTCCTTATTTGCTAAATTTCCCTTCAACTAGTTGTAATTTAGTTACATGCTTGGCTCTATATATAGAGGACCAAGCCACACACCAAGGGACACCATCCATCCCTCTCACACCCCTTATTCTGAAACTTCATTCATTTGACTACCACATACACATTTTCACACTTCCACATCTCTCTTACAAAATCCCTCTTCATAGATAACAACACAAAACACATATTACAACACCATTATCCGTTACCCATCTTTCCCACACTCCATTATCCTAAAATATCATCATTTTACTGCTCATAAACACATCTCCATCTCTTTCTCTATTTCCCTTGCAATACCTCACTTCTCAGAAAGCAACATAACCAATATCATAACATAAAAAATAACTCCAACAGTAGCTTTTACTACATTTAACCTCCATATGATCTATCTCATACTTCCATATATTTTACAAATACATTCCTCACAAACTACCCATACATATTTCCCACATATGTTTCTATTCTATCTTACAAACATCATATCTCACAAAACATATATATATATATATATATATATTCTTACCATCTCCACACATCTTAAAATATATCAAACACTCTTCCAAGAACTTATTACTAAAAGCCCTTTCTCATGGAAGACATATATTTATAATGCTAAAAGTCATTCTTATGAAAGGCAAAAACTTATAATACTAAAAGCCCTTCTTATGGAAGGCAATATCACTCATACTTGACTAAAAGCTAAAAGAGGATTACATGGAGAAAGTCATTTAAGTACATGATGAAAGGGGATAAACTTAACCAACTAATGCACACAGCTAGACATATTCTTTCTCCCTCCAGTTGCACACATTTTTCCACTTCAATCATGAAGTCACTGTGGAAGTACTCATAATATCATATTGTACCACCGAACTCATTTTATTATGCTGCTGAAATGTTCAAAGTCCACTGCTGTTCTATGGCTGGAGTCACAAACTATGAAGATAAGTCATTATATTTTACCTTCAAACTTATGCTATTAAGCATAATTTATTCATTATCATTATACCACTCAACTAATGTCATTATACTGTTGGAATGTTATTAGCTCATTGATGCTATAAGGCTAGAGCCACAAACTATGAAACTCACTAGCGTTATATGACTGGAGCCACAAATCACATAAAGAACAAAGTGATGCTATACAGCTGGAGTCAAAAACATAAAAGATAAGTCAATGTTTTCTCCATCTTTGAAATTACATTATTAAGTATATGTTAACTCATTATCATTTTACTATTATCTCACCATTTAATAAACATGGTCTCACTAATACTTCATTAATGAACATACATATTAATAAATTAATCTACCACCGTTGGATGTATATTATTCAGACATAAATCACCGATGGACATATATTATTTGAACATATACCAACAATGGACATATGTTACTTGGACATAAACCATTGCTGGTATGCATTATTTGGACATGGACCATTGTTGGACAAACCTTATTATGTTAAACACGAACTATGAATCGCAGCTGCATATGGATTATTGGATTCATCCCATTATTGGACATTTGATACCTAATCAAGTATTTTCTAATGTTGGACATCACTTAATATACATAATAATGACATATCAACTTACCATTTAATCAAAGCTATCATGCTAAACATATTATTTATTTATTTATTTCAATCATTATCATGATTCTAAGACTTTGGGCTTTATCTATTTTGTAGTCTTAAAAATACACCGGAAGCCATTGGTCTACGCGGCCCAACGTCGAGTTCTAGGTCGAACTATCCAAAACAAATCCGGGCTTAGTAAAGTCACACTTCTAATAGAAGACACGTGGCTACGCGCAAAAAACTACCCTCAACAATGGGAAAATTTGGGAACATGTTGTCTGGAAAGCATAAAGGGATCTCTAGTGGAATCCTCTAAAGTGGACTTAAACTTTAACACCTAGCTTTGGGTGTTGAATCCTACTTCCTAGGGTCCAAATCTCAGTTGCAACACTAGAATTCCTCCTTACTACCTACCTTAATCCCATTAGCGGAACACAATATCAAAATTCTTAGCATTTAATGCAAGATTATGCTAATTTTTACCCATGTGTGACATTGCCCAAAGAAGCAAAACAGCCCCAAAAAGAAATCTACCATTTGAGGCCAAATCGTAGGATAATTAAGTCTGTTGTCCTACCCCTAATCAGTCCTACATTTTTTGACTTTTTCTAATCAGTCCCTTAAGCTTCACTATAAAAGGGAACTACCATCAACTCATGGAAGACAACAAATCTTATCATAAAATTCCTCACCCATCATGCTATTTTCAGTGCATAAGTCAGTCCCTTAGTTCAAAAATTAGCCTTTAGTCCACAAATGCTCATATACACTTACCTATAAACATCACATTCCATCTTTTCAGAAAATCCCAGCACCTTAAAATAGACACCAAACCCCTCTGAAATTTCTGATTTTCTTATCACTTTACTTGTGGTTCAACTCTCCCAAAGCTCCTAAATCATTCCCCTTAGCCTACACTCACTTAGCCTTAGACATTCCCATTCTTTTTCTGGTTATTAATAGCCCATAAATGTTTCCTAATCAGTTACAAACAACTATTTACCTTGTCGACACCCGGCCTTGATCTTTGGGCAAAGAAAAAAAAAACCGCCGCCACCGTTGGCCTTCGTTCGACCACCTGCTGTAACAATAGCCAGCGCATGTGCAGGGCTCGTTGGAGGCCCCTTTCGATGTGAGTGTATGGTTTGCACGAAACTTTGGATGCTCTCTTTCTCAGTGGAGGAAGGTAGGTCTACCTTTAGTTTTATGGCAAGAATCTGGGCCAAATTTTAAGGGATTACCAAAGGTGAGTGGAGTCGCCACCAATCATTGGGTTTCTCTAAGGTGTGATTGGTCACCTGTTTCTAGTTGATTTTATTACTAATCCTAGGTTAAGAAAAAGGTCATTTTTCCTAATCTAATGTGGACGGAAAAAAAATCTTGATTCTTAGGTCCGAAAGTTTGGTTATGTGTGGGAAAGGTACTAGGCACCCCACAATACCTATCCAAGGGAAATCCTTTCTTTTGATAAAACCTTAATATTTGGAGATTGGCAGTAAAAACACAATTTCGGCATTGGCTTTTGGGGCTTTGAATGCATGGGGGCTTTGAGGTTTTGGCTTTTGAATGGGAGTGGTCCCAATCTATGCTTTCCTAAGGCATTCGAGCAAAATGCCAGATTTCCACTACGAAAACCCAGCGAGAAGTCACCTTACATTTGCAACAGAAATTAGGCATTGCTAGCATTTAGTGACACAGATCGAGATATTAACACCAAAAAAGGGCAAGCAGGTATATATATACAAGCATCATGCACAATGTTAGCACACAGAGTAGGAAAGTAAATGTCTACATCCCTGGAGCATGGCGCAAAATATAAATGTAGGAAAGTAAACACAGATCGCCATACTCTAGAAATGAGGATGAATGATACACAACATGATATACCTAATATATACCATCTAAGAGAGAAAGAGAGAAGGAAAAGAGGGGTTTAAAGAGTACAAAACCAAAGGGAAAAGCTAAACCCTAGACCTACTAAACGCGGCCGCTCAGCCTGACCGTATGCTTGCATCCATGCCCTTTTTGCTTGCGCCTAAGAGATTGTTCCCTAGCATTGTGTGTCCTCACTCCATGTGTGTACATGCAAAGGCAAAGACAAGAAAAATGATAGACAAGCAATAGAAGGAAAATGCGTAGATAGTAGCAAGAGGACGTAAAGTGAACAAGCAAGATAGATATGGCAAGCATAGAAACAAGGATGTGGGCAAGCAAGCAAAGGAGATAGCAAGCAAGAAAGGCAACAAGCAAAGAAACAAACAATAGGTGGTGTCCACAAGGGACAAATGTAGGTTTGGATCCGATGTCCATAGCCTCATTGTGTTGAAGTATGGATGACACACTAGTAAGCAAGACTCATGCATGGACATGTAAGAAATCATGTAAAGATGCATAGAAAGCCAACGAGTGGCACAAAAAAGCATGGCAAGCATATCATCGTAGGGAGAAGAAAGGAAGAGGTATGCACGAATCAACCAGCATCACGGCGATGCATCCCCAAATGGTTACATCTGAATAAGGCCTCATGGGTGTTAGATGTAACCATAAAACCACAAACCCACTAAGGGAGTCAAACGTGGCAAAGCCTAGAACTAGAGAGGCTAACATAATCATAAATCATAGAAGCAAGCAAGCATAGACCTGCAAATGGCGCAATCCAAATCCTTTGATATAGGCCAAGGTGTATAGACGGTGACAAAGACCATAGGGTCTAGATCATGTCCTAACCAATAGGCCAAAACGCAAGAAAGAAAGATAAAGTGACAAAAGGGCTACAATAGCACATGGTAAGACAAACATAGCCTAGGTCTAGGCACACAAACATGGCATGGAGCGCACAAGCACATAAAAGATGGCATAAAGCAAGCAGAGCATAGATCTAAGCACACCAGCATGTGAAAACGTAGATCTAAGCACACAAATGTGTGAAAATGTAGATCTAAGCACATAAACATAGATCTAAACATAGGCATGTGCAAAACGTGTGTGAGAATGCAAAAGCTTAAAACATAAACATGGAAGAACATGGATCCAAGCATATAAGCATGTATTGATGCGGATCTAAGCATAAAACATGGCAAAAAGTATACGCACACATAGATCAACAAAGCATAACCATAGACATGATATCAAGCATATGAGCATATAACTCTAACATCAACACAAAGCAAAGAGAGGAACAAAACCAAGGAAATGTGGCATAAGACCCTAAGCATGTAGAAACATAGATCTAAGCATAAAACATGGCATAAATGATGGATAAATAGAACATGCTTGTATCTCATACAAACATACGCAGCGGAAAATATAAATGTAAACGGATCTACTTCATACATAAAAGTTAACATGTGCCATGTAAGTTTCAGAATATATGAACAAGAGAGTGTACCTTGCAGCGGTGAATTTCAAAAAAAACTTGAAGATGAAAGGCACTTGGGAATACTTTCAATCTTCACTCCAATTCCACTAACGCCCAAGATGTGTGGTCTCTCAATCAGTTCCAAAGGGAGTATGAAAATGTGTCTCACACTCTCTCTTTTTCTGTTTGAAAACTCTCCAAATTCTCTTCTGAAAATTCTGTATGTTTCTCTCCCTTTGTATCTAACTGATTATCTAATTGGGCCGGCCTTTTGGGCCTTTCCAATTGGGCTTAAGTATGTGGCTTGGAGTGGGACCAAAAGGGACCAATAAGACACTAGCTCCAATGAGTCTTGGGCTTTTCTGTCAACTCTTGACAAGTCCAAAGTTACCATTAACTATATTTAATACCACTATATAAATATAGTTGCACTCTAGGCCTTATTAATAAATTATATCCCAAGACTTTATTATACATGCAACCCCTTCATAAAATATTCATAGTAATACAAAGTCATGAAAGAAGACTGCCACTTTGTATATTACTACATCTTAATTCCTTGAGTACCCGGTTTAATCCTTTAAGTTATTCATCATATATTTATGAAATCCAATTCCATAAATATATACTTTAGTAACTCCTTACTAAAGTGGTTAGGCCCAACTCTCTGAATAACAAACCCATTAAACTTATCTCAAGGGAATATTTTTGTATCTCCGTTAAGAGACTATGAATTCCATCTTAAGAATATATGTTCCATCAACACTAAATGTGGCTGCCCAACATACTGAGATTTTGACCTTAACCATAGATCTCACTCCTGATATATCAAAGCAACCTACACTTCATGATCAGGTCCATTATCCTCTCAGGATTAAGAGTTCATGCAAATATAAGTCGTGAGTTTATTATTCAATTGACAGTCGTTAGGAGAATAATAAATCTCACGCCGGTCCAGTTCAATATGTCTTAACTCTTAAAACATATCAACATATCAACTAGAAATCTCTATTTCCATGATCAAGACAAATCATCTTAGTTGATATGTTATAGTCTTCGCAGATGAAATGCCCAATTTCATCACCGACTACGAACTATAATTTTGAGTTTACAAAGAACTTGTGATTTATATCTTCTGTGACTAAATCACATAAATCACATACTATTGCATCTCATGGACTATATGATAATGTCCCAATATTCATGTTACCATTATTTTCAAATAATAATACAACTTTATTAACCAAAACATTAAGTCATACATAATGTCTTACATAATAAAATACATAGCATCATACAATAGGATTTAAGGACAAATATCCCAACAATCTCCCACTTGGCCTAAACACTATTGTGCACTAATCTAACTCCCATCTCCTCCAAATGTGACTCGAAAGTCCTTTGAGGCAAGGCTTTGGTGAAGGGATCCGCTAGATTCTTTGCACCATCAATCTTTGCAACAATCACATCTCCACGAGCAACAATGTCTCGAATGATGTGATACTTTCTTTTTATGTGTTTTCCTTTCTTGTGATTCCTTGGATCCTTGGATTGTGCAACCGCTCCACTATTGTCACAAAACAATGTAATAGGAACTTGCTCAATTCTTATCACACCAAGATCACAAAGGAATTTCTTGAGCCAAACAGCCTCCTTTGCTGCCTCACAAGCAGCAACATATTCGGCTTCCATGGTGGAGTCCGCAATACAAGATTGCTTAACACTCCTCCAACTTATGGCTCCACCTCCCAAGGTGAAAACACAACCCGACGTGGATTTTCTGAAATCTAGATCCGACTGAAAATCTGAATCTGTATAGCCAATGGGAATCAAATCCTCACAACGGTAAACAAGCATATAATTTCTCGTTCTCCGTAGATACTTGAGAATATGCTTTACAGCTTGCCAATGTTTAGGTCCTGGATTTGATTGATATCGGCTGACCATGCCAACTGAATAACAAATATCCGGCCTAGTACAAAGCATGGCATACATGAGACTTCCCACTGCAGAAGCATAAGGAACTTGTCTCATCGTATTTTCTTCCTCTTGAGTCTTAGGCCTTTGGTCATCAGACAGAGGAACTCCATGTCTAAAAGGAAGTAATCCTTTCTTGGAGTTTTGCATGCTAAACCGTTCTAGAACCTTATCTATATATCCAGCTTGTGACAAACCTAACATCCTATTCTTTCGATCTCGCCAAAGCTTGATCCCTAGAATATAGTTAGCTTCGCCCAAGTCCTTCATATCAAATTGGCTTGACAACCAAACTTTAACCGATGACATCACTCCTACATCGTTTCCAATGAGTAGAATGTCATCAACATAAAGTACTAAGAACATTACTACTTTGTCTTGATGTCTCTTGTACACACATGGTTCATCAAGATTTTGCTCAAAACCAAATGATTTGATTGCCTGATCAAATCTGATGTTCCATGACCTAGATGCTTGCTTAAGTCCATAAATGGACCTTTTCAACTTGCATACCATATGCTCTTGGTTCTTTGCTATGAAACCTTCTGGTTGCAACATATAGATTTCTTCTTCAAGATTGCCATTTAGAAATGCAATCTTGACATCCATTTGCCAAATCTCATAATCATAATGAGCAGCAATGGATAAGAGAATCCTGATAGATTTAAGCATGGCTACTGGCGAAAAGGTTTCATCATAATCGATGCCTTCTTTTTGTGTATACCCTTTAGCCACTAACCTTGCTTTAAAGGTTTCAACCTTCCCATCTATCCCTCTCTTCCTCTTGTAAACCCATTTGCAACCAACAGGTCTAATGCCGTTAGGCGCCTCTACAAGACTCCAAACTTGATTGGAAAACATAGAATCTAATTCAGATTTCATGGCTTGGACCCAATGATGTGCATCTATATCATTTATTGCCTCCTCATAAGTGTAAGGATCCGATTCAGCCTCTTCTGAGATAGCCTCATAAGTTTCTCCTAAACCTATAAATCTCACAGGAGGCCGAACAATTCTCCCACTACGACGAGGCACTTGTGTACTAGACATTTCATGAGTAGTATCATGTGGTGTATCTAATACAACCACTTTTTCCTTAGCTTTATCCAATGGTTGTTGATTTACGGATTCATTCATTTCAGCCAATACAACTCTACTCCTAGGAGTAAAATTATTCATATAGTCATATTCCAAAAATTTAGCATTTGTACTAACAAAAACTTTGTTATCATTTCGACTATAGAATAAATAACCCCTAGTTTCTTTTGGATAACCAACAAGCAAACACACTTCCGATTTTGGTTCCAACTTATCAGGCTTCCCCTTTAGCACATGTGCTGGACAACCCCAAATGTGGAGATACCTCATACTAGGCTTACGCCCACTCCACAATTCCATGGGTGTTTTGGAGACAGATTTTGATGGAACTAAATTCAAAAGATGTATTGCTGTATCTAAGGCATGTCCCCAAAAAGAAATCGGTAAAGTTGAATAACTCATCATGGACCTAACCATTTCCAAAAGAGTCCTATTCCTTCTTTCCGCTACACCATTTTGTTGAGGTGTTCCAGGTGCAGTCAATTGGGATATAATCCCATTTTGAATTAGGTAATCCTTGAAATCCCCAAGAAGGTATTCGCCACCTCGATCAGATCGAATGGCCTTTATGCGTTTGCCTAATTGATTCTCAACTTCAGCCCTAAACTCTTTGAACTTTTCAAAGGCTTCGGACTTCCGTCTCATTAGGTACACATAACCATATCTTGAGTAATCATCTGTAAAGGTGATGAAATACTCATAACCTCCTTTTGCTTGGGTTGACATAGGACCACATACATCCGTATGAACTAATTCAAGCAACTCTTGGGCTCTTCTACCTTTTACATTAAAAGGTCGCTTGGTCATTTTACCTTCCAAACAAGATTCACAAACTGGAAATTCATCAAAGTCCATGGGCTCTAAGAGTCCATCTTTGATCAGCCTTTGAATTCTGTTTGAATTAATATGACCTAAACGCAAGTGCCAAAGATATGCATCATTGGAAGGAAACTTTCTCTTTAATGATTTTACATGTGAGTTAGTATCTAATTCAGAATTATGTAGTTCATGCTTAATAGGAGTTAAAATATAAAGACCATCCACAATATTGCCAGAACAGATAAACATTTTATCCTTCTTTATTACAACATTGTCTTTTAGGATAACACAATATCCTTGTTTACCCAAATAAGTTGCAGAAATTAAATTCCTACGCACATTAGGTACAAACAGACAGTCTTGCAATATTAAAACCCTAAACTCAAAGCATAAATGAACAACACCAACAGCTACAACCGGAATTCTGCTCCCATCAGCCAAAGTTAGAAACAATTCTCCTTCACTCAACTTTCTGGTCTCCTGAAACCCCTGCAAAGAATTGCAGATATGATTAGTACAACCTGAATCCACACACCAGAAATCAGTGGGATTCTGTACCAAACATATTTCAAGTAAAAAAGAAGTTTTCATACCCTTGTTCTTGGCAGCTTTAAACTTTGGACAATTCCTCTTCCAATGTCCTTTCTCACCACAATGGAAACACTTTCCTTTGAGCTTCTTTCCTTTGTCAGCAACACCTAAGACAATTTTCTTACCCTCTTTCTTAGTGAAGTCCTTCTTCTTCTTCTTACCCTTGCCTTTGGGCTTAGGTTGAGAAGTAGAAGCTTCACCAACATTGGCTTCAACACTAGAAGTACCAAGGATGCCTTCCGCCGCCACTAACTCATTCATTAATTCAGACAAAGAATAAACCTTTTTATTCATATTATAATTCAGTCTGAATTCCTTGAATGATTCCGGTAGTGACTGGAGTATCATGTCCACTTGGGACTCTCCATCAATGTCGGCACCTAAAACCTCTAATGTGTTCAGATTAGCAATCATCCTAAGACAATGCTCCCTCACTGAACTACCTTCAGCCATTTTGGTATTGTAAATTTGTCTCATGGTTTCTTGCCTTGCTGAACGGCCTTGCTCACCAAACATCTCCTTCAGACTTAGCATAATGTCCGAAGCTAGTTCTACATCCTGCATTTGATGCTGTAGAACATTTGAGATGGACGCTAGGATATAGCACTTGGCCATTTCATTAGATTTCTGCCAACGATCATATCGTTGTTTTTCCTCAAGAGGAGCATCTAATGAAGGAAAGCTAGGACATGGTTGAGTAAGCACATATTTGTGCTCTTCAGCAGTTAAAACAATGTCCAAGTTTCTTTTCCAGTCAACATAGTTGGATCCAGTCAGTTTGTTTTGATTAAGAATAGAAACAAGTGGGCTAAAAGATGCCATGTTCAAATCTGAAAATAATAAACATGAATATTATAAGTAAATTGGACATTATCTATTTAGCATATAAGCATATAATATGGAACCTTAATAAAACCATAAAATAATATATGCAACGACAACCCAATCCCATGTTTAAAATTCCTTGGAAGCAAGTAAATTATAAACACTATGATTGATTGAGAACTATTCTCATTATTAATGCTATCATGATAACTCTTATCAAACACTAATAACATGCCGTTTCTACTTTAGCCTCTAAGTAATAATGACATAGCTCCGAAGGGAGATTAACATTAAACTTAGTCTAGTGTACACCATTGACTGAATTATATGTGAGTCATAAAGTAACTCCACGGAAGCGTGGTCGTTCTTTATCTAAAAAACACATATTATTCATCATAAAGAAGTTTAACCTGTAGTACCGTGAATCAAACACCCTCCGAAGGGAGTAAGGCATATACGCCAAAGCGAGGTGCTTAATCACACTACAATAAACCGACAATGGAGGCCGTGAGGTCCAACCCTTGTATCTCTCTCCCACTAGATGTTTTAAAATAAAGGTTTTTGCATATAAAACATGCATAATATAATTACACATAGCCTTGATCTTTTATATATGGAAAAACACTTAGAAAAAATTCTGGATCTACAGTTCTCGATCGATCCTCGACAGATTCTCGATCGATCCAGAAAAGTTCCGCGAAGCTCGACAGATCCTCGATAGATCCTCGATCGATCGAGAATCTTTCTGTTTGCTCGATAGATTCTCGACAGATTCTCGATCGATCGAGCTTCGCGAATTTTGAATTTTCCAGAATTTTCCAAAAACAGTTTTTCAACGTTTTCATGTACAAAACTACTATCATACGATCATTATGAACATGAATTGATATCTAAACTGAATATCATTGATGTTATAGCCTTAAAATTCAGTTTAACATACTTAAACTAAAAATTAAACAACATCATAACATCAAAAACAGTTTTCATCAAAAACAATGATTTCAACAACCATGCAGAAAACTATTTTCTAACAACATGAAATCATTGTCATAAATTCTAAAACTCAAAAACATGTTAAACAGATATGTAATGAAGACCGCTCTGATACCAATTGATGGATAAATAGAACATGCTTGTATCTCATACAAACATACGCAGCGGAAAATATAAATGTAAACGGATCTACTTCATACATAAAAGTTAACATGTGCCATGTAAGTTTCAGAATATATGAACAAGAGAGTGTACCTTGCAGCGGTGAATTTCAAAAAAAACTTGAAGATGAAAGGCACTTGGGAATACTTTCAATCTTCACTCCAATTCCACTAACGCCCAAGATGTGTGGTCTCTCAATCAGTTCCAAAGGGAGTATGAAAGTGTGTCTCACACTCTCTCTTTTTCTTTTTGAAAACTCTCCAAATTCTCTTCTGAAAATTTTGTATGTTTCTCTCCCTTTGTATCTAACTGATTATCTAATTGGGCCGGCCTTTTGGGCCTTTCCAATTGGGCTTAAGTATGTGGCTTGGAGTGGGACCAAAAGGGACCAATAAGACACTAGCTCCAATGGGCCTTGGGCTTTTCTGTCAACTCTTGACAAGTCCAAAGTTACCATTAACTATATTTAATACCACTATATAAATATAGTTGCACTCTAGGCCTTATTAATAAATTATATCCCAAGACTTTATTATACATGCAACCCCTTCATAAAATATTCATAGTAATACAAAGTCATGAAAGAAGACTGCCACTTTGTATATTACTACATCTTAATTCCTTGAGTACCCGGTTTAATCCTTTAAGTTATTCATCATATATTTATGAAATCCAATTCCATAAATATATACTTTAGTAACTCCTTACTAAAGTGGTTAGGCCCAACTCTCTGAATAACAAACCCATTAAACTTATCTCAAGGGAATATTTTGTATCTCCGTTAAGAGACTATGAATTCCATCTTAAGAATATATGTTCCATCAACACTAAATGTGGCTGCCCAACATACTGAGATTTTGACCTTAACCATAGATCTCACTCCTGATATATCAAAGCAACCTACACTTCATGATCAGGTCCATTATCCTCTCAGGATTAAGAGTTCATGCAAATATAAGTCGTGAGTTTATTATTCAATTGACAGTCGTTAGGAGAATAATAAATCTCACGCCGGTCCAGTTCAATATGTCTTAACTCTTAAAACATATCAACATATCAACTAGAAATCTCTATTTCCATGATCAAGACAAATCATCTTAGTTGATATGTTATAGTCTTCGCAGATGAAATGCCCAATTTCATCACCGACTACGAACTATAATTTTGAGTTTACAAAGAACTTGTGATTTATATCTTCTGTGACTAAATCACATAAATCACATACTATTGCATCTCATGGACTATATGATAATGTCCCAATATTCATGTTACCATTATTTTCAAATAATAATACAACTTTATTAACCAAAACATTAAGTCATACATAATGTCTTACATAATAAAATACATAGCATCATACAATAGGATTTAAGGACAAATATCCCAACAATAAAGGCACACATATATGTAGATTGGGACAAATAAACATGTGAACAAGCATAAAAGAACATGGATCTAAGCTAAAAACATGCTAGAAACAAGATAAAGCAAGAAACATGTCAAAGAAAGCAATAAAACATATTATTATCATAAAAAGAGCAAGAACATGCTAGGAAAAAGATTTAAAGGTTAAGGGTGTGGATGATAGCTAAAAAAGCTACATCCACACCCTAAACCCCAAATCCAAGATGTAGAACCAAGGAAAGGAAGATTGGGTTCAAAAACAATACCTTGTGTTCTTGGTGGAGATGTAAGAATCAAGAAACTTTGATGTGTTTTTTGAAATATTTTTGAGTGTTTGGAAGAGAGAAAGAAACGTCGAGAGAGGTTGGGCAGAAGGGAAATTTCAGAAAAAATGTATGTCCTCTGTCTAGGGCATGTCTGGGGCTATTTATAGCATGGGCGTGGGCCTTTCAATGGCCGCGGCCTCAATCCTCTTCCTCAAGAACAACCCCCTCAACAACAGTGGCTTCGTTAGCTTCCACTCTTTGTCCACGGCTTCAAAGTCCAAGCTTTCCAAATCTACTTCAGGTTTGTGCTTTGTCAAGTACCTCCTTAACAATTCAAAGCCCTTGAAGTTCCAGTTGAGCAAAACGCCATTGCACTCATCAGTAAGCTGGAAGGCTTGAGCGTCATTATCCCCAGCTATAGAAACCTCATGATTGGCCACCTCAAGTTACTTATCCTTTAGCTCCGTTAGCAACTTCTTCGCCTTAAGAACGTCAATCAAATCCTTGATCTGTTCCTGCATCTAGTTTCCATTATCCATGGTTGTTATCAATTCCTTCCTCAGCTTGGAAGTTTCAAACTCCAGAACATCCACCTTGGAATTAGCCATGGCGACCTTTTCCTCATTGATAAGATACTTGGTGGTAATATGGACTTTTTCTCCCAAGACCTGGTAAAACAATGATGAGGTAAGAGCAACTAAAAAAGAATGATGAAAAGCACAAGTAAAATTTTGACAAAGATGAGTAACGACCAACCATTACCTGGACGAACTTATGAATGTGACAGTTCACCAACTAGTGACAAGGAACCACAGATAAACCCTTCAGCTTGTCGGAGGTAATGATGTTATGGGCTCTCCCCAAGGCAATTGCTGCATCATCCCAAACGTTCGAGTCAGCCTTACTTTTTCCCTTGTCGCTGGCACACGTCCTCTTTGGACGAGGAGTGATCTCCTCGATGGAAACAATAAGAGAAGCCACCTTAGGCTTAGAAGTAACTGTAGTAGACACAGTTTTCTCAACAACCTCTTTCGTAACCTGGGGCCTCTTCTAGCCTATGCTAGACAATGGCTCATTCTTCCTTGCCCTCAGCCTGGCATACATTTCTTGGTTAAATTTGGTCGTCATCTTTACAACGAACATCATTAAGGGAACATCAATACCAACCAACACACACATATAAGTATGTCAACATAGAAAACTTACTCTTCTCTTCTCTAGAAATAGCACAAAGGACATAGGTGTAGACCCTCGATTTTGCACATATAATTTAATCAAGGAAGATGGCTAAAGTGATCATTCATATACCCAAAATTTATAGTTGTATTAAACGCATTAATTCATTCATGTCAAATCATAACAATTATCTCGAGATTCTAATGGTCCTGACGGTATGCCCGATTTCCAAATCGGACCATTGGATTGAAAGATATCGCATGATTAAGTTTACACGGTCTGCATGCATTTTGCTTGGGTAGAACCAACCATACATGATTAATTTAAATTAATTCTAGTTGGTTAAACAATTAAAATTAATTAAGTAATTTTATGATTGGCTGTTGGTTAGTGTTAAAAATGGACTTGCTTGCATGGGAATAAAGTGGATAATTAAATAACAATGAAATTGTAGATAATCAAAACTTTTTGGAATATTTATCTACAAGATAATTATCACCTTAAAGACCTAAATATCCAAAAAAATGGATTAATTTTTAAAATATGGATTCAAAATGCGTCTAAGTGCATATCCCAGCTTAAAATCCTCAAAGAAGGAGTCCAAATTGGACCAAAATTTAAATGCATGTCTAAAGATCAATCAACTCGTCGAAATCCTAGATAGTCTTTGCGTAATTAGAAACGTCCTTAACACGCCTGAGCACAAACGGAATTAGATTCAAAACAAAAGAGGAAAACTTTCATCAAAGAATGACACACAAGAGATGACGCACCAAGCTTCGGGGTCCCCCCACCTACGCTTCAACCTGGGAACATCACCCAAAAATCATCTAAGAGGGTTTCCCAACCATCTCTAGACACAAAAAGTATCTAGATTTCTAATAACGGAAAGATGAGGGAAGGTTAACAATGAGCCTGGATTTCCTATCCCAAGGTACAAGTTCCTAATACCCGAATTCTTTCGATTCCTTTAAATGGTACAGGAACATAAATTCATCTAAATGAATCATGTCCCCCTCAGTCACTATCATCTATATTTCCATGCAACTAATGACGATCCACCAAGAGTTCAGCATGAGCTACCCGGGTGCTTTACCTAAATGATGAAAGAGCTCCATTATGAATGGATGGACGAGGAACCTAAGGCCACTCAGGAAAGTAGCCTCATAAAAACACACCTCCCCAGGAGTGAAGGAACAAGCTTTTTTGTCTAAACAAGGAAGACAAATCCTCATCTCATTAAGAAGACAAAGGGTTTAAAGACGAGGGCGTTGAAACCATTGTGTCAGCTTCTACTGCCTTGTCACTAGATGACAATCCTATGTCTAACTCACTAGAATGTACCTCTACTGACATCTCACGAAGAGATTGAAACCAATCTAAGGATTGATACAACAAAGGGTAAAGGTCAACTAAAGCTAATTCCAAGGCACTATCCCTAGAAGCAAAAAAACCCAACTGAGGGGCAACCACCAGAAGACTCGAGAAAAGCTCCTAAATGAGCAAAAAAGAAAGAAATGGAGGGACAAAGGCGCGTAATTTCAGAGTAATCACACATCAAAAAAGAAGAAAGAGAAGGAAATTCTAACAAAATCAAAATGAAGAAAAGGAAAGGGAAATTCAGGTAGAAGAAAGACACAAAAATCTTACTTAAAAAGAAGAAAACCGAATCGGCCTAAGCACAGAGGGAGAAAGAAACGCAAAAATGGAAGTTCAGAGCAAAAATGGAGTTTCAAAGTAGAAATGGAGAGAGGGAAAGAAAGAGAAAAGCTTTTAATGGCTTCCAGAAAACCAAGACGCAGGAAAACCAAATGCCTTAGTGCAGAATGCGCCAACATCTAGCCAATCAAAACGTGACACATGGCCATGAAGCATGCAGTGCCGTTACATCACATTAAATGCGACAGACGTGGAATCCTATGAGTCACGTTTGACAGAGGCCGACCCTTCATATTCCTTAGACCATCAAGATAGCTAATGATGACCACAAAATAAGGGGCAACTAATGAGTTGGGAAATTATCTTCGTCCATATAATGCAGTAGACGACCAAATCGCCATAAATAAGGCATTCAATACGGAATCCGTTACAGTTGGACGAAGCAACGAACATAACAGCTTAGAGACATCCAGTTTACAACATTAAATCATCATAAGCGTTACCTAGACAAGCAATTAAGCCACCATTAAGGGGCCCGAACGGCTAAAAACGCAAAGGCATATATAAACCACATCAAACCTAGACCAAGGTTACAATTTTCATACACCTATCATCTCAGATATTCAACTACTGCTCTCTTCACATCTAACTTGGCTAGCACCACACTGGTGACCTATCCGTTTTGCTTTCTTCTTGTCTTGTAGGCACCCTGGGAACCATCTGGACGACCACAACTACTGATGAATTTGGCTTTATCAAGTGCAAATAAAGTGTTTGTGAAAATGTAAATCATATGAGTGTGTATAAAATGTTTCTAAAAATGTCTGAATGCATGTATTTTTTTTTTTTTGTATGTTTTTATTATTTATAAATGCTTTCTCTTGGACTTTCCCTCTTAACAACTTGTAATATGTGATATCAACTAACTAAACTAAGTGACATAGTTTAAGCATGCTAATCAATTTAGTGTTTTTTCTCTTTAAAAACCATGCTAATTAAATATTATTTACTATTCGATTTATAAACTTATTTTTTAGACATAATTTTAGTATAAAAACTTGAAAATTAAATATTTGATTAATAACATAGCTATTGATCTTTAATTTTTTGAAAATTTTGCAAGCATAGAGAATTTAAGAAGAAAATGTAATTCAATGGTAGATTTTTCAAAAATCACATTCAATAAAAAATATATTAAACTATTTTGAGAAACAACTATATTGAATAGAATTATAGTTAGTCACTATAACCTTTTTTTGTTAGTTAGTAGTTAAACTTTATAGATAAACTTTGATGTGCAAAAAATCAGCAATTGAGCTCCTCGTCGTAATGGATGGACGAAGCTGTGATTAAGGTCGTCTCTGTTGGAGGAAAACCTGCAAAATGAACTCGGTTGAAGAGTAACACACCAGTGTGGCATTAGCGAAACCGCCTCCGGTGCTTAAGTCAGTAAGGGAGAAAGATTTTAGAGAGAAATAGACTGAAGAGTGATTTTTGTAGAGTATTTGTGTGTACCTTTCACTTCTGTTGATTTTTATTTTATAGTTGTGTGCCTCATTAATGGGCAATGAATTACTGTATTTATGCTCAACAGCTAATGTGTTACAAAATCTTGGTCTGCAGTTCACAACTAATTCTATGACCGATGCTCCATTCGTTACATTTTGTCATCAATGAGCATAATAAATGCATGATATTGTCTCTTCGTTAATGACAGTTTTAGTTTAATGACGATCGTAAAATTCTAACTCATCAGTTGCCAGCTTGTTCGAATCTTCATCTGTTGGGTGAGATGAGCACATATTCGTCTGACGCTTCGTATTCTGTGTACTGGGCATTTATAACGAGTTGATGTTTGACTAGTTGAGTGCCACGAGTACGATCAGGATGTGTTCGATGTGCAGACACTTCTCGGTTTTCCCACGCGTGTTATGGTCACTTATTTCACATTTTTCCCTCTTGTCTCCCTTTCTCTGTAATCTTTCCTTGTTTAGTTTTCGTTTTAGGGTTTGTTTCTCCTTCAAGCTTCCTTTCTCTATCCTACATTCCTTAGTAAGTTCTTCGTACTCCTGCTTCTTTTTCTGTTCTTCCATGGTAGATTACTCTTCTGTTAGGGTTGATTGTCCTTAAGTAGCTTTTCTTTTTGCTAGTTTAGGTTGTTTGCTTAAGGCTATAGAAGGAGAGTGTCTCAAGTGGGTCAGTCACTTTGTGGGGGAGGACTGTCCACATAATTTTGTCTTTTCTTCTTTATTCCATTTGGTTTCCCATTCTACTAGGGTAGCTAGGTCATTGAAGATGTTTGAGGTTAGGTCTAGTGAGTTGGAGATAGGTTTATCCTCGTCTGATGACCGTGTGATTTCTGAGGTTACTTCCCCTTCCACCCCTTATAAAGCTTAGAACATCTCGTGTTCCCTCACAGGAAAAGATGAGAAGTGGATTAGGGATAGGTTCTAGTTTCTTGATTCAGTAAGGATTAGGATTCCAAGTGACGAGGATAGGGCCTATCACTCTTATGCTAACGAAGTTTTTTTCTATGAGGCAGACTTTACCAATGGTTTTTGTTTCCCTGCTCACCCTTTTGTTAGGGAACTTTTTTCTTATTTGCACCTTGCTCTAGCACAGTTAGTGCCAAATTCTTGGCGGATCTTCATTTCTTGCATGGTGGTATGGATGTCTGCCAATAACGGGGATGTCATCAAGAAAGATGAATTCCTTCATTTTTATCGTCTCAAAAAGTCCAAAGACCCTGGCTTCATTTTCATAGGGTAACACTTGTCTACCCATCGTCTCTTCGAAATTGGAAGCCGAACTTCTTTTTTGTTTCTAGAAGTGGTTAGGAGTTTATCCCTGGTAAGGACTTGGACGAAGCCCCCAAGTTTTTTCGTAGTTATGGAACCCCCGTGTCTAGTGCATCTTTCTGTTGTTTTTCATTCTTTGTGAATGACTGTGGTATGTGACATACTTGTGTTTTTGTTTGCAATTTCCCAACATTCTCATTTGAAGAAGAGACATCAGTGTCGTGCTGAAAAAGTAAAGGAATATTTGGAGACTGTTAAGGACTTTGACGAACTCGTCTCTCCCCAATCGTTGTTTCTTCATTTCCTAGGTCTAGAACCATCAAGTAAGGTTCGGAGAAATCTCAAATTTGTGAAAAAGAGTAAGTGTTCCATCTTCTCTTCTTTTTCTTTTCTTCTTCTCTCTCTCTCTCTCTCTCTCTCTTTTAATATAGTCTTTTTTTCCCCTCAAGAATGATGACTAGATTTAGCAAGCAAAAATTGGTTGAGGCTCAAGAGAAGAAAGCCAAAGATGGCCTCGTCAGTGGCCTTCTCTCAAAGAAACATTTGAAGTTAGGGGATGTTTCCAAGGATGATCCTATGGTGACTCTTCCTTCTATCCATTCTCCTGCTAAGTGTCCTGCCTCTCCCACCTCATTTCTAGAGGTAATTGCCTCTACTAAAGAGGAGATTAAGAAGAAGAAGAAGAAGAAAGTTGGTGGCAAGCCTTTTCTTCCTTCTTGGAATGATGTTGTTGCTACTCTGAATTCTCATGAGGCACTCTCTGTGGATGATCTAAACCCTTTGATGGCGAAGTTGTCCAGTGAAGTAATGTCATCTCACATTCAAAAACTTGTGAAGGTATGTGTTGATGAAGTAGGTTGCTTTTTCTTTTTTGTTTTGCTTTTTGCTAAGAAATATTTTATGTGTAGGCCCTTGGGGAATCTTTGTTCGTCTCCGAGAAGCTTCTAGACTTGGAGAAGAAGGTGTCCACAGCTGAGCCTATGGTCAAATCCCTTTCTGTAGAGAATGAAACACTGAAGAACAAGCTCGCCATCCTTGTTGTTAAGGCTAATAATGACAAAGAACGCGTGGCGGCCTTGGAAAGAGTCTTCAAGTGGAGAAGGACTTTTGTAAGCTCAAGGATAAGCAGATGGGAGATTTGCAGCTCAAATTGTAGAAGGTTGGGGCTATGGCGGTGCGGGAATTCAAAGACTCTGACAAGTTGTGTGGGTACTACGTGGAAGGCTTCGGTCTTCTCAAGAAATGGATGATAAAGCATCACCCTGACTTGGACCTTTTTAGTTTGGTTATTGTTGATGTTTAGAAGAAGCTACTGTATAATCGTCCTTTTAAGGCTACAGTTGAAAATGTGATGGAAGAAGCCACAATCATTGTGGAGGTAACTGAAGCGGCCGCGCCCGTAACTCTTGTAGATCCTACTCCTAATGAACAGTAATTTATCCTTCTTCTTTTTTTTTTTTTAATGGAAACAATATCTTCTTATGGGTTCATTGTTTTGAGCAATTCACCTAAACAATTTCTTTGTGCCGTATGTTTTGGGCATAGATTCTCTCTCTAACAATGATAAGTAGATTTGTGAACTTCACGCTTTATCTGTAGTAAACAAACTTTTATGCTTGGTTGTGTTTAGACAACCTTTAATGACGATATTATTTTCGCTAAAACAACCTTTTACACTTAGCTTATGTTTGAACAGCTTTTCATTTTTAGTTGTGTTTAAATAACTCATTATTGAGTCATGTTTGAATGATGATCTTAGTTGTGTTTGAACAACTTAGCATTTCTTAGCTGTGTTTGAACAACTTTTTATTAAGTAATATTTGAATGACGATGTTAGTTGTGTTTGAACAACTTAGTATTTTAAGTTGTTTTTAAACAACTCTTTAGTAAGTCATGTTTGAATGGCGATCTTAATTGTGTTTGAACAACTTAGTATTTTTTAGCTGTGTTTGAACAACTTTTTATTGAGTCATGTTTGAATGACGATGTTAGTTGTGCTTAAACAACTTAGTATTTTTTTAGCTACGTTTGAACAGCTTTTTATTGAGTCATGTTTGAATGACAATCTTAGTTGTGTTTGAACAATTTGTTATTTTTAGCTGTGTTTGAACAGCTTATTTATTGAGTCATGTCTATATGAGTATGTTGCGTTGTACTTATGCCTTAAAGCCATGGTATTGAAGCATCTTTAGGCTAACCATTTTTTGTTTATTCACGCTTGAATGATGGTCGTATTAGTTGTGTCTAAACAACTTTTAATTTAGTTGACTTTGGTAGTTGTGTATTAACAACTTTAATGGCTATGATGCCATTAGTTATGTATGAACAGCTTTTGATTTGAAATTTTAACAATGGAGATCCTTGGGATGTCTCCAAAGGATAACTCCTAAGTGTTGCACATATTTTTATTGATAAATAATTCATGGATAATCATTGATAAATATGCATGGATAATGCTTTCATGTATTATTGACCTATGAATGATGAAAGTAATAACTGTCGTACATACTGATAAGAAGATTAGGCAGCTTGATATGTAAAATATTCCTTACTGGTAGTATTTCTTCAAGTGTTCTATGTTCCATGGTCGAGGAAATTCCTTGCCGTTTAAAGACTTTAGGTAGTAAGAGCTTTCTCTAGAGTGACGAATTACTTTGTAAGGGCCTTCCTATGCTGGTCCTAGTTTTTCTTGGGATGGGTCCTTTTGTTGCCTATGATATCTTCCCAAGGACAAGGTCTTCTGCGTTGAACCATCTTACCTTGACCTTTCTATTGTTGTATTTGGCCATTGCTTCATTGTGTTTGGCCATTCGCTTCATAGCTTCTTTAACTTCATCAATTAAGTCCAAGTTGCTGTTAAGCTCCTGCTAGTTCTTTTGATCTTCATAGATTTTGACTCGGAAGCTCGTCAATCCCACTTCCACTAGTATGACGGCCTCAGTGCCAAATGTTAGTCTGAATGGTGTTTCTCCTGTTGGAACTCTTGTGGTCATCCTATATGCTCAAAGGACATTTGGTAGTTCTTCAAGCCATGCCCCCTCAAGCCGAGTTTTGATGACTTTGAGCAAGTTTTTGTTCGTCACTTCTATCTGCCTGTTGGCCTAAGGGTGTTTTAGAGAAGAGTAATGGTTCTTGACTCCTAATTCTTGGCAAAATTTTTGAAACTTGGGATTGTCAAACTACTTTCCATTAGTTGATATTATGACATGTGGGACTCCAAACTTGTACATAATGTTTTTCCATACAAAGCTTGTGACTTTTGCCTCAATTATCGTCGTCATTGGTTTTGCTTCTACCTATTTTATGAAGTAATCAATTGCGACGATTAGAAATCTGAGTTGCTTCTTCCCTAAAAGGAATGGGCCCATAATGTCAATCCCTCATTAGGCGAAAGGCCATGGCGAGGATATGGGTGTTATTGTCTCTCCTGGCCTCACCTGGCCATTTGCTAAGTGTTGACACTTATTGCATGCTCTGACGATGTCGTGTGCGTCCTTCTGTAAGGTCAGCCAATAATATCCAGCTCTAAGCGCCTCTTGCTAAAGATCTTGCCCTAGCATGATTTCCTCTTGTTAGATACTGTTAAGTAAAGGTACAACTTCTCTCCCATCACTGAAGGGCTTAATAATGGTGGTTTTGTTAAGTAATCTTTTAATTTGGAAAGGGCTTCTTCGCACTCATCAGTCCATTGAAAGTCCCTTTTTAATACCATGAAAAAGGGCATGCGCTTGTCTGTTACCCTATAGACAAATATGTTTAGGGCTGCGACCTTTCCTGTCAAGCTCTGAACCTCATTCACTGTTTTTGGTGATTTAACCTTGATTATCACCTTTACTTTGTCTAGATTTTCCTCTATACCTCGTTGGGACACTATGAATCTCAAGAACTTTCCTGAAGCAATAGTAAAAACACACTTTGCTGGGTTTAATTTCATATTGTACTTACGTAGTGTGCTGGAGGTTTCTTTTAGATCATCCAAGTGGTTAGCTTTATCCTTGCTTTTTACCAACATATCGTCTACATATACTTCCACATTCCTTCCAATTTAGAGAGAGAACATGGGTTCACCAATCTTTGGTATGTGGCTCCTGTGTTCTTCAATCCAAAGGAAATAACTTTGTAGCAATACAACCCTTGGCTGGTAACAAAAAAGGTCTTCTCTTGATTTTCTTCGTCAGTAAGAATCTAGTTATATCCAGGAAATGCATCCATGAAACTTAAGAGCTTGTGTCTAGCAGTTAAGTCTACCAGTTGGTCAATCCTCGGCAAGGGGAAGCTATCCTTTAGGCAAGCTTTGTTTAGGTCTGTGAAATCGAAACATATTCTCCATTTGCTATTGTTCTTCTTTACCATTACCATGTTTGCTAGCCAATCTAGGTAGAAGACTTCCCTTATGAAATTAGCTTCTACTAACTTCTTTACTTCTTCAGTTACAGCTTTGTTGTACTCTGGTGCAAATATTCTCTGCTTCTGCTCTACAGGTTTGTATTCTGGGTTGACGTTGAAATGATTCTGTATGATCTTCCTATCAATTCCGAGCATATCCTCATGTTTCCAGGAGAAAACATCTTGGTTTGCCCTTAAGAAGAAAATCATATTCTCTTTCTCTAGAGTTGGGAGCCCTGATCCTATCTTCAATACCTTCGTCAAATCTCTTGGGATGTTCTCAACTTCTTGTGGTGTTTCTGATGGTTCGAGAATGGGCTCTGGTTCATTGATCATCCACGTGTGGTTCTCCCCAGATGCTAAGGCAGCTTGGTAGAACTCTCTTGCCAGAATTTGGTCTCCTCTGATTTCTTCTACTCCATGGGCTGTTGGAAACTTCACCTTCAAGTAATATGTTGACGTTGCTGCTCTTAGCCTATTAAGTACAAGTCTTCCCAAGATAATGTTGTATGTTGAAGGGCAATCAACTAAGTGGAAATCAATTTCCTTGGTGACCTATGCTGGGTAAGTGCCTGTAATTACGGTTAGAGTGATGATGCTTCTAGGGACAATTCTATCCCCTGTAAAGCTTACCAAAGGCAAGGTGAAAGGCCTAATCGTTTTCTTATCCAGTTTCATCTGCTGAAACGTAGGCAAGTATTTGATATCTGCTAAGCTTCCATTGTTAATGAGCACCCAATGGATGTTGAATTCTTCTACTCTAAGCATGATTACCAGTGGATCTTCATGGGGTTGCCTGATGCCACGACCGTCTCTCTCTAAGAAAACAATATCAGGCTCATCATTCTTTGGCATCTTCATCGAAGGGAGCCACGAATGGACACTATTTATTTCTCTCCTATAGGTGTTTTTCAAGGACTTTGGTGTTTTGCCTGCCATTAGTCCTCCCTAGATCATCTTTATTTCTCCTGTAAGAGGTTTGCTATCTCCTGCTCCCTGAGTTCTGTCTTGATCATCTTTCCGTTGGTATCTGTGGGGCTCTGTTTTCCTAAATACCATGAAACAGAACCTTCAGTTACAACTTTCCTTGCCGAATCAAAGTCTCCACTTGATCTTTCAAATGCCTACACTCATCGGTGCGATGCCCGTGGTCTTGGTGGAACCTGTAGTACTTGCTCTTGTCTTTTCTTTCTGCTGGAGTGCTAATTGGCTTCAGCCATTACAAGGAAGGATCGTCCCTTATCTGCTCAATTGGCATTATTAAATGAGTAAAGTTAGCAAACTTTGGCTTCCTGTCTAAAAGTTCCTTCTTTTTCCCTATGGTCTGCCTAACACTTTGTGTCTCTTTCTTTTTACCATGATTCCTGCTTGTTTCTTTGTCTCTCTTTCTTTTTCCATTCATTTCTTTTGCGAGCACCGTTTCTTTTGCATTCATGTACTTCTGAGCTTTTCGGAGCAACTCTGCAAATGTTTTTGGTGGACTTTAAGTGATTGAAAAGAAAAAGTCCCCAGAGCAGCAACCTTGCTTGGAAAGTTGTTAGGATGACTTAATCTTCAGCTTCGTCTACTCATTGAATCGGGTAATATACTGTCTTAGTGATTTTCCTTTTGCTTGTTGAATATTGAGAAAGTGGTCAGTTGGCTTCTTGTGTCTTTGCCCTCCAATGAAATAACGAACAAAACCCTTGTTGAGTTGTTCAAAATCTGCAATAGTTCCTAAAGGTATCTTGCTGAACCATATTCTGGCTGCTTCCTTTAGAGTTGTTGGGAATGCCCTACACATCACCTCTTTTAGGTCATCTGCAATAGCATCAGTGTCTTGAATGATTCAATTTGATCTAACTGTGGGAGATGAAATTTCGATAGGAGGGGACAATTCTGTACTTCAGTAGTAAATGGTGAGTCCATCCTTCGAATCATCCCATCCAAGTTCTCCCCGCCTTTGTCCTTCATGGCACTTTTTAACTCATCCATCTCCTTCCTCATGTTGCGAAGCTCATTCTCCATTTTGAAAGAAACTTCTCCTGAGGTTCTGTTTCGCCTATTGGCTTGAGAGTTTGATTTTTCTTCATTCTGGTTTTCACCTGTTTGCCGATGTTTTGCGTTTTGGGATTCCATTGTCTTTCGTAGCTCTTCATTCTGGCAAGTCAGCTCTTTCACATTAGCTAGAAGGGCCTGGATTTGTTGTTGTTGCACAGCTTCTTGCTATTATGCGATTTCTGATTCCATCTCGTACTTCAAGGAACTCTTTTGTCACTAGGAAAGATGGCTTGAATGATTAGCAATCACCACAGGCGGCGCCAAACTGATGATGCAAAAAATCAGCAATTAAGCTCCTCATCGTAGTGAATGGACAAAGCTATGATTGGGGTCATCTCTGTTGAAGGAAAACCTGCAAAATGAGCTAGGTGGAAGAGTAATGCACCAGTGTAGCGTTAGCCAAACCGCCTCCGATGCTTAAGTTAGTAAGGGAAAAAGATTTTAGAGAGAAATAGATTGGAGAGTGATTTTCGTAGAGTATAGCACGGGATTTTCGTCGATTTTAGGTGTCAAATTTGTAAGCATTAGATCAAATCGACGATCTAGATTAATAGAATTGCACACCGTGCAAAACCTTAGGTATTACACCGGATTTCAATCCTCCTCCAACGATTTTTACATGAACAGTTATCTAAACGCATACGTCAGTTTGGTTGCTTCAGCAAAAATGCAAATAAACCAAAAATCATGTGAGCTTATACCTTAGTATATTTTTATAAAAGGTTTTATTAACGAATGTGTAATGGGTATATATATTAGTAAATCATTTTAGAAAATATTTTATGGAAAAATGAAAATGTGATTAATTATTTTAACAATTTTTTTTTTTTTTAGAGAGTTTCAACCTATGGCGTTCGTTCCTAATGATAGCTCTTTATCATCATACCAAGACACTAATTAGTTTTTTGTGTAGGCAGGTATTGAACCTCAAATTTCTTATACAACCATCAAAGACTCTACCAGTAGAGCTAACGAGAACCCACATCTTATCAATTTTTTCAATTCTCTATAAAAAAAATATTTTCCTAAAATTGATGATTATATCCTTCACCGAATTGAACAAAATAAATATAAATATATATATATATATATATATATATTACAATAACAAATGTTAAGCCCACAATGTGGGTTCCAGTTAACTCAACTGGTAAAATCTTTGATGGTTGAATAAAATATCTAAGGTTCAATTCTCGCCTACACCAAAAACCGATTAGTGTCTTAGTCTCATAATAAATGAGCTATTATTAGGAACGGATGTCATATGTTGAAACAAATACTTTTTTTTTTATACAAGATAAAATTTCTACTCTAACCTAATCTAAATGTATATGTGTGTAAAACTCCCTCCTGAAGACTTAAACCTCGGCCCTTGCTCCCACACCCCACAAGCACTTATACTTTTGGAGTGACCACCGCACCAAAGGTGTGCAGTGGTTATTGAAACAAATACTAACTAAACTAATTAACATATGGAGTAGTAAATTAAATTATCTGTTTATACATAAAATTTCATTAAGTAGAACGAATTATTGCATAAAGAAAAAATCTTATTATTTTCAAATATAATAGTAATGTCCTTTATATTTTATTTTTCTTCCGTTAGATTAAAAATATTTCATTTTTCTAATTTTCATTTAATTTATTTTCTTCCTTAGCTTCTGTTTTGCTTTTTATATGTTTTGAATCCTAAAAGGCATTGATAAAAAAAAAAAAAAAAATGTTTCTATTTTCTTAATAAAGTTTGAAAAAGAGGAAACGAGATGTTTACAAATATCACCTTGGATTTTTCCGTGAGTGTTAATTTAGCATAAAAAGTTTCAATTTGAACAATTAATTCACAGATGGTAAGTCTTCTCAATTAATTCACAGTTAATTTAGCATAAAGTTTTCTCTTACTATTGCAATAAACAATGGAATGGTTTGTTTTTATACATGATGCGGAACATAATTCTTAATGTACAACTCCTAATCTACACTTGACGATATCTCTTTATACTTTTTCTTTATACATATCTTATTTGTTCTTGATATGACATGTTTTACTTCATAAATTATAGGCCTGAAATAGGTTTAGATATTCTAACTCAAGCTTAAATACTACCGAAGATTTACTCTAGCATAGTTATACGAACACAAATTTTATGGTCACATGACATAATGATTTTGACTTGAGGCTAAGGAATTTTACTCTTCAAGTCTTTGTTTAGTAATTACATAACTAATTGGAAAAGAACACTGACAAAATTTTAGGAAAAACTTATTAAATAAAAAAATTATAATATTTTTAATGGATTGAACTAAATATGATCATTTATAGATTAAATAGACAAAAGTAATTTTTGAGGCCAACCCCAAGTAATATGTTGAGTTTAATACATGATGATGATTCCTATTTTCATCTTAAACCCGGGGTTGAATAAATAAGAGATGAGCTTATGAGAAGGCTGTTTAGTCTTGGAGTTCACAAAAATCTAGGTTAAGAATTGACCCCCTGTTTTCTTGATTCATTCACAAAAATTCTAACATGCCAAAAGGAATGCTCAATGTTTCAAGTTGGTATGAATTTTTGTGGTAAGGCTGCTACAGATAGGATAGGAAAACAAATCAATAATGGAAATTGATGATGCCTAAATCCACTAGTGAGCTGCACGGTCCTCACAAGAACGGAATAAGAACTTGCAAATGATAAGAGAATAGACCTTGCAGAGGGCACCGGTGTGGTACCTGCCAAAAACCCTCCGAAGGTCAAGTCAGAAATCTCTCTTTCCCAATTTAGAGTGCTCGAGTCGAATTAATTGTGGCGTATCTTGGTTTGTGAGGGTTCTGGAGTATTTATAGTCGTGTAGAGTATCCTTCCTTTGGGCCTAAGCGCATAGATCAAGCGAAAAACCACAGTAGCTCCAATGGGCCCCACATGGGCCGCAACCATGTTCCTGTAACGGGCCTTGGGGGATCAGCGCAAGCCATGTACAACACACACCGTCCACAATGAGCCCATCACGTATTTTTCATCTTCAGTTGCCCCCCATTCCATGAATCCGTCCCCCAATATGACGGGTCCTTGGAATAAACCGCTCAGTGATCCACATGACGGATACATGGAATAAGTTACTTGGTTCCTATACATGACGGGTCCGTGGTAAAAACTGCTCGGTTCTACACATGACGGGTACATGGAATAATTGCTCAGTTTTGTACATGACGGATTTGTTGCATAAGTAGATTTGTTATCCTAATACCGCAGTGCATGACGGCTCAATTGGATGGCTCGATCCGTTCTCGTCGATCCGTCATAGGCTTGCTGCTAACAAACCATCAGGTTGGAGTGGAGTCATAAATGCTTTTGGGGACACGTGGTGAGCCTTGGTTGATGGCTTGCTGGAACCGAGGTGCCTCTTCGGGGGTCGCGCTGCTCCCCCTATATATATATCATTTGTTCCTGTCATTTTCACATTTTGGAGAAATTTTTACTGATCAGAGCGCATCCGTCCTCTCTGTGAACATACGCATACATTCCAACCGTCCAGTCACCAAGTCAACTTTCTCCCGTCGTCTATATACTTGTAAGTCTACTTTTACTCCTTCCACCCCCTTTTAATTTAAACGCTGGTCCGTTGTCAGTATAGATCTAGAGTCTTAGGTTTCCCTCTCCGTCATTTGTAGGTGTCGATGTCTAGTGAGGCTTCCAGCGGTCAATCTTTTGTCCGTGAGGGAGCGGGCTACGAGGAGGTAAACCCGTCAGGTCAGGGAGACCGGGGTACCTCCGTCGAGGAGAGAGAACCGTCATCCAGCTCTCCTTCCTTCACAGAAGAGGAAGGGCGAGGAGAAGACGGGTCGGAGTACGATTCTAATGAGGAAGTAGAAGTAGATCCTTCCGTTCAGTCTGTACTCGGCCAGGACGGTTTAAGGAAGTTTGTTTTGCTTCCCGAGTGGACGGTGAACCACTTCACTTCCACCATCAGTCCGTCACACTTCAACACACTTAGGGAAAAATATCAAATACCCAACTCAATAGCCATCCGTCTACCCCTTAAGTCTGAGACGTGTTATCACGAGGGATTGGAGGACGTCGGCGTGTACGAGCAAATGCTCAAAGCAGGCCTTCGCTTTCCGCTGAGCGCCTTGCACCGTCGTCTACTCCAGTATCTGGGGGTATCCGTCACCCAGATATCTCCAAACGCCTGGAGGGTCTTCCTAAGCGTTGAAGTTCTTTATGGCGTCATGTCCAATGGGACAAGACGGTTAACAATGGAGGAGTTCTTCAATTGTTACCGTCCGGATGAGATTGCAAAATCAAAGGGGATGTACAGTTTCGTGGCGAGAAGCCCGTTACTTAGGTTGGTGTCCGAGACCCCCGATTCGAACTGCAACTGGAAGAGTAGGTTCTTCTTCCTACAGGGGGACGAATGGATGGGTCGTCGGGACGACCCGGATTTTACGCCCATCGATAAGACATGGGGCATAGTTTCTCCGTATGGTATGAGTCTTGCACTTGTGTCCGTCACCCATATTGCTTTCTCTGTTTTATTATCTGTTTAACCCTACCGTCTTCCTATTGTAGCTCGGAGACGTACGGACATCACCGTTGAGCAGTTTGGCTTTCTTGAGACTATTTTTCAGAAAACCAAACTGTCAGAGAGGACCTGGGCAAAGCTCGTCACCCTAAACACCATTCATTGGTATTGTGACGATCCAGAACCTTCGGAGGCGGCAATTAAATATGACGAGGGAGTAAGAAAACGTAAGCCAACCATCTGAATATGATTTTGGTCTGTTCATTATCCGTCCATTGCTCTAACCGTCCACCTTTTGCAGAGATGGACGATGCTAAGAGATGAGCTCTTATTAAGCAGCAAGCTGCGAACAAGAAGAAGACTGTGGGTGAGGTTCCCCCCAAGGCTCCCCATCCGTCCGGAAAAAGGGGTCCAGAGCGGACCGACCGTCCGAGCAAGAAGCAATGACTGGTGACGGGTCTGCCAGCAGTTCAGGGCGAAACACCGCCCACTCAAAAGCTGGGTGTAGGTAAGGGGAAAGGTCTCATGACCAAACCCCACTCCGTCTTGGAGAAGGCTCCCGTCCTACTTCGTGAAGACTCGCAGTATGCTCTTACCCAAATAACCTCCGTCATAAAAGAGGAGGATTATGAGGATCTAGGCAATCACGCGACGGAAGCAATGGGGGAGACGGCATTGTTCAGCCTCACCCAGGTATCGCATCCGTCCACTTACTTCTTTGCTTTGATTTGTCTTGTTCTCGCGATTAACTGTCTTTATTTGATGCAGACGGTGCTAATGGCAAAGGGGCTCATGGACCGTTGCCTGGCCCGTGAGGCATCCTTGGAGTGGGCATGTTCAAAGGTTAAGGAATTAAGGGAGGAGGTGGACGGGCTGAACTTGTGGAAGCTCCGTCATGAACAGAAACTGAAGACGTCCGAGCAGGCCAGGGAGGAGTTGGAGAAGGAGGTTAACTTCTTAAGGGAGAAGGTGAAGGGCCATGAAGACGACATCCGTCAGGCGAAGGTTGAAGCCGTCCAGTCATATAGGGATTCTGAGGCCCTACTGACGGAACTGGGGACATCCTTTGCCGATGGGTTTGACGACTGCCTCCGTCAGGTGAAGTCGTCGTTCCCGGACCTTGACCTCTCCCACATAAACATTGACTTCGGAGGCCAAACACCAGCACGCACCGTCGAGTCAGAGGGGACCGCGGAACTCTTTGGCGAAGGCCCCGTCGAAGATGACGCCCGTGGTGGTGATGCTGCCGGACCTACTCATGACGGAGCCAATCATGTTCAGACTGACGGTCCTGGAGTCGAGACCGATGCCCCCCATGCCCAAGATTAACTTGTAATAATACCTTGAGTCTTGGCTGTAATATTTGGTCCGTCATATGGACCCATTTTGTGAATGATGTATTTTTATCATATGTATGCTTTTATGAACAATTTACTTTTGAACGTTTGTATCCGTTGTATTTATTTTAATGAATATTTGAACCTTTTCTTGTGGTTTATGCTGTGAATGATCACCCGTCTATATTTAAACGGTCCATTATGTTGAATCAGACATCGTCCTCCGTTTACTTTCGTGGTCTTAGATGACCCGTCCACCATGTGGTCTTTTCACGACTCACTTTTGTGAATGGTCCGTCCTCTATTCGGATAAGTAGGTTTTTCTAATCTTTTAGATGACCCGTCCACTCCGTGGACTTTAAGGATTATAATCTTTTAAATATCTCGTCCATTTTGTGGGCAGTTGATTACTAAAATTGTGGGTGGCCCGTCCACTTTTTGGACTTGGTAGATTATTTCCATCTTTTTAGAAGGTTCGTCCACCTTGTGGACTGGATTGCCAACATCTTTTAAAATGGTTTGTCCACTTTGTGGACTTGGTAGGTTATCCCAACATTTAGGTGGTCCGTCCACCTAGTGGACTTAGTAGACTATTTCCATCTATTTTGTTGGCCCGTCCACTTTGTGGACTTGTTAGGTTATCCCATCATTTAGGTTGTCCGTCCACCTTGTGGACTTAGTAGATTATTTTCATCTGCTTAGATGGTCCGTCCACTTCGTGGACTTCGTAGGTTATTCCATCATTTAGGTGGTCCGTCCACCTTTTGGACTTAGTCGATTATTTCCATCTGCTTAGATGGTCTGTCCACTTTGTGGACTTGGTAGGTTATCCCATCATTTAGGTGGTCCGTCCACCTAGTGGACTTTGTAGATTACTCCCATCTATTTAGATGGTCCGTCCACTTTGTGGACTTGTTAGGTTATCCAATCATTTAGGTTGTCCGTCCACCTTGTGGACTTAGTAGATTATTTCCATCCACTTAGATGGTTCGTCCACTTTGTGGACTGGATTATTAACATCTTTTAAATGGTTCGTCCACTTTGTGGGTGAACCGTCCACTCTGTGGACTTTGTAGATTACTCCATCGTTAAGGTGGTTCGTCCACTTTGTGGACTTGGTAGGAAACACGTAGACGTACAAGTGATAAGACATTCAACTTTTCTGAAAATTCAACTTTTCTGAAAATTCCTCTCATTGCGTACATGTATGCGTAGAACTTAGTTTTAAAAACAACAAAAGTAGTCTTAAAGCGTTATGGAAGTACAGGAAGTAAAAACTACAATCATCATGAAAAGGTGAACCAGTGTTGTGGATAGTAATAGTGACGCTGTTTATCGCCGTCTTCTACTGATAATACTTCTTTAGGTGCTCCGTGTTCCATGGGTGGCTTAGCTTCTTTCTATTCAGGGTTTCTAGGTGGTATGTTCCCTTCCTGTGAAATGCTGTTACCCCGTATGGTCCTTCCCAGTTTGGTCCCAGCTTCCCTTGGGTGGCATCCTTCGTAGCGCCGAGTACCTTCTTTAGGACAAGATCTCCTACTTGGAAGTCTCTGTGCCTAACCCTAGCGTTGTAGTGCTTCGCCATTAGATCCTGGTACCGTGCTATTCTTTGTTCTGCAGCTGCCCTTACTTCGTCCACCAGATCAAGCTGTATACGCATTGCTTCATCGTTTCTGTGCTCATCGTGGTTTCCGATACGGTAGCTTGTAAGACCCACTTCTGCAGGAATGACAGCCTCAGATCCATACGCCAAACGGAACGGTGTTTCTCCCGTCGGTAACCTTACCGTTGTTCTGTATGCCCATAAAACGCTTGGTAACTCATCCGGCCATATACCCTTTGCCCCCTCAAGCCGAGTCTTGATGATCTTGAGCAAGGATCGGTTGGTAACTTCGACCTGTCCGTTGGCTTGTGGATGTGCGGGTGATGAGTAGTGGTTTCTTATTCCCAGCTGGGAGCAGAAATCCCTGAAAGCTTCATTGTTGAATTGCTTGCCATTGTCCGATACAAGTACCCGCGGTATGCCATACCTGCAAACGATATTCCTCCAAACAAAGTTCCGGACATTTTTCTCCGTGATGGTTGCCAAAGCTTCAGCCTCCACCCACTTTGTGAAGTAATCGATGCCGATAACTAGGAACTTTAACTGCTTGGCCGCTAACGGGAAGGGGCCCATAATGTCTAGTCCCCATTGCGCGAACGGCCATGGGGCCGTCATGGGCGTGAGCTCCTCCGTAGGTTGCCTGATGAGGTTACTAAAGCGTTGGCATCTATCACAGGATCTGACGTACGTGTTGGCGTCTTTTCGCATCGTTGGCCAGTAGTACCCTGCCCTGAGGAGCTTGTGCACCAAAGACCATGCTCCCGAGTGATTCCCGCAGATCCCTTCGTGGACCTCCCTCATGACATAGTCTGCTTCTTCCGGAGAGAGGCATCGCAAATAGGGTCGAGAGAAACCCCTTTTGTATAACACATCTTTTATCATGACGAACCGGGATGCCTTAACTCTTAGTTTCCTTCCGGCCTCTTTATCGTCTGGTAACAAACCGTCTTTCAAGTACGCAGCTATTGGGGTTATCCAACACTGTTCTTTGCTCACCTCTTGTAAACCTGTTCCGTCTATTAGGGGTGACGTTTGGACAAAAGATAATACCTGGGTAGGGACAATCATTGGCTCTGCGGAGGCCGCCTTGGCTAGTTGGTCTGCCTCCCGGTTTTCCTCCCTTGGCACTTGAATCAATTTGACCTGGAGGTTACCCGTTTGATTCTTCACTTCATCGAGATACTTCTTCATTCTCTCTCCCTTGCATTCATAATTCCCATTAATCTGGCTCATGATGACTTGGGAATCGAAGTAGACGTCTATTCTTTCTGCTCCAGCTGCAATGGCGACGTCTAATCCCGCTATTACGGCTTCGTATTCGGCCTCATTGTTCGTTATTGAAAAGCACAGGCGGATCATGCACTTGATATGATCTCCTTCCGGCGTGTCGATTACCACACCGACTCCTCCTGCGTGTCTGTTAGAGGATCCGTCCACTTGAACTCTCCATATGGGAAGCTCAAATGCCCCCTGGTCTTTTGTATCCGTGAATTCTGCAATGAAGTCCGCCAGTATTTGTCCCTTCACCGCGTTTCGAGGCTGATATCGGATGTCATACTCGCTCAGCTCGATTGCCCACAGTGCCATTCGTCCTGCTGCTTCTGGGCTACTTATAGCTCTTCTTAGGGGCTGGTCCGTCAACACGTTTATTACATGCACTTGAAAGTACGGTTTTAGCTTTCGAGCTGCTGTTACCAATGCAAAAGCCAACTTCTCCATCGGGGGGTATCTCTCTTCTGCCCCTTTGAGCGCTTTGCTCGTATAGTAGACGGGTCTTTGAATTCTGTCTTCTTCTCTAATAAGCTCTGCACTGACGGCTACTGGGGAGACAGCAAGGTACAATAACAGCTCTTCACCTTGCTTGGATGGGCTGAGTAAGGGTGGGGAGGAGAGGTATGTTTTAAGGTCTTCAAAAGCTTTCTGACAGTCGTCCGTCCATTCAAACGATTTCTTCAGTGTACGGAAGAATGGCAGGCACTTGTCCGTTGCCCTTGAAACAAACCTGTTCAATGCCGCTACCTTGCCGTTTAAGCTTTGGACCTCCTTCAGTGTCTTCGGGGGAGCTAAGTCCACAATTGCCTTTACCTTTTCTGGGTTGACCTCGATGCCCCGTTGGGACACCACAAAACCCAGGAACTTCCCGGCCGTCACCCCGAAAGCGCATTTGCTGGGGTTCAGCTTCATGTTGTAGGACCGAAGTGTGTTAAAAGTTTCTTGCAGGTCGCTCAGGTGGTTACATTCGCGAGCGCTCAGCATATCGTCCACATAGACTTGCACGTTCCTTCCAATCTGATGTGCGAACATCTTGTTCATCAATCTCTGGTACGTGGCCCCTGCGTTCTTGAGTCCGAAGGGCATCACTCTGTAGCAAAAGAGCCCTTGACTGGTGACGAACGATGTTTTTTCTTGATCTTTTTCATCGAGCTTGATCTGGTTGTAACCAGAGAAGGCGTCCATGAAACTTAATAGTTCATGTCTTGCAGTCGAATCCACTAGTGCATCAATACACGGCAGAGGATAACTATCCTTCGGGCAAGCTTTGTTTAGATCCGTGTAGTCGACGCACATTCGCCACTTCCCATTCGCCTTCTTGACCATGACCACATTTGCAAGCCAGTCTGGGTAGTGTACCTCTCGTATGAAACCTGCGTCCTTCAACTTTTGGACTTCTTCGGCGATAGCCCGGTCTCTTTCTGGGGCGAATACTCGTTTCTTTTGTTGGATGGGAGAGAATGATGGCAATACACTCAGCTTGTGTACTATTATCGACGGGTCGATCCCTGGCATATCCTCATTGTTCCATGCGAATACGTCCTGATTTACCCTCAAGAATGTGGTTATGTTTTGCCGTACCGCGAGGCTGGCCATTGTGCCAATCCTCATGGTCCGTACGGGTCTCGAGTCGTCAAGTACCACTTCTTCCAGTTCTTCCACTGCTTCCACCTTAAGTCGCTGCCCCTCGACATTCAGTGCTGACAAGTGATTGTCGCTCTCCATCATGGCGACGTAGCATTCTCGAGCTGCAACCTGATTCCCCCTAAGCTCTCCGACTCCATATTCGGTGGGGAATTTAATCATTAAGTGGTAAGTTGATGTGGCGGCTTTCCAAGCGTTAAGGGTCGGGCGTCCAAGGATCGCGTTGTAAGCTGAGGAACAATCTACCACCAAGAAGGTCACGTCCCTGGTGATTTGTTGTGGGTAGTCTCCTACCGTCACGGACAATGTGACGGTTCCCAGGGGATATACTCTTGAGCCCCCGAATCCGACGAGGGGGGAGTTAGTCGGCGCAAGATGTTCTCTGTTCATCCCCATCTGTTGGAATGCAGGGAAATAAAGGATGTCTGCCGAACTTCCATTATCAACCAATACACGATGTATATTGTAATCCACAGCCCGTATGCTGACCACGAGCGCATCGTCATGCGGGTGGTGCAGGCGTCGGGCATCCTCCTCTGAAAAGCTGACCGTCGGAACGTCGATCCGCGGCGCCTTTGGCCTTAGGCCCGTCATCTGGACATTCTGTACCATCCGTAGGTAAGTTTTACGTGCTCTGTTGGATGGGCCTATGGCACCACCGACGATCATTCTTATGTCTGCGATGGGTGGTCTTGGGCGCTCGTTTTCCCGTCGGGGTGGTTGGTCCTGGGGTGGATGCGCCCTTTCTGTACTGACAAACCTCTGCAATTTCCCTTGCCTGATGAGCGCCTCAATCTGTTGCTTCAAGTCATAGCAATCAGTCGTATCGTGGCCGTGGTCACGATGGAAACGACAGTACTTGCTTCTTGATCTCTTGTTGGGATCCCCTTTCAACTTTCCGGGGTACGTCAAGGCTTCTTCATCCTTTATTTGCATCAGTACTTGGTCGATCGGGGCCGTCAGGGGGGTGAAGCTAGTGAATTTTACCACAGGTGGCTTCGGACGTCTATCCTCCCTTCTCTCCTCCGTCCTAGCCTTCTTTCGCACCCCCTCTGACCGTCCTTCTCGTACCTCATTCTGCCTTTCCCTCTTCGTTGGCCTATCTTCTCTTGCTATCAACGCATCTTCTGCGTTCATGTACTTCGTCGCTCTATAAAGTACTTCAGACATAGTTTTCGGATCATTCTTGTACAGAGAGAAAAGAAATTTGCCCTTTCGCAGCCCGTTGGTAAAGGCCGCAACTTGTATCTTATCGTCCGCTTCGTCTATCGAGAGGGCCTCTCTGTTGAACCGTGTTATGTAGGATCTCAGGGTCTTGTCTTCCCTCTGTCTGATGCTCATCAAGCATGCTGTGGACTTCTTATAACGATGGCCCCCTATGAAGTGTGACACAAATTGTGCGCCTAATTCCTTAAAGGTGCTTATTGAATTTGGTTTCAACCTGCTGTACCAGACCCTCGCGGACCCCTTCAACGTAGTCTGGAAGGCCCTACACAGAATCTCGTCCGGCACCCCTTGAAGGTGCATTAGAGTCTTGAAGGACTCCAGGTGGTCTAAGGGGTCCTTGGTTCCATCGTAGCTCTCCAACTGGGGCATACGAAACTTCGGGGGAAGGGGACACGAAGTGACATGTGCCTTGAAGGGCGAATCAGTTCGGTGGACCAGGTCGTCGAGGTCGCTAGATACCCGTCCCCTAAGGGCGTTCATCATCACGTCCATCCGCTCTCGCATCTCCTGCATTTCTGCGGCGATGTGAGGTGGTAAAGCCTCCGACAAAGACGGCTGCTTGGCGTCCGTCCTTTCGGTCTTGCTTGGAGCGTTGCTGCCCTCAGGTCCGTCGAGGTTCCTCCCTTCAGCACTTGTTCCTTCCTGGTCCTCTTGTATTCCTGGGTGCGCATTCTTTTGTCACAACTGTTCTTCTAAGTCATGATTCTGCTTTGTCAGGCGTTCAACTGCCGCTGCTAGTGTTTGGACCTGTTTTTCCAACACCATTGCCCGCGGTTCGTCACCCTGGTTATTGGTTGTTGCCATCGATCTTGTGTGAGCCATGCAACTCTTTGTCCGGGAGCTAGGTGACGCTCTAATCACCCTTGTTTGTCAGTCTTTCCCACAGACGGCGCCAACTGATGATGCCTAAATCCACCAGTGAGCTGCACGGTCCTCGCAAGAACGGAATAAGAACCTGCAAATGATAAGAGAATAGACCTTGCAGAGGGCACCGGTGTGGTACCTGCCAAAAACCCTCCGAAGGTCAAGTCAGATATCTCTCTTTCCCAATTTAGAGTGCTCGAGTCGAATTAATTGTGGCGTACCTTGGTTTGTGAAGGCTCTGGAGTATTTATAGTCGTGTAGAGTATCCTTCCTTTGGGCCTAAGCGCATAGATCAAGCGAAAAACCACAGTAGCTCCAATGGGCCCCACATGGGCCGCAACCATGTTCCTGTAACGGGCCTTGGGGGATCAGCGCAAGCCATGTACAACACACACTGTCCACAATGAGCCCATCACGTATTTTTCATCTTCAGAAATCAAGGTAAAATCCAAAGAAAATATATACATAATCCTATTTAATGGATTTGGGATATGCTTTGTTGCAAAATAATATTATGAGTTTTGAGTTTGATGGGGGAGAGTATAACTCAGACATTTCATCAAACTTTTTGGGGATGATTGAGTTCTATGAACCAAACCTTTGCCCTTTACAACAAACCAACGCGCCGAAAACATACTTTGACTGGCAATAGTATCAACATTGCCAATTCACACTAGAACCCAACGCTTCCTTCAAAAGGTAGCAGATAACTTAAGTGAATGAATTTATTCATGATAACAAAAAACCACCATCAATTAAAGACACTACTGATGTTCTATTCACTACCCTAGAAACATAAATTAGAAAATTTTCATCAATTCAAAGTCTTTAATGACCTTAACTCATGAAATTTCTAGAATTTTTGCTTGGGATTTGGTGAGAAGTGGTGAGAGAGGTGATGGCTTTGGGATGTTTTTGGAACTTCGTAGATGGTGAGAGTTGGGGATTTGGAGGTGGGGTTTACAATGAAACCACGGATTGCAAATGGATATGTACCCAAGAGATCTGTGTTTGGGTATGGGTTTGCAGTCATGAGGTCTGTATTTGGGTTTGCCATGGGAGAGAGAAAAACTCAACACAGAGAGAGACAGGTTGGGCTTGCGGGAGAGAGAAGTTCGAGGTGAAGGCTGTGATATTAGAGAACTATCGGGTTCTGGAGGCTAATATTACAAAACTGTTTAGCTGAAGTTTTTGGGTTAAAAATAGTTTTTTTTATTTTTTATTTTTAATAATACTAACGTGAAAAATTGTGAGAATTTCAAAGTTTTCGGTTTTATACGTAGAATATATAGATTACACTATTTATTTTATAATTTTTGGGTTAAATTATATTGTTTCTATTAGATTAAAAATATTTCATTTTCTAATTTGCATTTAATTTATTTTCTTCCCTAGCTTCTGTTTTCCTTTTTATATGTTTTGAATCCTAAAAAGCATTGATAAAAAAAATTAAAAAATAAATTGTTTCTATTTTCTTAATAAAGTTTGAAACAGAGGAAACGAGATGTTTACAAATATCACCTTGGATTTTTCCGTGAGTGTTAATTTAGCATAATTCACAGTGATATTTGTAAAAACAGAAAATAATAATAAGAAGAAAATTCAAATAATAAGAAAGAAATTAAAAATAAAATAAAATAAACCAATTAAATTATAAGAATGGTGTAGATTTCTTGTTAGTGAGCAATGAGTACTCTCTTTTTGGAGGGCCTAGGAGAAAATTTCTGAGTAACCGGAAGACTTAAGCATTGACTTGGGTCCTTTTTTCCCTGTGCCTATCGCAAAGGATCATGATCCTAACACACACTAGTACAAAAGGAGCAACTGGGTAAGAGCTTGAAGCACATGATCCAAACACAACAGAATAAATCTGGGTGTTGGGAAACATAGTTGCTCAAGACTTGCCTCAACTGTCCCAAGTTTCGAAATATTAAAATTCCATTTCCATAACTTTCCCCACTCACTCGCCTCTCCCTAAGCAAAGCCTACAAAAATCAGAAAGTTACTTATTAATTCAGTACAAAAATGTGTTATGGCAGTAATGCACAAGGTACTCTTGCCATTGGCAATTGGCATAAGGTACTCTCGACGTTGATCTTACTATGGGCAACAGAAGCAGCTGTTGTTAACAAGCTGCCTGCAAAAGACTGTGATGAACACTGTGGCAACATTAGTATTCCATATCCATTCGGCATAAGGGAAGGATGCTACAAGGATGAGACTTTCCTCATCACATGTAACCGCACCCATAACACTCCTATTGCGTTTCTGGGTAAGGGCAATGTAAGAGTGACAGACATCTGGCTTTCGGGTGAATTGCGAGCCTATGCCTTCGTTGCTTATGATTGCCACAAGGCCCACAAGCTATGGAATAAGAGTCATTTCGAACCATTTTTGCATTCGCGCAGATTCCCCGTCTCCAGCATCCGAAACAAGTTCACAGCCATTGGTTGTAACACAATTGCTGTGATAAAGGGTGCCAGCGGGGCTATTTACACAACTGGGTGCATTTCGCTATGTGGTGGCATGGAGGACGTGGTCGAGGGGTCTTGCTCTGGCATCGGTTGTTGCCAGACTGCTATTCCAAAAGGAGTAATGGATTTTAACATATCAGTCACTAGCTATGACAGCCGCACCGAAAGCAAAAGAAAAGCGTTGGACATCAATCCTTGCAGCCTTGCTTTTGTAGTAGAGGAAGGTAGATACAACTTTTCTTTACGAGATCTTCAATATTCTGAAAAGCGAGATAGGAGGCTCCCGGTTCTCCTAAATTGGGTAATAGGGAAGCAAAATTGCAGTGAAGCTGAAAAGGTTCCAAACAGTTATGCATGCAAGGCCAACAGTCACTGTTATGATTCAGATAGTGGTCTAGGGTACTTATGCAAGTGTAATCAGGGATTCCAAGGCAATCCTTACCTTCCACACGGCTGCCAAGGTTACCTTATATCAATTTAAATCTACAATATCATATTGACTATGTATTCCATTTTATTTTCAACAGATTGCTGACTTTTTTATCCTGATTTTCTTACATCTATTTCTACATATTTTACAGATATTAATGAGTGCGAGAAAAACCCCTGCTCCAAAACATCAACATGCATCAATTTAAATGGTAATTATAGCTGTTCTTGTCTGAAAGGATATGAAGACAATAGCGAAAGCATTAATGGAACGGGCTGCAAACTCATAACACCACCTCAGCCAACATCTCAGAGTTTTCCCTTGATGAATAGGATTGCGCTCGGTAAGAAACATTAATCACTTCCAGATCATATGCTACATATATAAACTTTGCATAATTATTCTACTGTTGTGTTTTCTAGTATCGACGCAAATAAAAATCAATACTTAGAATGCTCCCTGGAATATCGAGATTTTTTTTTTTTTTTTTTTTCATTTTATGTTATTTAAAATGGCCTGACAGAACTTTTTTCTTCTGGCTGAGAAGCTTCAATTCGTTTCATGCATGTGTAGGTGTCAGTGTTAGTCTCTTACTACTATTGTTCGGCATATCTTGGTTATACCTGGGACTCAAGCAAAGAAAGCAAATCAAACGCAAACAGAAGTTTTTTGAACAAAATGGTGGCTTTCTGCTACAGCAACAACTTTCAAGGCACAAAGGATCGGTTGAAACAACTCGAATATTTACAGCGGAAGAACTTAAAAAGGCAACAAACAATTACCATGAAAATAGAATCCTAGGCCAAGGAGGCCAAGGAACTGTGTACAAAGGAATATTATCAGAAAACAGAATAGTTGCCATTAAAAAGTCTAGAACAATAGATCGGACTCAAATTGAACAATTTATTAATGAAGTGATTGTGCTTTCCCAAGTGAACCATAGGAATGTGGTAAAACTATTGGGATGTTGTTTGGAGACTCAAGTTCCTATGTTGGTATATGAATTTGTTCCCAATGGTACCCTTTTCAACCATATACACAACACAGACCATTCTTCCACACTTCAATGGCATCTGCGTCTGCAAATAGCTACAGAGACTGCAGGGACGCTTTCTTATTTGCATTTTGCTGCCTCTACTCCAATCATTCATAGAGATATAAAGAGCACTAATGTACTCTTAGATGATAATTTCACAGCTAAGGTATCCGATTTTGGAGCTTCAAGGCTGGTTCCGCTGGATCAGACACAGCTAACCACATTGGTGCAAGGGACGCTTGGATACTTGGATCCAGAATACTTTCAATCAAGTCAGTTAACCGAAAAGAGTGATGTTTATAGTTTTGGAGTTCTCCTTGCAGAATTACTAACTGGAAAGAAGGCACTTTCTTTTGACAGGCCCGAAGAAGAGAGAAATTTAGCCATGCATTTTATCTTAGCAATGAAAGACAACCGTTGTTTGAAATTCTTGACCAGCGAGTGGTGAAAGAGGGAAATGCTGAGCAACTTATGGAGGTTGCTATGTTAGTGAAGAGATGCTTAAGATTGAGGGGAGAGGAGAGGCCTACTATGAAAGAAGTGGCATTGGAACTTGAGGGCTTGAAAGCAATGGAGAAGCCTTCAAGTTTTAAAGGCAATATGGGTTCAGAAGAGACTGAGTGCTCACTCAGTAAACCAGATGATGCTTGTCTCAGTGGTGCTAATAGTGATTCTGCATGTTATGATAGCATAAAAAGCCAGGTTCACATATCAGTACTTGATGATGGTCGATAATTATGCTTGAGTCAATCATTATTATCGCGCTATCGTTTTCTTTTCTTGCGCTCGGGTTTGTTGTATGTGTTTTATTTATCTGCATTCTCAAGAAGTAATTGTAAGAAGTGTTGTTGTTTCTTAATGAAATTTCTAATTCAGAATAGATCAAGAGAGATGTATCCGCACTGCATTTGACACTAGTCGTCCCAGTGTTCCACTATTTTGTTGTCATTGATTCATATCTATTTACGCAATTTCACTTTGTTTATCTACAGAATGTGTGGATGATTTGGTTGCATCGCATAGAGACATGTCTTGGGCTTAGCGCACAAGTTTGTGTTTTTACTTTTTAGTGCATATATATGCTAAGGCATGAGTCTTTAGATTGTTAGCTAATTGTTAACTTTGGATTAATATAAACCCACAGTACAAATCTGTAGATCCTAACTAAAGAGTAAATGGTACTCTTCTATTGCTAGAGCCTAAAACACTATTATCACGCGCATTGTGCGTGATAATTTTTAGGATGATCTCATTAAACATTTTATTAATACTATAATTTTAGTTATTAACCATTGATTTTTTATTAGTTTTTAAGTTAATAAAAACCTTAAATATACCTTTTTTTTTGCCTTTATACACACACACACACACACATATATATATATATATATAGTGAATCTTTACACATACCTTTAAGAAAACTCTATATATTCCATTTTTTTGGATGCATAAAATTATAGACTACCTTTAAATTAATTTTATATATATTTTTTAGTGGTTTTATTTGTAATGCTTCTTACCATTATCATATATTTACTAACTGATAATTTGCATAACAAAGACGATAAATGAGAGGTAGCATTGTTCATTAGATTTTCGAAAGTTATAGTGTATGAAAATTATATATATATATATATATATAATATAAATAAGGTTAAATGAAATGTCAAAAAATGGATTTTTAAATTTTCTAATTTTATTTCTTATGTAATTTCTACTACTATCAGAGAACATCTCTTTTTTAGTTATGATTAATATGGTTTCCATAGTTAGAGTTTAATTAGTTTTAAATTTAAAGTTAGTACTATGATTGTAAGCAATTGTTGATTGTTGATTTAATTTTTAAGTGAATTTAAAAGTTTATTTTACTACACTGTAAAGTTTCTAATGTTCTCCACATGGTAATCTCTATTTTATCTTTTATTTCTCCTTACAACCTCTTTGTTTTCCAATCAATGATTACTAATTGACGTTTGGTTTTTTTTTCTCTATCTACTCTTTATTACTTTGTATTGGTTTTTTTTATACCATCTCTCTCTCTCTCTCTCTCTCTCTCTCTCTCCATTAGCTACCTATCGTTTTTCAAAATTTGATGATGATTCTATGACATTAAATATGCATTATTAGTGCATCAACAAAAATATGCATTATTAGTTTTTTTTTTAATTTAGTGTTTTCTAACTTGATTTTTTTTGTATTTCATTCTTCCTTTGATGCATTGGGTGTGAGAATAAGTGTTTCCCTAGCATTACTCCACTTAATGTGGACAATTTTATTTATTTAATTTAGGAAAAATATTATATTTTAAATTTTTTAAAATAAAAAAGGAGTGGAAATATAAATTATTTAATGATATATATGGGGGATGTGACTGAATTTAAATGTTAAATAAAATGATATGAGAAAAATAAAAATAAAATACATAACAATAAACACTAACGTATCCAAATAATTCTATGTAATATAATAATAGTACATTCTTATATACAATTTTTAATTATTTTATAACACAATATGATAATATTTAACAATAAAAGTCATAAAAAAATAAAATAAAAACTTCAAACACAAAACTAAATCCCATCAACCAAAATAGAGTTCTAAAGAATACAAAACTTTATCAAGGTAAAATAAAGATGCAAGAAAAATAAAAATAAAAAATCCACCAAAAAATGGAGGAAGAAAGAGTAGGAAATAACCACTTTTTTGTGAGAGAAAATTATGTAAAGAATGGAAGAGTGAATGAAAAATTTATACTAATAGAATGATAATAAAAAGAAACAAAATAAAGGAAGGTAATAGAAAAGAGGAAGAGTGATACCAAGGTAGAATGTTTGGGGAGATTAAAAAGTAAAGAGAAGGAGATAGGTTGGAGAAAGTGTAAATGTTAAAAAAAATAAGTACTATTTGATGAGCACAATTTTCTTTTATTTGAATTTAAGTAAAATATTACATTTTTTTATTTTTTTAAAACAAAAAGAGAGAGAAAATATAAATAATTTAATAATAAGGAGGATGTGGCTGAATTTCAATATTGAGTAAAATAGAAGAGAAGAAAAAAAAAAAGAAAAATTAAAAGAAATAACAATAAACACTAAATTATCCAAATTATGCTATGTAATGGAATACTATTTGTATTTTTATACAATCTTTAATTTTTTATAATGTAATCAGATAAAGTTTAACAATCAAAGAACAAAATAATAATAATAATAATAAAATAATAATAATAATAATAATAATAATAACAACTTAAAACACAAAACTAAATCGTATCAACCTAAATTAGAGTTTTTTAAAAACATAAAAATTTATCAACCTAAAGCAGAGATGCAATAAAAAATAAAAATCCACCAAAACATTGAGAGAGAGAGAGAGAGAGAGAGAGAGAGAGAGAGAGAGAGAGAGAGAGAGAGAGAGAGAACCTTTTTGTGAGAAAAAACTATGCCAAGAACGGAAAAGAGTGACAAATTTATAGTAAGAGGGAAGAGATGAGAAGAGACATACAAAGGAAGATAAAGGGAAAGATGAATAACAATATTAAAGTAGAAGGTAGTGGGGAGATGAAAATGTAAGGGAAGAAGAAAGGCTGAAGAAAGTGTAAATATTTAAAAAATAAGTGAATGTAAAAAAAATTATAGGAAAATTGGAAAAAAAATTTATATATATATATATATTAAAATTGACAAAGATGAATATGTAAAGTCAATAATCTGTTTATAAATTTTTTTGTAAAAACAATATGAATAAATAATAAATAATAATTATGTGGAGAATAACATGGCGATGAGGTGGCACAATAAGAGCTTAGTAGCAATAAATATCACGCTTCAGCTCTTAATAATATAAAAATAAAATACATAACAATAAACACTAACTTATCCAAATAATGCTATGTAATATAATAATAGTACATTCTTATATACTATTTTTAATTATTTATAACGCAATATGATAATATTTAACAATCAAAGTCATAAAAATTAATAAATAAAAAAACTTAAAACACAAAACTAAATCTCATCAACCAAAATAGAGTTCTAAAAAATAAGAAACTTTATCAAGGTAAAATAGATATGCAAGAAAAATAAAAATAAAAATCCACCAAAAAAATTGAGGGAGAAAGAGTGGGAAATAACCACTTTTTTGTGAGAGAAAATTATGTAAAGAATGGAAGAGTGAATGACAAATTTATACTAAGAGGATGATAATAAAAAGAAACAAAATAAAGGAAGATAAAAGGAAAGAGGAAGAGTAATATCAAGGTAGGATGTTTGGGGAGATGAAAAGGTAAAGAGAAGGAGAAATGTAAGAGAAAGTGTAAATGTTTAAAAAAAATGAGTACAATTTGATGAGCGCAATTTTCTTTTATTCGAATTTAAGTAAAATATTACATTTTTTATTTTTTAAAACAAAAAGAGAGAGAAAATATAAATAATTTAATGATAAAGAGGATGTGGTTGAATTTCAATATTGAGTAAAGTAAAAGAGAAGAAAAAAATAAGAAAAATTAAAAGATATAATAACAAACACTAAATTATCCAAATTATGCTATGTAATGAAATACTATTTTATTTTTATCTACTATATTTAATTTTTTTATAATGTAATCAGATAAAATTTAACAATCGAAAAGCAAAATAATAATAATAATAATAACTTAAAATACAAAACTAAATCGTATAAACCTAAATTAGAGTTCTTAAAAATACAAAAATTTATCAACCTAAAGCGGAGATGCAATAAAAAAATAAAAATCCACTAAAACATTGAGAGAGAGAGAGAAAGAGAGAGAGTGAGTGAGAGAACCTTTTTGTGAGAGAAAATTATCCAAAGAATGGAAAAATTGACAAATTTATAGTAAGAGGGAATGAATAAGAAGAGACAAATAAAGGAAGATGAAAAGAAAGATAAATAACAATATTAAAGTAGAGGGTAGTGAAGAGATAAAAAGGTAAGAGAAGAAGAAAGGTTGAAGAAAGTGTAAATATTTAAAAAATAAGTGAATGCAAAAAAAATTATAGGAAAATTGGAAATAAAAAAGATATATATATATATATATATATATATATAGATGTTAAAACTGACAAAAATGAATATGTAAAGTTAATAATTTATTTATATAAAATTTTTTTTGTAAAAAAAATAGAAATAAATAATAATTATATGGCGAATGACATGGCGATGAGGTGGGGCAACAAGAGCTCAGCAGCCATAAATGTCTTACTTCAACTTTTAGTAATAATATATAGATATAGATGTTATTATTTTTAATTTCATATATGCACCCACATTTTAAAATCAATAAATTTACACCTATAAGGATCAATAAATAAATAAAATCAATAAATTTTATTTCCATATATTCACCCTCATTTTAAAATAATTTTTCAACCAATGAATATCATTATTTCATATGGCTTGATTAGAAACTCCACCTCGATCACCAATTCCCCTGTCATTAGGTTACCAAATTTCTTGACCTTCCAGCACTAGGCAAGATTTAGTTCCCATACATGATTATTGGACTTTTCGGAAACTTAAGTCTATGGTAAATAGTCACTCAAGCCTATTTATTGCAACTCTCTTTGTGAGGATGCACCCTTTATCTTGAAGTTCAGAGGCTATTTTGCCGAGTTCCTCAAAGAGAGTTGTCTAAATTTCACCTAAAAATTAACCACTCTTCTCATCAATCCCATAATGAACCTTGTGAGTGTTGGCAAGGGTTTTTTTTTTTTTTTTTTTTTTTCTTATCACAGTCTCACTCCCTCCCATCATACATACAATTCACCAACTGATGGTAGCTTAACCTCATACACCAACTGATGGTTAAAAACATGATGAATTCAACGTATACCTCAGGAAGAGGACTAAGAATGGTCTATATAGGAATCTCCTGAGCCCATCAAAATCGACCTTTATTTACTTCGTTGAAGTTGGTTTGGGCTATGAGCCAACCAAAGAAGAGTGGATAAAAATAACCGCTGGTCGAAAGGAGCATCGATTCATAGTAGACTAGTCATCCTAGAGAAAAGGAAGCCAAGGGAAAAAATTATTTTACATCCCAAACATCAAACAAACATTCCAAAGCCATCATTATTCACACATTTCATCAATGGGGCCAGTAAGTATTTGGAAAGCCTTCCCCCTTTCTTTAATGGGATGTCTAGTTCTCTATCCTAACAAACACAAAGCAGGAAACATCGACCATCCCAATTATCTAAGACCATTGTTACTAAAGATAGTATTAAGTATTAACAATTGGATCTTCGAAAATGATTTCTCATCCCAATTATCTAAGACCATTGTTAAATGGATGTATGTGCAGCATACTACAGTCTTAGTCTTACAACTACGTTGTTCAAACTTCACACATCTTAATAACGTGGTTTTCAATATTCTTTTTCAGAAAATATTAAAGTTATAAATTATTTTACAAACTGCTGTTGTAATAAATAATTATTAATAAGTAAAAAAAGTGATATTAATAGTGAGTTATATAAAAACTAGTAGAAATTGACAATAACTATAGTTTGTAAAAATATTGTAAAATAATTTATGACTATAGTATTAATATCTTTTTTTCAAGATCCCCTGCTTACTAAAACATGCGTGAGTACTCTCGTAATCCTTTTATCCATTGGATGCCCAAGGGCACCAAAAGGCTCCCAGTCTACGGTCCGGCTCAGTATTGTCTAGGCCTGTGAGTAACCCACTAGCTCAACCGGCCTAGTCATGGGTTGGTTTTTGTTTTTTATTAAATCCATGGGGCATGCCCACCAACGGTCCTGGCACATTAACCCGAAATTTGTATCAAAATCATTTGAGGAGAGAAAGAAACTTGAGACATGAGAGAGATAGTTTAGGACCACGCACATTTTTTTTTTTTTTTCCTTTTAAGAATCAGGTCAGAAACTTTCCATTAAAATAGAAACTAACAGCTTTTTTTTTTTTTTTTTTTTTGAAAGGATAGAAACTAACAGTTACAAAGCACCAGTTTGGATTGGGTAATTATTTGGTACTTTTGAAATACCATAAAGGCATACTTTCTCCTCTCACATAACTGTGGGCCCTAGTAATTAAATTTATAATGAGACCCATAATTCATGTGAAAGGGAGAGAGTACGCATTTATGATACTCTCGAAATATCCAATAATTTTCCCTTTGGATTACAGTAGAAACACAAGGAATAATCTCCTCTAGCCAAACCATTCATCTCTGTTGAGGTGCACAGCGCACCTAATAGAGCCCAGCCCATATAGAAAATATATTTCAATTAGAAATAGGTGAAAAGTGGTCTATAAGTTAAAGACTGCTACTCCTAATTTGTTTTGGAGTGTGTCAGGCAGTAGGTACTTTATATAAAGCAATATATGTTGTGTGTGTGTGTGTGTGTGTGTGTGTGTGTGTGTGTGTGTGTGAGGAGAGAGAGAGAGAGAGAGAGACCAAAGACTGAAACATAGATTTGAAACTGATTGAAGAAAAAAGAATAATGCTTTGTGTGGCACTAAGGGAAAAAAGAAAATGTAATTTTTCTTTTGCTCAAGACATACAAGATAAATTGGGGGTTTTCTCTAGAATGATTATTCGGGTGCTACAACCACAAAGAATTGAGGTATTTAGAGCGGAAGATCTAGCTATGGGTGTTGTGGTGAGATTGTATTTGTTCGTAGAGTTATTGTTGTATTTTCCCAATTTATTTTCAACTCAAGTTTTAGATATAACTTGAGTGTAGTAATCTCTATTTTATTATAGTGGATTGATCGGATTTGCCTCGTGGTTTTTCCCTATACACTAGAGGGTTTTCCACGTAATTTCTTGGTGTTCTTGATGGTTGATTTTTTTATCGCTTCTGTAGATTTTTATTTTTTTATTGCTTGGGTTATATTTAATTTAATTCACACATAGACAGGGATTTATCCCAACAAGTGGTATCAGACCATTGGTTGTTGGACATGATTTTCTTGTGTTGAATTAAATGAAAAATATGAATATGAATTTGAGCGATATGATTAAACTCACGGCATCAAATTATTCGATTTGGAAGCCAATGATGGAGGATGTCCTTTACTGTAAGGATTTGCATGACCCTATTAAGGGTGATAGTGCTAGGCCAAGCAAGATGTCTGATAAAGACTGGAAGAAGTTAAATAGAAAAACCATTGGATATATTAGACAATGCATTGATGTGAGTGTGTTTCATCATGTATCTCAAGAGACTAATGCAGAAGCTCTTTAGGAGAAATTGAAGGGTCTCTATGAAAGAATGACAGCTCAAAATAAAGCTTTTGTAACTAGAAAGCTTGTGAATTTGAAGCTTAAGAAAGGGAGATCCGTTGCTGAGCATTTGAGTGAGTTCCAAGACTTGATAAATCAGATGGTTATCATGAAGCAGATAATTGATGATGAGCTTCAAGCTTTATTGCTTCTGAGTTCCTTACCTAACAATTAGGAGACTTTAGGGATGTCACTTAATAACTCTGCTCCAAATGGTGTGCTACAACTTGCAGGTGTGGTAAATCCAGAAGTCAATCAAAATCAAAAGGAAAATTCAAGTGTTTCTACTATAACAAAGAAGGTCACATAAGAAGAAATTGCAAAGTTTGGAAGAATAAACAGAAAGATGAGAAAAATTAGAATAAGGTGGAGGATTAGAATACCACTGCTATCTCGACAATTGATGGTGTGGTGCTCTCTATAGGAGAAGATGAATGCTATAATATTTCATATCCTTACGTTGAATAGGTGATTGATTCAACCTCTTCCTATCATGTTACTCCAAGAAAGGAACTATTTACTTCATAAAAGCATGAGACTTTGGGAGAGCGAAGATGGGCAATAACAATTATGTTGACATTGTGGGAATTGGAGATGTTTGTGTTTAGACTAACGCTGGATACGCCATGGAATTGAAGAATGTGCGATATGCGCTTGAATTTGATTTCTACTCATATTCTAGATAAAGAAGGCTATGGAAACTATTTTGGAGATGGTAAATGACGACTCTCCAGAGGATCATTGGTGTTTGCTGGAGGGAGAATTTCTGGACACTTTACAAGACACAAGTAAAGGTGTGCAAAGATGTTGTTAGTGCAACTCAGGAAGATTTTATGCCTAACTAGTGGCATAGACGGTTGGCTCACATGAGTGAAAAGGGATTGCAGATTTTGGCAAAGAAGTCTCTCATTACTTTTGCCAAAGGTATGTCACTTAAACCTTGTGATTATTGTTTATTTGGAAAACAACATAAAGTGTCTTTTCGCATTCCCTCTATGTGGGTGCAAGGTAAAAAAAGTTGCAAATGAATGGAGTTGCCACCTAATTATATGGTCTAGGAACCATGAATATAGCGCCCTTTCGAGGAAGGACCTTTGATCTTACTACAAGAGTTTGGGTTCAGAGTTTATGTACGCTCTTGGAAAGGTGTTAGGCACCCAAGATCGCCTAACACTAAGGTTGGCCTCCCATCATTGTGTCCTATATCTTAATCCTATTAAAAACTATTCAAATATTATTATTCTAGACTTACACACACACTAACATACATCTAACAAACAACATGGCATCTTTAACCCTGAACACATGCTTATCCATACATCCAAACAAAAGTAAGCCAAACATATTGAAGAAACCCTTATCATACATCTAAAACAAAGCAGTAACTTAAACATGATAGCAAGCATATCATTAAACGAAACATATCAAAACAAAAAAAGTTAACATATTAGAAACCCTAATCATACATCTAAAAAAACCCTAGCACAAATGTATGATCATTGCTAATGCATGACTTACCATTTACTTACCTCTCAACAACACAGCACCTATGGCATCAATGCATGAATATATGGATGAATGGAATTTAAGACTAAGGAAGTCTAAACTAAACCCTAATCTAAGCGGGATACAATAAGCATGTTAAAAGATAAATAGACGGTTTTGGGGCTTGAAGCATGTGAAAAGAGGCAGACAAACATGTGAAGACAGAAATAAAACAAGCAAAAATTAGAGTTTTATGGGTAATGGCATCACGCATGCTAGAACAGGTCATGCGTGCACAGGCTAGTTCATGCGTACGCAGATCCTTACCTAAAAACCCTAATCAACACAAAAATAGAGCAGAAACCAAAACGTAAAATCTAGCAACCTAGCATGCTTAAGGACATAAAGAAAACCTAAAACTAACCTAGACAAACATATATAAACATAAACTAATAAAAAAAGGAGCAGATTAAAACAAAGATTAAGGCAAAAAAGAAAAAGAAAGGTTTTAAAGCATACCTTAAAGCAAAAGCTTCTAGGCTTGATTTTTAATCATTCCCTCAGTCAAATCTATCATAATTTAATAAAATGGCAATTAGTAATCTTAAACTCAGAGGATTGGGACCAGAAAAGGTCTCAATCAAATAAAAGAGACTTGAGGGTGTTTTGTTAAAACACTGCCTTTTGATTCATTATTTTCTAGTGAATTTTAGGTTTTTCCCATGGGATTTCTGTGTGTTTTAAAATGTACCATGTATGGCTTTTATAGTGAAAAAAAAATAGGGTTTGGAACAGCTCCCAGACGATGTGAGATTCATTCCAAACCGCAGCCATTATTGCAGAAAACTTGTCTTTCTTATACTTCTGAAACCCTAGCTGCGTATGCAAGAATATGCCTGCGTACTCATGCTGAGCTCGCTTACGCAGGCCACGACCCACGAACCGAGGCCGAGGGCTACTTTAGTCATTTTTTTTCAAAAATAGATTTTTGCTTATTTAAAAAGTTGTATTTTTCATTTTAACACTCCTCAAGTCAATTTAATAGCTGATTGGGTTCTAAACTGGCCTTGAGCCTTAGAGTTTGGGCATCATTGGAAAACGGGGACCTGAGTCATAAGGGATACAAAATACAGTGTCTACATTCTACTAGAAAGCCCAATGTGTTAGATCTCATTTATTCTGAAGTATGAGGTCCCATTGATGTGGAGTCCTTAGATTGCAATAAGTATTTTGTTACTTTTTATTGATGATACTTCAAGAAAGGTGTGGGTGAATTTTTTGAAAACTAAAGACCAGGTGTTTGAGCACTTCAAGAAATTCCATGTCATGGCAAAAAGAGAGAAAGGAAAGACTTTAAAGTGTCTTCGTACTGACAAAGGAGGTGAATATACGTCTGATGAGTTCAAGAATTACTACTCCGAAAAAAGGTATTAGACATGAGAAGACAGTTCCTGGTACCCCACAACAAAATAGTGTGGTAAAGAGGATGAACCGCACTATTGTTGAGAAGGTCAGATGTATGTTAAGAATGGCTAATCTGCCTAAGTCATTCTAATTTGAAGCTGTTCAAACTGCATGTAGACACTCGATTTTGCACCTATGATTTAATCATGAAAGATGGCTAGAATGACTATTTATATAGCCAAAATTCATGATTGCATTACATGCATTAATTCATTCATTGCATATCATAAAAATGATCTTGAGACTTTAACAATCACAACGCTATGCCCAATTTCCAAATCGAACCGTCAGATTGAAAAATATCGCATGATCAAGTTTGCATGGTCAGCATGCATTGTGTTTAGGGTAGAACCAACCACACATGATTAATTTAAATTAATTCTGATTAGCTAGACAATTAAAGTTAATTAAATAATTTTGTGATTGGTTGTTAATTAGTGTCAAAAATAGGCTTGCTTGCGTGGGAATAAAGAGGATAATCAGATAACAATAAAATTATGGATGATCAAGACTTTTGGGAATGTTTATTTACAAGATAATCATTGCTGTAGAGACCTAAATCATTAGAAACGGAGTTTAATTTTTAGAATATGGATTAAAAACGCGTCTAAATGCAAGTCTTGGCTAAAAAAACCTCAAAAAAGGAGTCCAAAGTGGAGCAAAACTCAAACGCTAGACTGGCACCCAAAAGGGCGATTTGGCACCCTCTGAGTGCTGATCGGCACATATGCGAGCCCTAGCCCGAGGGCACTTGGATTAAGATAAAACACATCTTTTCGATTTTTTAGAGATAAGAACGCATCGCAATTCGTATTCTGATCATTTAGCTAATTTTTCGAACATCCCAACCTCTATAAATAGAGGCTGCATCTCAAAATTCAGCACGCTTTTTCTCATTATTTGACCCTCCCCCCCCCCCCTTCTTTCTGGCTCTTTTATTTTTTTTATTTTCTCTCTTACGTTAAAGAAATTCTGCAGACTCTGGCCTTAGGAATTTCTTTTCTGTAAGCAAAATATTTTAGGTTTCAAAGAGAATTGAATAAATTTCTCTTGAACCCTAAAATATTCCATCACTAAGAAGAGCACGCTCATGCAAGAGGTAGTTTTTCTTTCCTTTTCTGTTCCTTTTTATTAATACTACTTGATGATGCATGAATAGGTTTAGGATGTTTTTATTATTTCTAATTTTGGATGTTATGCGTTGTTTGAACTTTTCTTTAAAGCATGTTCTTAGTGTATTTTTGTTGGTATGATTTCTCTTTTGAGTCTCAAAAATATGCTAATTAAAAAAATATTTAAAAAAAAAAACTAAAACTGATCTGAATTTTTCAGAACTGATTTTTTTTCAAAACTCAAAACAGATTTGTATTTTCATTAAATACAGATCTAATTTGATTACACACCAAAACTGATCTTATTTTCATTAAATATAGATTTGATTTTTTTAACTCTCAAAAACTGATCTGAAATTTTCAAATCCAATATTTTTTACACATAAAAATTTATATGTATTTTCATTAAATACAGATCTGATTTTTTTTTTTTTTTTAGAAAATTTTCTTTGTCACAAAATAGCATATTTTTGGAATTTAAAAGGGGAAGTCAAAAGTTGAGATGTTTTTTTTTTTTTATGCATGTAACATAGATTAATTTCATGAGTGTAGTTCCTCTTCTAAATAAAGAAGTCTTTTTCTTATTTTATTCATAAAAAACAGATCTAATTTTTTTTTTCTCTACAAATCTAGATTTTCTTATTTACATAAAAGATCTGATTTTTTCTACATATAAACCAAAAATCACACTTTTTAAATTTTCTCAAAAATAGATATGATATTTTTTAGCAGAAAACCTTGTTCTTTTTATTTAACAAAAACAGGGTTGATTTTCTTTACAAAACTATATTTTTTATCTACACAAAAACAGATCTGGTTTCTTTTTTATGAATCAAATCAATTTTTTTTTTCACAAAAACAGATCTGAATTGTTTTCAAAAAAAGAGGACGCATTCATAATGTAGATTTATGTGACTTAGTTTTGGTTAAGTCTGTCATGTATGCAACATATCATTCATATCATGCGTAAAGGGTATATTGGCCATTAGAGTCTAAAAGATCAGACTTTATCTAAGCGGAATGAGTGTCTAACACCTTCCCATTCAGTAACCTAGCCTCCAAACTTTGTTTCTTTTGGATAGGTAGACCTATGCTTTGTCTTTCTTTTTATTTTTGAGTAGATTGTAACTAGGACAAAAAAGCCATGTATTCCTTTTGGTAGATTGTAACCAGGACTCAAATCCTTGTAAGATTCAATCTATCAAGCTTGTATTTATTTTTATTCAATCAATAACAATGAAGTATTTTGATCATGTAAAGTTGTATTAATTTTTTCTTATTTTTTAATAAAAAAATAAGTGGCGACTTCACACCACTTACCCAAAAAGAGAGGTGCCTTCAAAGCACCCAAATCTCTCTTTTTTAAGAGTCCTAATTTCACGATCTCTCACATTCCGTGCTACCTAATTAATCAATCTCCATCAGTTCCATTCGAGTTTGATATTCCAGAGAGATTTTGGACTAGGAAAGATGCTTCTTACTCTCACTTGAAGGTATTTGGGTGCAAGGCATTTGCATATATGCCTAAGGAACAAAGATTGCAGCTTGATAGAAAAACCACTCTTTGTATATTTTTTCGATATGGAAGTGCAGAATTTGGCTACAAGTTATGGGATCCCAAGAAAAAGAAGATGATCAGAAGTCGATATGTGGTTTTTTATGAGAATGAAAATTTGGCAGACCTTAAGAAAATTGAAAAGACAAAGGATGCTATGGTAGGTGTTCTCAACCTTACACCTACCTCTTCTTCCTCCAATCACGCCACAAAAAGGGAAGAGGTGCAAGATGAAAATCTTGGTGATGAACCAATAGCAATTGATGGTGATAAGCTAGCAAGAGTTGATGGTGATGATGCTCAAGATATTAAAGATGTTGAACAGGGGGAGCAGCCTGTTCCACCAGAGATGGAAGAACCTCAAGTGAGCAGGTCTACTAGGGAGCATTGTCCATCGACTAGATATCCCTCTTCTGGGTATATTTTGCTTACTAATGAGGGGAATCCAAAATACTTTCAAGAAGTAGAGTCTCATAAGGACAAGTAAAGCTAGATGAAGGTTATGCAAGAAGAGATGAATTCCTTGCACAAGAATAAGACTTATGAGTTGGTTGAACTTCCTAAAGGTAAGAAGGCATTAAGAAACAAATGGATGTTCAAGCTAAAGAAAGATAGTGAAAAGTTAGTGAAGTACAAAGCTTGATTGGTGGTCAAGTGTTTCAATCAGAAACATGGATTAATTTTGATGAAATATTCTTTCCAGTAGTAAAGATGAGTTCTATTCAAGTCGTTCTAGGATTAGTGGCTAGCTTGGATCTTGAGTTTGAGCAATTAGATGTGAAGACTGCTTTTTCTCCATATTGATTTGGAGAAAGAGATCTACATGGTACAGCCAGAAAGATTTGAAATGAAAGGAAAAGAACACATGGTGTGCAAATTGAAGAAGAGTTTGTATGACTTGAAGCAAGCTCCAAGACAATGGTACAAGAAGTTTGACTCATTCATGGTGAGTCACAGGTACACAAAGACAAATGTAGATGATTGTGTGTATATCAAAAAGTTTTCTGATGGTAAATTTCTTATTCTTCTGTTATATGTAGATGATATGTTGATAGTAGGGTAAGATGCTAGTATGATTGGTAATTTGAGGAAAGATTTGTTCAAGGCCTTTGATATGAAAGACTTAGGTCTAGCACAACAAATTCTAGACATGGAAATTACTCATGATAGGAAAGCCAATAAGCTATGGTTTGTCATAAGAAAAATATGTTGAGCAGATACTTGAAAAGTTCAACATGAAGCATGCCGCCAAACTAGCTAGTACACCTCTGGGTGGTCATTTCAAGTTAAGTAAGAAATCTTGTCTGTCATCCATGAAAGAGAAAGAGAACATGGCATCAGTTCCTTATTCCTCTACACTTGGGAATTTGATGTATACTATGGTGTGCACATGACCAAACATTGCTCGTGCAATTAATGTTGTCAACAGGATTATGGTTAATCCTGGTAAAGATCACTGGGAAGAAGTGAAGTGGATCTTCAAATATTTGAGAGGTAACTCTAGGTCTTGCAAAGGGAGTTGTATCATGGCAGTCGAAATTGCAGAAGCATGTTGCCTTATCTACAACTAAGGCTGAATAAATTGTAGCAAATAAAGCAGTTAAAAAAATGCTTTGGATGAAATGATTCCTCCAAAAATTGGGTTTGATGCAAGACAAGTATGTAGTTCATTGTGATAGTCAAAGTGAAATAGACTTAAGCAAGAATGCTACATTACATTCTCGCTCGAAACACATTGAAGTGAGATACCGTTGGATAAGACTAGTTGTTGAAAAGCGATGGATGCAACAGAGAAAGATTCATATTGAAAAAAAAAATCCAGCGGACATGTTGACTAAGGTTATGACCAAAAAAAAGCTTAAGTTTTGTGTCGAAACAACCAGCATGAATTCTAATTGAAGAATTAGGATGAAGATCTCTTCCCTCGATGGGCTGGAAGGGAGTGTAGCCCATATAGAAATCCTATTTCAATCGAAAATAGGTGAAAAGTGGTCTATAAGTTTAAAACCCCTACTCCTAATGTGCTTTGGAGTGTGTCAGGTGGCAGGTGCTTTATATAAAGCAATACATTGTGTGTGTGTGTGTGTGTGTGTGTGTGTGTGTGTGTGTGTGTGTGTGTGTGTGTGTGTGTGAGAGAGAAAGAGAGAACTGAATTACCTTGAAGGGCAGCACCGTGGCAGCACATTAAGGCCACATCTCACTAAGGCAATCTCCGATCTAGATAGACTGCACTGCTGCACATTAAGAACTTAGAACTGGATAGGCTAGCTGGGTTACCTTTAGCGCTGCTCTGGGCTAACCGATCTCATCGTCGTTGTCGCCGATGTGCTCTAGGATCAAGGGCGGCAACAAGTAGCACATTGAGGCCAGTGACTGCTGAGGACTGAGGTTCATATTTCCCTTTAGGTTAGGAATTATTTTGGTTTAAAATTTGGTTCAATCGGTGATGCTGATTGATGGGGTATTTAGTTTATAAAAATTTTATTATTATTATTATTATTATTATTATTATTATTATTATTATTATTATTATTATTATTATTATTGTTCATTTAAAAATCTATCTGAGTAGTGAGTAAGGGAGGATTGATCTTGAGCTTTTTTTCCCTAAGGTCTTTATTGGGAATTTGGGCTTGCTATTATTATAATTTTTTTTTTTACAGATTTTAGTTCAAAAAATTTTTTTGGGCTTTTTCTTGTTTGCTTAAAAGGCCCCAATATATTGTTAAGTGGATCAAATTATGGACCGAAGTTTAATTTTATTGAGAATAAAAAAAATTCACGGTGGTCACAAATTTTTTTTAAGGGTAGTCAAATATAAAATTTGAAATTATTACATAAAAAAAAAAAAATTTCAGGTCAAGGTGGTCCTAGGACCACCCTGGCCTCAACGTGCCACCACCCCTGATCACCATTAAAGAGAACTACCAACTACAATATTTTTCTTAATACAATTTTTTAGGGAAAAATAGATTTAGAGATTAATTTTATTGAATAGGTTGAACAAACTACAAATTTGAATGTTTAGCGATTTTTATCTTTTTGTTTTATAGTAGGCTTTTTGTTGAATAATTAGATCACTTGTTGTTTGGTCTTATCTTATTTTGTTTGGTTTATGTTTGCTATTATTTGGGCTAATATTTATTGTTGTTATTTAAATTTTTTTAAAATTTTATAAAAGGGATTAAGGATTATGTTTGGGGAGTAGAATTAATTTTGGAGTAATACTACATCCACAATATTTTTACAATAAATCTTATGCAAAAAACTGTTATTGGTGGGTAAAAAATTAGTATTAGTATTGAGCCTAATTTAGAATCAGTAACAACTTACCACATTGGATTTGTTGTAAAATTATTGTATAAATGTTGTGAATGTAGCATTATTCTTATTTTTGTTGAACCCAATTTTTTGTTATTCTCAAATCAGGATGTTCAACATTTTTATTAGGATGGTCACAATAAGTTAGTTTAACATATAATTTTTTTTGGTAAGTGTATATATGCTATTTTTCGAAAGTCAGGTGATCTTATGACCACCCTGGCTTGTATATAAAGCATGATGTATCCAGTGTAAGAGGTGTTTTAAGAAGATGTCGCGGATATCTCAATGATCACCATTAGTGAATCACTTTCAATTCATAACACTGTTAAAGCTGGTCTTAACTCTCGAGTGGAAATCTAACATCACGAAGGACAACTGCCATTGCCTCAATAACCCTCTGCTTCCTACACACCCTCACCAACTGCATTCTATTGACAAAACTGCCATGCAGCACCTAGCCTTGACTATCTATCACAATTCGTAAACCGCGACTCCTATCCCTGTCCTGTTTTTCTCCTTGAAAATAACTCCATCAACATTTACTTTGTACCAGCCTTGTGGGGTGGAACCCATCTTGTTCTATCCCTTGGCAATGCTACTCGCTTTTCTTCCTTGGTGGACTGGTATTCAGTTCTGGCCTAAGTTACCACATCATTGGGAAGTTGTTAAATGAATCTCGTTCACACTAATTGTGGGGATAAAAGGCCTAAAATGCATTTTTGGGCCATTGGTTGTGTCCGAGGATGCTTACCTATCCGAGGATGGATTAATGATAATAAGGATGTCAAACTTAAAGGCCCGCGATCAAACTATTGCAAAGGAGGTTAGTGGAAGTAATCCGAGGAGGGGTATCTCCTCAGCTAAGTGAAGTGAAGGTCAAATGGTATGCCGTGTTGACTAGAATGATATTTTAGATGGTCTTGTGGATGAAGATATGTTTCACAAGGGCACCGAGAGGAAGAACGGATGGGAAATATCTTAGAGAAAGCTACTACCATCGCATTGAATGCTCTGTACCTAAGTCTCTGGCCGCATTAATGAGGAAGTGATTCTGAACAGTGATTTTCAGCCTTACAGCTATTACCTAAAGACTTCAAGAATATGCTGATGGGACAAGTTTCCATGTTAGCTGTCTAGATCTACACGTGGAGAGCAAGAATGAAAGGGAGGAGGTATAAGAAGAAGGAAGGTCCCAGAGAAAAGGGGAATCGAGAGTTAGAAAGAGAAAAACACTGTAGACTGGATATTTGTAATTAATCTTTAAGAAATGAGAAAGATAAGCATTTGGTCCTCGGCTTGAGTCCTAGGATAAGTTTCATCATATAAACTCATTCATCCTTGTTGTTTTGGAATCTTAGGCCATTGTTATTATCGTTTAAGCTCATTAGAGACAAGATTTCTGACCCATTCTCTATAAATTTATTGTATTGGGTTCTTTGGACCTATACCCTTCTTCTTGTTGAGCCCAGGCACGAATTGCGACCTTACACTAATCTTGTTATGGCAGAACTACTAGGACACTTAAAATGGTAGTCTTAAATAATGTTTACTAAATATATATTTTGCCTGTAATATTTTTTATAAAAAAAAAAAAAGTTGGACATTTTCTTTTACGAAATGATAGAAAAAGAGAAACATTTCAAACAAAACAAAACTATTGAATTAATTTGCATGAAATCTTAGGCGTGTTTAACATGCTTGAACTCTATATTAAATCAAATAATTCTACAGAATAAAACACTTTTCTAGATAGGTAACCCAAAAAATAAATTAAAACATAAGAACTTAAGCACTAAAATTATTAAATTATTGTTAAGAACATACCAATAGAAGGATAGGTTCATCCCTTATCTTAGCAAGGCTTTTAGCAAGCCTCTACACCTAACAAAAAACTCTAAAAATTGCTAATAGAAAAACCTCTAATAAAAACCTAATTTTGTTCTAACTATGAACTAGTTAATTAAAATTGTTTATTTATTTTATGGTTTAAATTCTAATAGATTTTGTATGACAATTATTATTGTTTATAATTTTATTATTAATATCAATCAATTTTTAGGCTTTTTTTTATAATTATTGTGTTTTGATCTTGCCCAAACTGAAATCCTAGCTCCACCAATACTTTTAATTGAAATTTATCTAAAGGAAAGAAGTCATAGAAAAAGAAGCCATGGAACTATGATTGAAGATAGTCCTTATAGGGAGAAATCTGATCAACTCAATTAAGCAGGTTGTAGTAGCTCTTAAAGCTCTCAAGCAGAGCTCGTTGATGTAGATGAGCCATATGAAATGGTCATGAATGATGAGAAGATGCTGCTAACTGCTTTTTACCATTTGGGTGATGAAGAAAAGGCAGGATGATCTTTTTGGCTAAAAGTGCTAAATTGAGAATTTGATTAGAAAGATTTTTTTTGGCAAAGCTAATGATAACTAGCACTATATAGTTATATTTTATGAAACAATGTTAGTCATAGTCTTTTGGTTTATGTATATTATGGAACAATGTTAGGATATGTTTGGTAACTATTTTTTTCCTCTTATTTTATGTTTTAAAAAAAAAAATTTCTATTTTTGAGACTAGAAAATTTATTTAGTAACCCAAAATGAACAAAAAACAAAATTTGTTTTCAAAACTCAATTTGTGAAAGGAAATTGATGTGGGAGGCAAAAATTTGTCAAGCCAATTACAAAATGCCACATCAAAAATTTAGTGACAAATTCCAAATTAATATGTCATTAAATTAATTAAGTCAAATAATGACATGTGTCATCCAAATTGACATCACATTGGCATATTAAAATTTGCCACGTGTCATTTGGCCCACAAGATAAAGATAAATTTTCTATTCAAAATTTATGGATAATTATCTTTATTAAAAACAAGTAAATAAAATAATGATAAAATTCCTATTCAAAATTGATGGATAATTATTTTTATTAAACCAAATAAATAAAATAGAGATAATTATTTATCTTTTGATGATTATTATCTTTATCAAAATATGATCTTTATCAAAATAGATAAATAAAGATAATTATCTCTAAGCAAAATTTAGGCCAATCTAAAGTCTACTACATATCTTCAAGCATATCAATTCAAAGTGAAGTTTATCCTCTGAAACCACTATAAATAGTGGATATCTCCTCTCATTTTAGGGACTAAGTCTTTAAGAGGCCCAAGCTCTGGAGAAATTCTGTCTCAAGAGAATCTTTGAAGAACTTGAAGAACATTCAAAGGGCTTGCTCGAAGAACTTAAAGGACAAAAAATCTCTAACAAGCTTAAAACTAGAGATTCGTTGTAAAGACCGTTCAATCCATCTTCCAACCAAAGTTAAGAAGATCTCTTGTTCAAGTTCTTTGAAGTTCTACTAGAAGTAAGTTAAAAAACCTCCATAAACTTCAACAAACCCAAATCTTTGAAGCTCAACGGATCAAGTCTCTAAAGCCCTGAAGAACTTCAACCTAAGAGCCTTCACATTCGAAGACTTGAAGAAAAATAAATCTCTAATAAGCTCAAAGCTAGAGATTTGTTGTGAAGACCATTCAATCCATCTTCCAACTAAAGGCAAGAAGATTCCTTGTTCGAGTCAAGTTCAATGAAGATAGAATCAAAGGGTATTCTTTTGTAAAAGAATTGAAACAGAGATTGTACTCATTATTCATCAATACAAATTTATATTTGCGAACCATATTTCTTTTCAATTGTTTGATTTTTTGCAATTGAGAAATTTTGTGTTTATAATTGAAAACAAGTAAAAGGCTATTTTCAGTTTTTAGTTTTCAAAAGCTAATGAAAACACACACCTAATTTAATGCATTCATCTCATTTAATGAGTTAGCACTAGAGTTTGAATCATAGTAACAACATATTTTAATATTTTTTATTTTTTTCTTTAGAAAACTATTTTTTTATTTTAACTAACCAAATACATTTTTGATTTAAAAAATACTAGAAATTTTTTTTTTTTCTTTCTCTTCCCAAAAACAAATTTTTAAAAATTGGGAAAAAAAACTGTTACAAAACATAAACTTAGTATTTTAGATGGTTTTTTAAAAACATGGATTGTAGTAGTATTATGGAACCAAGTTTAGTGTTTTTGGATACATGGTTATGTAGTAATGGGAGTAGTATTATGCTTGTGTTATATAACATTGTTAATTGTTTTGGATGGTTATGTTATAACTTGTATGGTGCTTCTATTGGAAAATCTAGTTTTGTATCTCATACAAAACACATAGCGAAAGCAACAAACAAGAATTTATTTCATTCATGATTGATAATATGCACTATGTAAATTTCAAATTAAGAACAAGAAAGTATATTTTAGTGCGGTGAAATTCAAAGCAAAAGATTAGAAATACTTGGGAACACTTTTAATCTTTACTCCAATTCCACTTTACGCTTAAGAAGGGTGGTCTCTCAATCAATTTCTAAGGGAGAATAATTAAGTGGCTTCACTCACACATACATACCATTTCACAATGATGTCTCTTTTTTTCTCTAATGAAAAATTTTTGTATATTTCTTCCTTTATAACTAACGGATTATCTAATTGGGCTGGCCTATTGGGTCTTTTCAATTGGGTTTTAGTGTGTGGCTTGGAGTGGGACCAAAAAAGACCAATAAAACACTAGCTTCAATGGGCCTTAAGGCTTTTCTGTCAACTATTGACAAGTCCAAAGTTACCATTAATTATATTTAATAGCACTATATAAATAGAATTGCACTTTAGGCCTTATTAATAAATTATATCCCAAAACTCTAATGATATCATTTAACCCTTCCATGAAATATCCATAGTGAACAAAGTCATAACAAACTGTCACTTTGTAAACAACTATTTTATCCTTGAGTACCCGGTTTAATCTTTTAGTTATTTACATTTATTGAAATCAAATTTCAATAAATATAAGTTTTAGTAACTCCTTACTAAAGTGGGTGCCCCGAATAATTAGTTCCCATTAAATTTATCTCAAGGGGATATTTCGTATCTCTACTAAAAGAGATTATGGATTCCATCTTAAGAATATGTGTTTCCTCAACACTACGTGTGGTTACCTAACATACTAAGGTTTTGACCGTGAATATTAAATCTCACTCCTGATATATCAAAGTAACCTACATTTCATGATCAGGTCCACTACCCTCTCAGGATTAAGAGTCTATGAAATTAGAAGTCGTGAGATTAATTATTCTAGTGACAGTTGTTGATTGAATAATTAATCTCATAGGGTCCAATTCAATATGTCTTAACTCTTAAAACACATCAACACATCAACTAGAAGTCTCAACTTCCATGATCAAGACAAATCATCTTAGTTGACGTGTTATAGTCTTCGCAAATGCCCAATTTCATCACCGACTACGAACTACATTTTGAGTTTACAAAGAACTTGTGATTTACATCTTCTATGACTTTTTACATAAATCACATACAATGCATCTTATGGACTATGATAATGTTTCATTAGTTCATTTATAAATAGTCTCATATAATTAAACAATTTAATTATTTATGATATGTCGATAAATTGGATTTTAGGGCACAAACCCTAACAGCTTCATCTTTTAATGAGGATAATGAATGTGACTATATGTGTTTTTAAGGTACAAAGCATTTTCTTTCTTTTTTTTTTTAGAATTAAGGTATAAGTATAATCAATATATATGCCAAGTAAAAAAATTAAGTTTTTGCTTTAAGTTTAAGTTATTTGTTGTGTATTGATATTAACAAGTTGTTAACAAAAAAATAATTGAAAAAGAAAATGTAAAATTTTATATGTTAGGTCATGCCAAACACAAGAAAATGTTTTTCAAAATATTATCGTAAATGGAACCAAATACCTGAAAAGAAAACATTTTTCCGTTTAATGGTTTGTAGTTAAAATTTTATTACAATGTATTGGGAGATCACAAATCGACTTCCTACACTTCTCTAAAAATAGGTCTATGGGGCAAAATGTCGAATGACATAAAAGATTTAAGTGTGTTTTCTTCATTACCTATTGATTTTGAGGTGGAGTGACATAATTTACAGTTCAACACAATGAAACAAACAAAGTCTTAAATCTCAGGAAAGGAAAATATAGGATAATTTGAAATTGGCTATACTAAACAAGATAGGAATCATGGCATATGGGATGTCTAACCAGAAATAAAGGATGAGAAAGTAGATAAAAAAAAAATGACGAAAAGGAAGGGAAAAGATTTTATTAAAGGCTACCAAGTTGTCAAAGTCTCAAACGCTATAATATATATCGATGCTTTACTTGTTTGGATAGGAAGATCACTCTTTCTTTATGAAATGTGACAAAACAACGTGCCTCTAAAAAGTCAGTTTGACTCATGCTTCCCAAAGAAACCCTTTATCTTTGAACCAAAGCAACTAAAGCTGCTGTCCTCTGTTTTTCAGACTCTGTTCGCTTCATATAGTCGGTGGATGAGAGTGTTGCGGGGTCCTCATCCTCACTAGTCATTCCCTCTTATTTCTACTTTCTGTATTTTATGATTTATCACACATATCATCATATTGCTTAGGCCTGCATGTGCCTGCGACCACACATCTCTCTCTCTCTCTCTCTCTCTCTCAAAAAGAAGCTAATACAGAAACTAATGTCAATAGGGATGAAGATGTACACAAGTAACCACTTTTTCAATGACATGTTATGTTACACATGCATATTCTCTACTAAAACTTAATGAATAACAGAAAAAGTTGATATACAGTTATTTGTGTCTAATTGTAGATGAAATCATCAATGTTATTGTTTAGTTCCCTTCAAATTAATTTCCATGATGAGAAGTAGTTTTCAACTCAATGTTGTATTAATTCATAAATGATTAATTGCATGGTTACTTGAACTTTTAATTTGTCTTTGCTTGGTTCAGTGTTTAAGGTCGGCGCAAGTGCAATCCTCATCATTCTTTTTGAGGCCTTTACCCCTCCCTTTGCCATTGAAAGATAATAGTGTTGTGTCATTTTCCATGACGAATGCCACATGATCGTGAAGGTCCCAATTGGATTTACATTATTGAGTAAGAGTACAAATGCAAATTTTTTTTTTGAAGAATTATTGCTAGTTTGCAATAGTCATAATGCAAAAAAAAAAATAAATAAAGGTTTTCTAAGTAATTCAATGAATCAAATAGAGCCACATTTACACCATCTTCATCTAGCACAGTTTGGTGACGAAGTTGGGTGAAGATTCATGTCCTGTCATTTTCGTCCATTCCATATGAAGCTTTTCCTTCCTCCATTGCGGTCCTAAGCAAATTAATGGTCCCATGTCTAGCTAGAGCTAACACATGGGGACAAATTGTCCCATTGAAGGGGATAACTAAACAAACAAATAATTCCTAATCGAGCGACCCATTTGCACATGCTCTATGACTTAGCACGTGAGCAGTAGTATATTCGGAATTCAAAATTGACATTATTAATTCATCACAAAAATTATGAAAGCTAAAAGCACTTGATTGCTCTTTAGACTTTTATTTTGAGCAGTGTTTCTGAGAGAAGGAACAAGAGATATATAGGACAAGCTATAGCACCAAGACAGCTATGTGACAAGCTAGCACTGTGCATATGGGACCCTTGTGCACCATAGTTTCTCACTATGTGCTCCTAACATGGATTTTGCAGTGTTTGGTATGGAGAGGAAGTATAAAAATGTTTTTATAAATAGGTATAATGTATATACCATTTGTGGTGCAATTGTGAAACCCAAGCACATTTCAACATTTCTATTATGTAGTCTGTACACGTTGAAAAAAATGAAAAAGGGAAGATATAGAAGTACAAAAGACCCTCAAGATTCCAAAGTAAATGAAATGAAAAGAATTTTTTTTTTTTTTTTAAGAGTGATAAAGCTGTATTGACTTGCACAATCTCAAAACACATGTAGCTTTACAGTAACATTGAGCCAACCCACCAAATTGGATTGGTATGGTATGGTATGATGGAGGAGGGAAAGCAATGTGTCACTTTCTATACAGCTTCTTTTTATTCCATGGTCTTTCTCTTTGTCAGAGTCCTTATCCAACCCTTCCTCACCTTGACTCCCTCCACCTTGCTGCCCACGTTGGCCTTGTTGGACCTCTTCCATCTGATGACTTGGAATAGATGTCCAATCCGCTTCCGCCACCTAAGTGAGACACGCGGTTTCCCATGCTCTATCACAGTCTTAGTCTCCTTATTGGACTCCTTGCTCAAGCTTTGATCCCATGCTATGTTGTAATTTTCTAGAGAGACCTTGGACTGTGTGTTCTTCTCCCATGAACCCACGCCGTTATCTTCAAACTTGATTGATATGAATGAGTCTGCCAAAGTTAAATTTGACCGTGAAAATAGGTCCCAAAGAATGCCAAAACAAGACTGAAAAATAAACAAATGATTTTAGTCTCTCTAAGATTGATGTTGCTCACTTGCTTGTCATTTTAAATTATGAAGTTTCAAAACTTATAATTAACCTTTGAATTTTCAAATTGCTATCAATTTGGCCCTCCCTCAAATTCTCAAGTTCTATTAACTACTTAACATTAGCTACCCCAAAACAATGCCTTTTGTTTTAAACATTGGGAAAGAATAAATTTTGAAGGACAATGAGCATTTCAACAATTGAGAGGCCAAAGTAACAATAATTGGAAAGTTTAAAAGTTAATTGCAATTTTTATAACTTTACAATACCAAAGTTCGAAGAGATAATATGTATTTTAGCAACAACAACAAAAAAATAACAAAAAATTTCAAAAAGAAATAACAAAACAAAAATTCGTCTGCTATGTGGTAACCAACAGAAAAAATACACAGTATATTTTTGTACCCAAATGTAGTTCCTGCAGAGGCTCGGGAGGTATCTTCTATTTCTTAATTTTTTTTTTTTTTTTCTTCCTTTCAAAAATATTAACTGATATACAGAGGAAGTGACTATAGGAAATGACATAATCACATCAGTGACAGAGCTCATGATCCAAGAGCAAAGTAAATGTAGTTTTATTTTTATTTTTATGGTACAGCAATAAAACTTCGTAGCCTATTGACAATTTTGTCAGCAACTCCTAATTTGTGAGGCTAAATGAATAATTTCAACTGTGCTCTTTTATAAGTCTCAAAGGTTGTACTTTCAAGAATCAGATATAATAACCCTTCACAAAGTTGTTCACAATCACTACCCCGTATTTCCCAACTATTTTACATAATAATATATTACCTGGTTTCAACAGAGCATGAAATCAAATAGAGAGAGAGAGAGAGAGAGAGAGTTCCTACTAATACTAGGTTTGCCACTCCTAGTTTGACCATAATTTTTTCATTATACAACAAAATAATTTAAGGTATACAGACACAGAAACTAGGTGTTTAGGCTATAAATTTCATTATATTAATGGGTATTTGCGACCACATGAATAAATGGAAATTTTGACAATAATACTAGTAAGAAAAGCAATGATGATAGCAGTAGTAGTAATAGTAAGCAATACCTTCTTGACTGGTTGAGGCATCATGATAAGGGTTATCAGATTTCCAATGCCTGAATTCGAGACGACTGAGAAAAGAGCCTAGAGCAAAGATCTTCGGAAGAGTGATGTGTGGCTTCTTGTACATGGAACTTTGGGCTCTACGGGTGCTTCTAGATGAGGAATGATGGCCTTGTTTTGAGGCCAAGACTAGAAGCCTCTCATTCAAGCATAAGGGGCAGACCCCTATAGCAACTTCATTGGGATGGAAATAGCAGAATGAGTTTTCTTCTCTGTGCCCATTATTCATGTTATGATTGAGGAGGGAGCGAAGAAGAATGAGAAAGCAAAGTGAAAGAAAAAATAAAGGTGAATTTAAAGGAGGGAAGGGAATGAGTGATAATTTTATATGGTTGAGAGTGGGGAGGTCATTCATAGTATGGGAAAATGTAGACCATAGCCATGGCCCACCAACATATCAATCGTAACACAAAGTAATAGGTGGAAATAGACATTGAGATTGAACTACTTTAGCCCTTATTAAGTCATTTTCTATCGCGGAAAATCATATTACAGATTCTCTAATACACTTCGTACACACTATATTTTGAAATCATGTTTTAAAAAACATAGGTCTATTTAGTAATGTTGTTCTAACAACGTTGTTTAAGTGTTATAGAAATACGTGTGGATAAAAAAGTGTTATGAAAATACATATCATGGTTGTCAAAATCGCAATCTGGATCGTAGGATCGCACGATTTTACAATCTCACATCACCAAAACGTTTAGGATGGCACTAGGATTGTAAAAATGGTACGATCGTGTATGATCGTATAGGTTTGTAAGATCATATGGGATCCTACCGATCTTACCAAAAACTTAAGTTTTTGGTTTTTTCATGGGATAAATTTTTTTTTTTTTTTTTATGAAGCTTTGAGGGTTTTTATTTTTTATGTTGTGATGGTTTTACTTCTTTTTTTATAAAAATTGTGTTAACCTAAGCAAATATTTTCTAGTTTCTAGTTCACTTGTAATCAAAATGAAGGAATGCTTCATCATTTCTAAATGAAGAATTTGATGTTGACTTTGCTGTCTTTTAAGCTATAATGTTGTTAAATTGGTTTGATCAATATACTAATTTGTGTTCTAATATTACTAAAATATTTTTATATATATAATTTTATCAACTATGCTTGTATTTGTATATTGATTGATTTTTTTTTTTTTTTTGAGCATGCTCTTTAATCATTGTTGAGTGATAGAATTTGAATAGTTGAGTGTGAAATATCTTGATGTCTTTTGCAAATCTAGAATACAAATATATAATGTCTACATAGATGATGATTAGGAATTTATGACGGTGGTTATAAAAACCTTAGAATGTGAGTAAGTAAATGTTCACGTCACCTTAATATTCATCTTGTTTTTGGATTTCATGTTGTAGTTAGCTAGTTTCTTTTTGCTAACTTATTTTGGGTTTCAATCTTGGAACTTAGAATTTGGAAAATATTTTCCATATATTTTGATAAATATTTTGGTATTTGGTTGCTAATTAAACATTTATTGAACTTTTTAGATACATTGGGTCAAAACTTAAATATATTTGTATCGTTAGTATAGACTTAGCAATATATGACATGCAAATTACATTATATGATACAAATCTTAGTTTTTTTTCGATAAATTTATAATTTATGTGATTATTCAACATACAAAATCATTCTCAATACGTTTTTTACTTTAAATCTAAAAATATGTAGGATTTTACGATTCACGATCCGATCCTATGATTTACGATCCCACCTACCTTTAATGATCTTACATAGGATTCCGATTTTGACAACCTTGATACATGTTGTGTTGTGGAAATACATGAAAAAGTGTTATGGAAATACATGTTGTATTGTGGAAATAAGTTTGGATGAAAAAATGTTTGATTCTGTTGTTTAAACAACAGTTTACGTTGTTTAAACAACAAAATCAAACACCTCCATAATTTCAAATATGTAGCCATGTATAAAATAAGTGTATAATAAAAACTACGTGATTTATAACTTTTTGATTTATTATTTCACCTCACAATAAGGGAAACAAAGATAAACTGCCTGATGCACTTGTTGAAGGCTAGGTTATGGAAATAAGGATGCAAGGCCCTCAATTCCTAGGGACAAAAAACAAGGATGATTAGTGGGGAACCAAGGATATACTATAAGGATATCAATGAATTTAAGGAATGGGCTTTGCTTGCCCATTGAAAGTAAATGTAAGAAAAATAGAGTATTGCTTGGTAAACATCGTTACATAAAAGCTTTAAACCCGTTCCCCAAGTAGTAAGTCAAGTGTCTTTAAGAAATTATGAATTTATCAAGCACGCAACAGAAGAATGATTCAACCACAGCCTCATTCCACATGCTTCACAAGCTCCACTATCTTCTTGGATTTTGGAAACTTACCAATACGTGGGAACTACCAAGAATAAAAAGCCTACTAATAATGTCACATACCAAGTCCCGAGGTTTTTTACCTGATGGTACCCTATAACAATATAGTGCATAAACTAGAGATAGAGAGGAGGTTAGGGAATTTAGAGAATGAAAATTATGTTTTTACATTTATTGTTCGTGTACACTCTACATTGTAGAAAAAATGTGTACAAAATCGTATACTTCACATGAACAATTAATGTGTAAACATATCATTGTCTTTTAGGGAATATCAATTCAAATTTTATGTAAGTTTATAGGCATGAATTAATCTTTTCCTTGAAGAAGGTATTTGTAAGTCTTATCTTTCCACTCCCTCCTTCTCCATTCTCTGTGTCTTCTATCTATTTTACCTCCAAAAAAAAAATTAAAAGGGGTTCTAAAAAAATCACCTACAGGATACAACTAAGCATCAAACTTGGAGAATTCTATAAATTTCTCTCAAATGTTACCTATAAGGACACAATTTGTACCAAAACCCAACAAGAAGAAGGGTCTAGGTTCAAAGAGCCCAATACAATAAATTTGTAGAGAATGTGTTAGAAATCTTGTTTCTAATAAGTTTCAATGACAACAATAATGGCCCAAGACTACAAAATGACAAGGATGGATTAATTTGTATGATGAAAGTTGTCCTTGGACTCAAGCCGAGGAGTAAATTCTTATATTTCTTATGTCTTAAAGATTGATTACAGATATTCAGTCTATAGCATTTTCTCTCTTTCTATTTCAATCCCTTTTTCCCCGGGACCTTCTTCCTTCTTATACTTCATCCTCCCCCTCCATTCCTGCTATCCACGTGTAGGTCTAGACTGCTAATATTGATACTTGTTCCATCAACCCCTTCCGAAAGTCTTTAGGTAATAGCTATGAGGTTAAAAATCACTGTTCAGATATCACTTTCTCATTGATGCGACCAGAGATTTAGGTACAGAGCATTCAATGCGGTGGTAACAGCTTAGATATTTCACAACTATCCCTGCTCTCTATGCCCCCATGAAACATATCTTCATCCACAAAACCTCTTAAAAATTCATTCTGGACAACATGACATACCATCTAATCCTTATTTCGCTTAGCCGAGGAGATACCCCTCCTCAGATTACTTCCCTTAGCTTCTTCTACCACAATTTACTTGTGGGTCTCTAGGTCTGACATCTTTATCACTATCAATCTGTCCTTGGACAAGTAAACAATCTTGGACAAAACCCATGACCCAAAAATGCACCTTGGACCTTTTATCCCCACATTACTAAAATTACCAAAATCAATATATGCTTTAAAAACCATTAAACCAAAACTCTATAAATAACTAAATTTGGATTTCTATTATAAGTAATGAGTTAACTTTGAAAAAACACTTGGAAATGTCACTTTTAAGCCCTTTAAAACGTAGCCTTAGCTATCCGTTAGAGATTTAAAAAGTCTCATTTACCTTATTTTTCTGCAACATTTTACCTAAAAAAAAAAAAATACATTGTGTAGCTATTTTGCTCATGCAAATTTGACCTCACTCAAGCAGTCCTTAAGCACCCTTTAAGTGATCCTTCGCTTAAGGTCATTTGTATAAGCTCACACTCACTTGTGCTAGCCTACATTCCATTTGGTCTCACTTAGAGGTGTCCACCCAGACCCAGACTTGACTCAACCAACTGGAATTTACCGAAACCAACCCACCCGCAACCGACCTAACAACTCCAACGGTCGGCTGCAGGTTGCAAATCCCATAAACCAACTTGGGTGGGTCAATTGGTAGGTTCTCTCCTCTAAAACACGCCTCAACCAATCCAACCATGAAACTTACCAAAATCCAGCGATTCAAGCTTTTTTGGGCGAGTTTTTGGTCAAAATACTTTAGATCCAACAAAATTTAAGCCAGATTTAGGAGATCTCACCGAATCTAGTGAGATCTTAGCCAGATATGGTGGAAATCTCACCAAATCTAGCAAGATCTCACTAGATCCAATGAGATCCCCCCGAATCTAGCTAAATTTCGTCTGAAATAAACTTATTTTGGCTGGACTTGTTTCAACTTAACTGCATGCTTTCCGGAGTGAATCCAACCGCTCCAATTCAGCTCCCTCGCCAATCGGTGGCGCATCTGAACTTTCTCCACCAAAATCCGTCGAGTCGATCGCAAGTTGGGCAGAAACGCGATCCAGACCGATCCATAGACACCCCTAGTCTCACTCAAACGATAATTCATATATTACAACATGCATGTATATTCACAAATATACAATATAGATTAGATGGCCGATTACTTATATGGTCACTCTCTGTCTTGGCATCAGTTATGTCTAGATTAGCGTGCCTTAATACCTCCATTTTGTTATATATAAGAAAGTTCTCGGCACCAATTATGTCTACATTGGTGTGCCTTAATACCTCCATTTTGTTATATATAAGAAATTATATCCTGAACTCCTAGCCTTAGATTAGACTATTTCATTCTCTGCCCTAAGACACCTTTGAAATTTCATAGACCAATAGCTCCTTTGGTAAGTCTTAGAGTTAGAATTTTACTGGTGGGCTATCATATAGGTTGCCATGTGATTTTTTTTTTCTTTGTGGGCACAAACTACGTAATTGGTTCCCTAGGAGGGGAAGAGGGGGTGGGCAAAAACGTCGATATTTATGGAGCGAAAGCAATGGGTGATGGAGCCATTGTATGTATATTGGTGCATTGCATACAAATGTTGATGGGATTGTGGGTTAGGTCAATTGGTCAATATTTTCGACTCCCACTTGATTCCAACTTCTAAGTCGCAAAATGTAAGGCTATTGTTGTAAGGTAAAAAAGTAGCTCAAATGACAAAGTGGCTGTTCAGAAACAGGCAGAGTGCTTTTAGACATGAATCTTGTAATTTGTAAAAGGTGGGGACTTTTATTATAATTAAAAAATAAATAAAAAAGATACATTATAATTTTTTTCATTATATTTTCATACTAAATTTTTTAGTGAGAGGTTGATATGGATGAGCAAAAAAAAATTTAAGTGTGCGTTTGGGAAGCGCGTTTTGCGCTTCCCAAACGGACGTTGCGCGTGTCAAGTTTTTTTTTATTTTTTTATTATATTCTGAGCCAAAAAAATTGACTTTTCTGTGAACAGTACACACAATGTACTATTTACGGACCCACAAATTTCACTTTTTAGTAATTTTTTTATTAAAAATGGGTCTCACGATACTATTTACACATTAAAAAATTATTTTGCTACAGTATTTTTCAGTTTTCAGTTTCGGTTTTCAGTTTTCAGCCCAATCCAAACGGACCCTAAATCCACAACTTAAATTTTTCTTTTTAAAATGGTAATACTAGTATTTTAAATTTGGTTTATAATATATTACATAATCAGAGTACAACTACAAAAGGGTTTAACTTTTGTAGTTGTAATCTGAGGTTATAAACAACAGATACTAAACACACACAACTAATATAGGATAAACTTTCCTTTTTTTTTGAATAAATAGTAACAACTTATCACTTATGATTTATTGTGAAAGTATTATAAAAATGTTGTAAACCCTAGCATTTCTTTTTTTTTTAAATTATATTTATGAACATAACATTTGGTTTTGGTTTTCTTTACTTTTCTCCTAAAAGCTAGTTGCCATATGTATTCCCATGGAAAATAATTTCTAGTGCGATGATTGGAACTTATCCCTTGATATTACAAATTCCCCTAATGATTTAAGAACCTAGTCAAATAAGTGAATAACGAATTTGGTAGTTCAAAAGTCGAGTCAACTATTGACGGTGTGTCTTTGATGAGTAACTATTGAAGGAGTAGTTCTTATCAGTGAACAGATTTTTAAGTAATAAGATAGTAATTATAGAATTTAATAGGTAAAATCCTTTTTTTTTTTTTTTTTTTTGAGAAACCTTTAAAAATATATAATAGTATGTAACACTGTAGGTTTTTTCTCAAGGAACAAGGACCGGAAACGGAACGACAGTGATTTAGGATTTTTCTTTTCTTTTTTTTTTTATTTAGAGAATGGAAATCTTTTACCGCTGAGGTATTTATGATTTTTTGTAATTAATATTTAACTTTCATATGTAATTAGAATGATTTTGTTATTAATTTTTATGGTATTTTTATAGATAATTTTTATTTTTTTATAACATTTTTTATGCTGTTATTAACCCTTGAATACTGCTAATAATAGACATCTTTTTGTTGTGTCGTTTCTTAGCAAGTAAACGTTCGTGACAAGTATTCAGCACACAAAAAAAAAAGCAAAAAAAATAAAATTAAAAAGCAAACAAACTAACAACAACAACAACAGCAACAGCAACAACAACGCATGGTGACAAGTATAAACTAGGGGTCTCTACTAGTTGGGTTCAATCAAATTGCCCAACAAACCACCACCCAACCCAACTGTATCAGGTATTAGAATTTAAGACCCAGTGTCAACCGGTAGATGTGAGTCACAGACCAAAAGAGCTTCAAATTTTAAACTATTGGATTAGTCAAAGTCGCCAAATCTTGAGGAGATCTCACCAGATCTCACAGAAATCTTACCAAATCTAGTGAGATCTTCGCATAATTTATCACTTTCATCACTATAAAGAGTTGTGAGACATCGAAGATGGACAAATGACAACAATATATAGCCAGTCGATTGGAGTCAAATATCTGGGAGAGGAGAACTACCACATGACCCAATGTTGATTGATTTGGAAGCCCTACACCTATCGTCAACTACGATCTGCACAAATTGAGCGGTTCTTGATTCAATTAACTTTTGATCAAAAAAGTTTTTTGAGTCTAGGTCAATCTTGGACAACCCTCGTATAAACAACTGAAAAGAATGAGAAAATACCTATGATATGATCCCATAACTAAAGGGTCCTTTCAGAATTTATTATTTTAACATGCAATCTTTTTTCACTTGGGAGTGGACCACACAAGTGTAGAATTCATTCTCATGTGAGAGAATGTTACACGCAACATTTAACACATCTAGACCATTTGAACATAGTTATTAGTATTGTATGACACATATCATATCGTGTGCAAAAAATATTATGTCGTAGGTACGTATTGTTTATGCTCATGATTCGTACAATACATAGGTACTTATTGTATGAATTATATGTATCCCATAATATACAGACATAGTTTAAAACTTTAGATTGTGTACTTTTGTTCAAATTTGTGCTTTGAGTTAAATCCAACAATTTGTTAAACTTATTCTCAAAAAAAAAAAAACAAAACAATTTGTTAAACTTATTTTTAACACAATTTTATTGGGCTAGCTACTTGATTAGGCCAAATAAGATAACATCCACGAGTTTTATTCTTCTATCTCTCTTATAAAATTTGATCACACATTACACTTCACTTTCACATTTACAAATTTCTTTTCAATACTTTGAATAAATTTTAAATAAAAATATAATGATTTTTATACATAAATCTAAGGACTTAGAATGCCAAAAAGAAATATAAAGAAAAGAAGTTATTAAAATTAAAGATTGTAAATATTGGAGATGACGAAGAAGATGTCAATAAAAACTTAAATTGCATGATGATAAAAATCTTGATAACAATGATTTTCACCACGAAGATGAAGTAGATTAAGCAAGATGTAGAATATGATGAGAAAGAATAAAGGTGAAAATACATTTTTGGTCTCTATATTTTTGGTTTATTCTCATTTTGCTTTTTAAATTAATTTCGCGCCTACCTCAGTCCCTGAAAACAGAAAATCATTTTCGTCTTGATCCCTGCCATCAACCCAATAACAGAAGAATCATACATGGTAAACGGAGTACACTATTAGCACAATAAATACTAATTTAGCTAATAATAATAATAATTGTAGGGCCACGTCCTCGGCCATATGTAGCCGAGGACGAGAAGAGTGATCTGGCAGTTCAAGGGCATCAATACTGAAGACCTTGAACGCAAAGGCTGAGAAAACAAGGATAGGAGACAAAAAGAAGTGACAAAAAATATCAAGGATAAAGCTGCTACTACCGCATTGAAGGCTCTGTACCTACCTCTTTGGCCGCATTAATGAAGAAATGACGCCTGAGTATTGGGATTTAGCCTTATACCTACCGCCAAAGACTTTGGTAGAAGGAGGGTGATGGGACAAGTATCTAAAAGAAGCATCTGACCTACACGTGGAGGAGAGGAGAAGAAGAAGGAAGGCTTATAAAAGGCGAAGGAAGAAGAGAGAGAGAGGGGGTGGGTGACAGCTGAAAACAAAGAGTAAAAATTGTAAGAAGAATACCAAAGATTGTCCTCGACATCAATACATAAGAGAGTTCTTACTTATGTACTAGTGTTCTGCATGTGTTTTATGATCTAGTTTAACCTTCACGTAATCCAGCGCCCCTAGGCCTAGATTCGAAGCCCACTCTCTATAAATTTATTATTTTGGGCCCTTTGGGTTGGTTCCTTTGGTAGAATTTAGGTCCAGCACAATTTGTGTCCATACAATTGGCGTCGTCTATAGGAATTTTGTGTTCTGACGTCTGACGCTGATAACGTGATGGCTGGTTCGAGTCCATACCATGCAGAATCTTTGGGGTCTCAACGTGAGGATCCTTTTCAACACTTAGAACAAATGGAAGATCGAGAAGGCAGTGTACACACAGGACGCACTGCTAGCAACCACTCACGGGGTGGAAGAGGAATCCTCCGCGAAGGTGGTACCAAAGCCATGCAGAGGGAAATTGACCACTTGAAGAGGAAGCTACGTCGTGCGAAATGGAAACGAACACCCTCAGTTTCTGGCTCCTCCTCTGATGACTCCCAGAGTAGCGGTTATAGGCCTAGGTCAAAAACCCCTCCCAGTGAAACTTCCTCGCATGAAACAGGAGATCTTCACGTAGGGCGAGTAAGAAATCTCCTTCCAGGGGCTTGGGTAGTGATGCCATGGGGAAGGCGTTACATCAACTTTCCAAATCACCTTTCACGCGTAGAATCGAGAAAGGGAAACTCCCTCGCCGTTTCACACAACCAAATTTCGCCATTTACAATGGCCAAACAAACCCCGTGGAACATGTGAGTCATTTTAACCAGCGTATGGCAGTTTACTCTAAGAATGAGGCATTGATGTGCAAAGTATTCCCCTCGAGTTTAGGGCCTATCACGATGAGGTGGTTTAATGGTTTGAAGGCAAATTCCATTGACTCTTACATGGAGCTTACGATGGCATTTGGGTCTCGTTTTGTTACCTGCAGTAGAGTATCTCGGCCTCTAGATTCGTTACTATCCATGGCCGTGAGAGAAAGGGAGACCCTGAAAACGTACTCGGACAGGTATTGGGAGATGTTTAACGAGATTGATGGTGATTTTGATGAAGTGGCAGTTAACACTTTCAAGTTCGGCCATCCAATTGAGCATGATTTAAGAAAGTCTCTGACCAAGAAACCTGTGAAGAATGTTCGTCGGCTCATGGATCGTATTGACGAGTATAAGCGCGTTGAGGAAGATCAGCAACAGAGTAAAGGGAAAATGAAAATTATCCCTCAGGAGAGGAGGGATTTCAAGACGGAGAGGTACAACAACAAGTGGCCACGGAGGGATTTTGCTGGCCAGTCTAGGTCGGCTCCTTCTCAGACAGTAAATGTTATGTTTTGCAAGCCTGTGCAGCAGGTGCTAGAAAAAATTTGTCATGAACCGTACTTGAGGTGGCCCAATAAAATGATAGGAGACCCTACGAAACGCAATCAAAACCTCCATTGCAATTATCATCAGGATAAGGGTCATACCACAGAAAATTGTAGGACCCTATGAAATTATTTGGATCAATTGGTCAAAGAAGAGAAGTTGAGACAGTTCATAAATAGGCCTAATGGACAAGGCACACAATCTGATTCTGTGAATCAATGCAGCAACACTTCAAGACCCCCGTTGGGCACAATAAATGTCATTTTTGCTGCTCCAAGTTAGACTGGATCTTGCCCTACCAAGGTAATGCCAGTGTCGCAACATCTTGCCGAAGACCTTAGTTCTGAGCCGAAGAGGATCAGAGGGAACCCTCCACCCATTTTGGGATTTTCGGAGGAAGATAAGGTTGGAACTATCCAGCCGCACGATGATGCGTTGGTTATCATGCTAAGAATAGGAGGTTACAACGTATAAAGAGTAATGGTTGATCAAGGGAGTGAGGCTGATATTATGTACCCAGACTTGTTCAGGGGGCTTAATTTGAAACTTGAAGATCTTATGGCTTACGACTCACCGTTGATAAGTTTCGAAGGGAGAGCTGTTATTCCAAAGGGGAAAATTTGGTTGCCAGTACAGTCAGGACCAGTAGTAGTGGATGCGGACTTTATTGTAGTGGATGCATACTCCCCTTACACGGCTATAGTGGCAAGGCCGTGGTTGCATGCCTTAGGTGCTATTGCCTCAACCCTGCATGTGAAGGTGAAGTTCCCATATGGAGATTTAATTGAAGAGATAGTTGGCAGTCAATCCATGGTAAGAAATTGCATAACAGCAGCTATTAGACATCAAGCCAGGCAGGAGTCCCAAGCCTCGGCTGGAACAAATTTGTAGCAGTTAGCATCTTCGACCAAGCCAAACGTGGCTGAGGTCGAGGAGCCTGGGTGTGAAGGTCTGGAGAAGATGCTTATTATTGATGATATGGAGAAGTTCTTTCAAATAGGAAGTCAATTGCCACTCCAAGAAAAGAAGGAGCTGATTATGTTTTTGAAGTGGAACATTGATGTATTCGCATGGGACGTTTATGAAGCTCCAGGGGTTGACCCAAATTTTATCTGCCATCACTTGAATGTAAATCCAGTGGCAGTGCCGAGGAGGCAACCACCTCGGCCCTCGTCCTAGGAGCATGCCAATGCTGTTAAGGAGGAGGTACTAAAGCTCAAAAAGGCAGATGCTATTAAGGAGGTGTTTTATCCAGAGTGGTTGGCATATACAGTGGTAGTGAAGAAAAAGAACGGGAAGTGGAGAGTGTGCATGGATTTCACAGACTTGAATAAGGCCTGTCCCAAAGACTCATTCCCAATGCCTTGCATAGATCAATTGGTGGATGTTACTGGAGGACATCCTTGGATGAGTTTTCTAGATGCTTTCTAAGGTTACCACCAAATACCTTTAGCTTTAGAAGACCAGGAAAAGACAGCTTTCGTCACCCTCACAGGAAACTACCACTACAAGGTGATGCCTTTTGGTCTAAAGAATGCTAGGGCTACTTACCAGAGAATGATAATGAGAATGTTTGAACCCCAATTGAGAAAGACAATTGAGGTGTACGTGGACGATATGGTGGTCAAGAGTAAAACTATCTTGGCTCATATACCAGACTTGGATGAAACCTTTCAAATGTTGAGGAAGCACAAGTTATGTCTTAATGCATCCAAACGTTCTTTCGGGGTTGGATCTGGTAAATTCTTGGGCTATATGGTGACACATAGGAGAATTGAGGTCAATCCTACTCAAGTCAAGGCAATCAATAACTTACAGCCACCTCAGAATCCAAAAGAAGTGCAAATATTGACCGAAATAACTGCTGCCCTCAACAGATTTATCTCACGGTCTGCTGATCGGTGTAGGCCATTTTTCCAGTTGTTGAACAAGTGGAAGGGATTTGAATGGACAGAGGAATGTGCCGTCGCCTTTCAGCAGCTTAAGGAGTACCTTTCATGTCCTCCTATCATGTCTCAGCCCGAAATTGATGAAATTCTATTTGCATATATAGTAATGGCGAGCCATGCTGTTAGTTTAGTGATGATAAGGTTAACGAAAATGTGCAGAAGCCGGTTTATTATGTGAGTAAGTCCTTACATGAAGCCAAGGTGTATTATCCACCATTGGAGAAGGCAATCCTAGCCGTAGTGCATGGTACACATAAGCTCCCCCACTATTTCCAATCTCATACGATGGTGGTCCTGACTCAGCTTCCCCTTAAAGCTATACTCCGAAGTGCAGATTATACAAGTAGGATTGCTAAATGAGGAACCATCTTAGGCACTTTTGATATCAAGTATATGCCCCGTACCTTAGTCAAGGGCCAAGTGTTAGCTAATCTAGTCGCGAAATTTGCTGAGCCCACAATAGAAGATGATACCAAGGGCATGGACATTGATGAAAAATCAGTTGGTATGATTATGTACAAAGAACCTTCAGTGTGGACTGTTTACGTTGATGGAGCTGCAAATCAAAGGGGATCCGGGGTGGGGTTGGTAATCATAACCCTAGAGGGGCTTACACTGGAAAAGTCCTTGAGATTAGGATTTTCGACCACTAACAATGAAGCCGAGTATGAGGCTTTAGTAAGAGGATTGGATATGGTACAAAAAATAGGCGGAAAGGTGGTACAAATGTTCTCGGACTCCCAACTAGTTGTAGGCCAAGTAGAGGGAAAGGTGGAAGCTAGAGATCGGAGGATGCAAGAATATCTAACTCAAGTCAGGCTTTTACATTCCAAACTCGAATCCCTTACCTTATCGCATGTTCCTAGAAGTAGCAATACGCATGCTGACTCTTTGGCCACCCTTGCCACGTCCTCGGCACAAGGACTTCCGTGGATCATCCTTGTTGAAGACCTATGTAAGCCCACTAGAATAGTTGGAACTATTATCCAAGTTCATCAGATCAGGGTAAGGCCCTGTTGGATGGACCTCATCATATCGTTCCTCAAGGATGGTGTTCTGCCGGAGGAAAAAGCTGAGGCGGATAAGGTGCATAAAAAAGCATCTCAGTTTTGGTTGTCTGAAGATCAGATACTGTACAAACGATCTTTTCTGGGCCATACTTGTTGTGTGTACACCCTGAAGTGACGGAGCCGCTATTAGAAGAATTATATAAGGGAATTTGTGAAAGTCATACAGGGGGAAGATCTTTGGCTCACAAAGCTCTAACACAAGGATATTGGTGGCCCAATATGCAAAGAGAAGCTCAAGATTATGCGAAGAAGTGCAATCAATGCCAGAGGTTTGAACCCAACATCCATCAGCCTAGAGGGGAACTAAATCCTCTGACAAGTCCCTAGCCTTTTGCACAATGGGGCTTGGACATTGTGGGACCTTTTCCAAAAGCGTCTGGGAATAGAAGATGGTTGATTGTGGGCACAGATTATTTTACCAAGTGGGTAGAGGCTAAACCCCTATCCAACATTAGAGATGTTGACGCGAAGAAATTCATTTGGAAAAATATTGTCACCTGATTCAGGGTCCCTCGTACTCTCATATCGGATAATGGTTTTCAATTTGATATAAAGCTTTCAGACGATATTGTTGCAATCTCGACATAACCAACAAGTATTCTACTCCAACATATCCACAAGGAAATGGGCAGGCCGAGGCGGTCAACAAAGTCATTGTTAATGGGCTCAAGAAAAGGCTGGATGATGCCAAAGGTAGATGGATGGAAGAACTACCTCATGTTCTGTGGACGTATCAGACCACGCCACGAAGATCCACAGGAGAAACACCCTTCTCGATGACTTATGGCACCGAGGCTGTGATTCCTTTAGAAGCTGGATTCCCGACGATAAGAACAAGTTCCTTCACTTCCGACAATAATGACAGGTTACTGGAAAGGAGCCTAGATCTATTTGAAGAACGGAGGGAGAATGCTATGGTCCAATTGGCTTATTACCAGCAAAAACTGAAGCAGGCTTACAACTCCCACGTGAAGTCAAGGCCACTTGCTCCTGGAGATTTGGTATTGAGGAAAGTCCTGGGTATGGCCAAGAATCCAACATAAGGAAAATTTGGGCCTAACTGGGAAGGACCGTATCGCATCACTTCAGTGGCTGGCATAGGGGCTTACTATCTTGTAGATCTAGATGAAAAAGTTGTGCCACATCCCTAAAATGTAAGTAATTTGCGATGATATTATTATTAATAAAAGGCACTTCTGCCACTCTAATGCTATTGCCATCATGCCACCCTAAATGTTATGTTCAAGAATGCCAATATAAATTGTTAAACAGAACTAAGGTTACGTCGGATCCTCGGATCTTCTATCTTGGGGAAATTAACATGTCAATATAAATTGTTTAACAGAACTAAAGTTACGTCGGATCCTCAGATCCTATATCTTAGGGAAATTAACATGTCAATATAAATTATTTAACAGAATTAAGGTTACGTCGGATCCTCGGATCCTCTATCTTAGGGAAATTAACATGTCAATATAAATTGTTAAACAAAACTAAGGTTACGTCGGATCCTCGGATTCTCTATCTTGGGAAATTAACATGTCAATATAAATTGTTAAACAGAACTAAGGTTACGTCGGATCCTCGGATCCTCTATCTTGGGGAAATTAACATGTCAATATAAATTTGTTAAACAGAGCCAAGGTTACGTCGGATCCTCTACCTTGGGAAAAATTAACATATCTATATCAGTTATTAAACAAACCAAGGTTACCTCGGATCTTCGGATCCTCTACCTTAGACAAATTAGCATGTTAATTAAAATTGTTCAGTAGAACCAGGGTTATGCCTGATCCTCGGATCATCTACCTTGGAAAAATTGGCACCTTAGTGCAAGATGTTAAGTAGGAACTGGGATACGTAGACCCGGATCACAAGCCTTAGAGAGGTAGGCGTCTCTCCAAGTACCCATTAGATATGTGATCACAAAGGGTCCTCATACCATTTCATTTTTTCACTACTTGTCAGGCATAGCATTTGAATTACCTTTGGTTCAAATACAAATCATTTAAGGGAACTTAGTATTCCTCATCCTAACATCTCGTACGCGCTAGTATGTTGATAATTCTAGAATAAGTTCCAGCTAAATTGGTCCTATGCAGATGATTTATTTTTAAGTGCTTTATTCGTCACTCTAACTGAATAGAAATACATGAGCATCACTTAAAGCATTTGCAAGTATAAAAGTTTCGCAAGTTTTGCTACTCTTACTTAGTTATTGACATGGAACTATCAACGAATATAATGAATATAAGCTGTTATTTTGTCATACTGTACAAATAATAATAGAAGGACAACCAATATAATACAAAATAGCGACTCAAGTTGTAAGTTCTTCTCATTAATTGAAATTTTCGTAAGTACAATCACAACTAAATCAGTAAGTTACAACAAAGAGAAAATAAAAAAAATAAAAAAATAAAAAAAGAGGAAAACTAACTAAAACGGAAAGAAAACTGCCATAACGGAAGGAAGCACCATCAATGCTTTAACTGAGCTTGGTTTTTGGGGTCAGCAAGAGCCACCGTTGGAGCCGAAGACCCTTCAACTATCTCTTTGCCTTTGGGTCCCCCCTTTTGCACTATAGGTAGGGTCATCAAGACGATCTCTAAAGTCTCACTGGCTTTTGGGTTAAGGGGGAGCTCCTTAGGTTCAGCATGAAACTGTGCATCTTCAGGTTGTGCCCCTTCGCCTTGCGTTGGAAGCGGATGCTCAGGAGCAGTAGGGTCATCGGAAGCCTCTTATGAATGCACTCCTGCTGCAGAGGAGCCAGTATCATCCTCAGCTTGAACAGAAGTGGAGGCTCGGATGGCTGAAGGTACATAGGCATTTTCTGCCTTCTAGAGGGGAGAGGAAGTGTCAACCCCAGCTTGGGATAGTGCTTCCTTCCACACTTGAAGGCAGTAATTCCTATACACTTTCGGCACCTGAGCCTTAAAGGTTTTGGTGGTTTCTGCCACCTCCACCTCGTAGCCACTCTATTCAACTTGGTCAACAACTTCCTCAGCCTCTCGCGCCTTAACGATGGCCTCCTCCTTAGCCTTAATGGCTTCCTACTTAGCCTCCTCGGACTTCTTCAGGTCCTGCTTAAGCCCCTCGATTTGCTTCTTGACCGCAGCAAAATTTTTGTCAGCCTGCTTAAGCTACAGTCTCTGATCCTCGGCTTGCCTTTCGGTGGTCTTCAGTTGGGGCTCCAGGCTAGGCCTTTCACTTTCTACTTTGATTAGGCTAGCCAAGTTCTCTTGTAGCTTCTTCTCCTTTATTTCAAGGATCCTTTGGGCATTATCAAGCCTTATCTCCCCAGCCCTGAGAGACTTGTAAGCGTTGGCAACGATCTGCTCTGCCCTGTGAGCCGAATGAACGGCCTGCAAGCAAATTTAAAAAAAAAATGAAGATACAAAATCCATGTGTTTGACTAAAGATAAAGAAAAAGGGGGGGGGGGGGGGACGGATACCCTTACCATTGCAAGCTCTTTCTTCAGCGTCATAAAGACGTTCTAATCTCTCATCCTCCTAAGCTCACCCATATCCTCAGGGAGCAACATTGCCTGCTCTAGGGCGTTTGCAATGCACGCCGCCGTACCCTCATCGGTATTCCTGACGGAGGTATCAGCAGTAACCACCTGGTCATCCACTGTCATTTAGGAAGCCCAGACGGGTGCACGCATGGATGCAGGAGGCTCGGACCTTCTGTCCGGCCTCATTTGCACAAAATATGCTTGTTTTCCCCCCTTTTCAAGTTCTGTGTCCTTCACAGGGGATCCCTTCCTCCCTCTACTGTATCTTTCCCCTTCGCATGGTCCCTTTTTCTCTTGTGGTTAGTAGGATCAACACGTTGGGATTGGGTTGAAGGAGGGAGAGAAAGTTTAAGCGGAAGGACTTTCTCAATGCCCTTGTCTTTGGCCCTTGTCTAGGGTGCTTTAGGAGGATCCTGGGCTCCTACTTGAGCCTCCAGCACATCCTTAAGGCTCTGCTTTGGCCTACGTTGGATACCCATAGCTTTAAGTTGGGGGTCGATGTCTGAAGAGATTAGTGGGAGCGAGCCGAGGGCAACAGCTTGGTCTTCAGGCGATGCGATCTGATCAAAAACTTCGAATTCTCCTTCAGAATCTGAAACTTCGATAATTTCCTCTTCTTCCTTTACTTGTGGCTGAGAAGAAGAGCCTTCGCCCAGTACGAGTCGTGCCGAGGAAATGGTGATGAGAACGCCTTCTGGTACTAGTCGTATCGGCTCGGTGGTAAGGGTGCCCTGGGGGATGGGTGTACCCTCAGGAAGTAGAAAACCTTCAACTACAATGCTGATCCAAGGCAGCCGAGGATCCCTTTCCTTGATTACGCACTTCGGCACTTGGAAAGCAGTTGAAATCGGATCGTATTCGAGGATGAGATGTGACACTCTAAGCTGACCGTCCGAGTGAAAAAACACCTCAGCTCTCAAAATCTTGTCCAAGCGAGCAAAATCAACAAGATGAGCGTGACGAGCAAGTGCACGGCGATCTGCACAGTTGTATAAAGAAACAGTGAGTTAAAAATAAAGAAAGAATACAACTATAACAAAACAAAATATATATATATATATATATATATATATATATGGAACTGGCGCTGTGTAGGTATTCACCTGGTTCCCCCCCCCCCTTGTCGAACAAGGGAGACCATCATGCCAATCCCAGATATTATTAAAAAGTCTTTATTCAAATTTTTGTTGGAGTGAGGGAGGCATCGGATTAGTCTGACCTCGGTGTACCTAGACTTTAGGTAATACCCATGCCCCGTTAAATGGTGGAGGTTATAAACCCAGTTCACGTCGTGATGGGTAAGTCCTAATTCCATCTTTTCGTTCAGTAAATCTACAACACCTAAAATCCTAAACATGTTTAGTGTGCATTGTGTAGAGGATAACCTAACCGCTCGCAGATAATTCCAGGTTATAAGTCTCATAGAGATTCTCATCCCACCCTCTATAAAAGCTGTCATAGGGATGACTACCTCACCGGTTTTCCTCTTGGTTTGCCACTCCCCTTCATCACAGTATGTGATGGACACTCCATGTGGGATTCCATATCTGGCCTTAAACTCCTCTATTTTTTCAGGACTATCTACTAGGGGTGCAAACCTACCCATTTTCTAAGAGGAAAGGGGAAAATATTGTGAAGGGGTTGAGAAATTTAAATGGCCGAGGACAAAGAAACTAAGAATAACAAGAAAGAAAGAGTAGCAATAATGAAAGCAGATAGTTGGGGAAACTTACTTTAGAGTAATAAAGTCACCTCGGCTTAGATCTAAGAAGGTGTAAAGACGCGTGTAGATTGCAAGAGTGGCTAGGTTCGTTGTACAAGCTCTGAAGTGAACAAAGAACTTTTAAACTTGCAGTATTTATATCACAGAAAGTCATAAAGCGGGAAATCTCCCACCTATCTCCCTACGCAGCGCTCATCCGTTGGATGGACATCGCGCGGTTGAACGTGGGGAACAGGGAACCACCAGCATTTAATGGGAACGTGTTCTGCATAACGAAACGTTAGAAGCAGATTATCCAGAGTGCGTGTGTCGAAATCCTCATTCCTCCCAGAGAAGTAGAAATGAGGATCTCGAGGGGCTATTGTAGGGCCAATGGGCCCAAGATATGTATTGGGCCGGCCCAAGAGCTCTTACAGGATTGGAAGCCCAACCTAACGGCATGGATGGTCCGAGGACATGAGAAGGCCCGCCTGTGAAATAACGTGACAAAAGAGAGAAGCCATGCACGAGCAGAACATCTCGAGGCATGATGTCCGAGGATGGCAACGTCCTCGGCCATATGTAGCCGAGGACGAGAAGAGTGATCTGGCAGTTCAAGGGCATCAATACTGAAGACCTTGGACGCAAAGGCTGAAAAAATAAGGATAGGAGACAAAAAGAAGTGACAAAAAATATCAAAGATAAAGCTGCTACCACCGCATTGAAGGCTCTGTACCTACCTCTCTGGCCGTATTAATGAAGAAGTGACACCTGAGTATTGGGGTTTAGCCTTATACCTACCGCCAAAGACTTTGGTAGAAGGGGGTGATGGGACAAGTATCTAAAAGAAGCATCTGACCTACACGTGGAGGAAAGGAGAAAAAGAAGGAAGGCTTATAAAAGGCGAAGGAAGAAGAGAGAGAAAGGGGGTGGGTGACAGGCTGACAGCTGAAAACATGGAGAGAAAATTGTAAGAAAACATCAAAGATTGTCCTCGGCATCAATACATAAGAGAGTTCTTACTTACGTACTAGTGTTCTGCATGTATTTTATGATCTAGTTTAACCTTCATGTAATCCAGTGCCCCTAGGCCTAGATTCAAAGCCCACTCTCTATAAATTTATTGTTTTGGGCCCTTTGAGTTGTTCCTTGGGTAGAACTTAGGTCCAGCACAATTTGTGTCCATACAATAATAATAATAATAATAATAATAGTGGTAGTAAATTTTATTTTTCCAATCTTTTTCTTCATTCCTTTAAAATAAACCCAAAAAGGTAAGATAGTGAAAATAAATTAAAAACTATTCACATAATTTGGTAGGCCCCAAGAAATTTCATCTCGATTTTTTTAAGGAAATTGAAGTTTCCAGTAGCCACATAAAATAAAAGGTGATTATTTGTTTTAACTTATTCAAGCATTTGTAGCCACCTAAACTTGAAGCTTCCCAGTAGCCACATAAAAAAAAAAAAAAAAAAAATGGGTAAAATGTAAAACTGACCCTCTAAGTTTCATTAAATTTCATTTCAGTCCTTTGACTTTGCTTTTGTTCATTTAAGTCCTTTAACTTTCAAGTTTATTCAATTAAGACTATTCTATCAACTTTTGTTATATGTTGTGGTTAAGGTTTCAATTTTATAAATTTTTCTTCAAATTTATTAAATTAAAAAAATTCAATTAATGATTGAAAAATCTTTTTCAAATTTTTTTTTCCTAAAAATTTTAACAAAAATTAACAGAAATGCCTTAATTGAATAAATCTGAAATTTAGACAACTGAAATTAACGAAAACAAAGTTAGATGACTGAAATGAAATCTGAAGAGAGTTAGAGGGTCAAAAGGTCCTATGTAAAGGAGTTCCCAGCACTAATTGAAAGAAGAGATGGGGAGCATGGTCTCTTGACCTAAACCATTCTCTCTCTCTCCTCGATATGCGCGAGGTGGAGCTTCCTCTCTCTTTCTCCCATGGAGTTTGATCTTATGAAGATCTAATGTTTTAGTTTCTTGATTTGGGAAAATGATGGTGGTGGATGGGTTGATCAGCGGTGGGTTTGATGGATTGATCGGCAGTGGGTTTAATATGAGAACTCAGGGGTACTGTGTGAGGTTGAGATTGGTGATGGGTATGATTTGCGTTTGATGGGTTGATCTATTTGGTGGTTTTGATTTGGTTTTGGTTTCATATAGATTTGATGGGTTTGATTTGGTTTTGGTCTCATATGGGTTTAATGGTTTTATCGGGTTTTTTTTTCCCCATATGGGTTTTATCGATTTAATTTCAAATTGGTGGCTTCTGTTTTGGTTTTGGTTTTACTGTTTTGATCTTCTGCTTTGACGGGTTTGCTGGGTTTACCAGGTTTCAAGAACATGAATAGTCATGTTTTGGGAAGAACATCTTGACGTGGTTTTTTAAAATTAAAATTCTAATATGGCATTTTTTTAAACAGAGAAAAATGCTAACAAAAATTTTTAAATATTATTTTATTAGCCACGTCAACATCTAACATGCCTCATATACACTTCGTCTATCACATAAGACTTTTTTATTAGTGAGTTGATAGTAGAGACCAAAATAGAAACGATTTTCTGTTTTTTGGAACAAATGTAGGCACAAAATCAATTTATGAACTAAAATGAGAATAAACCCAAAATGTAGGGACCAAAAGTGTATTTTCACTAAGAATGTATTATGTATTATCCATTTTGAGTTTGACCGATTTGAATTTGGATGTTATAAATCTATTTTAATTTCATTTATTTAGTTAGCTTTATCTATACTATTATTTAAGAGGCTTCACCTGTTTGGACCGAATTTTTTTTTTATTCCAAAATACCCCTACACCCCTAGATTTAATTAGAGATAAAACTAAAAGATAGTCTAGTAAAAATACATGTCTAATTTGCACTAAAATATTGCCTATAAAATAGGAACACTTTTCTATTAACCCACTTCTTCAAAGTAACTATACATTTATTGTTTTTTCTAATAGAAAAATAAGTTAAACAACCGACACTGTTGCTGTTTTTTTCCTTAAAAAAAAAATACCCCATGTGTTTATCCAAAAACAAAACTAAATATAAAAAAAAAAAAAAAAAACTAAATAGATATATACATTTTTTTTTATAAGTAGATACATCTTTAACTCCCACTAAAATATTACTTACAAAACATGACCACTCTCCTTATGGTTTTCAAATTGCTCTTCTATTTTTATTTTTTATTTGTAAAGATTAATAATTTGCATCCATTATAATTTGAAATTACTACATTTTTCAATCATAAATACTTAGGGGTGTGATGAGTTATCTGCGTTTTGGATGAAATAATTTACTCATCACACCTCTAGGTTTTTCTGTAATTGTAAAATGTAGTAATCTCAAATTGTAATGAATTTAAATTATTAACTTTTACCGAAAAAAAAAAAAAAAAAAAGAAGAAGAGTCTCAAAGCACGTGTATTATTACATGAGTGATGATTTAACTAGTCATTAGTTACCACTAGGAGTGGTTGGTCTAGTAGTCATGGGCTCACTCCTGAGAGTTTGGGACCTCAAGTCCCAAGTTCGAATTCCACAATGAGAAGTGCCTAGGAAATAACAACATTCTCTTGGTCCATGCTCATTAGCGTCCTCATCTAGGTACTCTACTCCCACAAGCCCTGCTCTTACAAGTTAGAGCCAAACGGGTAGAGTGCCACCATGGCCACGCCCAGATAGAAGACACCAACTCAAGTAGCCCCCTTTACCTTTTTTTCTCAAAAAAAAAAAAAAAAATTGTTATTACTCAAACATATTCAAATATATAAAGCATAAAACATACATTTTGTATATTTATATCTATAATTTTTTAAAATTAGTCATATAAAGTGTTTGCCGTATCATATGATATTGGATACATCATAAACAAAAATAAAAAATCAATTCAAAATACAATTCACATTTTAACAAATGAAAATTTGTATTTTGTATTACAAGAATATACAACAACCCACTCACATATGAGTAAACTACATAAGTTTGGAACTTACCAAGTGAGATGTTATCTAGTGATACAAAATATCACATCATAAATGAAACCATCCACTTTTGACTTTTGGAACAGCTTCCCAAGGGTCCTCCAGGCCCTAGCAAAATTTACCTTTAAAAAATAATAATAATAATTTCAAACTTGTGCTCCACACAAGGTTGTGACTAGTGCATGCATTCATTCTCTCATGGTCAGGGACACATATTTTGTAGAAAGAGATAGGCTAATACAATCATACAAATAAATGGAAAAGGGAGAAAGAAATGTAATTGGATGTCTGCGAACCTTTTTTTGGTTTTGGTCTTGTCTGTGAAACATCTTTTTTTTTCTTTTTTTTTTTAAATGTATAAGGAAGTGGTCTTGTCCATGAAACATCTTATTAGAAGCCTTGAAAGTGTGGTAACAAACAAACGACATCACATGGGGAAAAGGCAAGGTGCTAGTCCAATTGGATTGGCTTCAAGTCAGGTTCACATCATGGACAAAAGTTAGAGATGTGGCTCTACTTCTTGCCACCTAATTGTGTAGTCTCTCCAAATCAACCTCTTTCTCCCTAACATCCCCACACTTTTAATCTTCCCTACACCTTAATCTTAGTTTCTTTAAATTTTGAAGTTTGAATCCTGATTATGCCAATGGGTGCTTGAAAATGAAAAGAATAAACAAAGCAATAGAGGACAACTGACCAATTGAGGTCAATTGAAATGTATTAAGAGTTTTTAGGTGCCATCACTTTAGTGGTTTGCAGATTATAATTTGAGATCAAAACACACACCTAGCTAAATTCAAAACCAAGAAAATTCTCTCTGAAGACTGAAATATCTGCCGGTAAGATGAAAAATAATAAATTATCAAACGATTTATATACATGGTATTGACAAAGAAGGTTTCAGTCATCCGCAGTATAAATGTTGCATTGTTCCCATTAATTTTGAAAATATGATTCAGCTTGAAACTCTTAAAGGATAATCCTTATAAGCAGTTGAGTGAAGCAATGTCTATTGTGGGGAAAACTTTTTGGTTCATGTTTTTTCTTGATAGGCCAAAAACGTATTGACCCCTAGTGATGAATTAAGTTGATTAATTAGTCAAGTTATTAATTAATCAAATTAACATGCAAAGCACATGATAGCACAAAAAAATCACCAATTAAACTAAGTATGCAGCGGAAATTAAATGACTCTGTGATTTGTTTTCGAATGGGGAAAACTTACACGACAAAAACCCCACCGGGTGATTTAAAGTTACCACTCCCAAAATTCCACTATTATCACAACAAGCAGTTACAAGTAAAAGAATCTCAATACTTTATACCAACCTACAGTTGAACCCATATCTCAATACTCAATTGGACTTGTTCTATAGTGACAATTTCTCCTTTTGATGCACGGCTCCCAATACGTGACTAACCAATTGCGCAGATCTCAGTATGCGACTTCAATCACCAACTAGAGAAAGTTGTTGGTTGCAAAATTTTTCAATTCATCCACACGTTGAAAATCAAGAAGACGCTTGGTTACAAAACCCTATGGTGTAAAAATACAGCAACTTCTTCCCAAAAGAGATGAACTAGGGCAAAAACTTTGTCTTAGGTCACAACTTGCTTGAACAAAGATTTCTCAATACTTGTGCAACTTGTGTCCACTTTTACGACCCTTAAAATAATCCTTTTATATGTCTAAGATTAGAAAAAAAGAAGGCCCAAAGACACATCCACAGATTGGAATCAAAACAGAATTTCAAAATCTGTTTTTTGTAAATCTCGACAGCTAGAGATGTCAAGGTGCTGTCGAGTAGCTATCAAGCCTCGGGGCTGAACAGCTTTTTTAAAGCTCGATAAATGAAGCTGTCGAGCCAGCTGTCGAGCTTTAATGCCTGGCACTTCTCAGCTTGAATCTTAGACGTACTTCATGGCTTTAACATTTTATCTTGAAACCTTATTTCTTGAAGTATTAAAATCATCCTAGATCTACCCAAATACAAGCTAAGTGCATTTTGTCAAAGGATAAGCCAACTACATAAAAGAATGACATATGTTCTAAACAAATGAAACACATATGTCCTAACATTTCTCATAAATGGGAAGCTATAATTATTCACAACACTGTACATTTTATAAACCCGAGTTTTTTTCTTTCTCCCCACCCCCCCCCCCCCCAAAAGAAACTCAACATTTATCTTATCAACGTTGGTCTCTCAGGATTCCATGTTTCAACACATGAACCATGAGTTACTATTCTAACGCATGTTTGTAACTCTCATAAATGGTGGAACTTTTTTTCATTTTGTGTAACAAGTATATATAATATAGAGCATTTCTCTCGCATGAATGTGGACCCCATAAGCCAAATGATGACAAGAATTTGTTGGCTTCTTGAATTGAGCAGGTGCTAAATCATTTGGCAGTCCTTTCCTTTGTATTGGTGATATTAGGGTAAAGGAAGGACAAGAATCAAGTCAGTAGTCCACAAATTTTCACAAAATATTTCACAATTTTGGAGGTTTAAATTTAGAAAAGGTGGGTGATAAAATGATGTTAAAAATGTCAATATGAGAACCAATAAAAACATGCAAACTCAACTGCTGTTAAAAGTGTTGTCTCGAAGAGAATTAGGTGCCCAAGTAGTCTAGGAGGCAGAAGGTTCAACTCACATCCTCCTGACAAATCAATGGCAGGTAGAAGGTTCAACTCAATGGACCAAAATCTTGCACCTGTGTGGGCATTCACAATTTTCGCATTTGGCTTTAGAACATCATCACATTCGAAGACAGTCTCTTTGTTTAAATAGGAACACTAAGACTGAATTTTGCCCCTGTACAGGCAAGTGCTGCCTTTGAGCCTGGGTCTAAAGGGTACTTCCATGCTCAACCGATAGATAGATCAGGCGTCCTCTTGTTTGAAAGGTAATAATAAGACCAAGATTTGTCCTTGTATGGATGTATGCAACTTCTTGCTTGTCTCCCCACTCACTTTAAGGTCACAGGAGGTAAGATGGTACCAATAGATAAGGGGAAGGATTGCACTCGAGGCTTGTATGAAGCTAGACCTTCATTTACCCTCTATGCCTCATTGTACCTCAATCCTTTGCAAGCTATGTTTTAATCTCAATCATATTCCCACAATGCTTTTGATAAGCATGGATGAATTGGGATCGTTACTCAGCTTGTTAAGGGCTAGACTGAGTGGTACAAATTGGGCTCCCTCCAGATTTTTCCTGCACAATATGGTTTTGTATTAGTGGAGAAAAACTAGGCCTTAAGTGTCGCATAATGAAAAATGCAAGTGAAATGATAAAATAGTAAGGTTGCGAGTGATCTATCCTTCGATTTTGGCTTATTTTTATCTGCCTTAACTACTAACAGTGGTTTGTGCTCTGATTAGCTTAACTGAACGTTGAGACACAAACAGACACAATGTCCTGTTAGTATTAGTGGACAATCAAATAAGGTATTCCTCTCAGCTAATATCATCAATTCTTGTTCTATTGTGTTATCGCTAAAATTGGTCTTAGACCTTTAAGCTTTCTTTGCCATTCAAACCTCTGCTTCTTGATTATTGACGTGTTTGATGGACTAATTCCCCCTTCCAAAAAAGGTCCTAAGAGCCAAGGTTTGCACCCAGTGCTCAAGTGGTATACCTGTAGTTTGAAACTTATCAGGGCTTAAGGTTACAGACCAAAAGTATTATTGTTCAAATTTAAATACAATGACACAAAATAACCTGTAAAGGAAAGCGATTAGAAAGAGGTAAAGTGGAGCAATGTCTTGTCTTAAAGCTTCCTATGCTGCATTGGTGATCTCTGAATTTCCCTAGTTTTGACTGTTCAATTGAGAAGGTTCCCTGATGGACCAGTAAGTCTTGATTTTGCTTTGCCGGTGAGGGTGGTGTGATGTCCAGCTTTCCAATTTTGCAAAAGACCATCACATAGCTCCAACCGACCATCCTTGATACTAGGTCCCAAATTAGTTGTTTGAAACATTGACAAAATCCTCCAATAACTAAGCAGAGTATTTGACCAGAAGGGGGGGAGTGCAATTAAAAAATGACCAAGTTATTATCCAAACTAGTGTGGTAAAATCTCCTCCAAGTAGCAATTCACAAGGCCATCTACATGTATTTTTTCTTTTCTTTTTTTTATAATCGACCATCTACATGTATTATTTAAAAAATTACATGATTCATTAAAAAAGTTATGTGACTAAAAACATACATGGATAGTCTTTTCAATCTTCACATAGGAGGTTGAAGGAATTTTCCTCCAAACAGGCTTGGAAGTAAATGGTGTCCATTAGAAAATGGACACCACAAGACTTGCATGCCAAAGGAGATGTATGATTATATGCAAGAAAATGATGGTAGTGAAGATGTGTTTTATATACATGAAATCCTCAATGAACTTTGACCGTGGAAGTAGTAGGAGTACAAATTTTAATGACATAGCAACTATCCGTAATACGGAGAATTGTAAGAGAACAAGATTTCGCATGCCAATGCTAATGAATGGTTCTCATAAATTTAGCTGCGTATCGTACGGGACATGGGCTGATAGAGTACAAATAATAAAGGAACTTTAATTTTCATTTAACAAATAAATTGGCTTTTCACATTCTTCAGTTTTACAAAAATCTTAATCAATATAACTCTCCTTTTAAAACAAAACCCAAAAAAGAAGAAGTTTCTTTGTAATTATCTGTTTACTTTGTATGGCATGATGTATGTTTAGAACCCATAATGTTCTGGGATTGATCACATCCGTACACGTATCTCAAATTCTTAAACCATGAGAACCTTTTGTTGAATTGTTTATACTGCAAGGTAAAAGATTATTAGACTGATTTTTATTTTCACTCTTTAACTTCTTCTCTTTTTTTTTCTTTTTTTTTTTTTTGGGATTACATGGATACTGAGTAGTGTTTTCTGGGTTTAGCAAAAAGTAGTGTTTTCTGGAGTCTGGATACTAAACTACAATGCGTCAGGAAATCTACAGACAATCATGAAAATTAATGCAGTAGGTCAAACAATTTTTAGAGATTATACCATGGGAAAGTCTTGAGTTTTTGTGAATTTCGGGGATAATTTTGCATTTTAATTTGTAGAAAACTTTTATTTTATTTTATTTTGTAGCTGGATTTCAGATGAACTTGCCTAAATTTTTTCGTGTCAGCTATCTTGGGATTTTCTGATTAAGCAATTTATTCATTATTTTTCTTCTTCCAACTCCGTGAATCATATTGGGATACTCAAATTTCCTTTTCTAGCACTTCAAATCTTGTTACTGTCTTTATCTTATTCTATAATTATGACACATGTACTTACAGCTCTGCAAGCTTGTATGCACTGGAAGCATAAATGATAAATACTTAATTGGAATATATAATGTAGGTCTCACAAAATTGGTGATCAGTGATCAAGTAAAGGATTAGAAAAAATATAGCTGAGACAGAAATCCAAATGGCCCAATACAAGTATCTTATTTTTCTGTTGGTCCTCTCACGATCAAACATTGGTTTGTCATGGTCTTGGTTTCCTTCACATGCCGAAAAACAATCTAGTGATGACCCTGCAAAGATTCTAGGAATTTCTGGTGATGTTGTGGCTGAGTTCTCTATGGATGCTCTCAATGATGAGAAAGGAATTGAAAGGGTCAACAATGCCAGAACAAAACTAACTGGCTTAAAATCCTGTTGGTATGATGCATATCAAGGACTTTTTGCCAAGTGCTCTGACATCACTGCTGATGACAATGAAAGGCGGAAGAGATTTGCTTGGGATCTTAGCAATTGCTTTCAGAAAGACTCTGGAAGACCTCCTTTTCCTTCATGCCACATTAGCTCTCCAATGAAGGCATGCCTCGAAAAACTAGATAACAACGCCATTCATACTTACCGTCAATTCTTCCTCGAAACCAATTCTATTTGCCATCAGTTACAGCTAAGTATATTATTTTTTCTTATTTAAATAGCTTCCCATTTTCTTAAATCATCTCAATACAATTTTGGATGAGCCTTGGCATGTGTTGGGAGGGTGGATTTTTCTAAGAAGGGACTAGTTGCTATGTAGATAGAAAAAACCAAAAAACGTTATGGGAAATACAAAATATGATTTGAATTTTGATTTTGTTTTTGTTTTATCTACAGGTCTAATTATTTCAGACTTCATACAGAGAAATTGGTAAATCAGTTAGTAAAATCGGCTAACTATGCTAAAGAAAAATTAGAAACCATTGAAGAGAAATCGGAGAATCTGTTGCAGGGCTCAAAAGATATCCATGACTCTTTAAGTAAAATCGATCAACAAACTCAACAAGTGGCTCAAACTTCTAAGAATGTCAGCAATCAGATCAATGGTGTATTGAAGCAGTCGGAATTAGTTTTTGAGCAATCTGAGAAGATTGCAGCTTCTCAATTGGAATTGCAGAAAGGGCAAGAAAAGATGAAGGTAAAGTTGGAAGAAGGGATGACAATGATTCATGAGTATCACAATAAACTTGGTATGGAAATACACAATCTACAAAATGAGACTGGTGAAATAGAGAAGAAGATAAGCAAAGTGGGAGATGCAATGTATACAAAGATGAGTAATCTGCAAAGCAAAGCTGATGATATTGGGAATATAGCTGGAATCTCCTTAGATAAGCAAAAACAACTTCAAGAGGGGCAATCTGAAGCACTTCAGGGGCTTCAGCTGCTGTCCAAATTTCAGTCCCAAGCACTAGAAGAGAGCAGGTAATATAGGCAGTAGAGCCATGTAGGTAAATTTATATGTGTAATTTATCTAATGAGTCATTTGATATGAAATCTGCAGGGGTATCTTGCAACAGTTAGCTAAATTTGGGCGTGAACAGCAAGAAGAGCTTGTTCAGCAACAGGAACAGCTTCAACGATCCCATGACCATCTGTTTGAAAACTCAAAGTCTATATTGGCAGCTCAGGTGTCTTTTTTATTTAACTTGCATATTTCAAGTAATCCATTCACCTGTGTAAGTTCTCAAATTGGTTTCTCATCCTGAAAATTCAATTTGCCGTTATGCAGGAAGCTTTTGAACAAAAGCAAGCAACAATGTTTCTTGCTTTAGATAAGCTGTTTGCCTTGCACAATGCCTTACTGCTCGAATCACGGTTAATCAAAGCTGCCTTTATGTACTCTATATCAATATTTGTACTCTACATGCTCACCAGTACAAAGCCAACATACAACGTCAGACCTCAGCTTTATATTGGTAGGTGTATTTGCCTTTATACTCTAAAATATGTATAGAAGTATATTTTTTTCTCACAAGAGCTGGAGTGTTAATGAATTTTTCTCACAGGTCTATGTGCTACATTCTTAATTGAATTTGCTATACTTCGATTTGTGCCAAAGGCTATTGACCAACAAACATGGATGATCAATCAAGTTAGATCGTTCTTCGTGATTCTTGCTTCTGTACAGATTATACATGCCATTATTACATACAGGTATGTAAAAAAAAATTTGAAATAAGCAAAATTTAGGTTGATCCAATTTTTTATTCTACATTTAAAGGAAGCACCTTCACCAAATTTCAGGGACTTTGAGAGGTTGAATTATGAGATGCTACAAGATCTGATCAACAAGGTTAAGTCTTGGGATACAGATAGCGATGTAGACTGGTCTCAGTGGATAGACACGGAGATACCAGATGGCATAGATAATCTCAAGGATTCTGACTATTTGCCTTCAAAAGAAAAAGATACTGGAGAAAATTCAAATGTTACCTCTTTAGCTACTAGAAAATACAATCTTCGTGGCCGCTGTCATTGATTTTTTTTCTCCCTCTGGTGACAAATAAATTCAAACAAGATTTCAATAGCAGTACCCATTCTAGTACCTTTGGGAAGAACTTGGATGTATTGGAGCTAAATATCAGGCTAAAGTAGGGCGCTTAAAAAAACACCTATTACTGAATTATATAGTTATAAATGAAATTTAACTATTTGATTCACGTTAGAGGTTTTTATTTTTTCAAATAAGTTAGTTATAAATTTCCAAACGCAGAAAATATTAGTATTTAGAAACCTCTTCCATTCCCCTGTACTGTGTTCTGGTTTCTGCAGAAATTTAATGATCTGTTTGTCAATTATACACAGGCTTAAACAACAGCCAACAAATTGAAAGTTTGAAACTATGGATACATAATGCTAAAAATGAATCCCTTCAGAGTTCAAGAACTGTAATTTAATTTCCTATGTTGCTGAAATATTATAATTGAAACCAACCTGTTTTTTTCCAAACCAGCTGTTAGAAATAGCAACTCTGGTCTAATTTTCTAAATATCCAGCTTCAATCACAGTTTTAACTCCTCTCCATGACACCAATTTCTATAACGTTTTTTATTTATGAAAGGGGAACAAATTCCATAACATCAAGAATTCTGGAAAATAAGCCTGTTTCGATCATAATTAAATGAAAAATCAGCAATACAACGAAGAAACATTACCATGAAAGGGACCCAAAACCTTTCATAAGCAGAATAATTCATGACTTCAACTTATTCAAAGCCTAAACAACACAAGCATTGATACTAAACTTTAAACCTATAGTTCACTCTCGCTGTTTGGATTGATTACTCTCTCTTTTTTTATATATTTCAATAGTTGTGGAGAGGGGATTGGAAACCTAGTTGTCTTTGTCGGAAACAAAGAGAGGTGCCAACCAATTGAGCTATGAGACTCTTGGCAATTAGTTACTTTCTTCGTGAGATATCTCAGAGTATAACAGAGATCACAGGCAGGCAGATTTGCTGTACCACCATGTGGATGATATTACTATTTAATTTGAATCAAATCCAAATAATGAGAAACAAAGAAAAACCAAAAATTGATAGGATTTGGGCCATTCTTGAAGCAGAACAAAATCTTATTATTAGAATGGGGATACAAAAGATGTTTTACTTGATACTCATAAATCAACCTTAAAATAGAACCTTATTTTAAATAAAACTATACAGGAACATACTTATGCACAAACTATCAATAAATATAGCCTATAGAATTGTATGCACAAACTAACCCATTGAAGATTCACTTTGACTTGACATATAGATCCCTCACATATTCTTCCTTCACAATGTCTCTTAGTGAACCAAAATTTGCAACGTAAGTGACAGCTTCCATGACTGACGAAACTCCTTTTATCTTAATGTTGCCAAATTTCTTCCTTCTTGGATCATACAACTCCAAAGTCTCGTCATCATGTAAGATCAAAACGTTTCCGTCCTTCAAAATCATCATCGGTCTAATTTCGCAAAATATCAGGTGAGTTTCTAGGCCAAAATGGCCAAATACCACAAGTTTCAAAAATTAGTAGCAAAAAAACACTGTTTCGGAAATAAATAGGGAAGTACCACTCTTCTGGTACTCGAGCTTAAGAAACTCGAGTACTAAGAATTTTAGCCACCGTGGCACTGCTGACATGGAATTTGTGCGATTTAAAAAAATAATATGGTACTCGAGCTTAGTAAACTCGAGTTCTATGCAACACAGTACTCGAGTCTACCAAACTCAAGTACCAATTATAAAAAATATTATGTTTATTTTTATTTCTAAGGTACTCGAGCTTGGCGAGCTCGAGTACCTTGTAAGGAACTCGAGTTTAGGATACTCGAGTTCCTTATAAATTTTTTTTTTTTTTTTTGATAATCGGCAAATAAACATAAACATAAACATAAACATATTTTTAAGTTTTTATTAATTTAAATAGAAGCATTGTAAAATAGATTTTAATTTCAAAATATGAATTAATTTCTACATTAATTAAAACTAATCATTGTTTTCTCATAAAAATTGTTTATTGTTTTCTCTTTAGCATTATTTAAAAAATTGTTCACTCTCTTTTTGTGTAAATTATTTTATGTTCACTATTTAAAAAATTATTAACTGTTTTTTCATAAAACACCAACTAAAATTGTGTTTTATAAATTTAAACGCCAAATCAGAATGCTTTTTCGTGCTTAAATTTCACAATAATCGAATTTGGTTTTCTGCATTGATGAAATCTATTTCTACATTAATAAAATTTTCTCTCTGTACATCACGTTTACTGTATATTCGAATCTGCTTACTGCATTCATAAAATCTGTTTTTTGTATTAATTAAAACCGTTCATTGTTTTCTCATAAAAATTGTTCACTGTTTTCTGTAAAATTTATTTCTATGATTTTGCATAAAATTATTTTCTCTTTAGTGTTATTTAAAAAATTGTTCACTTTCTTTTTTGCGTAAATTATTTTACGTTCACTATTTAAAAAATTGTTAACTGTTTTTTCATAAACCACCTACTAAAATCATGTTTTATAAATTTAAACTCCAAATCAGAATGCTTTTTTGTGCTTAAATTTCACAATAATCGAATTTGTTTTTCTGCATTGATGAAATCTATTTCTTCATTAATAAAATTTTCTCTCTGTACATCACGTTTACTATATATTTGAATGCTTATTGCATTCATAAAATCTATTTTCTGTATTAATTAAAACTGTTCATTATTTTCTCATAAAAATTGTTCACTGTTTTTTGCAAAATCTATTTCTATGATTTTGCATAAAATTAATTTCTCTTTAGCATTATTTAATCAATTTTGTATGACTACAGTTGGTGCTACAACAACTAGCTGGTGACGTGTCTTTAAAAAACTACTCATGCCATAGTTGGTGCTACATCATGTTTGCTGTATATTCAAATCTTCTTACTACATTCATAAAATCTATTTTCTGCATTAATTAAAAATGTTCACTATTTTCTCATAAAATTGTTCACTATTTTCTGCATAAACTATTTTTAGCATTCTGCATAAAATTATTTTCTGTTCAGCATTAGTTGAAAAATTGTTCACTGTTTTTTCTGCATAAATTATTCATAGTTCATTAGGTGTTTTATGATCCAGATACTCTAATACCAATAACTACCCAGGAGAGAGCACAGCACTAATATGGAACCATAAACAATGATAAAATAGATAATAAAGAGAGTAGATAGAAAAATAGATATATTCAAAATAAGGTTAAAATGGAGTATGGAATATGAAAATAGAAACTAGTAAAATCTTACTTGAATAAAAACGTCAATATTTGATAAACTTGAAAACAAACTGTTGTCTTTGATACAAGCTTGAAAATAAAATTGTCTGAAGAGAAAGGTTACAAGATTACAAGAGGGGGAGAGAGTACAAAAGTCTTTCTGAGGGAGAGGGAATGCTATTACAAAAGGCTTTCTAAAACTAGGAACTTAAAAGCTTAGGAACTTAAAAGCTTAGAGTCTTAGAAACTCAGAAACTTGTCTTCTGTCTTCATAGTCTGTCTCTTTTATAGGTGAAATGAACCATGGTAAAGTAACCTGAGTAGGTAAATTTAACTCAAGTTAATCTGTCGCTGGTATAGAAATTAGTACTGATGATTAATAGTCTGTCAGGGTCTGTTTGGGAATCTTTCAGATTTCAAAAATCTATCAGATCTCTTTTTATGCATGCTAGTAAATAGTAGTAACTTTTGAACATCTATCTGTATCTATTTGGATTGTCTGTATCTATCTGGACTATCTTGATTTGTCTGGAAGCTATTCACACGTGCTGGTGAATAGTGATCTGTCGTCAGAGAAATAGTGATTTGTCACCAGGGAATAGTGATTAATTTGTCTGTCTTTCAATCTGTATCATTCTAGGATCCTTAACAATCTTTCTTTTCCCAAATAGCCTCCTTGCTGAAGGTATTGGACCATATACGGCTGTCCTGTTTGTGTAACTATATAAGTAGAAGCCTCTGTCTAATTCTTTCTGTATCTCATAAATCTTACTACTCATGAAATTAGACCATTCTTGAGCTAGAGCATCCAGATCATTAAGTGGTAAATAAGTATCTCCTGTATACCATTTGTATTCAAGGATAGAACCCCAATCATGAACAAGAACCAAAATGTGTGATGGCTGACCTTCCATATAATAACTACTGCCCAAGCTAGAAGAGTACTCTAGATAGTGATCTTCATATAATTAAGTCCTCCAATCTGTGCGGCTACTTCTTGGATGACTTTGGGAAATATGAATTTCAGAAGTTATGATTAATTTGCTGATAAACCCTTCTTCTAGCATTTCAGATAACCATAAAGTATCACGAATTGCTGATCTTTTGTCTCCGTATTGATAAGTAATCCCAGATGGAGATTGTATTTGTTTCCTGTTCTTCAAAAAAAAAAAAAAATCTTCTTCATTTTATTTATTTATTAAATGTACATTTCTGTTAAAAAAAATATTAAATGTACATTCCAATTTATTTTAAATATATGATTTTTTTAAAGTGCATCCTTAAATATACTTTTCTTTTAATAATTCGATACCTACAACAAGAAAGATTGAGAATTTAAATCCTAATTTCTTATTAAATAAAGCAGCTTAAAGTCAGCCTTTTAACATTTATGTATTTTACCAAAAACATTTATGTAGAACCATTTTAAAAATTTTCATGTCAAAAAAAGTTTTAAATAAAAAAAATTAGAGAAATGAAATAAATATGTTAATATTTCTTCCAAACATTTCCATCCACCCCATGGGTTAGCGACGTGTGCCAATAATAAATGACCAATATATAAAAAACCATCTTTTCAAAAACTAAAAATAAAAACCATCATAGAATCAATAAATTAAATTTATATATATAAAAAAAATTAAAAAAAAAAAGCTCAGCTTCAAACCAATTTTCCTTAAACTCACTATTTGATTATCAAAGAGACCATTTACAGATAGTTTTAACTACATTATTCTTTTAGTAAACCATATCAGCCGCGTTACCTAGAAATGAACCTGCCAACATACTTGCTCATCTTGAACAAAAGAACAATCAAATGCAAAGGCGATTAGACCGTTTTCATGCAATCCAAAAATCTAGGAAGCATCTAAAGGGGAAGGCGCAAGAGCGAGCCATCAAGTCTATTAATGAAGTTACTGTATTAGATGATGAAAGAAATATTTCAAACTTCTCAGATTCAAGTAATGATGATTTTCAAAAATTTTACCTACGAACATTAGACGTTGTTGTTAATGTCCACTATTGCTATACTGATGTTCATAGTGCTGCATGTGTTGCTCAACGATTTGGTCCGTTCATTGATTTTCCATTGAATTTACACGATTTTGTTCATTCAACGATTTCAAATTTTTCAACAAATTCGGATGATCAATACATTAGTACATAGCTTTCCATTTAATTTTCACGATTTTGTACAATTAACGAATCCAAAGTTTTCAATAAATTCAGACTATCTGTACATCTAATTTATACAATTTTATTTTGTCCTTTCAAGATTTTATACATTCAACGAATAATTTTTTTTTTTTTACAAATTCGAAAGATCTGTACATCTAATGTACACAATTCTCTCTCGAATTTTCACGATTTTGTACTCTCAACAAAATTTGATAGGCTAAAAACGTATTGACCCCAAGTGATTAATTAATTGATTAACTAGCCAAATTTATTAATTAAATAAATTAACATGCAAAGCGCGTGGTAGCACAAACAAATCACCAATTAAACTAAGTGCAACAGAAATTGAATTGACATAGTCATTTGTTTTCCAATGGGGGAAAACTAACACGACAAAAACCCCACCGAGTGATTTTAAGGTTACCACTCCCGAGAAAACAATGAATAATTTTTATGAGAAAACAATAAATAGTTTTAATTAATGCAGAAAATAGATTTTATTAATGAAGTAAGCAAATTCGAATATACAGTAAACATAATGTGCAGAGAGCAAATTTTATTAATGTAGAAATAGATTTCATCAATGGAGAAAAACAAATTCGATTATTGTGAAATTTAAGCACAGAAAAGCATTCTGATTTGGCGTTTAAATTTATAAAACACGATTTTAGTAGGTGTTTTATGAAAAAACAGTTAACAATTTTTTAAATAGTGAACATAAAATAATTTACGCAAAAAAGAGAGTGGACAATTTTTTAAATAAAGCTAAAGAGAAAATAATTTTATGCAAAATCATAGAAATAGATTTTGCAGAAAATAGTGAACAATTTTTATGAAAAAACAATGAACGGTTTTAATTAATACTAAAAACAAATTTTATGAATGCAGTAAGCAGATTCCAATATACAATAAACGTGATATGCAGAGAGCAACTTTTATTAATGTAGAAATAGATTTCATCAATGCAGAAAAATAAATTCGATTATTGTGAAATTTAAGCACGAAGAAGCATTCTAATTTGGCGTTTAAATTTATAAAACACGATTTTAGTATGTGTTTTATGAAAAAACAGTTAACAATTTTTTAAATAGTGAACATAAAATAATTTACGCAAAAAAGAGAGTGAACAATTGTTTAAATAACGCTAAAGAGAAAATAATCTTATGCAAAATCATAGAAATAGATTTTGCAGAAAACAGTGAACAATTTTTATGAGAAAAAAATGAGCGGTTTTAATTAATACAGAAAACAGATTTTATGAATGCAATAAGCAAATTTGAATATACAATAAACGTGATGTGCAGAGAGCAACTTTTATTAATGTAGAAATAGATTTCATCAATGCAGAAAAACAAATTCGATTATTGTGAAATTTAAGCACGAAAAAACATTCTGATTTGACGTTTAAATTTATAAAACACGATTTTAGTAGGTGTTTTATGAAAAAATAGTTAATAATTTTTTAAATAGTGAACATAAAATAATTTACGCAAAAAAGAGAGTGAACAATTTTTTAAATAATGCTAAAGAGAAAATAATTTTATGCAAAATCATAGAAATAGATTTTGCAGAAAACAGTGAACATAAAATAATTTACGCAAAAAAAAGAGTGAACAATTTTTTAAAAACAATGAGCGGTTTTAATTAATACAGAAAACAGATTTTATGAATGCAATAAGCAGATTCGAATATACAGTAAACGTGATGTGCAGAGAGCAAATTTTATTAATGTAGAAATAGATTTCATTATTGCAAAAAAACAAATTCGATTATTGTGAAATTTAAGCACGAAAAAGCATTCTGATTTGGCGTTTAAATTTATAAAACACGATTTTAGTAGGTGTTTTATGAAAAAACAGTTAATAATTTTTTAAATAGTGAACATAAAATAATTTACGGAAAAAAGAGAGTGAACAATTTTTTAGATAATGCTAAAGAGAAAACAGTGAACAATTTTTATGAGAAAACAATGAACAGTTTTAATTAATGTAGAAATTAATTCATATTTTGAAATTAAAATCTATTTTACAATGCTTCTATTTAAATAAATAAAAACTTAAAAAATATGTTTATGTTTATGTTTATGTTTATTTGCCGATTATCAAAAAAAAAAGTTATAAGGAACTCGAGTTTCCAAATCTTGAGTTCCTTACAAGGTACTCGAACTCACCAAAGCTCGAGTACCTTAGAAATAAAAATAAACATAATTTTTTTTTATAATTGGTACTCAAGTTTGGTAAACTCGAGTATTGTGTTGCATAGAACTCGAGTTTACCAAGCTCGAGTACCATATTATTTTTTTAAATAGCACAAATTCTAAGTCAGCAGTGCCACGGTGGCTAAATTTCTTGGTACTCGAGTTTCTTAAGCTCGAGTACCATTTAGAACTCGAGTTTAAGATACTCGAGTACCAAAAAAGTAGTACTTCCCTATTTATTTTCAAAACAGTGTTTTTTTGCTACTAATTTTTTAAACTTGTGGTATTTGGCCATTTTGGCCGAGTTTCTAGGTATAACAAACTCCTTAGTCCATGACTACTCTACACCATATATCTTCATCAACCAGACGTCGAGATTGGTGACATTAAAATAGTTGTCACATTATAGAGAGAACCTCCCAACACCATCCCTCCCCGAAGGTCATCAAAGTTCGGAGGCGGTGAAATTGGCCTCACTTTTTCACTATCAATGTCAAAAGCACATATTAACTCGAAGCTCATAGGAATTTCATAACCAACAATCCAGTGAATGGCACCATTGAGTGGAACTCCGAAGTATTGTGTGTTAACTGGGAACGGGTTGTTTGGTATGTTCCTCCACTTGTTAGTTCCAAGAGTGAAAATTTCACACAATGATTGAGACAGCTTCTTAGTAACTCGTATCACTTTGCATTGGTTATATAGTTTCTTGACTAAAACGAAACCCATATACCACCGCCTGAACCGATTTGACATGCAGTCTTTCCTTCTTGAGTTTTTGAGGTGTGTGAACGTATTCACCAGTCATGGGGTTGACAATGTACAAACTTGTCGTCGATTCTAAATCGTAAAAGCAAACCAAGCGGCCATTACAAGAGCCCACAAGTTTCAAGCGAGAACGGTTTGGAAGGTTTGCATTGGAGTAGTAAAACTTCATGACATGTTCATGACCTGGTTCAAGCTCAACCAAGTGAATATTGTTCTTACCTCCCTCTTTTGGGCTGCTTAACACAAGGGTGTCACGTAGTTTCAAGCTTTGCAGAACTTCAGAGTCTTGGCCTGAGAGCAAGTGGCGCCATGCTTTAACCGCCTGAGCTGAAAGATTTTCTTCATAGGGAGCTGGGAGAGGATGTCACTGGTTAGGACGTAGGGAAGCACCGACATTGACCAACTGCAACTAGGGTTTTCTCTCTCGCTGTCAAGGCTTGCCCATGCCCTAGACCTTTCCCTGCGGCTTTTACGGCCTTTCATGGTGAAGGCTAGCTGAGAGTTCTATCACGGATTACTTCAAAACTCAATTAAGATAAAATCTAAAATCTAAAACGTTTATGTATAAGATAAATTTAGATAACAGAGTCTTAGTGGGAGTAGACTATTGGTACGAATCATAGCTAGGTTTCCTAAATGCTGTTGAGTTTTATGTACAGTAATTTATTGGTAATAAAGTTTAATATAAGGTAAATTATTTTGATGGTTAATGAAAGTGTTCATTTGTCATATAAAAAAAAAAAAAGAGATAGTCACTTATTAATACAATCATCTAAGACCCAAATTTTATTATATAGTATATCAATAAAAAAAAATTGAGCAAAGAATTTAATATATATATATATATATTTGAAGTATGAAAAAGCTTTTTTAAAATCATATGAAAAAAAATTAAATTAAATTAAAAATTATATAATAATAAAAAAATACTTTATGTTAAAGCTAAATGGACCAACATTTTATTTAAAAAAACAAATATAGATTATAAAATAATAATATAAACCAGAAATAAAAATAAAAATCTTTTTAAATATATCATAAAAAGTTTGTCTTTAGTCCTCAAAAAAATTGCGAACTTATTAAGAAGTCTTTCTATGATGACCTTGTTTCTATAAGCCTATAACAAAGTGCCATGTGGCTTTGTCATATTTTGCCATGTAATTAAGCAAGAATTTTTTTTTTTTTTTTTTTTGAGAAACACACACACACACATATATAGGAGATGGGAAATGAGATAAAGGAATACACCCACACGTCAACACCAAAACTGCATGCGGCAATTAGTGTCGCGCAGCAAATGATAAACCCCTTCTCAATATTACACCTTACTTATGTGGGATAAGCGAATACACTCACACGCCAACACCAAAACTGCATGCGACAGTTAGTGTCGCGAAGCAAGTGATAAACCCCTTCTCAATATCGCACCTTACTGATGTGGGACAACTCAACAACACAAAGTACCTTTTTTGTTAGAAACACACACACACACACACATATAAATATAAGGGAAAGGGGATGAGATACGGGAATACACTCACACGTCAACACCAAAACTGCATGCGGCAGTTAGTGTCGCGGAGCAACTGATAAACCCCTTCTCAATATCACACCTTACCGATGTGAGACGACTCAACAACATTGAGTATCTTTTATATGTTTACAATTTTTTTAAGACAAAGATGAACATTTTTTAAGAACAAAAATAGAACCTAACCCAAGTTTTGGGAACCAAATGTATATTTGTATGGGAAAAAAAAGGACTTACCTATGACCTTTAATGGCTGATTGGGTACTTCTTTTTAGATTTTAGTTCTAACATGTGTTTTTGGCACTCTGAATGTTGTTCATAAAATGATCAATACGGTTAGCAGTGATTTCTAAGACATTCGTAATGATCGATTTTCTATGATAGGATGTTCTTTTCTAAAATGTAGCAAATCCCCAAACTAAATCATTGGTTTATAATAGGAAGGCCAAAATGGGCTTTTACCCTTTTCACGAAAAAAAAAAATCAGTATGTTGCCCCCTTTCCTAAACTAATTAGGAAAATGTGCCTCTTTTGAAACTTGATTTTCTCAAAATCAAGTTGAGCCCTATAGCGACGTTTTAAGGAGCCTATAGTGACATTTTAAGGACCCTATAGTGACATTTCGTAACTCGACCTCTATGAAATTGAGTTATAAGTTTAAAAAAAAAAAAAAACACTTGCATGCAACTCGATTTCATGGAGGTTAAGTTACAAAACGCTGCTATAGGTTTTTAAAACGTCACTATAAGCTCCTTAAAATGTCGCTATAGGGCTCCAAAAAAAAATTTTTTTTTTTAAACTCAATTTTAAAAAAATCAAGTTTCAAAAAAGGGGCATTTCCCTAATTAGTTTGGAAAATGGAGCATTTGCCCCTTTTTTTTTTTGCGCGAAATGGGCATTTGCCCATTTTCACCATAATAGGAAAGTGTCTAACAAATGGTAGTTGATTAACAACATGTATTTCAAATAAGAAATTGTCTCATCAGTATGTTCCTCGTTAGTACTGTTGGACAATGAACATTCTTATTTAAGAGAAAAAACCAAATAATGAATTACACCGATTTTGGGCCTGCCAATGACCCTCCGATGCTTAAATTAGCTTAAAACTCTTTAGGAATCAACAATCTGTAGAGTAATTTATGCATATTGTAGAATTAAATTTTCTTATTTGTCTCTTCTGGCTTTAAATAGCCCATTTGTAAATAAATCTCTATTGGCTTTTCCTTGTGTCATGCCTAAGCTGGAGGATTAAATGGCTTAGTTATGACCCTTTAATCCTAGCCATGTAATGTTTGTAATAGTCATGCAACGGCAAGAAGAGGACGGCTGTAATGGCTTCATTTCCGCTCTTTATTTGCCAGTAAATGCTAAGTTTATGTCTGAGATTAATGTGCTTACATTCGTCCATGATACCTCCTTGCTTGGACGATCATTACATGGATGACCATTTATCGTTACGCGTCATGTATGATGATAAATTGTATCATTATAGGAAATGGAGATTAAAAATAAATAAATAATGTATCTCAAAGATATATCTTTTTTTATGATAAACTCTAAAAGATAGTATATCTATCGGTAATAAAGCGGTATTAATAGTATATCCATCGGTAGTAAAGTTGTATTAATTTTTTAATGATTTTTTTTTTTTTAAGAAGTATTTTTCTTCTTAGATTTCTTTGAGTTGTAGGACCACGATAATAGTAAAAGTTACATTAAATGTGGCAATTAATTTGGACATTCACTTGACCACGACTTTTACTATTCAACTTTTACTTAACAGTGGATTCCAATTAGCTTAACTGGTAAAAATTTTTATGGTTGAATAAGAGATCTGGAGTTCAATCCTCCCACCTACACCAAAAACTTATTGGTATCTTGATCTGATAATAAAGAGTTATCATTAGAAGTGGATGTCATAGATTAAAACTCTCTAAAAAAATTATTTTATAGTGTATGATATATGACATTATTGTTTTTCATTTCAACAAATTCATAGAAAATTTTTTATGGTTGAATAAGAGATTTGGAGTTCAATCCTCCCACCTACACCAAAAACTTATTGGTGTCTTGATCTGGTAATAAAGAGTTATCATCAGAAGCGGATGTCATAGATTAAAACTCTCTAAAAAAAAATTATTTTATAGTGTATGATATATGACATTATTGTTTTTCATTTCAACAAATTCATAGAAAATTTACATTAAATGTGGAAATTAATTAGGATATTAACTTGGCAAAACCACAAATTTTGTCATCCAACTTTTATTTTATAGTATATGATATATAATATTATTGTTTTTTTTTTCAACAAACTCATAAAAAAGGGTTCAACTTTTTATCAAAAACATTCTAAAGCTAGCGGATTTTTCAAGAGTGAAAGTGAGGGTTTTAACTTGAAAATAAATAATAACAATTCAATAGATAAATAAAAGAAAATTGATAAGAACAAATAACTTAATATATACATACATACATATATTGTACAAACATGGCATTTAGGCCCAGCCCAGTGTACAAGCCTAACATAAAGGCCCAACCCCTCAATTTTAGTAAACTGAGAACCCTGAGCCCAATATGGTTTGAACACCATACCGGCTCAGAACTAGCTACATGTCGGGGACGGATAATGCTCGGCGTGGTAGTACCTTGGGGAAAATTACCTGCCAAGAACCAATTGCTAGCAGGAACAAGTTTCAAAACAATCACATCTATCTAAAAAAAAGGTCCCATCAAGTCAAGAATTTATTCAAGAAGGGTCCCACCCACCTAAAAAGTTTCCCAATCATCATGACTATCCAACTATGGGAAGTCTATAAATAGGGAACGAGGGGGAGAGAAGGGGGATTGGAAAAACGGGGGTGAAAGGAATAAATAAGAGAATGGTGAGGAACTAAAGAGAGGAAGGAACCCCTTTAACAGCTTAAAGACTCCTCGAGGGATACATAACAAAGGGGGAAGGGAGATACGAGTCAGATCAATAGCTCTATCAGTTGGGCTACCAAGTCGGTGATAAGGAGTCTTCCCATTGTAAGAATTCCATTACTCATGATAGGCCAAGAATGTATTGACCCATTTAGTAAATCAAATCAATTAATTAGCAAATTGAATTAATTAGATTCAATTACATGCAATATGCTTTGTAGCACAAACAAATCACCAAATAACTAAATGCAGCGGAAAATAAATTTGACACGGGTGATTTATTTACGAATAGGAAAAACTACTGAGGCAAAACCTCATCGGGTGATTTTAAGGTCACCACTCCCAAGAATCCACTATTATCACAACAAGCAGTTATAAGTAAAAGAATCTCAGTACCTTATACCAACCTACAGTTAAACCCTTACCCCAATCGATGCTCGAATCCAAGTACGTGAGTAACACACCAACTTAAGAAGAATGTTGGCTGCAAAGTTCTTCAATTTATCAACACGATGAAGATCACAAAACTTCTTGGTTACAAAACTTTATAGCGTACAAACATAGTAGCTTATTTAAGAGAAATATGAACTAGGGCAAATTGTCTCCAGTCACAATATGCTTGAATAAAACCTTTGCATTCCCTTGCATCATTTGAGACGGCCCTTAAAATAATCATTATATATGTGTAGAGTTATGAGAAAAGAAAACTTAAATACATACACATGGATATGAGTGAAATCAGATCTGAAAAACTAATTTTCGTAAATCTTGATGGATAGGTTATCTGTCAAGCAATTGTCGAGTATCGGGCTAAAACTACCTTTTAAATCTCGATAGATGCTATCTGTCGAGTTTTAAAATACAGCACTTCTTCACTTGTTTCTTGAACAGATTTGCATGGCTTTAACTTTTGAGATGAACAACATATTTCTTGAAGACTTAAATCATCCTAGATCAACTCAATCACAAGTAATATGTGTTTTGTCAAAGGATTAGCTAATTCTAAATAACATACATTCTTAACATGATTCACATATGTCCTAACAACTCACATCATATAAATTAATTGTGGGCTTGTTCCTTGAGCTTACAAGTCATTCAGAGGAATCAGGCTCTCGCGCGCGCGCGCGCGCGCGCACACACACACACACACACACACACATATATATATATATGAGTTCTTGTATTACAAAAACAAAATAAAAATACCGTTAAACAATAGACAATAATTAATTAAAAATGGGATAAATTCAAGTTACACCATGTGTAAATCTTATGGAGTTACACATTTTTTGAACCATTCATTTCCATTAAATCTAATGGTTAAAAAAACATTAGTGACATGTCATATCTAATATCATTAAATCATTAAATTCTCTTCTAAAAATAAACAAAAATTCAATAAACACTTTCACCCTCCACGGTTTTCTTCTTCTCCTATCCCTCTCTTTTTCTCTCTCATTTACTAGGACCTCCTTAAACTCCTCCAATGAACCAATTAAATCAACAGGGGAAATGATACATTGTAATTTTATTGGTATTAATGCATTTTTCCCCCTGCTCAGCATTACATGTATTGAGTTTGCATACAGGGCATCGAAAAGTTGTATAAAATCCTTATTAAAGACTTATTAGAAGTACCACCATCACATGTATTGAATTCACATACAGGGCATTTAACTCTCTAACACGGAATAGCCACTAGACTACAACATCTCTATAGTATCTTCATTTGGGGTTGTGGGTGGAGGGTATAACTTCTCTGTTAGGAATACAGAAGAGTTAAAGAAAAATGCACCAATTCGCATCCAATTTGACATTCCCAGCACAAAAAATTAAAATTAATAAATCGGTTGGTCTGCTAATGCAGGGAATGTTATTTATTACTTATATATGTTTACTTCAGAAGAATTGTCAAATAAAAAATTAATTCAATCGTTGCCAATTCCCATGAAATCTATTTACAGAGATGCATATAATTCACATCTAACTGAAAAAGATGAAAAATGCTAATGCTTTATCCCTTGTTGATTTATTTGGTTCATTGAAGTCGTTTATAGAGGTCCTGGCAGATAAGTCATGAGAGAGAAAGAAAGAGGGATAGAAGAAGAAGAAAACGGTCAGGGTGAAAGTGTTAATTGACTTTTTGTTTACTTTTAGAAGAGAATTTAATGACTTAATGATGTTAGATATGGCATGTCACTAGTGTTTTTTTAACCATTAGATCTAATGGAAATCAATGATTTAAAAAATGTGTAATTCTTATAAAGTTATACCAGGTATAATTTGAACTCATCTCTTAAAAAATTGTTAAGAACAACAATTAAAAACAAAATCAAAATCTATTACTCAAAATTTGATATGAACAACAATAAAAATAAGTTTTTTTTTTTTTTTTTTTTTTGAGGAACACAATAAAAATAAGTTGATAAGGACAAATAAGTTAACAATAAAACTATAACTATAAGTAATACATGTGGCAATCAGGTAGGATGTCCATTTTATGCATGACTTCTAAGAACCAACTTTTATTATAAAGTGTTTGATACACACAAACACGTATGTATAATGTCTTGCAACTCAGTGGTATTAACTAATCTTCTGTCCTTAAACTTCAAAAAGATATTTTTCTAAAAGTTATGTTTTCATTTTTTAAACTTAGGGGAGAAAATTATATTGTGTGTGTGCGACCAATAGTTTCATGCCACTTGTTCATCTCAATATGTGTCCCTTAAAATAAAATAAAAAAGTAGTCATCAATGTTAGACATGTACAAGTTCTTTGATTCTAAAAAAATTGTCAATAGTTAGACACGGAGAATTTAAGTAAATGAGAGTGAATAAGAGGAATTTCAATAATAATTAAAGGGTGAAAAAAATATATTTTTAAAAAATTTCGGTACAGAAAACAAATTTCATGTAAACTATAGGTACAAAAACAATATTTCTATCTAAAAGAAATCAATAATTTTTTTTTTTTTTTGGAAAGTAAAAGAAATCAATATAAAATGATAAATAAACTTGTACTTCTACAAAATATAGGTTAGACTAGGTTATTAAAATTTGATTTGTTTGTTCTTTAAACCCCACATGTAAGATCCAATCAGCATTATCAATTGGGTTGTTGGATTTTAGAAAGGGTATTAGAGATTGATTTATTTGTTCCTAAAATTCATATATGAGGTTTGTTCATAGATAATAATTAGTTGCTAATCCGTGTAATGCACGGGATAGTTAAATAAAAATTAAAAATATTTATTTTGCTTAAAGGTCTATGACTTGACTTAAAATCTATAATTTGAAAATGAATGAAAATAAGTAATTTTTTTTTCAATATAATGGTTTAGAAAAATTTTTTTTTTTTTTTCATACCATTGGTTCCACATAACACATCTCAGCGTGGGCTATTTTATGGTGATAACTTCACATGATACTCAACTGCAATTAAATCTGCTATACACCACCACTCTAATCTATGTTATCTTGATAGTAGATCTACAAATTGCACTCTCATATCCTCCATCATTTAGAAGGTAACTGAAATAATGATTTATATAATGTATAAATTTATTCTTTTACAATATAAAATTATTAAACTATTTAAAATAAAATATAATCTTCTGGAAATTTTTTGAAATAGAATTTTATATTTCTTAAAACTTAGTTAATAGAGTTTCAATTTTACTTGAAAGTGAACTATCACAATTAATGAGAATTTAACCATTTTTTGCAAAGAGAAAATAACCATAGGCCCATTTTTTATTTAATAGCATAAGATGTTATGGTTAGATCCATACCATGTGTAATACGTTAGTTCATTAAGATAGTTCCAAATAATATCCTAATACCTATCAATATGAGTTTTTTTTTTTTTTATACAATATAAAATTTCTACTTTAGTCTAATCTAACATATCCAATAATGTTTTTTTTTTTTTTTGTAAATGTAATTTTAAAAGTCTTTTAATTGTAAATTTTTTTAATCATAAAATAGACTCTATCTAAACTCTAAAGGAAAGCATTTGGAATGATCACATCATTGATACCATATCATGATGGTTGCATATAGCAATATTATTATTCATGATTAATAGATGAACAATAAAACTGTGAATTAACAATTTAACAATTCAAATACCAAATTTAAATTACAACAACACATATACAAAAAACTTCAAATATTGAAACATACTTCTTCTGCCATTTTCTTTATTCAATCAAAACCAAAGTTTCAAAGATAATTCCAATTCAATTAAACCCAATATATACATATACATGAACGTAAAAAAATCCAAAAATAACAATAACAATCTCCCAAAGACTATGCCTAATACAGTCACTAATTTTTTCAAATTGTGCATTCTTTAGTTCTTTTTCCTTTTATGTTCCATCAAACTTTTCCTAATTGACCAAAATATCCCTCATATATGTTAACATTAAACCTAATAAGAAAACTTTACATACCTTTTTGTTTTGAATGCGCTCCAAGAACCAAAATCAATGCAAAAGACTGTACAACGGAGTGGTATTAGAAGAATAATCCAAAAAAAAAAATTATTTAAAATATAATATAGGAATGAAAAGCCAAGTTGAAATTGTAACAAATAATCCCTAAAGAAAACATTTAATAATATAATATCGGGTTATGGATTCCTAATCAAATTTGGTTATATAATTATTATTTTTTTAAGGATGAATATGTTGGTAGAGTCCATTTGATATAAAATTTATATCTTATTGAAATTAAAAATGATATATATATATATATATATATTTGTTGAGTCTCATTTAATATATTTATAAGATTTAAATCCTATTGAAATTATAATTTCTAACTAACGTTAATATAAAAAAATGAAAAAAAAAATAGAGAGAAAGAAAACGTGATTGATTTTTTGAGATAACAGATAGAAGTATTATCAATAAGAGGATAAGAGTATTCAGAGAGGAAAAAAAAAATATAAAAAAGAGGCCCAGTTGTAGAACAACACAACCTGCCTATACCATCCAAGCTAGCAATTCGAGGAAAAAAAAAAAAAACTAATGTGCCAGCAATCAACTATTAAGGAAGACCATCACTATTATTCATCTCAAGTACTTCTCTATGTTGCCATAAGGCGTTGATACTCCCTTAATAATCCAAGAGCACATTGGCAATTCAGAACGAAATCGTGATAGATAGATATGAGGAAATATGATAGAATTTATTTAAAATGTCATTAATGTAAAAATTATCAAATTAATGGAGATTTATTCTGCTTTTGGGATAGGTTTATATTAATGGAGTTATTATATAGTTAGTGTTTGTACAGCACCAACCAACTAGTTTTTTTTTTTTTTAAGAAATTTAATCAATTTTCTGCAATTTGGTGCTATAAAATCAAAAGAATTGAATCAAATTAAAAAATATAAATAAAAAATGTTGATATGAAAAATGGTGGAAAGATCAACCAAAAATTAAAGGCTTCAATTATATATATATGTATATATATATATATATAAGTTCATTGGATTTATATCTGAATTTAATTTAGACAAAACTTAAGTAAAGTGCCTTAAGTGCTCTTTCTTATATTCCTTTTTTAAGATTTAGCTATGTGGATACTTAATTTAAAAAATACACTTTCATTTCATGAGAAAATATCCGCATGGTAAAATCTTAAGAAGAGAACTTAAGTAATTGTACTTAAGTTTTGTTCATTTAATTTTATCAGTCTTGTTCATTTAATTTTATCAGGTCAAAATATGCTTATATGATTATCTAATATAAAAAATGTTACCCCATAACTTTTAAAAAAAAAAAAATTAATACAGTGTCAATGTTCCACTAAAGCTCCGTTTGGATATATAACTGATTGCTGATTGCATTTGACGTGTTTGCCTTCTTCTGTTTTTTTGGCCAGCGCCTTTTGCGTTGTTCATAAACAGTATATCAAACCAAATAAACAGTGCTAAACAGTGTTTTCAACAGTAAACAGTAATTCAAAAATTATTTTTTTATTACTTTCAGCAATAAATTTTTAGTTTTCAGCATTCAACAAAATAAACAGTATTCAAAGACACAAAGACAGGAAAATTAATAAAAGTTGACTAGGGACCAATAGAACTTTTGAAACTTTATGAATTAAAAGTGCTTGTTTAAAATTTCAAAATTAAAAGTTCTCGTTTAGATGAGTCATAATCCAGATTTATTCATATACGCCCGCAATCTTCTCGGCCTTTTTTTTTAATTATTATTTTATAGTTTTTGTTAGGGACTTTATTTGAATCTACTACAATAATCCTCTCTCTCTCTCTCTCTCCCCCCCCCCCCCCAAACAAAAAAAAATAAAAAAATAAAAAACAAAAACAAAACAAAAGACAAAATGGAGATGAATGTTTTTAAGACTAAGCACGTAAAACCAATATCTCTGAAAATTCCCAACAATAATTTCCAGCATAAATCATATATAAAACGAAAAGGCCAAAAAAGAAAAGAAGAGCTAGAACTAAAGCCGCCCACATTTTCTCAATAATCACGAAGCATATAAATTAGAGAGGTCTTCAGAGAAAGTTTTTTTAATAATATCTCTCTTGAGCTTGAGAGCTGCAGTGACTAGGCCAGATTCAGGAGTCCACAATTCGGAAAGTAATTTGATTTTTGCCGGAATCTCAAATCTCTGTAATCGTGCCCTTTTTGCTTCCTGCAATCAGTAAACAAAATTATAAAAATTAAAATTAAAACTAGAGAGAGAGAGAGAGAGAGAGAGAGAGAGAGAGAGAGAGAGCTAAGTACTAGCAAGTTGAACCAGGTAGATGTTGCAGTTTCTGTTGTTGGGGGTTTGATATTCATGTCAGTTTATAAAGATTGTATCAAAGAGAATGGAAGTGTTCCCAACATTAAAAGTTGAGACTAATGAAAGATGAAACCATACGGAGATATGTAATCACCCACAAACCACACAGATAGAGTAAACCCAGGGAGAGTCAACCCTAAGACATCTGGTTCCCAAACCAGAGCCTTGACAAAATCAACTATGCATCATCTGTCTATTGACTCTAAAATCACCATAGGCATAATCTCCCCCAAAAATTTACGTTTAATCCTGGATACTGGACATAAATAAAAGGAAAAATTTGTAAAATAATCCTATTTTATTAATTGTTATTGAGAATTGGCACTACTTAGAAAATATTTGGGAGAATATTTTTCGTTAAATCATGTTCTCGAAAACACAATTGAAAACATGATTTTAGTTTAAACTTCTACTGACCTGACAGAGCTGAGGGGGAAATGTACACTTCAACATCATGTTTTGAAAACAAACATTTATATTTGAGTGAAAACACGATTTATGTTTCAATTATTTTACAAGGAAATACAATTTCAGTTAAATCAAATACGATTTCTGTATATAACTCATTCGCCTTTGCCTTGAAATTGTACTTTGGAATGAGTACAAAATTTGCACCTACCCCACTCGAATCAGTAACTAGTCCTTCTGCTAAACTCCTCAAAACATGAAACTTTCAATCATAGTACGTTGAAGTCATGTTTTGGAAATACAAATTCATAAATCACATTTTGCCTAAAAATCGTGTTTTATTTGCAAGTTTTTCTCTAATTGTGCTTCAAAAACACGATTTTAATATAAATTTTGAAATTTATGAAATTGCACCCAACCTCCCCCCAAATCGTTAACTCTTTCTAAACTTTTGAAATTTGTGTTTTCTCTTCATTTATTTTGTGCTGAAATCATATTTTTAAAACATGATTTATGAAAATTGTGTTTCCAAATTACATTTTTAGTTTAAAACACTCATTTGAAAGTACCCATGTCTCCAAAACATGAAAATCATGTTTCAGTGTATATTTTGAAATCTGTGCATAGATATCTACTGGTGGAGTCATCATATTGATTTCAGCAGTATTTTTTTGAAATCATGTTTTCAAGTTTGAAATCTCAAAAAGGCTATTCTCCCAAATATTTTCGACATATTGTCATTTTTACTAACAAAATGGTATTAGTTCACAAATTTTGCGACACATAAATGTTTACAAATGAAAGGTAACTCATAACAATTATATAAGGTTGACCACTTTAGAGCTTGAAGTTAAATTCCTAAACATTAAACAAAATTCAAATCAAAGAAATTTGATCACAGTTGATACCTTTTGGATTGAAGCAAGCACTTCCTTCTTCGTTTCTTCTTTCTTGCACAAGTCTGCAAATTCAGTAAAAGGAATTCCTTGCTTAGAAGCCCAATCTTCCACTGTATGCTGAGAAGGCACCACAAGAGCCACACAATAACTATGGAAGGGATCAGCATGCAACATGATATTGTCAATATAGGGGCTAACTTGGAGAACGGCTTCAACCTGTAGGAAAAAATATTAGGTCCTGAGGAACATTTAATTTAAATTTAAATTCATCTTGCAACATTCATACCTTGCCTAATGAGACATACTCTCCATGCTGAAGTTTGACAATGTCCTTTTTACGGTCAATTATCTCAAGGCAACCATCAGCATGAAACTGCCCTATGTCACCTGTATAGAACCACCTCATTCCTCTCTCATCAACCTTTTACAACAAAAGAGAATAAGCAAAGAATAATTAACAAGTCCCAACTACACCTGCGTATGGCTAAAGGACTTAAATTTTCAAAATCTACCTTTCTTTTGATAGATAAAACAAATAGTATTCATCAAACTCTACCTTGTATGATTCTTTTGTTTTTTCTTCATTTTTGAAATATCCAAGTGTAACATTTGGACCACCAACGACTATTTCCCCACGAGGCTTTGGTGAATCACTAGTTAGATATCCACCTTCAGGCCAGTCAATTAACTGAGATAGAGAAGATTAAATGTTAATGTGATCAAATTCAAATTGAATGTCTTTTCAAAAAAATGTAGAAATCATTTTGAAGGCACACCACATGATCTTAAAAGCAAATTCTCATTTGAAACTATTAGATTGACTTTTATGACACTAATACTGGGTGTGGCAAAGAGAAAATGAAGGTTCGCCTGGGGGTGGGGGGTGGATGAGGGGTTTGCCATTAGCACTGTAATACTGCAATGGGAATAATTTGAACCCAAGAGAGTAATGAGATATAAGGTACAAGTATTGCAGTTACTATTCTTGTCAGTGTACAAAATTTGAATTCATGCTAGAGTAACCAAAAAAAAAAAAAAAAAAAATTATATTAATGATAAAGAAAAGTACCAAGGGGGAAAAAAGGTGGTGCCCCAAGAATTGTTGTTTGGGGGGGGGGGGGTGGTTGGTATTTGAACCTTATATTAGAAACACCAAGAGGTACTAGTTAAGCTACAAGGCTCTTGGCCATTATTTACTTAATATTATTCAGGCATCACTTATAAATATAAATATAAAGCTGTTAATGGACAAGAAAGGCAACACGTTTGAGAACCCACTTCAGCATGAAAGGCACATGTGCTGCAAATTGCTATATTTAGGGTCCGTTTGGATACCGCTTATTTTACTGAAAACTGAAAATTGAAAACAATAAAAAAAATAATAATAATAATAATAAAGTTACTGTTCACACGCTTGCCACTGTTTATAAACCTAAAATCACTGTTCATGTTCACACGCTTGGCACTGTTCATAAGCCTAAAATCACTGTTCATGAACAATGAACAGTGCCAAGCGCTCTCAGCTGTATAAAAAAAAAAAAACAAAACGCAGGAAATGCAAACGCAGCTGAATCCAAACACCACCTTAGTTTTATAAACTTTCAGAAGTTATAAGGCTTTGTGCAACACAAGCTTCTCTAATGCATGATGCCAAGGGAATGCTAGGTGTGATGCTTAGATGTGTATTATATTTCTTTTTTTTCCTCAAATTTCCAAAACCTTGAAACCTAGCATACACCAGTTGATATGTCAAGTTTAAAACCCAAAACTTCAAACCCTGAACCACCCATCCCTCAAATAGCCCCAAATACTCATAAAGAGCCAAAGCAGTATTCACAACCCTGAAACAGGAACCCAGACTTTGACTTTTCCTTTTTATTTATCCCAAATCCTGCCATTTCTTTCACCATTAGAAACACTAATTCCTTACTATTCTCTGGCCTTTTCCCACCAAACCCTAACCCTAATTCCTCAAAATCCAAGCGCTGCCAGATCTGATCCAGGAATTCTAAATATAATTTCTCCTTTTTCCTACATCAAGGCTTATGTCATGCATTCAGCCTCATGCCTCAGAATGAGCTGCAAAACTTCTACCTTATGCATCAGCTGTAGAAAACAGGAAAGGTGGACATACTGATACTAAACAGGAATGAATAAATGAATTTCTCAACTAATTGATCACCAGCCTCAGTTTGGAAGGCACGCAACCTTTTAAAGATATGCACATGTTGCTCAAAAAGGTTTTCATCTAAGCAGATGAGGTATGGTTCTTTTCAGTTTTTCAGTACCTTAATGAATGAGCAGGGAAGTGGAGCTCCAACACGACCAACAGATGTATCATCGAACTCAGAGAATGTTGCACCGGCAGTAGTCTCAGTAAGACCATAACCTTGACCTATTGGAGCACTGGAAAATAGTCATCCGATTAGAGTGTGATATAAAAATAAAATCAAGAAAATCATAAGAACCATCCAAGGTAAAATCTTGTGTTATCAGATTTCCCTTGTAATAATTAGACTGTGTGGGTGTCTTTCACATGGTCAATTATAAACCTTAAATGCACAGTATCTAATAACATCAGAAAGCATTCTTTTTCTACACTTTTTTTCCTTTAAGGATGTGAAAAGGCATTCTTTTCTACAAAAATCTTTCCTAGGTTTTGAAACAATCGGTGGTAAAATCCTGAAAAAAACAAATCAATGTTTCTGAACTCTATTCACACCTTCACAGTTATCAAAACCACAATGGATTATATAGCAAAGCTCTTACAGATCACATAACCAGGGACAAAAAGTGGTTGCCATCAGCTTTTATATTTGGGCAGCCTATTGAGATGCCCTCCAATAATCCCCATTCAGAGTTAATTAGAGATGTATCATTATCAACTATAAACTTTGATATACAGGAAACAAAAAATAAATCATTGGTCTTGTAGTCACTCCCTAAGATATAATGGGGCATTAACTGTGATGTTTTAATTCTGTTCTCAAATACTCTTACATACAATGGGCATACATAAAGGTAATAATTAGGAAGTTCAGCCTGATGGCTAGATTCCAATAGAGACAGCAACCACAGGTTCTTACAGAACATAAAGTAACAGTGAGAAAGCTTGTAACCAAGCATTAGATGTAGAATTCATATTATCATCAGAGTAATTGTTTAACAGTTTGTCTTTGACTGCAAAGTTCAACTCTTTTGGAGCATTAATTCTAATTGAATGAGGAGCTCAAGTTCCAAACAGTTACACTTCACAATAACTTAGTTGCAGGCAACCAAGAAAAGAAAATTCACAAATTTCTATAATATTTACTTATGTTTGTGAAATGTGTAGCTCTAGGCCTATGTGCTGTGTTTGAGAAGGAGAGTGGTTAGTATTATACACTGGAAGGAATCAGCAACTCCTACACAGGAAGTACTTAAACTTTAAAGTTTTAGGGATACTAACCCAAGACAAATATTGATGAATCTTTGAGTATCACTGGAGAGAGGAGCACCTCCAGACAGCAAAAAGCGGATACGGCCTCCCAAAACTGCCCGGACCTTTCTAAACACAAGAAAGTTCCACAGAACTCTTTCCAGGCCCCAAGCCCCAAACCAACTACCATTAACTGCAGACAAACTGCGATCATATGCCAAGTGAAACAACTTCTTCGATAATCCACCCGTTGCATTCACCTGAAGTATTGGGAAGATATAGTGATGGCTCACCTTATATTTGGAAAAGTTTCATACAATCTAAGAAGCAGATATGTAGATGCATAGAAACAAACACATAAACATGCATTTAATTGTGTATATGTAAGTATTCATGCAGGTACCATATGCATGTCAAAGTTTACAAACCTTCTTGAGCACGCCATCACGAACACGATCGAGAATTGCTGGGACAGCCGTCAATACAGTTGGCAACAGCACGGAGGCATCTCCCTTTGTTCCCTTTTTTATCTTGCTTGATGTATCAGTAAGTGTCAAAGGGGATCCATATCCTATGGCAGATCCAACAGCAGCCATCACATTCTAGAACAAAATGAGTGAAAGTAGTTTCAAGAACGTTAGAAAGGAAAGGTAAAAATATAATAATCTGTTCCTATAAATGGATGCAAAATACTTATTGAACTACTATAGTTATAGATAGAACCCGAATAGATATTCAACATACCTCAGCAGCTAATTCAAGGATATGAGCCATGGGCAGGTATGCCAGATAAATATCATTGCTTCCAAGGCCTGGAACAATTGTCATGACAGCAGAAACTGTAGCAAGGACATTGGCATGTGTCATCATCACACCCTGTATAAAGTGGAAAACCGAGTGAATTAGTACTAGATAAAATTCTGATATTATTTGAATAACCATTTCTAAAAATAGTGAACACATAAGTATCACGTAAATATGAATATCTTACCATATGCATATTTTTATCTATAATATGTAAAGTTGTTTAGAAGATATGAATAAATCAGGAACCACCATTTAAAAATAAAAACCCGAGAATTGTGAAAAATCACAAAATCCTTGGAAGAGAAGGAATCACCCATCCAAAAAGATATAGGGAGCATAAATGTGGCTTTTAAACTTATAGGCTTATAGCTTCAGGAATAACTATCCAATCCAAACTGCAACATACCAAGATCTGCCAAAATGTTTCACCAGTAGGGGTGAACACCACCGATCTGGCACCAACAATCCGACCAGAGTTTGCACCACTCAAACAGCCAAATGAGGATGCTGACAGTACTTGGGGCGGTGGTCGGTGCACTCCAGGCCTTTTCGACGTCGGCCAGATCTATTTGATTTGTTCTGTGGGTAATAGGTTTGATTGTGTTTTAGATCTTAGGTTTTGGGTTTGAATCATTTGCTTGTGCTTTAGATCTTAGGTTTCTGGGTTTGAAATCTCTCTCCCACTCTCTCTCTTGTTTCAGATCTCTCTCTATCATGCAACTGTGGCCACCAACGTCCACGCTGATGGAAGCTGCCACTGATGTTGCTGGAATAAAAATCCACGGTGAGATGACGGTTCACGTTCTTTAGGAAACCGATGTTGGTGGCATGGCCCTAAAAACCCTCCCAAAGCCGGCCACACCGACCAATGAACACCCCTATAATCACCAGCCAGTTGTTTGGAACACCACTAATTACAAAGACCACCATTTCTCCTCCAATATCTGAATGTGAGTATACCGAGGATCATGATTGACTAGCCACTTGAATTGTGAAAACCAGGTCACTTCACTACGTGTACATTTTTTTCTATTTAAAAATAAAAAAATTTCAAATTTTCATTAAAAAAAAGAATCTAAAATTTACCAAGTTTCTTCATTGCTTTCTAGTTACAAATATTTAACTCACCATATACAATATATTTAGGATTTTGTATTTCTACATTGTAGTGCTAATACTCGTATGATGGGGCAATGGGCCATGCCATGCATATAACCAACCGATCAAACTAGCAAACTAGGAATTGGCTGCACTTGCCAGGGCTCTCTCATATTGCAGAGAAATGTACTTACAAACCATTTTGAGGAAAGTCCTAAACCCACCCCACACCCGCTATTGAGAAAGAGAGAAACATGAATCAAACATTCAAAAACCAACTTAGATAATTAATCAGGTGCAGAGGTGACAAAACTTGATAGAAACTACTAGAATTATATCTTTTTTATGCTTCTAACCTTAGGTAATCCAGTACTCCCACTTGTGTACATTATAACTGCAATATCAGCTGAAAGAGGTAAGTCAGCATCAAGAGGATTTTGTCTGCCAAGTATTTCCACATCTGCAAATGAAGTAATTTTCCAGCTTTTGCTCTGCTCAACATAGGACGCATTAGATGGGATCTCATCATCCATACATATCACACGTTTCACCGTGTCAAGTTGTCCACTTATCTCAATAATTTTCTTGAGTTCTTTGTGCCCACATATCACAGTAGTAGCCTCTGTCTGAAACCAACAAGTAAATAAAATTAAGCAATATTAGCAGAAATGAGTGCTAACTGGAACTGGAACTTGAACTAGCATATTAACTCCAGTTGTTGAATTCCACAAGTGGACTGAGTCATTATGGATGAGCTTTAGGAAATGAAGTAACCATATAAAATTGGAACATTAACTGATTAGTAACATGTCAATTGCGTAACCAATCTTCTGAGTTGTTGATTACAACCTAGGCACTCTTTATTTAGGTAAGCATACAATAAAGCTACAACTAAAATAAGGGATTGCTAATTTCAGGAACTAAGGTTCATATTTCATCAAAATTATGGAACAAATTAATTTTTTTTTAATCAAAAAAGAGAGTTTCTAGAGGAATGTTTAAAATGCATGTGTGACAAATTAGGTTTTGGAAACAATTAACTACCTTCTTCATTATTATTTTTTTATTTCACAATTACCTAACAGCTTCATTGGAACACAAAAATACCACCCTCAGAAATGTTTTCAGAAAAGAATATACTGTTTTTCTTTTTGTGGGTTGAGTGAGAGGAGATCAAAAGTGAGAAATCATACTTTTCACAAAGAGTGCATATGCAATGAGATTAATATTTCATTTAAAGCTCCACTTAAATTACAATAACATCCTGAAGTTCCCATAATCTGCTGAATGAAGATCTACTAGTTATAATTTATAAAATACCCACAAAAGTGATATATAAGAGAAGGAATGTGATGAAATCTAAAGTAATGATCCAGTACCAAAGTTATGCTATCACATGGGGAATAGCAGATAACATGACAGCTTTGTATTCTCATGTTTAAACTAATATTGTGAGTAAGGGTATTCAAGCAGGGACTTAAAGCACCTAAAAAGACTTGGCAACACAATATTAAATGCCAACTGAATTGTTTTTGTTTTGGGGGGGGGGGGGGGGTGGGCGTTGTGAGGTTCACACACACACACACACACACACAAAGAGAGAGAGAGAGAGAGAGAGAGAGAGAACCTCATTTAATGAGTGACATAGAGCCTCCTCCCCTAAAGATGCATATATAGTCACAACAGTGACATTGCGCCTAAAGCAACCCTGATATAGAAAACTGAATCAGATATATTATACAACTACTTATCAAAAAGATATATTATAGAACTGTGAGAGGCAGAGGTATTATAAAGTTATCAATTGCATCTCTATCATAATAGTCTTTATTTATTAAACATAAGTGAAATACAAAAAATAGTGTGCTTTTCAAGAGTTGAATCCCAGAATAAACAGACTACACATCCTAGGAAACATGTCAATGTTTACATCAAATTTAATGCTACCATCATCCTTACATGCAATTTAGTAAATGATATAATTCTAGAATGATATAGCTCAGTTATGTTGTATCACTATATCTCAGATAATTTAAAATCAAATCATATGTGCAATAAAACAAAGTTTCCATTTATATCCAAAACCTGCACATAAAGATAATTAAATTCAGTGAAAGAATGATCCATTTTAAATGTAAGTGGACCGATAAGACAATGAACCTGCAATGCAATGAACCACTCCTCTCTTGTGTCAGCAAAGATAGCTACACGTTCTTCCCTTTTGTGCCCAAGTTGAGCCAATCCAGAAGCAAAGTTGCACACAACTTCAAATGCTTTCCCATAGGTTAGCCACTCATAGTCTCCCAAATGAAGCTTTTCAAAGGACCTTCCATCTTCAGTCACTTCAATCTCCCTTGCAATCAACTTCCTAGTTCCAAGTAAGTGTTTATCTCGGTACAGCTTGCATGAACGCTCAAAAAGTTCTGCAAGACTTGAGATACCTTCCCATGCTGTTTGCACTGGGGAAGTGACCCGACGGTTTCGGATAGCATACCCAGGTTCCCCACCAACATCAACTAGCAAACCTCGTTTCTTTGAATTCTTGGAATTCCGAAGTAGCAGAGTAACTAAAAGAGGAACAAGAACACCAACAATGTAGGCACTCATCTTTCAACAACTAAATGGCCCAACAGAGTCAATCCTGATAAAAGAGTTACATTCCCTCAGGGATAACTTCAGCACATAAAAAACAAAGTCTACAAAACGTATAAATCAAGTCTCACAAGTAAATAATCATATCAAAATGAAAGGCCAACTAAATGTCAATATCAATAAATCCTAATAGCGAACTACCAAGCGTCTATGTCACATTTTCACAAAATCAAAGGATTACCTAGCGGACCAGTAAGTCCATAAATGAAATGCATAGTATAATATAAAGCCTTTGGTATGAGCTAATAAGGGTTTTCTTTCAAAATATAATTAAATCATCCAACCCAAAAGCTCGACTGACACAAGACAAACTAGAACGATTCAACGGGAAAATTTAAAAGACAAAAAAATAAAGGATAAAACCAAGGAACCAGCACATAGGCTTGCTTGGAGTCAGCACCAAGCACAGGAAAAACCAGTATAATCAACACCTAGGGTTGGCTAGAGTCAGCACCAGACCATAAAACCAAAAGAAACATTATTCATCACAGAATCTCTCCTTTTATAGGAGTACAATACTAATAGAGGAATACAAAACTGAAATTTTAATTGTCATAGGAAACCCTAGTGACTTTTTACAAAAATACCCTAGATTTTAAATATAAAAAAACCAATTAACCTAGTACATACTACAGCCTAAAATAAAAAATACAATTAACAGCCAAAAATAAATAAATAAAAAATTTTCTTGTGCATCCCACATCATCAACCTTGTAGATGGAGAGACCCAACAGTATATCTACCCATATCCAACCACACAAATTATTAACGTGGGATTCCTTAACACCCCCTCTCAGACCTAGGCCCAACAAAAACTGAAACTAAAAAAAAAAAGGGCTGACACAATTTTTGATTAGTAATAACTTATAAGTTTTCTTAAGAGAAATGGAATGCACTAAGTACATGTGATGTATGCTAGATGTACATCACAACTAAGCTCTGAGAATACAATGATCTATAAGCTTCAATTAAGTTGGAAACAGCAAAGGCCAAAGTCCACTTAAGTGAAGTTCACAGGAACTACAAATTCAGGTCTAGAATACTCCCGTTCATACCCCCTCAAAAAGGCCAATGACATAGCTGAAATTGAACCAACTCAAATGGACCAAAAACATGGAGTTCAAGAACGAACAAACTAGATTTTGATACCATGCTAAAGACCCAACCCAAAAGCTTAAGCTTGAAATTAAAGAAGCCCAGCAAGTATGTATATCCATTAACCAGCCACATTTCCAACTCAAGTGGGATTCAAATACTATATCACATCAAACTTCTTGAGTTACAAAACGAGATATGTCCCAGATAATGGTGCAAGCGTTAAACAACTACAAAATAAATAATTGAGAAGTCCTTAAGTAATATTAATTTGAGAGGGAGATTTATGTGGATGTCACAACAAAAACTTTGGTCTTTTCTTTTCCTTTTTATTGGCATACGTGGATGTCAAAAATAAAAGAGAGAGACTAAATCAACGTAGGAAAATCAACATATTTTGACACACCCTACAAAAAACAAAAAAAGACAAAAAAAAATAAAAATAAATAAAAAAGAAAAAATAAAGAAGAAGAAGATCAAAGGCCAATAAAATGAGGGACTGAAAGAGAAGATAAATCAGATGGACATTTGGTTTATTTGAGAGCACAGTGTCATATAAAAGTTGCCAAATGCTCCAAGTGTCCATCACATCAAGATTGAACTTTCTAATTCTCAAAGCACGTTTGGTACACTGTAATGGTAATTCATTGTAATAGGAATAAGTATTACAAAGAATAAAAATTGATGATAGGAATAAATTATTCCATTTCATTTTTTTGGTGATAACACAAGACAAGAATCCTTAAGGCGGTGGAATGGCTTCATATTTTAATTAAATTTCATAATATACCCTTTTAAAAAATATATAATATATATTTTGCACTTCTTGGTTTTTAGCATTCTATTACATACAAATTGAAAAAAAAAAAAATATATATATATATATATATATAAATATTATAATTAATACTGCTATTCTATTGAAGTTGTAGTTTTTCAATTTAAAAATATTAAACTAAAGTTGCATAAAAGAAGTAACTTCATCCGAAACCAAGGACTGCTACAACCAAGAGATAGTGTATGGGATTTCTTTAGAGAAAGTGCAATGCTGGGAATTGTGACTTATTGGTATTCTTCTTGTATTTATTTAGTTGTTTGTTTTAAAAGAAGAATTAGAAGAAATAAAAAGAAATTTCCAATCCATTTTTTTTTTTGATAGGTAATAACATCTTTATTGATTAAAAAAAAAGTACAATGAGATTACAATAGTAAACTCACTGCACAGAAAATTAAAGAAAATTAATCTCATCAAAAGCCAAGGAAGACTACAACATAGAGATCATCAGCAAAGCTACTAACAAACAAAAAAACTTGTTTGCACTAGAGAGAGAGGGTACTTAATGGAGAAGAGAATAGAAGCAGTAGCTTTGGGCATATTGGGAACTTTATTTTAGTAACTATTTGTGTAGATTAAGGAATAGCAATTACAGCCATCTTCAAAAAGAATGGTTATGCTTTATTTTAAAGAATAGCCATCCCTTGTAATAAAAACACTACCAAACAACTAAATGGTTATTCCTATATAATAGCTATTCCATTACACTATCTATTACAACGTACCAAACGTACCCTCAGAATTCTTTCTAAGCTTTGTGAGATTTTCAGTTGTGCTCCATATATTCTTTCTGGATTTGTAATATCGGAAATGTACAACTTTCACTTTAAACTATTGAAGACAACTGTGCACAATTATTCAATAAAAATACATAAAAAAGCGTTTCTAGGACCTCATCAACCATTACCAATAATTAGTTTTTCAATAATAGGCAACCTTGCAAGCAATCATTTTTTGCTGACTAAAACAATTTGATAGTTACATTGGGAAACATTTCCATTGGAAACACCAAGAGGTGTCAATTGAGCTACAAGGCTCATGACGGTGGCTAAAAGAATGCAATGAACAAAATAAATGATTATTGGTATCCTCATAAACGCAGCAAATAAGACTTTATAAATAAAATAAAATAAATCCACAAATTCAAAGCCTTCTTCTCAATCCTTTGACCTATACATATAGACATAGACTTACCTCTATTTGGTTCCTTGAAATCTTTAGCGTGGCCCTGATTAGCACCTTGCAGGAATGCTGGTCAGCTTTCCTGCAGTTTTCCCCCAGGGAATACCAGCTGCTAAAAGTACAGAATATGAATATCATTAGAAGATCTCCACAAATTATAATAGTGGTTGGAAAAAGATATTACAGCACACTACTAAGGAAAACTAAATCATAGATGCCCAGTGAAATTGTGTAACCGCATTTATTTTTTATATCAGAAGAAAAGGAAAAAAAAAAATCAGAAGTAATTTTTCACTTGTTTGCAGTGTTCAAAATGGAAACCCCGTTTTTTTGAGGGGATAAGAGGAACCCTGTTTGTTAGTGACAATAGTTTCCTGCTTAAAAGAACAGGTAACTGACTATAAATAAGTGATTATCAAATACTAAAATGCATAGTAAAAGCACATCAAACATCATTCTATAAAAAAGTTTTCTGCAATATAAAATTTGTCATCCTTGACAATACAAATTTGCAAGATCGAAATATCTCAATTAAAATCTTTCATAGCGGTCCAATCACTTGCAATCATTTCTTCTCATGCAAGCCTTAATTGAATAAACCTAATTCTTATTGCCCCAAATAAAGTAAAACCTTAAGTGCAAGCCATAGTGCCTAACACATAGGCGGTCAATATGATTATATGCTCATGGCTTCTCTTATAAACTCTGTTCCTATTGTAATCCATAATGCAAAACTACTTTTTTCATTAATTTCATCCTCATTATCTATGATTTCGGCTAGGAAGCACCTGCATGGATATGGCACAGGCACGGGTACGGTTACAAATACGGATACAGTACAACAACACGACAATTTTTGAAAAAGTTGGACACAAGTACGGCAGGAATACATATACTAATTAATTATTAAATATATACTTATTTATATTTTTATATATGGTTAAGCGGTTATTTTTCATATAATATTAAACATATATCAATTAAATAGAAATAATGAATATTTTATTATTAATTATTTATTTTTTTAATAAAATTAAGAATAATAGTGGATAATAAAGAAAATTCATTACTATTAAAGGATGTTCAAAAATAAGAATACAAATTAAGAATAGAGATATTTATTAAATTTCAAATGAAATATTATTATTCAGAGCATGGATATTCCCTTCGTTTTGTGAAAGGGTATTCGATCCCATTTCAGGTTACCACATAATACAAAATGATATTATGACATACATATAACAAAGAAGCAATTATGGATTATATAATATTAAGATCACCACACCAATATCAATATTTATTACATTCTTAAAGTTTTAAACCACCCCTGAATTATTGTATATTTATTTAATTATCATAACAAAAGGAACGAAATTAAATGAAGCATAGCACAAAATCAATTGGAGAACAGAGTGGTAGTAGCATTTTCAGTTTCACACTCTAACAACTACAACAACAACAACAAAAATGACTTCCGTAGAGAATTCAAACATGAATTTGAGAAACAAGTAATTAAAATCCAATATTAATAAATCATATCATAATTATACTATTAAAAAAAAAAAACCAAATCAAATGCATATACATTCCCAAAGAGCATATAAACGCTAAAAATAAATAAATAATAATAATATAAAAATAAGAAGCATAAGGTTGCAGGACACAAAAAAAGAAAAAGTAGAAGTACCTTCAGTTTTGGGCTCTGAAAACAAGAACAAAAACAAAAAGGACTTGTATTTGTTCAAGTTCCAGTGGTGAGCATTGCGAGATTTGAAGGAAAGTAAGAGCGTGTAATTTGGGGATTATAAAGAGGAGAATGGGTCGAAACGGAGGCGTTTTGGTAGAGTTAGTTGAGGGCGGAGAGATAGAGAGGAAGAAGGCTGGAGTTTCAGCTCTCTCTCTCTCTCTCTTAAATACTAATACTATGTATGTTTTTAGTTGTTGTTGTTGTTGTTGTTGTACTGCGATTGAATGAAGAGTGGTAACTGGTAGAAACTAGTAAGTTGCCAAAACCTCTTGAATAGTGTGTGCGTGTGTATGTGTATGGATTATGGGTTGGTGAACGTGGGCCGTGAAATGCAATGAGTGATGGAAAGTTTAAGATGTGGAGATTGTGGCCCATATCACTTATAAACTGGGCTATTCAATCCTAGCCGTTGGAAACTAGTAGTATAAATAAAAATACTAGTGCTGATAAATTCAAACATATGGAGATTTGTCCTTGTCTCCAATTAACGGATGATTTTGAAATCTCTCATGTCATGTGCATGCCTGTCTGCTTTGGCCTTTTCATAAATAGACCCAAATCTTTCGTTTTTCTTGTTATTTTTGCTCTTTTCTTGGCCTCAAACAATTGTTGTTAATACTCTAAATATTTTACAGGATGTAATAGTATTTCAATGGTTGAGAATCCTTGATTGAAAAAAAAAAAATTGTTTTTTCTTTTAAGAAATGAATGAAAAGAGTTAAGAAGTAAAAAATTTAAAACTTTCTTTGATCCGGGGCCTAATATTGAAAGTTGACTATTTAACTCTCAATATCAGCTATTGAGAATATTTACATTGCGTGCAATACCTCCCAATACTTACAATATGGCTTCTCTATTGTATCTAAGGAATGCCTGGCCGACAAAAGTCTTTTAAGAACAGTAAGTCTAGCGGGCCAAAAAATTCACACGCCCCCCCCCCCCCCTTCCTTTTATGTTGTGATGGATCATTGGGTCCAAGTGTGATGTCATGTGGAAGAATATGTAAATCTTTTTCTAAAAAAAAATTGATACGTGTGATTCAACTCTTTTCAAATAATTTTTCATTTTACTCTTCTTGTCTGGATATTATCTTCACATTACCTCTTGAAATTAATTGCAAATTCAAAACTTTTTCTAAAACGGCACAAATAACAATGGGATGTATCATCTCATAAGTAATATTTTTGTGTAAACCTAAATATACCAGAAGATTAAACTCAAGAACAAAATAATATTATGTAAACCTAAATATACTACAAATGGCTTCTTGGAGGTGTAGTTCCTTTAAAGTATTTGAGTGTGGTTCCATCTCTCTCCGCCAATATAAAGCCTAATTCTTCATTCACTTGGAAATAAATTTGTAAGTGGAAATTTGTGACTAATCAAGGGGCATATTTCTCAGTTGGCACTTGGCACTGAATCCTTAACAAGAGTTTTAGGAAGATCCTTAAGTTCCTACACTTGATTCACTCAAGCGTTTTCCCAAATATGAGTGTCCCAAGGTGTGACCCATGAACGTCACCACATCCGTCATGTTAATAACTCTCTTGGAAGCTGGATGTTATGAACTCATCCTAAGCATGAACCTAGGAGTACACCATAAACTCAAAGGTTAAAGTCAAAAGAGAAGTTACCACTTAGTTATAGGTCTAAGAACCAATTTTGAACCCTACATAGAGCCAAACTTAACCAAACTTAGGTTTAAAGTTTAGGTATATTTTTGGGAAGGTGTTAACACCTAAACCGACATGATCGAGTGGATCAACCTCTACTAATGTTATTAGACCATTTCTTAATTTTTAAATAAATATTAGGATGGATCCATATCATAATCATGTATATATGAAAGATACTTAAACAAACGCATCAATCAAATCTGTCAAGCACTAATTAAGGGAATCAAAGTACATGATTAAAGAGATATAACATCAAACATGCATTGATAAAGAAAGATCACATCAAAACATAAAAAGGAAACATTCTTGAAATCCGAGTTTTGAAAACAATTCAAATCATATCTTATTTAATAGGTAAATTTGAAATTAGGTCAAACCAACTCAAATATGGAAGGTCTAAGTTTAACAATCAATCAAATCAAACCAACATTTAATGGAAAACAAAATCAATCTTTAATGGGAAATCAAGTCAAACTAAGTAAAAAAATAATAATATAAATAAATTGCAAAATTAAGGAAAATGATAAATGATCAAATAATGAAAAAGAAAACAAATCAACCAGAGTTGTCAACTATCCATAACACGATAGTCATGCATACACATCTGCAAAGGTGCATGCACATCTACAAAGATGCATATGCAACTCACTAAAGCCTAATTCAGTACATAGGTTCTTACAAGAACCCTGAACCCTAATTCATCAAACAGCAAACTAGGTCACCTTGTTACTAGATTAACTCAACATAAGACACATTCAAACAATCAGATATTCACAATTTACCATAAAACTTAAACACACACGAGAAGACAATAACTCAAAGGAAGGAAAGAAAACAACAATGTGAATGTAAGTAACAAGGGAGTTGATCACTGCACTAAGATTTTACCTTCCTGTGAGGATTTATTGTTTTGAAATTTCACTGACCTCTCAACGCATACAACACCAAAATTAGATTGAAATTGAGAGGGATTTTGAGAGCCTCTCTTTTTAGAACATAGTAATCATAACTCAAAGAAAAAATGTTTTCAAAAATTTTGGAGGTCAGGGACGGACCCACTAAGGGGCTGAGGGGGGCCATGGCCAACCCAATTTTTTGAAAAAATTAAATAGTATATAGGATGAACAAAAAATCCCCAATTTATGACAAAAAAAAATCTCCACTTCATCAATATCATAATTCAATAATTCATAACCAAAAAAATCTCATAGAAAAAAAAATCTCCTTACAAACTATGGGAAAGTGAATTACAATATTTATATTTTTATTAAAAGATAAAATAACAAAATTATTTTAGAAGCAAATAGTAGACACATTTTCAACTACTAATATTGATATAATGATATCTCAATTTTTAAAAATTCTCAAACAAAGTTTTGAAAAACTTTATTAGTGTGATTTTCCATGCATCCAAATTGTTGAGAATATGTGGTATTAATTAACATGATAAAATTAATCTAATTACCCAAAATACCAGAATCAAGTCCTCTTTTTCTTTTTTTCTTTTTTCGAAAAAGTTTTGTTGTAACTTTCAAATTTTTTTGTTTATATTATATTTTTCTTGACTTAAATATTTAGGTAATAAAGTCCAATTTTTTGTGCCCATGAATTTTTTTTTTAATAAACCATGTCACATGCTTTGGCCCCCCTAGGTTCAAATCTTGGTTCCATCCCTGTTGGAGGTAATATTAAAAGTTAATTCTATCTAAAAGTGGACTGCTATAGAGAACTTTTGAAAGACAAAATCACGCTAGTGTGCTAGGCGAATTGAAAGAAAATATCATTTTCGCAAAGGTAGTAGACACTACTTTTTGACTACTGTGTATGTATATATTTTCCATGCATGTATTGTTCATGTGGTATTAATTAAATGTAGTATGTCTACCAGAATCAACATTTTTTATTTTTGTTTTGCGCCCCATAATTCTTCCACTGCCCGGCTTGTATGCATGTACCGTTCATGCGTACATGCTCCTCTGTCTTAAAAACAACATAGCCACTCTAATTTTAAATGGTAGGACCACTAGGGCTTAGTAAAGTTGAAGAATGGCAATACACTCTTAACAGACTGATCATCTCTCTCACCAAAAAGATTATAAATTCACAAAAGTCAAAACCCCTAAAACTAATCAAACCCCAAGTTCTTAATTTAAAGAAAGCTACTGCAGTGCATCGTAATAGGAGAAACTAAAAAGAAGAAGAAGAAACAAATGGAAACCATCAGTCAAACGAACAGGAGTCAAAATGGGCATTTGTCTCTTTCGCTCAAAGCAAGTAGCAAAATGATCTTGTTCTGAAACTATTTAGCTATATGCTCCTGTTTTGAAACTCAATTTTTAAAAAATCGAGTTTTAATGAAAAACTCAATTTAATGAAAATCAAGTTACTTGCAAAATGTTACATGAACTCGAGTTTCATTTATTTATTTTTTTTTAAGTTTTTTTACTATAACTTGACTTTCTAAAAATTGAGTTTTTTATTGAAACTTGATTTTTAAAAAATCGAGTTTAAAACAAGGACATATAACTAAATAGTTTCAAAACAATGGCATTTTTCTACTTGTTTTGGGCGAAAGGGGCAAATGCCCATTTTGACCCCCATTCGTTTGACTAATAGCATTTTGCTCCTTATTCGCCTACCTTTGCAAACAAAGGGAACTTGCTACTTGTTTTGGGCGAAAGGACAAATGCCCATTTTGGCCAACGAATTGGCATTTAATAATAAAAGGTTTGCTACATGTCATTCAAAAAAATTGTCATGGCTTTGTTTTGTTAGACACATGGGTATAGAAACTAATAGAAGTTAACAGAAAGACCAATAATGCTCATTTTTAAACTTTAAAGACCAATAGCACTCACTTGAAACTTCAAAGACCAAAAGTGCACAATAGATAAACTTGAATGACCAACATTGTAGTTTCACCTATCTTTTTAATTTTAAAATCAAATTAGGCCTAATTTGTTTCCATATGAAGCCCCAGATGAGTAATTATCAATGAAATAAGTCTCTCTCAAAAATTCATCATGATAGAAAAGATATAAGCAAATAAGTTAGCAACTGTCATTTTTCAGCATTACTTTTTGAGTAATTTCAACATTTTTAGTTGTGTAAGCCTTATTGCCGAAGCTAACTACTGTACTTGGATCAGATATTCCTCCATGAGATGTGTAACTACTTCAGAACTATAATAGGTAAACTTGAATGACCAACATTGTAGTTTCACCTATCTTTTTCAATTTAAAATCAAATTAGGTCTAATTTGTTTCCATATGAAGCCCCAGATGAGTAATTATCAATGAAATAAGTCTCTCAAAAATTCATCATGATAGAAAAGATATAAGCAAATAAGTTAGCAACTACCATTTTTCAGCATTATTTTTTGAGCAATTTCAACATTTTTAGTTGTGTAAGCCTTGTTGCCGAAGTTAACTACTGTACTTGGATCAGATATTCATCAATGAGATGTATAACTACTTCAGAACTATAAAGAATACCTCAATTACCCATGATTTATATTCGTCAAGCTCCTCATTGGGATCAAGAACTAAAGATTATTGGCAACCTAGGCCACTAGTGCCCCTCGCGAGGCTAGGGAAGATATGGCTCACCGGTCCCTCTGCACCTCAGCAGGGCTCGAACCCTGGCGAGTAGGGTGCTACTATGGTTACATCCACGTAGGATTGCCACGTTAGTCGCCCCTCCCCCCTACCCATTTTTCATTCAGCAAAAAAAAAAAAAAAAAAACTAAAGATTATTAATCTGTACAAAATAAACTCAAGCAAGGAACACTTACACCTAATATTACCTTGGTTGTTAATAAAACCTACAAACGTGGCCCACATTGGGATCCGAGCAAGTTCTCAGCCCATTTGATGGATTTACAGGTAGTCACAATAGGCACATTCATTTATACCATACAAACAACGAGGCTAAATTGAGAATGCACTTTAAATTCTAGTGATTGATTCTCTACTAAATCTACCTACTTAACCTATAAAGAGAAAAGATTACATATGGTTCCTTTAACATATTCACTTGCTTCATTTCAAATGCCTCCATTGCCAAGAAGTGGTGGAAGCTCAAATTGTCTAACATTTAGCCATGTCTATGCTTCTTAACTACTTTTCAGCCAACTACAAGTTACAACAAAAATAAGAATGTTGATCTTTTCCTTAACCGTGATATCGGGAACTATAATTTTCCCATTTCCTTTACTCACGTGGTAGACCTACTATATAAGAGGATTAGAAAATTTTAATCAAGTATAGATAATAGAATCTTCTTCGTAACATAAGTATAGACTGGCGCAACTGTCCACAAGCCTAATGGTCACAGAATTTAATGCAAGCTACTTGCTTCTACACTGAGTCAAGCGATGCTCAACAATGAACCTAACTGCACAACTCTCTCTCTCTCTCTCTCCAATCAAAAGAAAACCCTCAAACATTCATAATAAAGAAAAACCTCAAACATTCATATCAAGGAAGATGCTCAACAATGAATCTAACTGCACCACTCTCTCTCTCCAATCAAAAGAAAAACCTCAAACATTCATAACAAGGAAGAACCCCACGTGTTATACCTTATGTTCTCAAATTAAATTCAACTATGCGGTTGTATTGACTGATCAACCACATAGATTGAATTTATTGTCCTAAAGAACCATGCCTAAGTTTCACACTTCATAAGAGATCCATTGCAAATCATACCAGAGGCCTCTTTTGGGGACAAAATCACTTGACTAGGATCGCCAACAGCTTTCTTCACCTACGTGCTGTTGCAAAAGATGATTTCAGAAACAAATGTTGAGGCCACTAATATAATTTAGTCAGCTTTTGTCTCAAAGGTTGATGTCTATCCCTTACTCGTCGAATATTCAAATTTGAAGAAAAAAATCCTTGTAAAAAAGTAAAAAGAAGAAAAATTATACAGAAGTAGTGAGAATATTTATGAAGTACCAACACACTACTACCATTTTAGTTCGGCTCTGGTCTTTCATTCGTAGTGTCTTGTGAGTTTCGCTGAGATGCTGCCCCTGTGAACATCTCCATCACAGATCTCAAAGCTCCTGTTAGCTCCTCAGGCATTTGTTCTCCAAAATTCATATTAATGTTCCCTCCTATTCTTATTTCCGGCTCTTCAGGTCCGTTCGCATTGCTATCTTCTCCATGCATGTCTTGAGAATGCTGTCCCTGGTATGCATTGGCAGCATTTGCGGCCATGTTCATAAACATGCTTGCAAAATCAGCAGGAAGGGCAGAAGCATCAAATGGCATAGAAGTAAATGGAGGCGGAGTACTCCTTGGCACTCCCCTGGATTGGTTTTGGGATTCCTGATCACTATGACTTGCTGCACTTGTATTCTGCACGGGATAAGGTAAAAGATAACTTAAAAGTTGACAATAATAACAGACCATACAACCAGAAATTAATTAGAAGAACAATAAACTAGCAAACTCCAAGCAATGGCACATTGATTGTTGAAACATTTTTTAAAGTTTGCAGTATACACAAAGGAGGATATCAAATGCTTAGGTGTGTTTTATTGATTTCCAACAAAGCTGTGCCTTCTTAATGTCATCAAAGGTTGTGGTAAGCATGTTCCTTTCCACTTAGCCAGTTAGCCCCAATCCCCAAGGTTGATGAGCACCTTTAAACATTTCTGTACTTTAAGCATTTTAATCTGATTTGATTGTTCTTCTCCATGAGTACACCCCAGGTGTACTTGGTTTGATTTCTTTTCAATAATTTTTTTAATTACTTATCCAAATATATATATATATTGAAAGGGGCAAAGAATTTCAGCTAATTAATTGACGCAAGACATCTAAGTAATACTCCTATATAAACTCCAGGGATTTCAAAAGAAAGGCATTGTCTCAGGAAGAGGTTCATTATTTTAAGATTGCCTAAATGATTCTCTCAAACTTAAGAAGTATCTTCTTTCTTTTTGGGAGGGGGTTGCCTGGGTGGGTGTGTTAAGTAATCTTTCAAACTTCAGAAATTATTATGTCAAACCATGCGATTTGAGAAGTGAGCAACCAGCTATTATCAACCTGTGAGTCAACATTACAGACCTGTGCCTTTATTCTTATAGCCCAACAATTCTTTCTCAAGATGAGACTGAAAGTATATGTACCTGATCACGTTCTGTACGTTGTTGCTCTTGCCTCAATCTTAGCTCAGCAACCTGGTAACAATGACGCATTTACAAAAATAAAGTTCAATAAGAGAAAGATGAAGCGCAGAGGAGTAGAAGGAAGACAGAGCATAACCAACCCGAATATTTTCTTTGACAGATTCATTATTTGGATCCAATTGCAAGGCTGAACAGGTAAATCTCAAAATTAGAGATGAAAATATTTTCAACAGTTATTATTCATGACAATACAAAGCATTGCTTTTTCCATGCATAACTTGATTATTAATGGAATAATATCATTCCCAGGCGTAGCAGTCTAATAGCATTGCAGGAATGTGTATAACTAGAGATTGACTAACCATTATGAAGCAAAAATCAACACATCAAAAAGAAGGGAGAAGAAACAGTGCGAATTCAATTTATATCCCACCTATACATCTGTTCTTTTCTCAAAACAATTATGTTTTAAGTTTTAACTATAGTGTTGAATGTGTAATTGACTATGAATAAAACTAACAATGCATTATGATGAATGAGATAATCTATGAAAAGGTGATACTATCAAAATTGAGAAGAAAACATTTAGGGTCCATTTGGTTGGAGGGGTGGAAAATTAGGAAGATAGAAAATGGTGGGAGGATGGAAAAGTTGGAGGATAAAAAATATTTTATTTTCTCTCCTTGTATGGTTGGGAGTGGAACGTGGAGGAATGGAAAGAATGAGTTTAAATAAATTTACTCATATACCCTTGTTAAAGAATGATGCCCAATTAAAACAAAAAAGTGACAAATAACCACACACACACACACAAAAAAAAAGAGCAATCACCCAAATTTATTAAAAAAAATAAATATCATGTCCCAAAAAAATAAAAACACATCTAGTTAAAGGGAAAAAAAAAAAAAGGCACACCTAGGCCTAGAAAAAATAAAAGAGGCAATGTTGCCCAGGAAAAATAAATAAATAAAAGGCAACGTTATTGCCCAGGGGAGAAGAAAAAAAATATAAAGGCAACATGAAGAATGTGCACATGGGCATTTTTGTCAATCAAGAAAAATTCATCCCCACTCAGTTTTCTGTCCATTTTAGGGAGAAAACATTTTGGTGGGCACAGGGAGAAAACACCTGGACCCCACCATTTATTTTCCTTCCTACCCAACCAAACACGCTCGAAAAAAGATTTATTTCCCATTTTCTCTTCAAAATTTTCCATCCATTCTATTTCACCTCTAAACAAACACACCCTTAGACTACTTGATGGATTTCCAGCACCCTATACGAGAGATAGGGAGTGTCATATGGCTAAGAGCCTTGCAACTTGATGGAACTGCTAAGTAAATTAGTGAAACAAGTTTTTTTATAAGTAACAAAATTCTAAAAAATAGTGTAATAAGGGGCCCAATCGTCGTATACAAGATAGAGAAACACCCTAAAACAAAACTCGCATCTAAAATTCAAAAGATTAAAGAATTCTCAAGCCAATTTTAGGACTAACTGATATAGTCAAACTCATATGGTATAAAGCTTGAATCAATTTTGATTAGTAAACAGGCTTACAAACATGACTCACAAAAATGCTTGATTAGGCCCAGGTACTAGGGAAATAAATAGGCCACATACTTTGTTTTAGTACATGCTATGCATTCGTGTTGATTTTGGGCCTAACAGGTTTAATTTAATAATAATTTAATTATTCCTAATTGCAGCCCTCCTTAAGTGTTAGTTGCCTCATGCATTCTGTTAAGGACAGCTTTCCTCCAAGGAGGTTGGAGAATCTCCACCAACCCATAATGTGGTGTTCACAAGACCATCCACTGTATTTTGTTTAGATGACTTGATGAGTCTTTTTTATTTTTTTTGATAGGTGGCTTGATGAGTCATCTAAAAAAGTCACATGATTTATATATATGTCATGTGACTAGTAGTACACAAGGATACTAATTTGATTTGCCATATAGGGGGTAGAAGAACTTTTTTCCAAACTGTTGCGGAGGAAAATTTGGTCATGTTAATATATTTCTTTGATATTATGACAGAAGAGAGAGAGAGAGAGAGAGAGAGAGTTGAAGAATGAAAGCTATGAGAGAGAGTGCTATTGAAGAGAAAGATTATCTAATCAAGCTTATTGAAGTCAAGCTTAAGCATTTAAAGCCCCTTTCAAGCTAAACTCAATCAGAGATACCTGTGCTTGAGTCAAGCACAAACACAAATGAAGCATGGCCAAACCAAGCATGAATATAACTTGCCTCAACTGCAACCCTAGAGAGACCCAAGAGCCCTAGCTCAAATGGCACTTCCTCCTCTCACAAGTGTTGGTGGAGGGTGAGGTAAAGGGTTCAAAAGCACCAGGTGGGTGTCCAACAATCTCATAAAGGAATGCATCACTAGTGGAGGGTGAGGTAAAGGGTTCAAAAGCACCAGGTGGGTGTCCAACAATCTCATAAAGGAATGCATCACTAGTGGAGGGTGAGGTAAAGGGCTCAAAACCACCAGGTGGGTGTCCAACAATCTCATAAAGGAATGCATCACTAGAGATTATAAAATAAGGAATATGTAAATTTGTTTCTCTATTTTGTTTTTAAAAAAGAGTGTATTGTTTTATCTCATACAAGCAAGTTATTTACTATTCAAATATGATAAACTACTACATATTCAAGCAAAATTTGGAAGTTGTCCACTGTTTTTATGGATAACGCAGGGAACCTTCTAAAGAAGAGCCCTTTGGACTCACCTCTTACAATTTGTAGATTTATTGAAGAGTTTGGATCTCTGAATGATTGCACCATTGTATGCAAGTGGAGCCCAAACCCAATGATGAATCAGTCCTTGATTTAATAACAAGATCTTAATTTATATGGTGAAAGAAACACTTTCTTTAACTGTAATTGACATGGTATACAGAAACAGATGTTTGCCAATTAAGGGATTAAGTTTGGAGGAAGGGGAAGAAGAAGAAGAACAAAAAGCATATGAATCTTTTGAATTCAAAATGTGCAAGACATGACCACAATAGAGGGTTAATGGCCATGGAATGACTCACTAAACAATTAATAATGATGCTTTTCCATGTTCCAGAGTTCACAACTCCGCTAACCAGGTGCCAATCCCAAGCAAAAATGCCAAGGACCAATAATATTCAAATCCCCCAGGAGGTGAACATCTTTACCAACTAATACAGTAGCATGCAAGCATACAAATGTCCAAGTATCAATCCAACTTCTGTTTTCTTCAAAAAGAGATGGATGGGGAAAAAAGAAACTGATGAAGGCATGAACAGAATAAGTAATTTGCATTGACACTTGATGAAGAGAGCAAATAAGGGCACTTAAGATATTAATCTGTGACCAACCTTTCTTAAATCCCTTGTTAATGGCATCACTGTAGTTCCCTTGTGCATAATAAGCTAACCCCAGACGACTGTATGCCTTGCTATAGTTTGGGTTAATTTCAATGGATTTAACACAGTCCCTGATTGCTTCAGTATATTTGTGGATCTGAGTGTAAGCAGCTGCCCTGAATTACACACATCAAGTTAATGAATCAGAGTCTAAAATGTAAAGAAAAAAAAAATCTAATTGTGTTGAAATTGCTGCAATGAGGTAAAACTGTTAACGTTTGACAAGCAAGGAATGCCTACTTAGAACAGAAATTTTTTTTCCTTCACATATTTGAAGAAGAGCTCAAGCTAAATGTCACTGACAGGACATAAAATGTCCTCTCTCTTTTTTTTTTTTTTGATATTTGAGACACGTGAAACCTAACAATACATATAGAGCTTGGCCCCAAACTATGGGAGTGTGTGTGTGTGTGTGTGTGTGTGTGTGAAGATGTGGGGTCAAGTTTTCTGCCTTAACATGTAAGGTTGCGTTTATAAGAGCACCCACAGTAGATGTGGTAAATGTGGCAAATGTCAAATATTTGCCACATTTACCACACCAAGCCCATGAAAGCCCCATTTATCAGATGGGGCAAATGTTGCAAAAATTTGCAACGGTGAACAGTACCGTGGCAAATTTGCCACGGTACAGATAACTTTAATAAAATTTTTATTATATTTTAATCCTTCCTTCTGATTTATTTAATCCTTTCTTTTATTCTCTCTCCTCACAATCCGTCTCTCACTCTCTCTCTCCCAACTGGTCTCTCTCTCCCTCTTCGCCCAACTGGTCTCTCTCTCCCTCTTCGGATCAGAATCCCAGTTCTGATGATCAACCCAAGAATCGGTCTCCATCTCGCCGATCTCAATCTCGCCGATCTTCGCCGATCTCGGCGAGATCGATCTCGGCGAGTCGGTCTCGATCCCCTCCGATCTCGGCGAGATCGGTCTCGATCCCCTCCGATCTCGGCGAGATCGGTCTCGATCCCCGCCGATCTCGGCGAGATCGGTCTAGATCCGCGCCGATCTCGCCTCTGTCAGCTCGTCCCTGCCGGTGTTGTTGCCAACCTCAAACGCCTCTCTCACTTTGAGTTTTTTTTTTTTTTTTTTTGCTGGTGTTGTTGGTGTTGGGTCGTTGCTGTTGTGATCGGCGGTGACTTTGTTACCGTTGCTGTTTGTTGATTGGGATGAAAGAATATATTATTTTAATGTGTAGTTATATTATTTTAATGTGTAGTTATATTATTTTAATGTATAGAATTGAAAGATAGAACATCTGATAATTGAGATGTTGTAAAATGATGTGGGAAAATAATAAAGTAGGGTTTTAGTGTGGCAAAATGGCATAATATATGCAACATCTGCTGTGGATGCTCTAATCATTAATTCTAATTTGCATTTAGATGTTTATTTTTCTCATGGTTCACTTAAGACTTTAGCAAGTTATCACCATCATTCTGGCCTTGTATATAATCTGAGTAACATTGTGTACTCAGCATTTAGGTTAGTTTTATGTTTATTCCCTTCACCAACCTTCCCTCACCACCTGAGATACCTTTCCGTAGTAAGGTAATAAGGTATCCACATCATAAGGCAGAAAATTGATATTTATGGATAACACTGATTGGTATGGCAGCTAACCAGCGCATATGCATGACAAAGTGTCAAATATTATTCTGTATTTCAGGCTTTAAAAATTATATGTAAAAAAAAGGGTGTGCCCGTATATGGAGGAGTCTTTATTTCTATGCATAATAAATTAAATTAAAGATGAAAGGCTAGTCTTTATTTCTATGTTATGTTTATTTTATTATTGTCTTTAATATTTTAAAAGCTAATGTTACAAGTGTGTGACTTTTAATGAAGTTGGACGGTTAGGATTCAATTTTTATATTTAAGATGAAAGGCTGGGATTCTAGGGTTACTACAAGCTATTATAAGCAGCCTCTTTTGAGTCGTTGTAGGCAGTCTTATCCACTTTATAAAAATTTCATAGCTAATCCTCACACACACACACACACACACCCCAAGCCATTTTATTTGAGAAGTCAACATATAGAGCCACCCCACCAGATTAATACTACAATTCACATAACTAAAATAAACAAAGGATTAACAAAATGTACACAATAGTAGTGCACCTGTTACAGTAGTAAACAGCATTATTTTCACAAAGTGCAATGGCGCAATTATACAACTCAATTGCATCAGAGTATAGCTTTGACTGCATCGCCCTGTTACCTAAACACACAGGCAATTTTACATGATAAAATCAGCTAGTGCATAGCTAAACCAGAGAATATAGATATCGTTAAAAACACATTGCATGAAGAGCAATAGGATTGGTGGACCCAAGGTAAAAAAGCATACACATATTGGCATTCATGAAGATACATACAGACATTTAAAGGCATATTTTTCATGCCATATATCACATTGAGAAGGATAAGTAACAATGGGGAAAAACTTAAAATTCCTCGTGAACATGAATAGAGTAGCATTTCGTATATATATCGTTCTTACTTATCAAAAAAAAAGAACAGCAGACACAACCAAAGGCTAACACACTTAAGAATACCTTGTGATTTTAACGTCTCAGCCAGGTTGTCTATATTATATATCTTGCATCCAGATCTTTCCATTTCCTAATGTGGCAGAAAAAAATATGTTTGTTAGAAAAGGATTGACAAGGGGAAATAATACAAAGAATTTGAAACTTAAAAATTACATGGTTTATGTGCAATATGTATACCAAATAATTTAGAAAACCACAATGCAAATGTCACTAACTATTTTTGGATACAAAACTAACAAATGGATCATAATGGAAGAAGAGAGCAATAGATTGAACAAAAAGCAATGTGCAAATTACATAACCAGATGGGTACAGGACTTTGAAACACAAGAAAGAAGGATATTGGCAATCATGTCATGATATTTCCAATTCACTAAACAGCACAAATGCATCAAACAAAAGGGGGATTGATATAGATGGCAAACAGCACACATAACCTTATTTGTTTAGCCAATGGTCTCAGAAACTATACTCACAGGAGGTTAGATAACCGTACAGTTATCCATCATGTGTAAAATTGGGTTCAAATGGTTTAAGGCCCCACCATCACCACCCCAGAGAACTGAAAAATAGGACTTCACCTATTATGTCCTTTTGAACGTCTTAAGAGAGAGGGACCAGGATATTTTTTAGTATGATCTAATATATTTCAGCCATCTAAATTTAGTGCAATACCATTTTAGTTTGTCATTGGCATGTGCGAAGCATGAACAGTTTTAGGAGATACTACATGAGGCAAGCAGATGACAAACATTAAAGCTACCATGTGGCAAAATGAAACTGTATTCCATTGCCAAGGATAACAAATTCATAAAAATATTCTCATGCAACTAACCATCAAATCCATCATTTATGGGGGGCAGCACACACACACACACAGGAGAATGAATCATACAATTAAAGCATCATGAAATAAACGAGTTGCTTTCTCCAATTGGACTGGATCATCATTCCCATCAGGCATGGTTCTGACAAAGTGAATTTTCTCAAGCGCTGCAAAGAATTGTCCAAAAAGTTCATCCTTAGACACTCCTGCCAACAACAAAGTCAATAAAAATATGTTAGCCCAAAACTTCTAAAACATTTTTCTCAATCCCATTACAGAATAAAATCTTAACACTTGAGATCATTACTACAAATGTATTTCTAACAAAATTTTAAGAAATTTCTTTATTGGCAAGATACACTTTGAGCAATTTTTTTTTTAAAGGTAAATAAAACTCAATTACTCACACACTCATACATAATTGAATCCAAGGCTGGACATTCATCCGTTGTTTATAAAGGAAGGAGTAGCCATTTGATTCAAAGACCATTCTGTTATTAGTACAAGCGACACCCAGCCAGGTTATTTCTGCTGGATCAAACTTTATTTTGAGTATGACTCAGCCCAGCAGTGGGAGGTGACATCTAAGCATAATTTGGACCATACAGTCTGTTAGAACGTTTTCAGTATCCTTTTTTTATTTATATAAAGTTATTTTCAGGATCCTTTTTCTCGATATTATACTTATTAGTTAAGCACTACCCTTTAAAGCAGAATTATATGTACAAGAATGAAAAGAAGGAAGAAATGTCTTTTCCAAAACCTAGCATTAAAGCCATTACAATGATATATGAGATGAATGAGGAAATGTTTGTGATTGGTGAGGAAAAGAAGATTTGTTTATGATCAGGTTCAAGAAAGAGTCACTTGGTTAGTCTATCATTCACGCACACATGCTGAGCTCCTTTTTAAGTTCTAGAGTAGTAAATGAAAATCATCGCATCAAATTTTACAAACTCATCTCTGGCACCATCTGACTATTCTCAAAATAATGATCCAAGAACATTAAATTATTCTGATTATTATAGATTATTTGTGCAGTTTTCCCAAATCATACCAACCCTATGCAACAATGGCATCACCAAGCCATTTTTATTCATTTTAACTTTTTGACCATTATCGTAAGCTACCCTTTACCTTCAAGATAATAATGAAAAATCATATTTCTATCAGGTGTGAATAAATTTACCCAAATTTGCCAATATAATATTATATATATAACTTCTGCAGAATATAGATAGATGCCTGTTTTCTACAAATGCAGGGACATTTATATATACATATATATATATATATTTGCTTCATAGATCTTAATTAATCCCCACTAGTTTCCCACAAGTCTTCAGAATTTTACATCAAACCATAAATGTCAATATATAGTTTTTCGTAATAAAGAAAAAAAAAAAGGACTCTGCAACCATGTCTTTCATTTTCAGATACATTCTACTTTGCATACACATAAAACACAATCAATTAGATGACACTACAAAAAATATTCAGTAAAGTAAATGTGCTTTAGAGCTTGAAAAAGCTAGGCTGATAAAGAAGACTTAAAGGCATTATAGAGCAACACAGTTTTTTCTAAAGGGGTTTCATAGTGTTGATTGTTCTGGTTCACAAAAACAGAATAAATTCAGCATCTAATTTTATAACAAAGTCTCTGCTTAAAAGATGGCAATGAGAAGGATACACTGTAAGAGAAAGATAAACCTAGAAAGAAACAATTTCAGCACCTAAACAAGGGAAACATTACCCTACCAGATACTTGAGGTTTCCCCATCCAATCATCAGCCTGCTAAGGTTGAAACATGAAAAAGTGACACAGCTCAAATTCAAGAAGCATAAGATATAATAACTGTGACATAATTAATTTCTTTTTTTGCTAACAGGTAATGGTATTTAATTAAGGGAATAGATTACTTCATGAACACAATAATGAAGACAAAGTAGTCTTAAAAGAACTGCTGCATAATTAATTTCAAATGTAGGCAACAATGTAGCATGATCAAATTTATTAATCTCAGATAACATAGAACAAAGTAAAAGCATCAAGATCATTGAAAAAGACACATTTTAATATCACAACATCATGCATAAGTAAAATTAAGCACAGGTAAACATTCATATGACAGTAATTCAAACCCCCAACAATCATATGCATGAAGTAAATGTTATCTACAAAACCTATGAAAACTACAATAAAACAGGCAACCAATTGACGGATGTATTTACTTAGGGTTGGTTCTATAATATGCATGTTTCAAACCAAGTACCAATAGAAAAACTTACGTAACAGTATTTTGTTGAATATTAGACTGGTTAATAATTTACCAAATCAGAGTCCATAATATTTTCCTCAAATCAAAAATATATTAGAATATTAGAACTCCGAGCTCATTGTCTTAAGATGTGATTACATTTACATATAACAAAAATCAGTACTTATCTTATGAAATTTTTATTCTTGTAAGTGTAATGCATGTACTACAGATATCCTAACCCTAGCGGTTCAGCAAAAATCACATATTTTATTAGAGAACAAATTCAATAAATATTTGGCATCTTTTACACTCTCAAATAACATTTAGCCACGTCGTCGCTTTTCATATGTAAAAATTCTCTCACCCACACATTCATTTAAAAAGTTATATACAGTATTAAATAATACACACACACAGAGGACCTGTGAGAGAGTAGACTCAGTGAGGTTGGGCAACCCAACCTGGTTTTGAATAGAGGATTTGGGTGGCGGTTGCGTCGAACTGCAGGGACACCACCAAACAACGCGTCTGAAGACCCATACGATTGTCCAGTGGTCTACTCTGGCAATTTGTGGCAGCTGACGCTCAAATCCACCATTCAAACCAAGTTGAGCCGCCTGGGCCCTCCAAATCTGCCCTCTCTCTCTCTCTCTCTGAATCAGGTTCTGCTTCCCACTTCCTAATTCTCATATGTTCTGTTTCTAATAGTAAGTATAAATCTTAAGAGGAATGTTTGTATGTGGGTGACAGATTTTTTGTGTGTGGAAAGTGATGATATGACTAGGTGTAAGAGGAATTACACCTTAGTGTCAAACTAAGGTCAAACCATGAAGTTGATATAGTAATTAGCCCAACGATGCATGTGGTTTTATATACAAATGAGGGAGAACAAACCAGAGAGTTTGATACCTCTGTAAGCTTAGCATTAGCAGCATTCTGAGCAGAGGACGAACTGGAAGCGTCCCCTGAGATAGCCCCATGAGCAGAATCAGTTATGATTTCCTGATTCTCAGTTCTTTCCAATGAACGGATTATGTCAACCAATGAATCGGAATTTGTATGATCATTGACAGAAGATGAATCAAGCTTAAACGCCTCCGTCAAACATTCCGTCACAACTTCAAGACCTTCAACATCAACACCTGGAGCAGGTTCAACTGTCCTAGAGAAGACATACCACCATCAAAAACAGAATATAAAAGCCAAAACTGAAAACCTATATATATATATATATATATATATATATTACACCTAATATAACTTTAAGCAATATGACACTAAATGTTTTTTTATTAGATGCAAATTTTGACATATCCACTGTTAGATTACTTCTTTTTCTTATATTCTCTATTGCTTGCAAAATTTCAAGAGGATAGAAAATCAATAAATATCATCAAACAAATATTAAAATTCAAGTTTTTGTAATTTAAAATTAGCAATGTGCTACGTCCACAATATTTTTACAACTCCTTCACAACAAATCATAGGTGTTAAGTTGTTATTGGTTCTAATTTAAATTACTTTTTTGTTCACCCATAACAACTACAAACCTATCACTTAGGCCTCGTTTGAGAGGAGGGAATGAAATGGAAATGAATGAAAAGAATAATTTTATAATATTCTTCTCTTCCCTTGTTTGGGAGTTTTAATGGAGAGAATGGAAAGTTCATTCCCTTATTTGGGAGTTTAAATGGGAGGGAATGGAATGGGTAAGAGGGAACACTCATTCCTCTCTATTTCCTTAAAACCCAAAATTTTCATTCCCCTCGAAATTGGGAGGAATGGGAGGAAATAGAATTAGATTTAACGAATTTTTTACTAAAACTCTCAACATTCTCTTATATATTCAACCCTTTATTTTAAAATAAGGGTCTAATAGTAATATTATCATAAAATGATTTCATTCCATTCCCTCCATGTTACTCTCAAACAAGATTACTTAAATTCCATTAATTTTCATTCATTTTCATTCCTTTATTTTAAAACATCCAATCAAAGTTACTTAATTCCATTTCATTCCAGTCTTTTCCCTTACATAAATACATTCCATTCCATTCTATTCCATTCATTTCCATTCCTTTCCATTCCTTTCCATTCTCTTATGATCATTCCATTCCATTTCCTTATGAACTCCCAAACGAAGCCTTAGAATTTGTTGTGAAAGTGTTATGTACATAGCATTTCTCTTGGAATTATGTATAAAAAAAGAGTTTATAGATCAAACAATAAATAACATCCGATTCATACAAAATTTGGCATGGGTGTTAAGAACATAAATAACATACAATCCAATAGTAGGATTTCCAAATTATTGATCCAATAAAAGTTTATTAAGTGATGTAACATTGCTTAAAGTTTATATAAATAAACAAAAAGCATAAAAACATAGTCTCTCATAACAAAATAGTGTGTATCAATAATGCCATTTACCCAACAGAGAAATAATAGCCATACCCAAAAATAAAAATAAAAATAAAAACCCTCTAATCTGAAAGACGAAATGGAAAGCAAAAAAGTAGTCGCAAGAAAGAAATGGTAAACAAAATAAATCTGATTGTGGGCATTAGGTATACACAATTTGACAATCAAAATCAAATTTTTTTATGACCTAATTTTTGCTAACTTATTTAGGATGATGATTCCGCACATACTGGCACTAAATCATTAAAAATTAATAAAAATGCAAATACACACAAAAATGAAAATGCAATTCCATTTGACAAGTAGTAGCAAAAAAAGCTGTAATTAAAGAGGCTAAATATATATATATATATAGAGAGAGAGAGAGAGAGGGGACCTGAGTTGAGGAAGTTGAGGAAGGCACGAACAATGCGACGAGAGAGAGGGGAATCGGTGGTGAGGTTGAGATTAGCCATTAGAGAGTGTGAGAGAGTGAGAACGAAGGCGATTTCGCATGACAACAAGGGTTGAGAGATACGGTAATATATATATATATATATATATGGGCGCTTCGGATCTTTCGGGAGCTTTCTTCTTCTTCTGCGTGAGCTGTGCTGTGTCTCTATCTCTTTCTTTTTTCTCTAAGTCTCAAAGTTCTCAACTTACCACTCTGGTCATGAGATGAAGTCGTGTTGGGGTTTTCTGTAAGATTCATTTTTTGTTTGGCTGCACCTTCATTCTTGTCTTCACCAGGAACGGAATACGTTTTTTTTTTTTTAAATAAAAAATAGATAAATTTGATAGTTATAAGGAGGTAAATTTAAATGGCTGTGCCACAAAGCTCTTGGCAAATGGAATAAGTTCTTGAGGGTTCATACATTGTGTTTTTTTTTCTTTTTGCTCAAAAATTTATGATTGTGGATAAATTTACTTTGATTATTGTTATGTAAATTGAAGTATAAAAGTATAAATGTATATTGAAAAATGTTTTTCTTTCCTGGATACAAGTTTAGAGATACAATTTTAACCATACGTTGAAGATTATGGTGCATAACAAAGTTGTTCATTCTCATCCAAACAAATTGTTACAAGTATTTAACGAAATAATGGTAAAAATATTTAATGAAACAATGGTAAAAAAATTGCAATTTGATAAAAAAAAAATTATTAAGTTATAGTACTCTTAAGACTAATTATAAAATTATGACAATTAAAAATAGTAAGTTTGTGGGACCAAATCTCAAAAGCAAACCATATGGATAAAGGTGGAATGCTATTTGAGGCTTTATTTAATTTTGAAAAGGAAAAAAGTTTTCTTTTCTAAATTAGGTTAGAAAATTTTCCCTAATCATTAGGTGGTATTTTAAATTTTAAATGACCACTTTTAACATTTATTGTTGCTACATTCTTGTTGAGTCACATCAACATAATATTTCAGTTCATTTTAGTCTATTCAGCTCACTTTAGTTCATTTTAGTTTATTAGCGAAATTGTTGCTATATTCCTGCTAAGCTACATCAACGTAAATTTCAATTAATTTCAGTCCACTTCAATTCACTTTAGTCCATTTCAATCCATTGTGGACCATTCGGTCCACTTCAATCCATTGAGGACCATTCAGTTCACTTTCAATCCACTTTAATTCAAGCTAGTCTACTTCAGTCCACTGCAAACCTCTCTCTCTCTCCATTGCGAACTATTCAATCCATTTTCGGTCCACTTCAATTCACGTTAACCCGTTTCAGTCCACCACAAAACTCTCTCTCTCTCTCTCTCTCTCTCTCTCTCTCTCTCTCTCTCTCTCTCTCTCTCTCTCTCTCTCTCTCTCTCTCTCTCTCTCTCTCTCTCTCTCTCTCTCTCTCTCTCTCTCTCTCTCTCTCTCTCTCTCTCTCTCTCTCTCTCTGAGAGTAGAAGAGAGTACCTCTATACATTATAAAATTCTAGTTGTAAGATCAAATTTGTAAAACTAAAATTACATGCTCTTTAAGTCCTTAACAAAAGGATGCTATAAATTAATTTACATAACTTATCTTTCTATTTCCATATATTTCATATATAGTCTTTTCACCCTCAATTAAAGACAAAGATAGGGGTGTAATCAATCCAATTTGATCAATGTTGAATGCAATTTTTACATCAAATTGAAAATTTCAGTTTTAATTTTTGAGCACCGAAACCGATTTGTAAGGAAGGGACGTCGAATTGACTAATTGCATTCAATTTCAGTTCCGTTCAATCGGGTTTTGGTGTTTGGAATGTGAGAAACGAAAGCAATTAAAAAAAAAGGAAATTTTTTTTCATCAAACAAATATATAATTGAAACACAATTGTAGTACGACAACTAATAAGAAAAGCAAAACCAACACAGACCCTGTTTTCAACACAAAATACAAAACAACACAGCCAAAAATATAAAACACAAACTAAGATTAAGCCACCATCTACAACAAAAGGTAGCGGTTACAGAGAGAGAATCGATGCTGGAAGAAGCAAAATCCAGAAGACATAACCATAGCAAGAAACCAAGAGAGAAAAAATCAAGAAGACATAACCATAGCAAGAAACCAAGAGAGAGAATTGGTGCTGGAAGAAATGAGAAAAATAAGAATCGGTGCTCGAACTTGTGATTAAGAGGTCGAAATACACATGTTATTCCACTAAGCTACTTACTCTATTATGTTTTAAATATACATATATATCGGCTTCGGGGTGAAAAAATCTAGCACCAAAACTGAAACAAAAAAATTTCGATTTCAAAAAATTCAAACCGAAACTGAACCGTACCAAAACCAATCGAAAAATTGGACTCAATTCAGTCGGTTTCAACCAGTTGTTTGGTTTATACGTTTTTAGCACACCCCTAGACAAAGCCTTTGAGAAAAATCAATCATAAATCCAACCTGTCTTTCATTTTATCATATTTGTGACAAAACAGAAAATTTTCTTTCGAAAAGAATTAGCAATGTTTCTAATATTCGCATCATTGCATGCCTGTAAATTATATATTCTCACTTTATATCTCTTTTTTTTTGTAAGAATTCTTGTGGGTTTCTTAGCAGTGGACCATCACAAGAGTTGAATCATAAAAAATTAAACAGACACGGGGATAACCCCAACAGCAATATAACAACAAAAGGAAGAAGAAAACATCATAGGAAATGACAATATAGTACAAACAGAAGCCATAGCAGTAGCAGCAAAGAGGAAAATGCAGGAATATTATTATTATTTTTTTATACAAGATAAAATTTCTACTTTAATCTAATTTAAGTATATATATGTGTAAAATTCTCTCTTAGAGACTTGAACTCCGGCCCTTGCCTTCACACCCTACAAACACTTACACTTGAACCCCAGCCCTTGCCTCTACACCCTACAAGCACTTATACTTGTGGAATAACCACCGCACTAAAAAGCAATAATAGTATGCCAATGCTTGATTCAGTTTATACATTTTATACATTATTATGTCATCCCTTGCCTCTCCCTCTTTAATATAAACAGTATATTGTAATTAGTGAAGATAGGCGTACTTTTTTTCTTCCTCTTCATTATGTATTATGATAGCAATTCTGATTACCCAGCACATTAGTAAAATATTTTGCTTGAATAAGTAACTTTTATATCTTGAAGCAATTAAAAAGAAATAAGAACAAATTTCTATTTTCTTATGGAATTAGTATTCGTAGTTTTCACTAATTTCTTCCTTGAATATATATGATTCCGAATACCTTCCTCTTTATGTTAACTATTTGTTAACAAACTATTCCCCACCGCCCCCCCCCCCCCCCCCCCCCAAAACAAAAATCCCTTAATAACTAAGAGAATATATACAACACGTACATTTAGTGAGAATTTACAGAGAGCAAGAAAAGAATGCGTGACTTGTTAGACCTATCTTATCAGACTTAAGGCAACTGAGTCTTCAGAATAATTTGGCTATTTCGTCGTAATCTGAAGTCAACAGAATTCACTGCCTTTCAAGACCAGTAGAAATTATCAGTGCTTAGTACGAAAGCTCATATCTTTTTCCTCCGAGTTCTTTTGGCAACCTGAAATAAGCAAAACAAGTATCAAAACACAACAATGCAGTAAATTCAGATGCAGTTAGATAACAAAAGAAATACAAATAAAAACATCTAAATCATCTGAAATTTAGATTGCCAGAGAGCCACATGAGCCACACAGAAAACTTATAGAGGTAGATTTGAGGTACTTCTGCCCTTTTCTAAGGTAAAAAATTACTCTGTACCACAAATATCCATTCAGAAATCCAGCTCCACAGATACAATAAGCTAATAGTAAAACACAAATGAAAACAATTTTTTTTTTTTTTTTTAAAAACACTTAAGAAGAATGTTCTTCAAAATAAAAGTACTAAATATATTGAGGAAAAATATACACTTGGTTCCTCAAATTTGGGTCAGGTTTTATTTTTGTCATTGAAATTTAAGTTCATTGTGTCACTGTGCCTAGGTGGCATTTTTTTTGGTGGCATTGACCCATGACAACTCGGCAACACAAGTGATGCCCCAAAATGCCCTACCAAGATGGCATGTTAAATTACAAATTATTATCATTTGTGACAAAAGCTTTTATTAGTGACAAGCTTTCAAAACCTTATATTTCTCCCAAAAAAAAAAAAACTTTCAAAACCTTACTCGGCTTTGATTTCCTTAATCTAAGAGCACAATTATATATTAATAAAATGGGGAAAAAGTGGCAGGGCTTACAGCATCCTCATGCAGATTGATAACTTCTGATGCCGATATATCTTTAGAAGCTTTCCTTCCCCTCTTTACTTTTGCTGCACGCAGATTATACAAATGTATCCATAAAATAATATTAACAGCCATGTGAAGGATCTAGAGTGCATTCGATGCACAAAAGGACAAAAAAAAGAGTATAATTTATCGCCAAATAATAATTACTATACAACAAAAAGGACAACAAAGCCTTTTTCCTATAAGTATGGGATTGGTTACAGATCGTCAACAGACAAATTTCTATACAACTTCATATACGTACTCTAAATTCTTGGTTTGTGTCAGTCTATGCACCCTTGAAGGATTTGAACAGGCATCTAAACAGAAAAGTTGTGGCATATGTTTGAAAGTTTGGAGATGTCACCAAACCAAATGTAAAATAAAATGACCTAACCAGTTTGATGATCAAAGCATATTTTAAACTAGAGCTGAAGAAAATACAAGACTATATATATATATATATATATATATATAAAATAGAGAAAAGTACTACTACCAAATAGCAAATACCAATTCAAATGTCAACAAAATCTCCTCTTGCCACAAATCGAATTTGTAAACTACGTGAGATCAATAAAAATCCTAAGAAAAATTAAAAATCTACATTAAGGCAGAAGAGAAAAAGAAATTGAGAACTTGCAACAGTAATTAGACAAATGTACAGAACATTACCAGGCAAAAGATCAGTTTGGTTAGACAACTTCCCACATTCCTCACTTGGTAAGACTTTTTGCTGTTGCGTGCCGGCAACACCTCCACTATTACCAATAGTTCCCTTTAGACCACTGAAAAATATGTTCCCCACAATGCACCATGCAATGTCAGCTTACACCAACAACATTCCTTCAGGTAAAAAACTAAACCAAGCATTGCAAAAAGATCCACAGTTCTGTTAAGGGAAAAAGTACTCAAGAACACAGAAACTTGAATAGAGAGAGGCACCAGTTACCAAGCCCGGCGCTGACACATATATAATAATATTATATAAACCATGATGGGCAGCAATCTATAAGTTGACTGGGTTTGTCATTGCATAGATGCGCATATGTTGCAGTCTAGACCTAACAGTAATTTGTGGACCTACTTCAGGTTAAAAATATAAATTAACTTAGTTCTTTCACACGTAGACATTTCTAGTGTCCATGAAATAAAAGTAAAGACATCCCATTCAACTTCATGGATCCTAGCAAAATAAAGGTTTATGCATGTCTACCCATATCTAGATCAACTTGAAACCTAGAAACACCCTGCCCCCACCCCAAAACAAAAGACACACACAATCACAAAAAAAAAAACCCTAACAAATAATTGTACATCATTCAAATAGACTTATCAGCAACTCACCGGTGTTGCAATTGAAAGGAGTTTGACTCCTCTGCCAAGACATGCCCCTAGAAGGGAAAAGTAAACATAATAAATACATAAGGGATCTTACAAACAAGTGGAAATAATATTCAGGTTAAACTGTAATATTGGACACAATATGAAAGCAAAGGGTAGCGTTGTTAAACCATATAATGCAAATATTATTTATAATCCATGGACTTTAAAGAATATTAAAAAAATAAATTGGGTTCGTTCGAAAAAACAACACCAAATGAATGAAGAAATTTTATCAATATAGAATAGGGTATTACAAAGTCATAGCAAATTTAATTTTCAGTGTCCATATATAATGATCTGAGACGTTAGGTTTGCCCAATTTGTTTAAAACTGCAAAGGTGTGCAAGTAATTTGGGTTAAGACCATCCAATAAATTTCAATTTTGGTATTATTTGTTTCCCTATTAACTCTGAATCTTTTTATAGAGGCAAGCATATTGAAACCAAACTCATTACTCAGAACTGAGACACAATCCACCAAAATTATATCTAAAACTGAATTTCATGAAGTTGGAGACAGACATGCTCATCTATCATCAGAGCTTTCAAAAAACTGGAACTTCACAACAACTCTGAGTTCCATGCCCAAGTCCCCGTTTGCAATCCCATCAAAGAATCATGGTACTTTACTCTTACCCTTTCCTCCAGCAGACCATTGCTTATTGTCTCCCAGCTCTCACTTTCCAAGCTTAATACTTCAACCTCGCCACTATCATATGTGATCTGACAAGTTAATAGATGCATTAAGTTACAAAAACTTAAGTGGAAAATGGGATAAAATAATAAACTAAATCTGATATATAAAAGGAAATGAGTCAGCTGCTAATGCGTACATGATAAAGAGAGGAAAAAAGAAGGAAGATAATGCGTGTATTAAGTACCATAGCAAATTAAAAACAATGACAACATATTAAAACACTTATGTATTTTAATATTTGTCACTCAAACAGAAAACAACCTTTAGTAGCTGTAACTTGAATCCTAGAGAACAGTGATACTGATATAAGATACGCACATGATACAATACAGAAATCAATACGCCAATTCTTGGAAACTAGAATAAAATACGACATGGATATCTACATAATTTAATACTTATATAAGTATCTTTAAGCACATACTATTGTAATTCTTAGTCAAAAAGATAAATGACAAACCTTTGAAGTCTAAGACAGTCACAAAATTAAACATTTTTTTTTAATATAAGTAAGAAGAGAATATTATTAATAAGAGAAAAGCGAGAACAATACAAAGAGTTCACGGTAGTGAACAAAGGAAAAAGGAAACAAAAAGACATAAGCAGCCCCTAATCTATTCTAATAGACGAAAGAAAATCCAAAAGGGTAGAACAATCCGAGAAACATCAAGGTCCACTGGCAAGATTCTAAACCTTATACTTTTGCTATTTCAAACTGAACCTTGAACTTTTGAAATCATATTAATTAAAACCTTGGTATTTATGGGTTTGATTGGGGCTTTATAATTATATGATTTTAAAAGTTCATAATTCGATTTGAAACTAAAGTAACAATGCAGTTTAATTTGTAACAGCCATAAACTTTAGGGTTTAATTGAAAATTTTGGAAGTATAGGGTTTAATTAGAAACGACCCCTAAAACATAGGGTTTAAAAAGCAATTTTCCCTATCTTAAACCATAATCCATTAAATTTAACAATGTCCCACCAACCAAATAACTAACATATCATCAGAAGTAGTGGTGTGCAAAAAACCGATGAACCGAAAAAACCGGCCGAAACCGACCGAACCAAGTGCAATTTTTCAGTCCGGTCTTGGTGCGGTTCGGTTTCGGTTTGAATCTTAGAAAACCGAAATATTTCGGTTCGGTTTCGGTGTTGGATTTTTTCATCCCAAAACCAACCGAACTGAACCAAATATATATATATATATATATATATGTATATATTTATGTAGCTTTAAGACATAACTCTATAGTGGCTTAATGGTATAGTCCTGTGTGTTGGCTAACTGATCCCTAGGTCGAGCCTTCGCGTGGGCGCTTTTTTTTGCTATTTTATTTTTTAAAACCCTAGTAGTTTATATAAATACCCCCCTATTCTTTTCTCTTCCCTTCTTCAGCCGCCCCCTTCCCCAATGTTCTCTGTCTCTCTCTACCCTTCTTGCTTCAACAGTTCATCGCCTCTTCCTTCTTCTTTTTTTCTTTTTTTTTTTTTTCTTTCTCTGAGTCTCATGGACCTTCAAGCCGCCTCCTTCCCCAATTTTCTCTATCTCTCTCTAGTCTCTACCCTTCTCGCTTCAATAGTTCAGCGCCTCCTCATTCTTTTCTTATTATTCCTTTCTCTAAGTCCCATGGCCGTGCCTCTCTCTTCTCTTTAAGTCACATATCTCTGTTTTTTCTTCAATTCAGATTGAAAAATCACTGGAGACATGGTGGTAGGCTCCTGCTATGGTGCTGCCTCTGCGCCGCCTCCACACACATCTGTCTCTACCGCTGCCTCAATCTGCCTCTGCCGCCGCCTTCACACGCCGGCCTCCACATGAATCTACCTTTGCCGCCGCCTCAATCTACCTCTGCCGCCGCCTCCAGACGCATCGGCCTCTGTCGCCACCTCCCCACGCCGGCTTGATCTTTTCATTCTCAGTTTCTCACAGTGACATTTCTCGATAACCCTCTCTTTTTTGTATTTTGAGTTTTGTTTAATACTGAATCAATGCTATTTTCTGTGAATCTGTGATTGTGATTTTGAGTTGTTATTTTCTTATTGAAAAATCGATAACCCCATGTGATGTTGAATTGTTTTTTTCTTTTTATGACTGTGAATCTGTGAAGTTGACTAAAACTGAACACCGACCGAAAAACCGACCAAAACCGAAACCGACGGTGTTTCAACTATTTCGGTCAGTTTTGGTTGACAACTTTGGAAACCGAAAATTTCAGTTTCGGTTGGCCAGTTAAAAAAAAACCGACCGAAACCGAACCGAAACACCCCTAATCAGAAGTATCAACCCTATTTCCCAATATATATTTGTTGGGTACTGAACATAGTTTTCTTGCCCTTCCTTCTGCAAAAAAGATCAAATTAGGGGATGATATCTAGGAAGACAATATGACAATAGCAGGCAACCAAGGGTAAAAATGAAAAGCTACAAGCCAACAAATATTAAAAAATATTGGATGGGAAGCAATTAAATAATAGGTGTCCTTGAATTCAAATCTCTGATCTTCTTTATTGTTTTCCCAATTACCAGCAGATCTGGTTCTGTTTGTCAAAGGAAAACACTGTAGTTATATTAAGCATTCAAATTAGGGGATGATATCAAGGAAGGCAATATGACAATAGCAGGGCACCAAGGGGAAAAACAAAAGGCAACAAGCCAAGAAATATCAAAAACTATTCTGTACAGGAAGCAATGCTAATAATAGGTGCCCAGGATATTAAAGTTTTTATTTTCCTTTCTGTTTTCCCCAACAACCAGCAGAGGTTCTATTTGTAAAAGGAAAACATTGTAGTTGCATATTTAGCATTCATTCACCTTGTGAGTATTGTTTTGAGAATTATAACCATCCACTGTGGCTGAATGAAAACTGAAAAAATAGTAAACAATATCATTTTAACAAGAACTAAAGATGATATTCCCAGAATTAATCTGACTGAAATCCTCACCATCTATCCATTGGAGATAACACCTTGATCCGCTGTCCAATTAAAGCCTCACTCTTATTAATAGATTCCTAGATAATTCATAAAAAATGAGCATTGAGGAGGCTTACAATATGGTTAGATGCTTAGATGCAGATGAGTCAAACAATTTCAAGATGAATACATAGATTTGGATCATACATACATTTAAGCTGCAAGTGTCTTTGTCCTCAGCTTTGGAATATTTGGGAGGATCAGAAACAACATTGCTACTTGCCCTGACATTTTCTTTCAAAAAAAGGGCATCTCTTTCTAGAGTTTGAACTGAAATATGTGATTCAGCCAGAGAAAGTTGAGTTACAGAATCACAAGATGAGAGCGGCTCTTTCTCTAAAACTTGTTTGGACTTTTTAGATGCACTATGTTGGTGATTTATAGAACACTCACGCAACCGAACTGAATCAGAACTGACTGCCTGTTTTTGCCTATGTCCCACAGTAATATCCTGCCTCATATTTTTTCTGGTTTCAACTTCAGTTGTGGACAAATCAACTTTCTCACTAGGTGCCAAGTACAATGTGTTGCTCTCAATAATCGCTAACTTTGTGTTATCCTCTTGAAACTTCCGACCACGTTTGGGAAGAGCGGCAATAGGCTGAGATATGATGATAAAAAATATATCCAACAAAAAGAAAATATACTGATAAAAAAATTGGAAGAATTCTCTCTTTATTATAATCATAAAAAGCATATGATTAAAATCAGTAAAAGACACCTATCATTGGATACATACCAGAGAGATACGAGATTTAAACATCTGAACAACTTTCTTAATAAAACAGTCATTGAAAGGGGACTGATTGAGACATCCTGAATATGCCTGCACACAACAAATATATTTCAACATGTATAATGATTCACAAACAGTTCAGACCTCCAGAAAGCTTTTGCCCACAATACTTACTCGAAAGAATGATGATGGCAGCAAGATCAGTGCAGGGGCATGGGCTGAGGAGGCATCATTATGATTTAATAATTTTAGAAAGGAGAACCCAATATCTGCTATGATGTGCAACCTCTGCATTTTAAAGAACAATAATCATTGATATTAATTATAACATAATGCAAATATCCTCTATCATACAGAATTCCTTATTTAAATAATAATAAACAATTTTATCCAAAAAAATTTGAAAGGGAGTTTCCCAAGTTCAAAGATGCATAAGGAGAGACTCCAAGATACATAATTCTTACTGGAGTATTCCGAGCATCAACAACATCCTCGGCTTTCTTAATGGCCCGAAAAATACTGAGCAGAAGTAAGAGAGCATCATTAACAAGATCCATGTCCCCATCAACAACAGTAGCATTGACTAATGCCTCCAATAAATTAAAAAGTGGACTGCAAATAGAAGATATACTGAGAAGCATCAACATAAATGATAATCAATTCCAATCTTGTACTGTACTACAAGAAACATTAGATACAGTGTTAAATTACCGATTGTCCTAAAAGCTTAAACTATTGAGATATGGTAAATTTAATCATTTAATCACACTTCTAACACTCCCCCTCACATGTGGGTCAAAACTATCTTTTAATAAGCGAGTTCCAACAAGTGAGAATTTAAATGGGAGGTAGAGTGGAGGCGACAAGGATCAAACTCAGGACCTCCCGCTCTGATAACATGATAAATTGCCGATTGTCCCGAAAACATAAGCTATTAGGATATGATGAATTTAATCATTTAACCATATATTTTTAAAATGCAGGAATCACTTTTTTTCTGGGTAAGAATATGCAGAATATCTTGCCTGCAAAACTGGGCATATATTTCTTCCTCTGGACAGTTTTCAGATGGAAAGCCCGTATCATGAGCAAGAAAATATATCAAGAATACCACTATGTACGCTGGATAATCGGTGATTGTTCCTCCTTGCGCAGTAGAAGTTTGACGGATTCGAGCTTCTCTACTGTATTCCTTGATAAATTCTGCCATATATTTAAATGACTAACAATGAACAGAGTCAGCAGATATCATTTACACAGCAAATCAGTACCATAACAACTACAGGGATGCAAGAAAATAACATACATCATCCTGAAGATCTTTGAGACAGTCTGAGGTGCCCAATGCAAAAGCACAAGCATATCTAATAGGAATAACATGCTCCTTCAATAGTTTGTGCATTTTACCAAGAAATAATCTCCGAACAAACAAAGAGGAGTCCTGGAATGTGACAGAAGAAAACTAAAGTCACCTGAAGATTAATAATTATTAGATAAAAGTAAGCTCGAGCTACTATATATATATATATATATATATATTTTAAAAGTTAACAAAATTCATTAGAGGCACAAAGGGGCGCAACCCATGTACACAGGAAGCATACAAGTTATACACTAAAATCAAGAAGGTAAAATGATCAAGAAATTGAAACAAGTTAGAAGAAGGAAAAAAAAACAGTGACTAGCAGCCACCCAATCAAATAAGGTCCTCAACAGTAATACTCAACTCCAAAACGTTTTTATATAGAGGAAATATTCAACTCCAAAGCTATTTTCTCACAATCTTTGAAACTATGCACATTTTGTTCTCTCCAAATACACCACATAATGCAAAAAAGAATGCATTCATATACTTTCAAAACCAGAGAATGTTGCAAAGTACTAGACTTGGTTTCAGATTGGCATGTAGCTTCGAAAACTTAAAGTAAAATTTATATTTATATTTATATTTAATTTTTAAAAATATAAAAAGAAAAAAAAGAAGAAGAGTTACTCATATTCAACTGTGTATCCACTCAATTTGAATCCAAATCTAGTTAAAACTGTGTTTAAAATACACACACACACACACACACACACACACATATGTACGAGGCCGGCATACCTTTGCTACTAAAATTGTTAAGCGAAAAATCTCTGGTGAAATATGCAAATCCCATCTTCTGGAAAGCCGAAGAACAGACTTGGCAGCAGCTAATCTCATGTGAGCCTTATCACTTTCACTGCATTACACAATAACCACGTAAACATAGAAGGTGTAGCCTCTTTTCATTGTATCACGTATTTGTAGTGTTTCCAACTGATAATCTAAAATAGCATGCACCAGTCACAGTGGCTGATCAAACAGATAAGTTCCCCACACCCCCCCCTCCCCACCCTTTTTGATATCCTGCCCAGGACAACTCACGTCCTGCAGTATACAATAGAACACGCTTTAATTGTGCTCATTACAATCTCCTATTTTTCCTTATAACAAACCTCACAACACAAACAAATGTTTTTGATATCTACTACCAGTCGCTACCGCATTGTTGTGAAGGACGAAAGGAAGCCTAGAATAATCTTAAAGAAAATCAAGGAAATAAAAATATTCCCAAAAGAAACATTAAACAGTGTAGGAAAAATATATATATCCTTAAATCTTAATTGGAATCTGACGAATTTTTTCAAAAAAATCTAAAGTACCTCACTTTCCCAATTTAGGAAATCAAGACAATACTATTTCACAGCCACAACAATCACCCAACTCTTTCCTCCAAACCAGAAATGCTTGAGACAAGCACCATAATGAACCTCACCAAGGAGCGCCAAAAGATATAGCCAAATAAAAGAAAAAGACCACCAAATGAAGTCAACACCAGAAATAAAAGAATAGAACGTCAACGCCTGCTTCAATACACTAATTCCAAACATAAGGGGAAATGGCCACATCATTCACAAACCAAAACAAAGCTCAACCCCCAAGGGGAAGGAGACTGCAAGAACAACTTTACTGGAAGAATCAGGAGCTGAATTTGGCCTGCTGATTGCTTTAATTAAGGACTTAAAAGCAGGGCTGGATCCATGTTAGTTTGAGAGACTGACATGCAAATTATAGATAGAAAATTAAAACTTAGTTGTATGTTAGAAAGTTCTGATTGCCCCAATTTTAAAATAATCTTGGATCACTGCTGATGCAGAAAGGAGGTCATAATTGTGGTGTATCTCTTATGTACTTTGAGTTGTGCCCTTGCACATTTACAATGAATTATTGACTAATCAGAAAATGGAGGTCAAAAATGAAATTTCCCAAAATATAATGCTTGAAATTCCAAAAATAAACTAAATAATGACCAAAAATCAGCTATATGAGCAACTAAGCATCATGACAAAGGAGACAGAAGAGAGGGACAACACTCCCTGAACAGTGTTTCCCCACCACAGTATAGGCCAATATCAACTTTAGAGTTGTCACCACATGAAAGAAAGGAAAATAAAACACCTAGTTTGGTCTATATAAAAGAAAACACAAATCAAGATGAAAATTGTTATCCCCCAGAAATTGAGAAAAACTGAATTTATAACATTTACAAGAATTTGTGGACAAATGACAGATATTCTTCGGCAAGAAAAGTTATAATTCCGACCTATCAAAAAAAAAGTTATAATTCTTCAAAAACTTTTTTGAATGGGAGAATAATTTACTAATAATATTCCAAAGGAGGAAGAAACAAGAAGACATGATCTCCTAAAAGGATAATAAGAAGCGAGCTCTGGGACTTACAGGAAAAGAATCAAGAGATTTAGAAAAGTAGAAATGGGTACAAGTAGTCAAAGGAAACCTTAAGGCACCAAGTTCCTTATCGCCTGAGGTGTGAGGCACCAAATTCTAAATATAGTAATTACAAAAATAATGAACTCAAATCATATGTATCTAATGCTTATTATGCACAGTTTGAATTTTTTAAATTGGTAGGAGACTCTATTAATTAATCTAAGAATAGACTTTAAGACATTCATATAAAAATATTCACAAAAAACAAAAAGAGAACTATCAAAGCAAGATTATACAATTGAAATTAGAAGAAAAAAGTATTTCAAATTTGATGTGGAAAGAAAAAGAGACGAGAGAGAAACACCCAGTAACTTAAATTATATAAAGAACTATCTTTTTTTTTTGGCCAAACTACATAACTGCCATTTTTTGTTTCAATTGCTTTTCTTTGAGGCTCTTGTCTCAAGCGCCTAACAGCTTGTATAAGGCGCTTGCCTTCACTCTAAAGGGAAGTCCCAAGGTGCCTCATCTCAAGGCATAAAAGGCCCTAGTGGCGCCTCGCCTTGTCCAAAAACCTAGATGAGCGTCCAGCTCACCTTTGACCAAATTGTGTAAAACTACTCCTACAAGGTATGCATAAATGCTTATAAAAATCACAAGATCACTATGATGTTAATTTTCATTCAATCCCTTCAAAAGCTGTAACACTTGCAGTGAAGAAAATTAAACAATAAAATAAAATTTAGGAAAGATGTAGAAAGCGGAAACATCATCACAAGCAATCCATTAACACTTGTAAATGGACATACCAAAAAAACGTAGCATTATTATAATGAAATTTATTTGTATCTTTGCACCCAAGTGACTTGCAAGGAGTCACTTTGGTGTAAAAATACAAAAAATGAATGAAACTCATAAGGTGCCAAGGGTCTTTGACAAAAAGAACTCCTTTTGGGTGATTGGTTTGTGTTTTCATATCAAACAAAAAAAAAAAAAAAAAAGAAGGAAACCTACAATGGAGAAAAGCTGGAGGACAAAAAACATTTTTTTTTCATTGGTAAGTTACAAACTCCCAATGGGTTTTGAACCCACATCACCCTTCACCTTACTCCTACAAGTAGATGAGGTGTTTTAGAGTTAAAGCTCATTGGCAGGACTAGAAAACAATTTTTTAAATAGGGCGAAAAACAAAACAAAAAACAAAAAAATCACACCCAACATGCAATGGAGTCCTTGGGTGTCTTCTTTAAAACACTATTAGATTGAATGTCTATCATAGGAAGTCATTCTATTTTTCTGGTTTATGATTTGATGGATGCTTGTATTTTGTGTATTTGATTATTTTGGTCCCCTGCATACCTGGGTGACTCTTTTTTATGACTTTGAATAGAACAAAAATTACTTGTCAAAAAAAAAAAAAACCAATAATGCAGTTGAGTCCTTCTGTTAACTAGAAAATCTCCTTAGCCAAAAACTTGCCTCCATATTACCTGGCTGGAGAATCCAAACATCAAACCAAATTTATCAAGACTATGACATTCTGCACTTCATAAAAAATTCCACTATCTTTTTTTTTTTTTGAGAAATAATTACATCATGCTGCTAACCCCGTAGCTCGAACCATTTCCCCCCTAAACCCCCAAGCACTTTATGTATGGGAAGATGTCAATTCAGCTACAAAGCCTTAACAAAACACAGCATTAAATATGGTCAAATATCATAGTGGATCCTCATATTACAATAACATATTCTTTCTTTCTTCCTTTTCCTTTGATTAAATGATGTCTTTAATCCCACTTTGGTACATCCAAAATACAAAGTGATAGCAACAAAAATGCATGACCACATGCATTTGAAGTAAGCTTAAAACATAACCATCCTTTCTTATGTCAATCATGCACCATAAAAGAATTATCCAAAACCTAATTTTCAAGTTTAACATATACACATCTAGCAAAAGCTAAAAATACAATAGAACTTCGATGCAATCTAGTGTATGCACATGGCAATGATTAAACCAACAATTTAACAACTTTCATTTTTTTTTTTTTTCCTCTTCTCTTTAGCAAGTTAATTTTGCCCCAAGAGAATCCTTGACTTGTGTTCAGTAGACGTTAAATTATAAATCACGCTCTAGGAGCTGAGTTATTAATAATGAAGTTATATAACTCTTAAGTTTATAATATATGAAAGATGGGAAATTGTAAATTGCAGATATACCATCTAAAATTACCAACAATTTTACATCTCATACCATGTGATGACACCATCAAAAGCATCTCCCTTTTGCAACATGTTTGACAAAATGTCCAACAATTCATTAATTTGCCGCCTGGCATGAGTTCCTCGATGAGGTAAAAACCTTTTGACAAGTGTTTTCAGTCCATAAATCTGCAAAGGACAGCAAAATAAAACATAAGTAATTCCCAGGTAGAGTACAATTTACATGCAGTTGATATGTGAAATTTCAAATTACCAATAGAATCTCAGAACCCTTGTTGGGTCACATCTATCTCTGGTGCAGCTAGCACCATCTTTCAAATGGGCCAGACAATAGAATTTCAACTTATTCAGAACAGAGCATTTTCTGAATTTGAAAATTAAATTGAGGTCTTAGTTTTTTTTTTTTTTTTTTTTTTTTTTCGTACTGTGGTTGTTAATCCAAAAATTTAAACTACCTTATCAATCAACGTTCCTACAAACAACAAAATGTCAGGAAGCACACCTTGGACCAAAGAGTCAATCCAAATACCTGAATTAGGTCACAAAAACTAACCAAAAAAACCTCAATATCCAACAGGATATAAGTTTAACCCAGCTACTAAAGCCTCTCAAACACAGCAAACTTCAACATTATATACAACTTCTGAACAAAGCTGACAATCTTTTCAGTCTTTTTTTTTCTTGTAATTCATAAGGTTCATGCATGCCCAATTTTTTTTCAACCCACGACCACACATTCCACTATTTCTTACAAGAGGAGGAAATACAATTTGAGCCACAGCTCATTGGCACAATCCAAATGTTCACTCATCATTAAAAACTTCATGCCCTCTATTGTGAACAATTTGAAAGTAAAAAGTCCAAATATTCGTAGTAAAAAAACCAATCTCTAAATTCAAAGAGAATTTACTATTAACAGTTGAAACAAAATCAATTGATTCAAGAGAAACTCCCCTTTTCAAAACCTACCTTCAATTTGCAGGAACTAGTACAACCAAAAGCATCATTATATGAATTTATATTATCTGATGCATCCACCTACACACAAAAAGGTTCACACACTACTCAGCTAACAGTTTCTTATGTGCACATGAAGTAGATGAGAGATTTAGCAAGAATTTCCCATCCGCCACATTCTAGCTTAAAGAACACCAAATAAACAACATATTACAACTCATTATATTACTCGAAAAATTTTCTCATAAATATATGATGTGATCTCTCCATCTTGAGCCTCAAATGCTGAAACAGAGTATTGCGCAACACAGCCCAAAGACTGCAAAACTGTTGGAATATTCCACCCAGCATGCAGAGAAACAACTAGATCCTGGATATATATAGACAGAACAAAGTTTGATTGTCAGTACCAAAAAGCACTTACTATTATCAGGAAAAATCAAAACCAGGGATGGCTATAAATTTAATAATAGCAAACCGGCACAACATTACTTGTCGTTCTATTTTAAGTAATGAATAAGAATAGAGTCAAAACAGCAGACTTAGGATATATTAAATATCTTCATGCACATAAAAACTCATGACGCAAGTAACAGATGAAAAGATCAAGGAAATTATGACATTCACCTATGAACCCTATTAAAGATTAAGAAAAAAAACTTTACATGTCAATTTGATATATTCCATCAATGGAAGCACAAAGTATAACTCATGAGGCTAATCAATCAAGTAGTGAAACCAATGTCCTGTAAATATGATCTCATCTAAAATCTCAAACAGAATCTAGTTAACTTAGTTTTTAATTCATGGCCAGTCTGACCAGAGTTCTAGAGGCTGTTTGGTTGGTTGATTTAAACACAAATTTCATGTTTCAAAACAAAGTATGCCAGGTCCCAAGAAAAAAAAAAAAAAAAAAAAACTTTTTTGGCTAAGTGCTTTCAAAAACCCAACTCAAAAGTTTGTTCACAGAAGCATTGTGGAAACACACAAACAGAAAACATTCCAAAATAATGTTTTCGGCTGTTTTCAACAAAAAGGCAGCGGAAATTGTGTAAATAAGGACACCGCCCAACCTTTTTCCATCTCTCTCTCTCTAACCCCCCCCCCCCCCTCTCTTTTCCTATCTAAACCCATCAGCACCATTTTGCCAAGCTTGATGGCAAACTCAATGTAGTAGAGGGTGGAGGGCAACATGGAGAGGCCGGCAATGGCGTAAGACTGTAAGAAAGGACAATGGAGGGCCCAACTTGGTCATGGGCTTCAAGGTCAATGGCAACTCCAACAATGGGTAGTGAGGCAAACCCAACTCAATGCCACCAGCTCTCTCTATCTCTCTGTGCTCAAAATTTGTTGCCCATTCATGCATTTGTTGACTGTACTCGAAATTTGTTGCCCATTGGTGGCAATGGCAGCGGTGGATTTGTTGATTGTACTTGAAATTTCAGTGGATTGGTTGCCTGTTGGGTGTTCGTGGAAACATGATTGTGAAATAAAGAAAGAAAAATAATTTTTGGTTTCCAAAATTGTGGAAATATGGATCTGAAACATTACCAAAGAAGTTTCTACGTGGGGGGGACACTAAAAACTAAGTTTGGGAATAAATTCTTAAAACACAGTGTTAGTGTGAGTGTCTATATATATATGGTAGGTAAGTTACAAATGCACTCTGTGCATCTTCGAACCCATAACCTCACCCACCACCTAGCCCTTACTTACAAAAGGAGGAGGTGCCAGTTGAGTTAGAGCTCATTGGCAATTCTTAAAACACAGTTTTTGATGTTTCTGAAAACCCAAAATCAAATCAAATCAAAATAGCAACCAAACAAGCCCCTAGTTCATAAGTAAACATCTAAGCTCATTCCCCCAACAGCCAAATGTCATAGATTGCCGAAAGAGAGGAGACATCAAGGGGCAAAAAATAAAACTAAACTAACAGAAAAGAGCTGCAAAGGTGGTAAAGGCAAACAGAAGTGTTAGAATCCTCAAAATACCACATAAGTAAGAGGTTGAACACAATGCCAACAGCACTGTTTGTCCCTCTTTCTGACACTGACATAACTAGATATAATGTATATTATCCAGACACTCTGGCTAGTGACAATGTAAATATTTAGCCACAAATTTTTTAAAAATCAAATCGCTAAAAAAACCAGAATATAGAGAGAAGGATATGATAATGTCATAATCAATTTAATAATTAATTAAAACACTAATCAATAGATCATATTTATAAAAATTTGATTAAAAAATCTAAAAACATTTAAATGGCTTTCAATATACTCTCTCTTTTTTTTTTTTTAATAACGTAGAGAACCCTTGCAGTAATCCAAGGGTATTCACCCCAGACAGGCTAAGCAGTTTATGCTCATGTCCAGAAGCAACTTCCAATATACTTTCAAAACTTTTATGACAAACAGAAACAATTCAGCGATCATATTCTTATATTAGTCTCACCACCGTTCAAACTAGGGAGCAGTTACCCGGAGCGGCAGCTCCAACCGCAGTTCAAATGATTCTGGCCAATGTTTTGATTTTTTGAGCATTTTTGTTTAAAAAACCAGACTGGTGGCTGATTCTGGTTAACCCAGTTCGGCGGTCCAATCTGGTTTTCATAACCATCGACAAACTCAGAAGTAGCAACTTAAACTACTAAAAATTTCTTTGTACCAAAATAGCTACCCTATTGGTCATTCAACCCCCCACCCCCCAAAAAATACATTTTTTATTCACTTTTTAACTTAGAAAGATGGCAATTTACATTTATACACATGCTGAGGCCTGAGAGTCATAGCAAATTATGTCGGCTTTATATAAATACCCACAGTACATGGAAAATCATCATTTTCCACAAAAGATTTCCCTTTTTTTTTTAATATTTAAAAGGCAACAAATCCATCAGTCATGGAAGATTTCAAGCCCAATAAACATGCATGAAGCGGTCAATGCAAAAAAACACCATTACAGAAAATTGATTTGATATCAATAGGGGCAATCCTTCAGACCCATTCCAGCAGAAATACTCATTAACGAGGAGTTCAGAAAACTTATAAAGATTCACACTCTCAACAAACACTATAGTATATGTGCCCATTCAGTAGAACATGAAATTATGGAGAAATTCTCATTAGCTAGGCATTGGTCAACAAACATAATAGCAGGAAATAAACCATGCCAAACTAAGTTTCTTTGAAAAAAAATATAGAAGTAGATGTAGTACAAAATAAAATAGTAAATCCACATCATATAAATTTAAAAGAGAATAAAAGAATTGCGGCAACAGCAAGGTAAATATACCTTGCTTAATTTTGAAAAAACGAATTGCTCCGAAGCACCACCAAATGCTGCAATTGCAGCAACAGAAAATTTGGCCTCAATACGACTTCCCTCACGACAAACTCTCTCCAAGATTGGGTATATATCACTATACAAGGCAAAAATATTGTGGCTACTCCAGTAAGAACCCAATTAAAATGGAAACAAAAATAGACTAAAAATTCTACAAATTTAAATTTTTCTTTTTCTCAAAGAAAGTGAGAGAGAAGTCCTTCAATAACCATAATTATAAAATAAAAATATATAAAATTAACTTGTACTGACTATAAGAAACATGCTATAGAAATACATTCATAGCAATATGTAACCTTCAATCTGGCTGTAACAGTATACAAATTCTGCATTATAATTAATCTTCATTGAAAGTTAAAAATGATTTCTATACAAGAATTGTGTGCCTAACATGCATGAGATCCATGGAAAAGGTGGAGAGGGAAGTTCGTATTTCAGACTAGAGAAGGTGGAGAGAAAAGTAAAAAATTTCAAGACCTTTACCATGTCATGGCTGTCAAATCACATCTAAACTATCCATATTAAAGTTACCCTGCTTAGCACAAATCCATAAAAATGTTCCCTCGTTACAAACATGGAAAGCAGTGAATTTCTTTCAAAAGGAGTCACGAAAATGATTCAGTGAAGGGGAACGATCTGATACAATTAATTTGAACTTAGATGACCATACTTAAGCAGAAAAAATATATATTCCTATATGAAGTCTCCTTTTAATCATTAAATTCACTGCAGACCAGTATGCTCAAAAACTTAATAGTATCATCACAACCATAAAGCAGATTGCAACATTACCTGAGTTTTACAGATATATGAGGTGCTGCTTTTGCTAACACTTCAATCAGCTTATCATTGATTTTCCTGTTCTCCTCTATTAACATTCGAAGTTGCACTTCTGAACCCCTCAGGAGTGAGGGGAAAATGCTGATGATAGCCTGAGTCAGGTGAGATAGCAGTAATTTTAATCAAATGGAATATTAAAAAAAATTCAAAATTTATAGTTATGCAGGGAAACTGCAATCAATTAAGATACCAATATTATCCTTACAAAACATGGAAAGCCAACAATGAGTGAAAGATTTGGTCATACAACTGCTTCTCCATCCACACACTTTTTTTCTCTCTCCATCATTACTTGTATATTTGAAGCATTGAAAGAGGGTTGATTAAAAATAATTTTTTCAGGACTAATATTCCATATGTAGTGAGGAATGCCTCAACCTTTTCTTAAAGGTTGCTTCATCAGCAATACAAGCAATCGGTTGAGGCTGATTGAGCTAGTGCCACAAATAGGCAAATAAGCAATGCCTACAACTATATAATGTGAAGCACAAGGATGATTCTTCAAGTCATATAGCCTCAAGTGGCCAGGCCCATACCCCAAGATGTCAAACAATTAGAAATATAACATTTGACACTTGTCATCCATGAGCAGCCAGCTATCACTTTTCAAGTAGTCAGAATAAGTTTGATGCAAGTTTTCACTTTCCGTAGTTTTCTTGCTTCTGAATCATTGTGTGGATTGTAAATGGGATGTCTGCCTTACCAGGCTGGAAGAGTACATCAGTTCTTAGATCATTCTAATTGCAAATCCCTTATTAGTTAGATATTTCAATATGCCATTATGTGCCAGAAATAAAGGAATAATTTCATAAATGTCTAGTGGCAATCTTTTCTTACCAGAAGAAGTTTGGCAGAAGAAGCCTCCAGGAGCTTAGTTCCATATCCGTTACCAGAAAGATGCTCCAAAATACATTGGATGTGCTCTGAACCAAATATATTATGCGAGCATTTTGAGGATAGTGAACTCAGAAACTCAAAATGTGGATGTCTATCACCTACTGTTTTCAAAATTTTATCCTGGAAAAGGTAAAGGGCAACATACTATGTAAGTACAGACTATATTAATAAAGAGAAAATCGATGCAGGATAACATATCACCTCTTCCAAAGAGAAGATATTTAAACAGGTTCACATACCATGTTTATGAAACATGCAGATGAAAATTATCTTCTCCCCTACCGTTTTTTTTTATAAGTAACAAGTTTTATTGATATCAAAAAAGAAACAACCTAATACACAAGGAGTGTACAAGGGGTCAACAAATCAATTACAAAAATTACAAGAATCAAGGAAATCAATAAAAGAAGGGAATAATTGGTTTGGCATAGCAATCAACCAATCCAATAAAGTTCTAAAGAAAAATAACTTGAGGTTTGGTATGGATCTCTCAATATCCTCAAAACACGTACTATTTCTCTCCCTCCAAAGACACTACATTAAGCAATGGGGAACAATTAACCAAATATATCCATTTCGATGATGACCAAACCTGCTTTGCCAACACGCTAAGAGCCCCAAAACAAATTACGGCATAACCCAGCTTACTCCAAATAAACCCAAAACTATAGCCCACAGATCCATAGCAACCGGACAATGAAGAAAGAGATGGTCAACTGATTCATCATTACACTTGCACATGTAACACCAATCCAATATCCAAACCTTCCTTTTTCGTAAATTGTTAATCGTCAAGCATTTCCTTTTTTTTTTTTTTTTGGGAGGGGGCTGTGGAGGGGAGGGGGGAAGAGTGGCAAAAACAGGGGGGGAAATCACCACAAAAGAGGCCATCCATCAAGTTAAACCAGCTCATCAGTAATCAAACCAAAATTAAATATACCTCATCAAAACAACTCCAAATATGGATTTATTAATAAAGAATAAACCGATAAAGAAACTGAGAATTTTTTTGACATCAAAAGGCAGTATCAATTACCATGGCTCCAATGCAATGGAAGCAAAGGGAAATAGGTAGAATAGTAATACAACAATTAAATAGCACCTAAACTTAAATAGATCATAGAGATTTCTACTAGTATCAAATTTTTGGGTAAATATAAACTGTGTCAGCTTAAAACTCAACATATCTCCTAAGCTAATAGAGTTCCAAAGCTTTAGCATTAAAAACTATGGGTTCATTCCTTTAAGCTCAAAAATCAAGATATCTTCATGTTATCTTTTGACCATAATTAGGCAATAGATAAGTTTATTGGGGTTTCTTCAATTGCAATGGAAAACTCATCTTTTACACAAACACCAAACAGCACAACAATGAAGTTGGGTATAAAATTCTAGTAAAACAACATAACAAAAAAAACTTCAGATGTTTAGTTTTCTCAAAATTTCCAAGGTGGTCCTTAGTTGTAACCACTACATAATTTAGTTCTCAGAATCTCAAACTTAACCCACTTTGGGACAGGATATGTTATCTTTTTTTTTGATAAGTAACGAAATTTTATTAAACAAAGAAAAACAGCCAACCCGAGTACATTGGGGATGTACTAAGGGGGCATAAAACCAGAACAAAGATTACATCGATCAAGAAGAACAGGAAGGGAAGAACAAGAAAAATGACAAAAGACCACACTCGAATCGAGGTTGAGAAACCAAATCCTTCACCAGGGGTATTGGTTTCAGAAGTTCAAATGGGGATGTATATCCTAAATGGCATGAGATGGAGAGCAGAGGGCTTCATTCCTTCAAAACCACATACATGAACTCTCTTCTTTTGTATCTGTTATGAACATTATTCTACTCTAACAAAAAATCGACAGGATATGTTATCTTACCCAGAGCATTCTGAATCTCTGATCCATATAAACCCACAATTTTGTACATCATAAGCTGTATTTTTTTTTCTCTCCATACCAAAAAACAGGTTCTTTTTCAGCCCTCTCAACATCATAAATGCATTTAATTAGAAAAGCAAAAAAATTAAAATTAAAAAATAATAATAATAATAAAAGAGCTCCTTGTGAGGTGCAGTCACTAGTCCTCAATGCACATGAATATACTAACTCCACTAACAACAATGCACATATGAATATATGATCCACGAAGCATTTTCACTTTAAAATTTATGCCACCAAGGATAATAACAACACATGAATAAACCCAACTCCATCAACTTCCAAGCATAAAAAATTAGAGGTATTATAATAATCATAAAAGTTCCACTAGCCTCAGGGTTTTTTTTAATGTCAAAATTTACCATTCATCCCAATTTGAGATTTATGCATTTGACCAGTTAGGTTTATGCATTTTCCCATCACGGAAATAGCCAAGAATTGGATGAGATCTTGCACAAAAACTGAACATATCCACACACAGGGAAAAAAAAAATGGTTCAATGCTATTTCTGAGTTCATTTTTTCTGTGCAATGTCTCATCCAACTCCTATCTATTTCAGCAGTGGCGACTCCAAGAATTTTGCCCAGGGTGTTCCCATTCCACTTTGAAAAAATTTTGGATCATTTCGGTCTATTTCGAGACATTTCGGTAAATACCGGCCAAAATTTAAAATTTGGCAAGTATGAAGTTTATACTTATCTTAAAACCAAAACAAATTTGCATTCTGTACACCGAAAAACCTCAAAAGGAAAAAAAATAAAAAAAAAATAAAAAGAAAAGAAATTAATGAATAAAGGTACCAGTACTATAAACTATAAATTCATTTGAAATATTAATAAAATTATTAATTATTGTTGTTTAGTTGTTTCATAAATTTGTTTGTCTTTTATAATGTATTAGTTAATTAAATTATTAATTATTGGTGTTTAGTTGCTTCATTCATTTTTTTTTACTAACTATTAAGAGTCTAGCATACACCCCACTGTGTATTAGCACACACCTCATGTGTGCACATACTGCTACCTCTACATGCCTTTTAGTTTAAAATTTGTTTGGCATAAAAGTTTTGAGAGTATTCTTGGTATTGCTTGAGGGTGTTCTTATTTTTTTTTTTTTTTAAGAGTAAACAAATAAAAAAAATTAAATTATTATATATAAAAAAATAAAGAAATTCAAGCCAGGGTGTTCCTAGGAACACCCTGGCTTCTGAGTGGCGTCGCCACTGTATTTCAGTGAATGGCAGCGACATAAATCTCATTGATAAATGCATAAACCATGAATTAGGGTGAATGGAAAGTTGTCTTTAAAAATAATAATAATTTAACCCTCATCTCACCTGCTACATGCGTGCAATAAGGCTTGTAAATGGTAATAGTTCCATAGGTGTTTTTTTAAATGATAGTAACTGATGGGAAGTGGGAAACATGTTTCGAAATTTGAAATTAGAAATTTTGATGAATGGTTATATTACATTTTATATTATAAAAAACAAGTCATAAATTTAAAAAATATACCCTTCTTATTGATTTGAATGGAATGATGTTAAGTAAATATTTGGCGTGTATTAGAGAATTCAAAAAACATGTAACTAACCTTCTCTATCTCTTAATAGTAATAATTACCAAGATTAATGACATGAAATATACAGCTAACAAATCTTCCCAGGGCAGAATGTTAGGCGTTAAACAAGTCTTGCTAGATTTAAACAATCTATACGTGAATCTATATTTGAAAGAACACAATTTGCTTCCCATGAATTTGGGCATGAGAATGGAAATGACACAAATAGGCTGTCAACAGACTTTCATGAGTGTTGGACTATAAATCAATGGACAAGCTGAGGACTTTTTGCCTCATTACGAATAAGCTGTGGTTTCTCCTAGTAGCCACTGGACTATAAATCAATGGACAAGCTGAGGACTTTTTGCCTCATTATGAATAAGCTGTGGTTTCTCCTAGTAGCCACTGGACTATAAATCAATGGACAAGCTGAGGTGTTTTTGCCTCATTACAAATAAGCTGTGGTTTCTCCTAGTAGCCACTAATTTGTTCATTTGCCAAATTTGAGGGGATAAAAGGAAAAGAGAGCATATGTTGCCATGTATCTTCTTTAATTTTTCCACGACAGATCATTTGATGTAAGTTGGAAATTTTGTTTTGCTTGCCAAACGCCGTTGGCAAAGTAACAAATGACACTGTTAATCAGGACGTGTCCTATTTTTATAATTGAAATTCAGATAAATAAGTATTTGCTGCATCAAATTAGAATTATTTTCCCCCTAAAAATATAAGGCAAGCAAAGAAACAAGTTCAATGAAAAGACCACACAGCAACAACAACCACGCCTTAGTCTCAAAAGTATCTCAACAAATTAGGTAGGGTCAACCGCATTTCTTTTTCATGATTCTATGCTATCCAAATCCATAACCCTATTACTTCCTTAATTAACATGTTTTTTTCCTAGTTCTACTAATGTTAATTTTTGTCTTCCTCTACCCTTTTTAATTCTCTCAACCTGAATCAACGTACTTTTTTTTCACTAGTGCATTAATTGCTATCATCCAAACATGACCAAACCATCTCAAAAGAAAAATCTATCTCATCTTTTGGTTAACAGGGGCTACCCTTATCTTTAAGCGAATTTCCTCAGTTCGAATCCTATCTTTCAATGTATTACTACTTATCGGTTAGAACATTTTCATTTCAACTAAACTCATTTCATCAATGTGGTGCTTCTTAACAGCTCAATTTTCAATACCATAGGGCATCAATCACACAAGACTTTCCCAATGCACTTCTCCACTTCATCCACACTGCTCATATCCCATGATTCAATCTTGTTCAATCATTCCATCTTTGTGGATTATTGATCCAAGATATGAAAATATCTCGCTCTTGACAATCAACTCTTACAACCCCTTCACATATGTTTTTACTTTTACAGTTTAATAACCTTTTTTTTCTATAAATAAAGTAAGAACTTTTTATTAAAGAATAGCAAACCCAAGTATACTAAAAATGTACTACAGTGGCAAAAAAATTTTACCAACTTACATTCCATCTAATCTGTTTTAGACTTTTAGTCCTACTTAATCAAAAGCCTTTAGATTCTTAAGTGTCTCACCAAATTTCTAACTTGACATTAATTACACATCTAGTTTCATCCACCAAAAATATATCATCTGCAAAAAACCTACACCAAGGAACTTTCTCTTGTACCAATTTAGTGAGCTCAACCATCACTAGTGCAAAGAGATATAGACTTGATGTTGATTCTTGATGCAAACTTATAATGATAGAAAACTCACTTGCAATGTTTCCACTATTCTTATACTAATTACAGCTCTATTATGCATATCCTTAATCAACTTAATATTCTTTAGAGAAACTCCTTTCTTTTCCAAAACCCATCACATAACCTCTTCAGAGGCCCTTGTTGGGGTAATAAACAACTTGGGGAGACTCCTTGAATAGTTAATATAATATATAGAGAAACACTTAACCCAAAAGGCCTAAGCCCAATGGATATATGCTTAATTATGTTATATTAACTACTTAATCTTCTCATCATTATTCAATGTGGGATTTCACTCACACATGTATTACCAACAGCCCTATCATATGTTTCATTGGTCAACTAAAACCATATGAAGATCTTTACAGATCTCCCTATAGTTTTCCATTAGGCATTTAATTAAGAAAATAGTTTCCATGGTAGAGTCTCACAAAGAGACTAGCTCAATATCTTGCTTGAACAATGTAACCAAAAATGCTACAGATGAAAGAAGCCCAAAATAAAACTAACCAGCGAACTAATATCAGTACCCTCACAAATCAAACAGGAGCATTTAAAGACAATGGCACTCTAAGACAAAAAAAAGGACTCCATATGGTATGTTCAATTAAAAGCATGAAAGGAAAAAAGTAAACTCACTCTTATGGTCTGAGCATCAACAATTTTCAGCTCATCCAATAATAGTGCCAGAGAATTGAAGACATTATTATCTTTCATTTGGTTCAGTTTATGAAAGGAGTCTTCTGCTTTCGAAGGATCTGGAAATAATGCAGCCATTTTCATAAATGAAGTTTTGATTCTCTTCTGCATCTCTTCTGAACTAGTCTCCTGCACATATATTTCCAAAAGTTCATTTCTTTTTTATTTACTTTTTTTTATTAAGTAATAAATTCCTTTAGAAGGTGCAAAAAGGGGTGCAAGTGTGCAACCCCAGTAAATGATATACAAAGGAAGATCCAAAAAGAAAATAAAAACACAGAAAGTATTATCTAAAACTCATTTTATCCATAAACTCTACAGTTTGAATTAGAGAACTGAGATAGATGCAGAAGTCTGATAAAAAGCCTTCAAAAATAAAAACTTCAGCATCATCAAAGGTATCTCCTCCCATCAAAGAAATGATTATTCCCTTATCTCCATGTACATCCCATCAAAGATAACGGCCTTAAATATTTTGCTATTTGTTCCTTGCCAAAGTGTCCTTTCCAACAGTATAATAGATCCAACACCAGGTAGGCATAACCCAACACCCAAAAAAAAAAAAAATACCACATTTCCCTACCAATATCACAATGAAGGAAAAGATGTGACACCAACTCTCTGTGACTTTTTCACATATAAAATCAATCCATAATATATGTTCACCGTCTTCCTAAAATCATTTGTTGTCAAAGTATCCCCCTTCCCCCCAACCCACAAAAAAAAAAAATTGCAGCACAACACATTCCCAATGGATCAACAATTCAAAGCTATAAATTATAGCCAAGAAGAAGAAACCTGTTACTTACACAAGCTGACACCTTGCAGATTCCTTGCAATAAACACCAATTTGTAAGAAAATAGAAAATATAAAAATAAAAGGGGGGGGGGGGGGGGGAAGGGGGACTTGACACTAAGCTCAAAAAATTAGAACCATAAAATAAAATGCCTTGCATGCAGTATCAATCACACGTGCAACTAAATACACCAAATGATGCTGTAATTTGGTCCAGTATGTGACTGTACAGGTAATTATAACAAACTTGACTAATCTATGGTTCAATTGGGAAAAATAGGAACTTCAGAATTAGGTATCATCACACGCTTTTAATTCTACAAAATCTAAAATTCTAAAGTCAAAACATCATATAAAATATTGCAGTAAATAAATTTAGTGCACGTATGCCATCAGTTGGTTATTAGAGCAAGATTTATGGACAATGACGAACCATGCGAACGGTTTTTCCATTTAATAATATGAACTGTTGACAGTAACTTGGAAACTTGTGATCTGTACCTTCTTTTTTTCTCGTAGAGCCAAATAACTTTGCATCTCCTTTTGCAACCTGAAAACATATAGACCTAGTAAATAATTTCATTCTTCACCCAGATCATAGCTGCATGTTACTACTGATACCTTCTTTTCTGGGATAAGATAGAGTTCAATGCCTTCACATGAAGAGGGGTGAAAAGAGAAAATAAATGGATCCAGTGCCTTGTCCTCTCCGCAACTGAAAGAAGAATGGGAAATAAATCCTCTGCAAGAACAAGCTCCATGCTTTGGGACCTGAAGAATATTAAATAATTGTTGCACCTGTCATCATAATTACAACTTCTTGGTTCAACACACAACAACGTCTAAAAAAGCAGACCTGAACTCCTTGCAATCTTTATCAAAGCACAACATCAAAATTTTACATGGAATCTGTTCAAAGTGGTCACTTATTGTCATATGGCCTTCAGAACATTTATTACAATAATCTCGATATACTTCTATCAATTTATGGAAGGCCTTCTTTCTAACAATTATCTGCATAAAGGGAAAACATGATGTGAGTGTCAATAACTGTACTGAGGCACAGGAGAACCTTCTAGAGCAGAATTACCTTCTTATCCCGAAGTCTTTCAGAAGTTTGAGATATTAATTTGGGGGGAACAAATTTCAGGTTCGACTGGGCAAGATCACAGGCGACAATCACTGCCTGTGTTCTCACTTTATCATCAAAATCTAACAATCGATCTTCAAGGGCAGCTGCATAATTAGTAAGCATTAAACAAATGAGTTGTGCTAAGTAGATTCAAAAGACAACAGAATCAGGAGATTTTCCATCATAACAGTACAAGTTTGATTGCTCATAACTTACAGATAACTTCATGAGATTCTGTTCCAGAAGGACTGGCCATGTAGAAAGCTTTAACACATTGTAGAGCGGTCAGTCTAACTTCCACAGATTTATCAGAGAATCTTTTCAAGAACTCTAAGAAAAGGTCACGGTAATGTTGTGCAACATGCTGTTTGGGCAGTGCAAAAAGTTTCCCAACTAAATTAACAGCTTTTATTCGGACATCAACTTGATCAGTCTACAAGTAGAAGCACATGGTTAATAAGTATAGAAGCATTGATAAATTCACCAACTGAACAAAACAGACAAGAGACCCAGCAAGTGCGCGCGCACACAGAATTCATACCAGTAATTCATGAGTCAAGTTTGGAATGACAGTAAGAAGCATCTGAGGAGCACACTGGAAAATTTGAAAAATAATTTCATGGTAAAATTCTTTGAGCTCATTCTCTACAGCATCTCTATTCAGAATACAATTTGTTAAAAACCCACAGATAAATGGCTCAAGCTTTTCTGCACAATTTTGGATAATAGAAACAGCAAGCTGATATGAAGCACACGGCGCACCCTGTAAAACATACAAGGGATATAAACGTATACAGTTGGAAGTTAAGTGAGACTTTGAATTGCAACAATGGCTCATGAAAAAGCATAAATGTATACATTAAACAAAAGCATTGCATAATAACTTAAAATACGAAATTCAACACTTTCCTGGTGCTAGAGTCCAAGTTAGTTTTTATTAGGTATTACCTTATCAAGTTGTTTGTTTACTATTCCAATTAGTAGTTTGCTTATTAGTCAACATAGGTGCCTTAGTTGTATTAGAAAAAGTTAAAATCTAGAGTCTATAAGTGTGTCATTGTACCCAAATAAAAGGAAGTCGATTTATATTCAATATTGAGTGTTTTGAGTGTTCAGGCACATTAGCCTTCATGTGTTCTTTTCCAAATTTCTCCTCTCTTTCTTCTTCTGTTTATTGTAGTACTATTCATGCCAAGGGTACTGTTCATAGTTCAAACAGCTTCCAAACGCCATAAATTTCTCTTTTTCCTTTCAACCTTAAGTAAAGTGCTTCCCCTTACCTATCAAACCCTAAAACTCCATGGGGTTTCTCTACCAAATAAGCATCAAAAACTCATCAAACTACCTTTCGAATCCTATACATTGACCTTATATTCTAGAATGCTAATTCCCTAAACCCTAGATCCACAAATTCTCTAGATCCTAAAGCCATCACAGGAAATCTGATACACTTATCAAAAAAAGAATTCCGATACATTTCTGAAGCATTACCTTTCTCAAACAAGGAAAAGAACATCATATACTTGACCACAAAAACTACACAAAAGACACCCTCATAAACACCAAAAGACCAAACAAAGAGAATACACGTAAAAAACCTTTTCCACCACAACTGAACCTACTAAAAAATCGTATCAATGGAAATAGACAAATGAGCATTGCACAAAGCTCTATTTGTCTCAATCCAATAATGCATTGCAATGTACAACTTTTTGACATATACCTTGCTAAGGACAATATTTTTGATTGAGTTATCTAAAGTCCAATTATATTAAGGAAGATAAAGTATAATATGCAAAAATATAGAATATAGCCACGACCAACAGGAATCCAAAACAAAGTCACTTATGACTTACCTTTCCATCCTTTACAAGTTTCCGCAAAATCACATCCAAAAGTGTCTGGGAAGCTTCTTCATTAATGATATGTGTCATTATATAAATAATATGATTAATAAAACTCCGCTGGTGATTTTCTCTACATTAAAAAAAAATGCAGAGGCATAATTTTTGATATCATCAAAATGAAGCCAATAAAATATGCTCAAAGCCAAATAATTAACTAGCATATCATTATTTTGGATACTTGATCTAGCACTTCACCATAAGATATAAATAACTAGCATTTAATATAATAAGAATCATTCTACAATATATCAAGGTGTATAATTTGTTCACAACTTACTAATTCATAAAATTACAAATACTGCAATTAGGCAGGTTCTTTGCGTTTGAGTTGTGCCACATGAGTACCAAAAGGAATTTGTTATGAGGAGGATCATACACACACACAGACAATAAACTCGTGTTTTGACTTTTGAGTATACTTATAAATAAAAGAACTCATGTTTTGAGTATGATTTTAAAGAACAAAATCTTGAAATTTAACCATTATATAGATCGGACAGTTATTGATCTTTATCATCTTAATATCTTACAAGCTTAGAAGGCATAAGAAAGTAATTGAGTAGTATAACATGATAAAAGCTACACCTAGTGCAACTTTAGGCTAACCTTACTCACACAGACACAATATATATATATATATATACACACACACATGTATGTATGTTATGTAAAGACCAAAAGTGTAATTTAAAGGGGAAATTTTCAATACAATAAGTGAAGAGAGAGGAAGGATATTCACCTCACAACTGAGAAAAATGTATTAAACATCTCCAAAACCAGATCATTGCAATAAATATCCAGCATTATAACCCAACATTTACATCGTGCAATAGTCTCTAATATTTTAACTCTTCTCGAAAAATGTGGGCTTGAGGTATCAGCTAGCTCAGCAAAGATACTGACAATGAGCTTAAAAATGTCCTGAAATGAAAGAATTGGGGTAAACTTCCTATATCAGCATACATGAAGTGTAATCAGACGCATGTAGTAACACATACAAACAAACATCCCAAGGGTGTCTAGAGAAGATATAAAGGCAATATATATTTATCAATTAAGTACTTGTTACCCTAAGATATTTGTCTTCAAAAGGTGGTTCAGGCGCCATGATCCGAAATATTTCACTAATACAGATGGCCACTAGAAGTCTAACTTCCTTATCTTTATGATGAAGAAGGCCATGTACAATTGCTTCCCTCAGTGGTTCTGTGGAAACTTCTAGATTTTTAATAGCTTCTAACTTCCTTGCAGCTTCGGACGTTGAAGGCTGTTCAATTTCTGACAAAGCGTTTGCAGCTTGCTGCAAAAAAACAAATACCAAACAAATAAAGCAAATGATAAAAATATTCTTTTGGCAGAAAACCTTCAGCAATAAAAAATAGTACCAGTGCACGAAGCTACCATATATACCCACAATTTGGCCATTATGTCGCGAGGGACACATATCAAATTGAAACTACTCACATGTTTGATACACATAAACGACAAACCAAAATATAATTCTGCATCAGCCAGTAGTTATGTTGCACAAGGTATGTACACTAGACACAGGTTTAGTACACATGGGAATACCAACATGATTAATACAGACCAAAGACAAAGCAAGCCTAAATGGATATCATAATATTCTACTCAATCTCTTGTTTATGTATAATGATTCCCAGATTATGTGTACATTAGCTATGTTTACAATTTAGGGATACAAGCATAGAACCGCGGTCACATTTTCTCGCCACATCGAAGGAGTTTCACATCTGACAGAGACACAATCAGACTTAGCCAACAAGAATCAACACCAAGAACTATATTTTAAAACATATTTATCCTAATCCCAAACCAAAACAAAACCACAAACACTTCACACAACTTCAACATGTAGAATACTGTTTGATTAACACCAGCACGAATTTGCTTTCAAAAGCAAGAAAAAAGTACTTTCAAACAACAAGGAAATGCCTCGAAAAAATAATAATAATACACACAAACCAACCAAAAAGTAAAAGCAAATATCGTCAATTACAGATAGAAACTCGGTTAATTAAAGGCAAACAAAATATAGAATACTTTTTGATTAAAATCAGCACCAAATCGCTTTCAAAAGCAAGAAAAAAGTACTTTCAAAAAACAAGAAAATGCCTAAAGAAAAAGATCCGCACAAACACAAACAAACCAAAAGGTAAAGCAAATATCGTCACATTATAGATAGAAATAGGGTTAATCAAGAGCAAACAGAGTACGCATGGTTTGAAAAAAAAAAAAAACCAGAAAGAATGGCTTACTTTGAGCGATTTGAGTAGGGAATCCTTGCCGGAGCGAGATTGGCGGCCGAGTTGGGTACCGATTTCGGAAACGAGTTGAAACGCGGACTCTGCCATTGAAGCGGTGAGGGTGAAACCCTAGTTCGGTTATGGAGGAGAGGAGTGAGAGTGAGAGTAAAGGTTTTCGGTTATGGTGGTTCGCGCTGTTCTCATTCGCATTCGCATTTGCTTAAATCCGAAAATTGCGCTTTTGTAAGAGAGTGGTGCGGGAGTGTGGGAGGATTTTTCACTTTTATTCAATTTTGAGCGAGGACGATCCCGCCTGGCTGAGCGTGAAAACGACGCACCTGACCTGATGGAGTAGATCCAACGGCTAAAAATTAAGAACGTACTGCAAATGCAATACTCCCATTGTGCTGGGTGATATCGATGGCTCCAGTTTTGCCAAGTCACCGATACCAAGGGACTTTTTGACAGTAAATTTTGAAAATTCATAATCGTTTCCAACTTTAAAAATTTTAAAACAAAACAAAACAAAACAGTGAAATACAGGCCCGTGTATCCACTTTCCATTTTTTTTTTAATTATATTTTCGAATCCTGAATTTGAATATAGAAAAAAAAAAAATTTATTTTTACATTAAGTTTTCTTGCTCACATCATATCACTCAAACAAAAATAACTTATGCTTCCTTTGGCTCCATGTAATTGAATTTTCGAACGTAAAATAATTTCAGGAGAAAATATTTTCTCATAATGTGATGTTTGGTATGGAAGAATTTGCATTACTCCTGACATCCAGATTCTAGGAATGTGATTCCTAAATACTTATAGGAATAGCTACATTTGGTTTCATTGAAAATGTGAGTTGATAATGTTTGGTTTATTCTCAAATCTCTTAAATAAATTATTTATTTTTCTCATTCTATCTTTAACTTTAAATATGAACTACCAAGTCCTTTAAAAAAAATATTCCTCTAAATAAATAATGAAAAACCAAATATAAATTATTAATTATAATAAATTCATTAAAATTACGGTCTAACATTTCAAAATGACAAATACAATACAAAAATAACTATTTAAATTCTCAAATACTTTTATTCTTAATAATAATTTTTAAAATAGTTTAATCCATAACAAAACAATCTGACAACTTTTTTTTTTCTAAACGTGAAACTTAAATAAAACTTTGTTAAAGAATATATCAACAGAGTTGTACATCCTGTTTATATTATTTTGGCAGGAAAAAATAAAGATAAGGGAAAAGATATCGATGATTTATTTTATATTTTATCTTAATTGCTTCAATGATAAGGAAAAAGGGTTAAAATTGTCAATTTATAAAAAATACAATTTCCTTTAAGCTTGAAAATCTGGATTTCCACATGTTTTAAAAGGAATCCACATTCCTACTGAGAGGGGTTTAAAAGGGAAATCCAAATTCCCCTAGCATATAATTCCCTAGCGTGATTTGCAACCAAATATAAAAATTTTTAAACATTCCTAGGAATCCTAAAACATTATCCTGTACCAAAAGCAACATAAGGAAAATGTTCTCAAGCTATTTGGTTGCGACATGGAAAACAAGGCAGAAAACGAATGCCAATGTTTGGCTGCTGCAGAAATAGGTTTACGATATTCATTTTCCCATGTTTGGTTTATTCAAACATTTCACGGAAAATATGAAATGCATTGCAAAGAAACACTTGCATCCCTATAACAACACAAAAATAAAGTTCTCATCCACTTCGACATCAATAAAGAGCATCTAAATATACCCATAATATATATATATATATATATCAAAACCCACATTATGTACTTTCACCATTGGCATTACACCTCCATGGTGTACAAAAATGATACCTACACGTGGTATCTGAATAGTACACATGTGCTCTACATGCTTACAGTGAACATACACAAGTGCCACAACAATTTCCTTAAGCTAATCAAACGAATCAGTCATAACACTATCATCAGTGGAAGGTGCACAGTCTCCTTTGCGGGACTTCGAAATTGTGGACCCGGTGGTGGATGATTCTACCACATTCTTCCCCTTATCTACCACACCCTCCTCCCCATTGTCAGCCCCAATCCTAGTGTCCTCCCCATTGTCTTGTTGTGTGTCAATATCAACGTATGACTTAGAGAAGCTGCTTGTGGCCATATCCTTACCCATTACAATAGCCAACTCATCGTACATCTCTATCCTCTTTTTCAAAAACTCAGCCTGTAAGGGAGAAAGGAACGTATAATAACAATGCAATATTCACTTCACTCATAAATTCAATATTCAATTCAATATAGATGCCATATGGACTCATAATCTCAATATTTACAAAAAATCTATACTCAATATTCAATTCAACATAAATGCCATTAGCTGATTTATGTCAATGATAAACAAAAAAACTATTAGGAAACAAGAGACATAACCTAGGATTTATGGGATAAGAACAACATAAAAGACAATGCACAAATGCTAACACTAGATTTTACAATATATTCTCACATGAAAGTTACATTTGAAAATTCGTAAAAGCAATAGAATCCAAAAAACAAATGACAATGTAAATTTCATATAAATAGGGTACTTGAGCAACCTTGTCTTGTTCTTATTTCATAGATTACAAAAGCCAAAAAAATATATTATCATTTATATTAACAAAATATTGTTGGAAGTCATACCATAACTTCCTCCTGATAGGTCTTGGCATCGCATGTGATCATTTTGAGGCTGTCGTCTCATCCAAATCCATTATTCTTCCGAAGAGTCTAAATGACACTCCACATGGTCCTCAACGTACGCAGTCAGTTCTCCACAAACGAGGGGTAGCACTCTACCCCAAACTGAGCAGAGATGGCCTTGGCTACAGTGGCAAAGGAGTCGGGCTTGAAAGTGTTTGAAAGCTTGTTGCCCTTCATGGCCTTTTCGGCAAGTAGAGTAAGCATGGTAGTATGCATTAGGGGTAACCACCTGAACTGCTTAGAGCCCACCTTCTCTTTTTCTTTTGACATTACTACATATGAAAATTGAAAAGCCAGAGTAGCATTTAATAATGAGAGTAGCATTTGGTAATTACTGTGAACAATAAATCAAACACACATACAACCACGCATATTTGAGGAAAAACACATTAACAAATGAACCTATAGACGTGCACAAAAAACGAAACAATTACTGGAAATAACAATGTAATGCTAAAAATAATCATCCTTATACCACCACAAGTCTATAGTAAATATATTGTCCTTACAGAAAAGAAAAATATAGTACATATTACAATTATAGAAATTTGAATAAAATACTACGCTCCACTCCTGGTATAATCAGACCACATTGCTTGGCATATCTCATCTTTCTTAACATTCCACACCCTATTGTCTTCAATGAAGTCCTGACATAAATGTGTTTCTTGTTCTGAACCACTAGACTCTACTTGGTTCATTGTATTTTCCATAATATAGTCAGTAGGATCAACTTGGGTTTCAAAATATCAAAATGGTTCTGCATCCAACACTTGAAAACGTTTCTTCAACACTCCAAACCCTCGCTCAATGATAGTTCTCAATGAAGAGTAACGGAGGTTGAACAATTCCTGTATTTTATCAGGAGAATGATCACTAAACTCTTTCAAGTGATATCACACACTCTGATAAGGTGACAAAATCCTATTTTTATTACCATACCCAACATTACCAAGATAATATTTACTTACATATATTCAAAAATAAAACTAAATCACTACTATGATTAGTAAAACGCACAAAATTTATTAAACTAATAAACCCAAAAGGTGAAGTAATCCTATAATACCTTCAGGAATTGAAAATCCCCCTAACCTAGCAAATGCATCATTTAACACATGTAAATCATGAGCACTGTCTTCCCATTCAGCCAATACATAAGTGAACTTTAAGTCAAAACTAATGGCAGCTAACACATTTTGTGTGATTCCATCTTTGCGACCACAAAACCTTCCTTTTATTTCAGGTGGCATAGATGCACGAATATGTGTACCATCTATTGCTCCAACACAATCCTAATTTTCGACAGGCATAATAATTTAAAAATATACAAATCTTTATAATTTACAAAAATACACAAGTCACAATATTTACCTTAAAATGTGGGTAGAACCTTTTGCTATCCCTTATTTCTGGAGGTGTATCATCACTAAGCAGTTTTATTAGAGCTCTATATAATTTTAAGACCCCCATAAGGACGACCTTAAAGTATCTATAAACAGTCTCAGTCGATCTATGGAATCAACAACCAATTACATGAAACTTCACATTATGACCAATAATGTGTAATAAAATTAGCACTTGCTCCCCAACAGACATGTGAATAGTAAGGCGTATGTGCTCCCCCTCAGTGTGGATGTCACATAACTAGTGGAAAGTTATAAGTTTCATCATAATTTTACTTACAAAATGTCTCTCACTTCCATGCAAAATACTATTTATGTAATGCTCTCTTTCAGCTACATGATTTACATAAGGCGCCTTAGGCAGTTGTTTACATTGCAATTTCCTTACTAATTGCAACCCCTCTAAGGAGGACAGATGCAACTGAGGCAAGAATTGCTGCTTTGGTTTTTTTCTTCATCTAAAAATTGCAAACACTGTGGTCTACGAGGTACGTAAACAAGTATGCTATTGATTACACAGTATATAAAAATAGTACAAACAAAAAACAACAGAGCCCACCCTGTCAACTAACACAACATCCGTGATCTCTAACACAATCAGTATATACCGTTGTACTCAAAGTTTGTTAAATCATCCAAATTCACATAAATATTATAACAAGCTCAATTCAAGATCAAGGGAAAAAATACAACCACTATAGCAGTGTGTCCACAGTATTTACAAGCTGCCATATACATTCACCAAAACATCCAAATCACATTGATAACGAGCATCTCAATTTATGCACATATATTTCACTACATATAATTTAACACCAACAAACTACAATTAGCTGTGTTTGAATAATCAATATATATTCACCAAAACATCAAAATTACATTGATTACGAGTATCAAAATTTATGCACATTTATTTCTATATAATTTTAACATCAGCAGCGTACACACCATAACATCTGAATAATCAATATTTACACCAACAAATCACATTGCATTATATTTCTGTATAATTGTAACCCCAACAAAGATAATTTCTTAAATCAATAATTAAATAAACTAAATAAATAAATAAATATATAAATTGGATTCGAGATAGTGAGAGTAGCATTTAGGTTGTTTACGGGTTTGAGGGTGGATTTTGGCTAGATGGGTTTGAGGGAATGTGGATTGGCTTTTGTAGAGGGTGGGTCGGAAGTGTGTGAATCGGAGGTGAGGTGAGGTGAGGTCGTTGGACTCAAATAGATGGTGGATCAGAGGTGAGGTAAGGTCTTTGGACTCAAATGAACTCAAACAGCGGAGGAAACTCACTGTAGGTGGATCGGTGGTGCTTGTCGGACTGTGGGTAGAGCTTGGACTGGCGTGAGGGTGTAGGATAAATACATGTTTGCATCGCATACAAAACATACGCAGTGAAAAATTAACGGATCTACATCGTTTGTAATTGATAACATGTACTATGAAAATTTCAAAATTTAAGAACAAGAGAGCGTACTTTGAAGAGGTGAATTTCAAAATAAAGATTAGAAGCACTTGGGAATACTTTTAACCTTCACTCCAATTCTACTAACGCCTAAAAAATGTGGTCTCTTAATTAGTTTCCAAGGGAGAATAATAGAGTGACTAGCACTCACATATACATACCATTTCACAATAGTGTCTCTCTCATAAAATTTTGTATATTTCTCCTTTTGTATCTAACTGATTATCTAATTGAGCTAGCCTTTTGGGCCTGTCCAATTGGGCTTAAGTATGTGGCTTGAAGTGAGACCAAAAGGGACCAATAAGACATTAGCTCCAATGGGCCTTCGGCTTTTCTGTCAACTCTTGGCAAGTCTAAAATTACCATTAACTATATTTAATACCATTATATAAATATAGTTGTACTTTAGGCCTTATTTATAAATTATATTCCAAGACTTTATTGTACATGCAACTCCTTCATAAAATATTCGTAATAATACAAAGTCATGAATATAGACTGTCACTTTATAAATTACTACATTTTAATTCCTTGAGTACCTGGTTTAATTATTTAATGTTATTCATCATATATTTATGAAGCCCAATTCTATAAATATGTACTTTAGTAACTCTTTACTAAAGTGATTAGGCCTAACACTCTGAATAACCAAACCCATTAAACTTATCTCAAGGGAATATTCTATATCTCCGTTAAAAAATTATGAATTTCATCTTGAAAATATATGTTTCATTAACACTAAATGTGGCTGCCCAACATACTGTTTTGATCATGACTAAATCTCTCTCTTGATATATCAAAGTAACATACAATTCATGATCAAGTCCATTATTCTCTTAAGATTAAGAATTCATGTAAATTGAAGTTGTAAGTTTATTATTCATTAGACATTCGTTAAGAGAATAATAAATCTCACAACGGTCCAGTTCAATATATCTTAACTCTTAAAACATATTAACATACCAACTAGAAACTTTCATTTTCATGATCAAGACAAATCATATTAGTTGATATGTTATAGTTTTCGCAGATAAAATGCTCAATTTCATTACCGACTGCGAACTAAAATTCTGAGTTTACAAAGAACTTGTAATTTATATCTTCTATGACTTTTCACATAAATCACATACTATGAATCTCATGGACTATATAATAATATCTCAATATTCATATTACCATTATTCTTAGATAATAATAAAACAGCTATATTAATCATGACATTAACTCGTACATAATGTTATACATAGTATCATACAATAGGATTTAAGGGCACAAATTCTAGCTATCTTTCACTTGCCCTAAAGACTATTGTGCACTAATCTAACTCCCAACTCCTCGCTTTGCTATTACTACATCTTTACGAGCAACAATGTTTAGAATGATATGGTACTTTCCTTCTATGTGCTTTCCTTTCTTGTGATTCCTTAGATCCTTGGATTGTGCAATCGCTCCACTATTGCCGCAGAATAATATGATAGGAACTTGCTCAATTCTCACAACACCAAGATCAAAAAGGAATTTCTTGAGTCAAACAACTTCCTTTGCCGTTTCACAAGTAGCAACATATTCAGCTTCCATGGTGGAGTCGACAATATAAGATTGCTTAACACTCCTCCAACTTATGGCTCCACATCCCAAGGTGAAAATACAACCTGAAGTGGATTTTCTGAAATCAAGATCTGACTGAAAGTCTGAATTTATATAGCCAATGGGTATTAAATCCTCATATCGATAAACAAACATATAATCTCTCGTTTTCCTTAGGTACTTGAGAATATGTTTTATAGCTTGCCAATGTTTAAGTCCTAGATTTGATTGATATCGACTGACCATACTAACTGAATAACAAATATTAGGCCTAGTACAAAGCACGGCATACATGAGACTTTCTACTGTAGAAGTATAAGAAACTTGTCTCATCATGTTTTCTTCTTCAAGAGTCTTAGACCTTTGGTCATCAGACAGAGGAACTCCATGTCTGAAATGAAGTAATCATTTCTTAGAGTTTTGCATGCTAAACCGTTCTAGAATCTTATCTATATATCCAGCTTGTGACAAATCTAACATCTTATTCTTGTGATCTCGCCAAAGTTTGATCCCTAGAATATAGTTAGCTTCACCCAAGTCCTTTATATCAAATTGGCTTGACAACCGTACCTTTACCAATGACATTACCCTTACATCATTTCCAATGAGTAAAATATCATCTACATAAAGCACTATGAATATTACTACTTTATCTTGATGTCTTTTGTACACACATGGTTCATCTAGATTTTGTTCAAAACCAAATGATTTGATTGCTTGATCAAATCTAATGTTCCATGACCTAGATACTTGCTTAAGTCTATGAATGGACATTTTCAACTTACATACCATATGTTTTTGGTTCTTTGCTATGAAACCTTCAAGTTGCATCATATATATTTATTCTTCAAGATTACCATTAAGAAATGCAGTTTTGACATCCATTTACCAAATCTCATAATCATAATGAGTAGCAATGAAAAGAGAATTTTGATAGATTTAAGCATGGCTGATGGCGAAAAGATTTCATCATAATCAATACCTTTTTTTTGTGTATACCCTTTCGCCATTAGCCTTACTTTAAAGGTTTCAACATTTTCATCTATCCCTCTCTTCCTCTTGTAAACCCATTTGTAACCAACAGGTTTAATGTCGTTAGGCGCCTTTACAAAATCTCAAACTTGATTGAAATATATTGAATCTAATTCAGATTTTATAGTTTGGACCCAATGATGTGCATTTATATCATTTATTGCTTCATCATAAGTGTAAGGATCAGTTTCAGCATTTTCTGAGATAATTTCATAAGTTTCTCCCAGACCTATAATTCTTATTGATGACCTTACATTCCTCCCACTACGATGAGGCACCTGTGTACTAGAAATCTCATGAGTAGCATCTTGTGGTGTATCCAATATAGCCATACCATCCCTACTTTCATCCATTAGTTGTTCAACTATGTGTTCATCTATTTCAGTCAAAACAACTTTACTCCTAGGATTAAAACTATTCATATAATCATCTTCCAAAAATTTGGCATAATTGCTAATAAACACTTTGTTATCTTTATGATTATAGAATAAATAACCCTTAGTTTCCTTTGAATACCCTAAAAACATGCATACTTTTGTATTTGTTTCCAACTTATCAGACTTCCCTTTCAACACATGTGCAGGACATCTCCAAATGTGGAGATAATTCATACTAGGCTTGCGCCCATTACACAATTCCTTAGGTGTATTAGGAACAGATTTTGATGGAACTAAATTCAAAATATGCATTGCAATTTTTAGTGCATATCCCTAAAAAGAAACTGATAAAGTTGAGTAACTCATCATAGACCTAACCATTTCTAAAAGAGTCTTATTCTTTCTTCTGCTGCACAATTTTGTTGAGGAGTACTAGGTGCAGTTAATCGGGATACAATCCCATTTTGAATTAGATAATCCTTTAAATCCCCAAGAATGTATTCGTCACCTCGATCAAATCGAATGGCCTTTATGTGTTTACCCAATTGATTCTTAACTTCAGCCTTAAACTCTTTGAATTTTTCAAAGGCTTTGGACTTCTGTCTCATTAGATACACATAACCATATCTTGAATAATCATCCGTGAAAGTGATGAAGTACTCATAACCTCCTTTTGCTTAGGTTGGCATTGGACCATATACATCTGTACGAACTAATTCAAGCAATTCTTGGGCTTTTTTACCTTTTGCATTAAAAGGTCGTTTTGTCATTTTACCTTCCAAACAAGATTCACAAACTAGAAAATTATCAAAGTCCAATGGCTTTAAGAGTCCATCTTTGATAAATCTTTGAATCCTATTTGAATTAATATAACCCAAACGCAAGTGCCAAAGATATGCATCACTAGTAAAATGAAACTTTCTCTTTAATGATTTCACATGAGAATTATCATCTAATTCAAAATTGTATAATTCACGCTTATTAGGAGTTAAAATATAAAGACCATCCATAATGTTACTAGAACAGATAAAAATTTTATTATTTTTTATTACAACATTGTTTTTCAAGATAACACAATATCCATGCTTACCTAAATAAGTTGCAAAATTTAAATTCCTGTGAACATTAGGTACATACAGATAGCCTTCTAATATTAAAACTTTAGAACTAAAACATAAATTAAATACTTTAACGGCTACAACTAGAATCTTGTTCCCATTAACCAAAGTAAGAAATAGCTTTCCTTCATTCAACTTTCTGGTCTCTTAAAACCCCTGCAAAGAATTACAGATATGATTAGTACAACCTAAATCCACACATCAAGAATTCGTGAGATTTTGTACTAAACATATTTCAAGAAAAAATGAACTTTTCATACATTTATTCTTGGCAGATTTGAAAATTAGACAATTCCTCTTCCAATATCCTTTCTCACCACAATGAAAATACTTTCCCTTGATTTTCTTTTCTTTATTAATAACTTCTAAGGCAATTTGTTTACCATCTTACTTTGTGAAGTCCTTCTTCTTCTTCTTCTTCTTGCCTTTCAACTTAGGTTGAGAAATAGAAGTTTCAGCCATATTGGCTTCAACACTAGAAGTACCAAGGATGTTTTCCGCCGCCACCAACTCATTAATTAATTTAGACAATGAATAAACCTTTTTGTTCATATTATAATTAAATCTAAATTCCTTGAATAATTCTAGTAGTGACTAGAGTATTATATCCACTTGGGATTCTCCATCAATATTGGTACCTAAAACTTCCAATATATTCAGATTAGAGATTATCCTCAGACAATACTCCCCCACTAAAGTACCTTCAGCCATTTTGGTATTATAAATCTGCCTCATAGTTTATTGTCTTACAAAACGGTTTTGCTCACCAAACATCTCTTTCAGACTTAGCATTATGTCTGAAATTAGTCCCATATCTTGCATTTGATGCTGTAGAACATTTGAAATAGATGTTAGGATATAGCACTTGGCTATCTTATTAGATTTCTACCAACAATCGTATCGCTGTTTTTCCTCAAGAGGAGCATCTAATGATGAAAAGTTAGGACATGATTGAGTAAGCACATATTTGTGCTTTTCAGCTATAAGAATAATGTCCAAGTTTCTTTTCCTTCTTCTTCTTCTTCTTTTTCTTCTTACTCTTGCCTTTCAACTTAGGTTGAGATGTAGAAACTTCACCCATATTGGTTTCAACACTAGAAGTACCAATGATGTCCTCCGCCGCCACCAGCTCATTAATTAATTTAGACAATGAATAAACCTTTTTGTTCATATTATAATTAAATCTAAATTCCTTGAATGATTCTAGTAGTGACTAGAGTATCATATCCACTTGGGATTCTTCATCAATATCGGCGCCTAAAACTTCCAATGTATTCAGATTAAAGATTATCCTCAGACAATTCTCCCCCACTAAAGTACTTTTAGCTATTTTGATATTATAAATTTGTCTCATAGTTTATTGCTTTGCAAAACGGCCTTACTCACCAAACATCTCCTTCAGACTTAGCATTATGTCCGAAACTAGTTTCATATCCTGCATTTGATGCTATAAAACATTTGAAATAGATGCTAGGATATAGCACTTGGCCATCTCATTAGATTTCTACCAACGATCATATCGTTATATTTCCTCAAGAGGAGCATCTAATGATAGAAAGTTAGAACATGGTTGAGTAAGCATATACTTGTGCTCTTCAGCTATAAGAATAATGTCCAAGTTTTTTTTTTAGTCAATATAGTTGGATCAAGTCAGTTTGTTTTGATTAAGAATAGCAACAAGTAGGCTAAATGATGCCATGTTTAAATTTGAAAATAACAAACATGAATATAATAAGTAAATCGGATATTATCAATTTAGCATATAAGCATATAGTATGGAACCTGAATAAAATCATAATATAACATATGCAACGACAACACAATCCCATGTCTATAATTCCTTGGTAGCAAGTTTATTATAAATACTATGATTGATTGAAAACTATTCTCATTATTAGTGCTACCATGATAACTCTTATCAAACATTAATAACATGCCGTATTTCCTTTAACCTCTAAGTAATAATAACATAGCTCTTTTGGGAGGTTAACATTGCACTTAGTTTAGTGTACACAATTATCTAGAATCATGTGTAACTACATTTCATCTCCTTTTATAGTGTTTAAATTTATAGTACCAGAAACAAAATTCTCTCCTTTGGGATCGCGAGACATATACACCAAGACGAGGTGCTTGTCCGCACTACTTTAAACAGGTAAGTTCAATCTTGTAGTACTATGAAATAAACACCCTCCTTTGGGATTGCGAGGCATATACGCCAAAACGAGGTGCTTACCCACACTATTATGAACCGATAATGGAGGCCGTGAGATCTAGTCCTTATATCTCTCTCCCACTAGATGTTTAAAAAAAAAGTTTTTTATTTAGAAATCATGTGTAATCTAATTACACATAACCTTGCACTTAGTCCATTTGAAAACACTTAAAAAAATTCAAAATTTCCTAATTTCGATCAATCAAATATGTCCCTTAATCAGTTGAAAAAATTAAAAAATTTGAACTTGAAAATCTGCTTGGCTCGATCGGTACTCAATCGCCTCTCAATCGATTAAAAAATAAAATTCGATCGATCAACTAGCAATCAAGTATCAATCGAATCAAGCAGATGGGTCACCAATTCACTCGATCGATTGAAAGCAATTTTCGTCCGATTGAAACTTGTGAACTTCGAATTTCCAAAATTTTTCTAAGGCAGTTTTCTACGGTTTTTCATGAGCAAACAACCATCATATGAACATAATAGAAAGAAATTGATATTAAAACTGAATTTTATTAATGCTATAGCCTTAAAGTTCATTTTAACATACTTAAACGCCAACTTAAACAACATCATAACGTCAATATTAGTTTTTATCAAATAATAATTTTAATCAACCATGTAGAAAATCAATTGCATAACTTTCTAACATCATGAAACTATTGTTTCTAATTCCAAAACTCACAAAACATGTTATGCAAATTGGAAATTAAAGATCGCTTTGATACCAATTGTAGGATAAATACATGTTTGCATCACGTACAAAACATACGCAACAAAAAATTAACGGATCTACTTCATTCGCAATTGATAACATGTACTATGTAAATTTCAGAATTTAAGAACAAGAGAGCGTACCTTGAAGCGGTGAATTTCAAAACAAAGATCAGAAACACTTGGGAACACTATTAATCTTCACCCCAATTCTACTAACGCTCAAGAAGTGTGGTCTCTCAATCAGTTTCTAAGGGAGAATAATAGAGTGACTAACACTCACACATATACATCGTTTCACAATAGTGTCTCTCTCATAAAATTTTGTATGTTTCTCCCTTTATATCTAAATTTTTGTATGTTTCTCATAAAATTTTGGGCTGGCCTTTTGGGTCTGTCCAATTGGGCTTAAGTGTGTGATTTAGAGTGTAACAGAAATGGACTAATAAGACACTAGCTCTAATAGACTTTGAACTTTTCTGTCAACTCTTGACAAGTTCAAAGATACCATTAACTATATTTAATACCACTATATAAATATAGTTGCACTTTAAGCCTTATTTATAAATTATATTCCAAGACTTTATTGTACATGCAACTCCTTCATAAAATATTCGTAATAATACAAAGTTATGAATATAAACTGTCATTTTGTAAATTACTACATTTTAATTCCTTGAGTACCCGGTTTAATCTTTTAATGTTATACATCATATATTTATGAAATCCAATTCTATAAATATATACTTTAGTAACTCCTTACTAAAGTGGTTAGGCCTAACGCTTTGAATAACCAAATCCATTAAACTAATCTTAAGGGAATATTTTATATCTCCGTTAAGAAACTATGAATTTCATCTTGAGAATACTTGTTCCATCAACACTAAATGTGACTGTCCAACATACTGAGGTTTTGACCGTGATTTTAGATCTCACTCTTGATATATCAAAGTAACCTACACTTCATAACCAAGTCCATTATTCTCTCAGAATTAAAAGTTCATATAAATAGAAGTCGTGAGTTTATTGTTCATTAGACAGTCGTTAGGAGAATAATAAATTTCACAACGGTCTAGTTCAATATTTTTTAATTCTTAAAACATATCAACGAACTAAGTAGAAATCTCCATTTCTATGATCAAGACAAATCATCTTAATTGATATGTTATAATCTTTGCAGATGAAATGCCCAATTTCATCATCGACTGCGAACTAAAATTTTGAGTTTACAAAGAACTTGTGATTTATATATTCTGTGACTTTTTACATAAATCACACACTATGTATCTTATGGACTATATGATAATGTCCCAATATTCATATTACCATTATTTTTAGATAATAATAAAATAACCTTATTAATCACAACATTAAGTCATACAGAGCATCATATAATAGGATTTAAGGGAACGCATCCTAACAGAGGGAGAGGGTGGAGTTACGTTTGGCGCGAGGGAGAGGGTGGAGCTCTGTCACAGCTGAGCTTGGAGTACCAGTGATGTCTGTGGGGAATGCGTATGAGAAGCTTTGAAAGAGTGTGTGAGAAGTGTAAAACAATTAAAGGTAAAATAGGAACTAAAATGGTTTTATGGGTGAGAAGGGGTTTTTTTTTACAGATGTGTGGATTGGAGGTGAGGTGAGGTCGTCAGACTCAAATAGAGGGTGGATCAAAGATAAGGTGAGCTTGTCAGACTCAAATGAACTCAAACAGTGGAGGAAACTCATCGTGGGTGGATTGGCGGTGCTCGTCAAACAGTGGGTGGAGCTCGAACTAGCGTGAGGGAGGGGGTGGAGTTGTGTTTGGCATGAGGGTGAGGGTAAGGGTGGAGTCTGTCACAGCTGAGCTTGGAGAGTACCAGTGATGTTTGTGAGGAGTGCGTGTGAGAAGCTTTGAGAGAGTGTGTGAGAAGTGTAAAACAATTGAAGGTAAAATAGGAATTGAAATGGTTATAGGGTGAGAAGGAGTTTTTTACAATCAACGAGTAAAATAATTTCCATTTGACCCAATTTTCCGTAAGTACCAAACACACAGCTTGGTATAAAATAATTCCTAAAAGCCTTTTTAGGCGAAACAAAAGTAGCCTTATTGTATGAACCTACAATTTGTTTAGAGGACATCCATAGAGATGTAGCTACTCTAATAATTTCTGACATAAGTTTTTTGTCCTATTAATGAATTTTCACAATTGGTTTCTCCAAAAAAAAAGTAACTTATTGTTTTCATAATATTTATAAATATGCCACTGTATACATATTCACAAAAAAAAGAAAAGCTGAAAATTTGTATTCATTTTCTATATTCAAATCCACTTTTTTTGAAAACTGAAAATGAATATTGAGTACAAAAACACAACTAACCCAATTTTTTGGTGGTGGGTCCCACAAAAAACTGAAAGTGAATTAATTAGAGAACTAAATGAATGAAAAAAAATCCTCAAATTTTCTTGAATTTTATTGGCAACCAAACACAAACCTCGCCAAGTGATTTTAAAAAGTTAAAAATTGAATAGCTTTTGCTAGATAAGTTTCTCATGATTTTACAAATGATGAAGAGATATTTGGATTTGAGGATAGCTCTCAAGTTCAAATGGTCTCTCTTGAGTGAGAGGGTGGGTCTAAGCAAAACTGAGAGAGAGAGAGAGAGAGAGAGAGAGGTATGTCTTGTTAAAATATAACTCTACTGAACCTAATATGAAAATCCTTTAAATTTTCTTGAAATACTTTACCAAAGAAAGAGAGTGGGTCTGTGTTTCAAATTTTTAAGTTCTTGAGTGTGGGTATGTGTTTCAACTCCACTGCCTTATTCCTACTTCATATAGAGTGGGCTTGGGTTTCAAATTTAAACTCTAAAGTTTAAAGCTCATGCACATTGTTTAGGAGATGCTTTTGTGAAAGCTAGTCAGCAATTTTTTTAAAAAAACATGGTTGGTAATGTTTGAGAATTTTCTTTGTGGCATTTCATCACATAATTTGAATCTGTATTTGGTAGTGTTTGGATAGCAAGTGTTGGTGGAGAGTGGTAGTGGTAGTGGCAGTAATGGTTGTGGTTATGGTGGCTGTTAGGTTTTGTATTTTTCTAAATTGTAGTGTTTGGTTGCTAAGAACATTCAAGAAAAGTTGTTTTTCAAATTTTAAAAAAATTTTAATTCATCATTTTAGACTTTCCATTTTATGAGGTTTATTTTTTTTAAATTTAAAATTAGCTGATGTGACTTTTTTTAGTAGCAATCAAATATGTTTTTATTATTATATGAGCCATGTGCATACCAACAATGCAAATCGTTTGCCATGTAAGCATTTTCCATTAGTGGGTTAATGGTAAGGACTAAATTCATTACAAGTTAAAAATAATAGGGATCTAATTAACTGTTACTAAAATGTAAGGATCAAATTGACTGTGATCACAAAATGTAGGGATCAAAATTGTATTTTTGCATATTTTTTAAGGTTTGACCTCCACCTTTCTTTTATTTAGTTCACTTCTTTTATTTGTTCAATGAGTGATGTGTCAATTTTTCATTAAAACAACAAAAAGAGATTTCAATTAAAAAATTACTGATGTTATCAATTTCTTTCCATTCCGGTCAGAAAGGTTGGAAAATACTGTACCTGTAAACAAATTGGAATGGTAACCTTCGTATTCCAACTCAGAAAAAATTTCGAGTCATTCTCATTCATTTCGGGTTATTTCAGTAAATACTAGCCCAAAATTAAAGATTCGGCCAATATGGAATTTGGACCAGAAAACTAAAGTCTTAACCAAATAAAAATAGAAGAAGAAAGAAATGAAATGAACAAATGTACCTTACAACAGAAACAAAAGCCAAAAAAAAAAAAAAATCGAGGTAACAAACTTGAGTGAGAAGTGGAGAAGTCAAATAAGATGAGGGACTGGTAGTCTACTGTCATTGGGTTGAATAATAGTAGTTTGGATTAATATTTTGTTATTGTAATACGCATATAAATGGAAAAACAAAGATGAAGACAACATAACGATTAAGATGAGAAGAAAAAAAATTGAGAAGAGTGAAAATCGAGGAGTGTGGCTAGACATATGTGGATACGAAAATACAAGAGAAAAAAAAAAATGAAAAGAGAGTGAAACAGTTGGTGAGGAAAAAAGGAGTATTAAAAGAAATATTGAAAATATTAACTAGTTGGGCAGCGTGCAAGCCGACTTTCAAAGGAGTACTTTCATTTTGCTTCCTTTTTTTTTTTTTTTTTTTTTCCATTAAAAGAATTAATTAGTATACTTCAATAAAATAATAGTAGTTTGTGTGAATAATCATATTAGTTCTAAGATAACAAGTTTTATAACTGTTGATTTTTTTTTTGTAAGTAATAGTATATGAAATTATATATATATATATATATATATATTTCAGTAATTTCAAAACAGTACACTGAAATAAGCCGGTACCGAAACATTTTATTCTAATAGACAAACTGAAATGATATTCATAACATTTTTTTAAACAGATTTAAATTGATCCAATAAATTTTCATCAAGAAATGAACAATAGGAAATGTAAATTGATTCTGACGTGGTATAATAAAAGGCAACTCCAATTGTCCATGGGGATCATCCAGAACAGGCAGGGTGCTCAAGACGAGGTAAGCTGTCTGGAGGTGCTCAAGACGAGGTGAGCTGTCTTGACGTGCTCAAGACGAGGTAAGCTGCCTTGGAGGTCTTAGGACAAGGGATCACGGACGAGACCTAAGCACTTGGAAAATTTACAAAGATAAAATGCCTCCGTATTGTGTGAGTAACCTCCAAGTGACCGTTGCACGCAAAAAAGGGTAACTCCCAAACAATTGGAAGTTACACTCAAATACAAACCTCCTCGATCCTAGGGGAAGTTACAAATCTAATAACCGCTCTTAAGACACTATATAAACACTGGTTTGGACCAGGAAAAGGTATGTGAAAATCGTTCCTAAAAAAATGGGACTTGAAAATATTTGGGAGAAAAAACTGACTTTATCATCGGAGGGTTATTGGCCGGCGACCCCGGTCCCCTTTGATTACTTCTTTCTTTTTCAGGCCACCAAGATCAACTGTGGGCCCTCTCTAATCTGAAGCATCCAGCCTTCTGATTTTCTTCGCATCATCAGTTGGCGTCGTCTGTGGGAAGAGTAATTTTCGTTTTTGTTTCATTCTTTCGATCACTTTTTGTTCCTAGACAAAAGGCTGAATGGTTCGGACAAGATCAAGGGCCACCAGCCCAGGCCACCAGGAGAGTAGGGATGCTTCCAGTAATCCCTACCGCGACCGCCAGTCAGTGCCTACCGCGCAGCCGTCGTCCCTTCAACAAATGCAGTCTATGGCTGCTGCTATGGCAGAACTGACCCGCCAAAATCAGGAGTTGAACCGGGAGATCAACATGAGGAGGCAGCACCGTGAAGGACATGCAGAAGGACGACCCCAGGGTCAGGAAGGTAGAGGAGAAAATGCTGAGTCCGAGGATCAGACAAGGGGTACCACTTCAAGAAGGGTGCCACATTTGGAGAAAGAAATGGATCAGATGAGAAAGGCCATGGAAGAAATGAAGGAGAATATGAGGCGGACGAACCCCATGGAGGACTTAGTTCACCGAACGGATTCCCCATTCACGGCTTCCATCAACAGTCATCCCCTACCCCCTAAATTCAAGATGCCTTCCTTGGATTCATACGATGGGAACCGCGATCCATGTGACCATATTGCTACCTTTAAGACAACCATGCACCTTCAGGGAGTTCCAGATGAAATTATGTGCAGAGCGTTCCCTACCACGCTGAAGGGGCTAGCGAGGGTGTGGTTCAGCAAAATACCCCCAAACTCTGTTGGATCATTCGAAGAATTGAGTAAAATGTTCGTTAATAACTTCATTGGAGGATAACGCCACAAGCGTTCTTCTTCTAGTTTGTTAACAATTGAGCAAGGGGAGAATGAGAGATTGAGATCCTTTATTACCCGTTTCAACAGGGAGGCCTTGACGGTGGATGAAATGGACGACAAGTTGCTGTTGGCCGCTTTTCATAAAGGGGTCAATTCTGACTTGTTCATTCATAAGTTGTACGAGCAGGAACCTCAGACTATGGCTGAACTCGTCCATTCAGCCCAGAACTTCATGAACGTCGAGGACGCAATAATAGCCAAGAAGAGGAAAAGGTCAGAACGTTCGGAGGCTGGTCACCAACGACATTCAGATCAAGCTCCTCGTCCTAAGAAGGCCCAGGTAGGCAATAAAAGGGATAGGGAAGGTAAAAAGGCAAGTTCATCCTCAAGGAGTCAGCAGCACACCCCCTTGAATACTCCGCTAGAGCAAGTCCTTATGCAAATCAAGGACGAACCGTCCTTAAAGTGGCCAGAAAAAATGAAGGGAGATCCTAACAAGCGCAATAGGAACAAGTATTGTCGCTTCCACAGGGACCATGGGCATGACACGGACGAGTGTTTTGATTTGAAGCAGCAGGTAGAGAACCTAATCAGGCAGGGGAAGTTGAAAAATTTACTTGGACAAGACCACAAGGACGAGAAGCTAAAGGCCAAGGTGGAAGAGTCCTCAAGACCTCCGTTAGGAGAAATAGGAGTAATCATAGGAGGAACCTCAGCAGTGCAGTCATCCAAATTCAGAAAGACGTACCTGAAGGTGGTTCAGAACGTCCAGTTGTCAGGACGATCTCCATGGATGAGGGAAGCTGACGAGCAAGCCATCACGTTCACGGACGAGGATGCTGGAAGAATTCATCACCCCCACGATGATGCGATTGTCATTACCTTACTCATTGCCGACTATACGACCAGAAGGGTGTTGGTAGATAATGGAAGCTCGGCAGACATTCTGTACTACCCTGCGTTCCAACAAATGAGGCTAGGAAGAGATCAGCTTCGCCTAGTGAGTCGCCCCTGGTAGGATTTGGAGGAATGAAAGTACAACCGGTGGGCACCGTTACACTACCCGTAGTGATTGGAACATACCCGCAGCAGATAGCCAGAGAGGTAAACTTCCTCGTAGTTGATTGTTCATCATCATATAACGCTATTATCGGAAGGCCTACTTTGAATAGTTGGAAGGCGGTAACCTCTACCTACCATTTGTCCGTCAAGTTCCCAACTGAACATGGCGTGGGTCAAGTACAAGGAGATCAGTTAGCTGCTAGAGAGTGCTACCTAGCTATGTTGGCTATGGACGAGCATTTACAGACGATAAACATCGACGAGGGTTCTGGAAGAATCACAGCGGAGCCTGTTGAGGTGTTAGAAGATGTCCCCTTGGACGATAGTAGAGCTGAAAAGTTTACTAGAATAGGGGCAAGCATGGAAGAAGAGGCGAAGAATGCGCTGGTCCAGTTTTTGAAGAAAAGCCTTGATGTTTTCGCATGGAGTCATAAAGACATGCCTGGTATTGATTCAAGTGTTATTACTCATCGTCTAAATGTAAGTCCCTCGTCCAAACCCATCCGTTAGAAGAAGAGGGTATTTGCACTTGAGCGAGACAACGCCATCAAAGAAGCAGTACAGAAGTTGATTGCGGCGGAGTTCATTAGGGAAGTTTACTACTCGGACTGGTTGGCAAATGTAGTCATGGTAAAGAAGGCCAATGGTAAGTGGCGAATGTGTGTAGACTTTACCGACTTAAACAAAGCTTGCCCGAAGGACAGTTATCCGCTCCCACGCATTGACCAGCTAGTAGACTCGACGGCTGGTCACAGGTTGCTAAGCTTCATGGACGCCTTCTCAGGCTACAACCAAATAAAGATGGATGAGGCAGATCAGGAGAAAACTTCATTTGTCACCAGCCAAGGATTATTTTGCTACAAGGTAATGCCTTTTGGTTTGAAGAACGCAGGGGCAACTTACCAGAGGCTAGTGAACCAAATGTTTCGTCCTCAAATTGGTAGAAATGTGGAGGTCTACGTTGATGATATGCTGGTGAAAAGCTTGGATGAGGGAAAACACTTGGACGACCTTCAAGAGACCTTCGACACACTACGACAGTACAACATGAAACTTAATCCAAGTAAGTGTGCCTTTGGGGTTTCATCAGGGAAGTTCTTGGGTTTCATGGTTTCACATAGAGGCATTGAAGCAAATCCAGATAAGATCCAAGCGATACTCAAGATGGAACTGCCGAAAAACATAAAAAAAGTACAGTCCCTTACAGGACGAGTTGCCGCCCTCAACAGATTTGTGTCGAAAGCTACTGACAAGTGTTTACCGTTCTTTAAAGTCCTCAGGAAGGCGTTCGAGTGGACAGACGAGTGTCAAAGGGCTTTCCAAGATTTGAAGACTTACCTCACAAAGGCACCGTTGCTGAGTCCATCCGTACCTGGCGAAGAGCTGTATTTGTATTTGGCGGTATCCCCGCATGCCATAAGTTCCGCGCTGGTCAGGGAAGAATAACGAGTGCAAAAACCGGTATACTATACTAGCCGGGCACTTAGAGGAGCGGAGGGACGGTATCCAATGATGGAAAAGTTAGCCTTTGCCTTGGTCACGGCTTTAAGAAAGTTGAGACACTACTTTCAAGCTCACATCATCATTGTCTTGACGGATCATCCCCTGAAAAAAGCAATGAGCAAATTGGAAGCTGCAGGACGGCTAGTCCAATGGGCGGTGGAACTTAGTGAATTTGATGTCAAGTATCAACCAAGAAATGCAGTCAAGGCGCAGGCGCTGGTGGACTTCATTGCGGAGTTCACTCCAAGCCAAGACGAGCTGGTCAAGGACGAGCGAACAAGAAGGTGGATTATCAACGTGGATGGATCATCTATGATGTATGCAGGAGGGATTGGAATTATACTTCAGTCCCCAGAGGGTGATAAGTTGGAATATGCAGCCCGTCTACAATACCAAACTACCAACAATGAAGCTGAATATGAAGCACTTCTCAAAGGGCTAGAATTGGCTAAGTCCTTGGGAGCGGAGTCAGTAATAGTCAGAGGAGATTCTCAGCTAGTCATCAACCAGGTGAATGGAATGTGTGACGCCAAGGAACAACGAATGAAGAGATACCTCAGTAAAGTGAGGAGGCTTGTGCAAAAGTTTTCAGAAGTAAGTTTTGCTCAACTCCCGAGGGAAGAAAACATGGAAGCAGATGCGTTGGCGAGGGCAGCGTCGGCAGGTGGAGTTGTGGATGAGTATGGCAAAGTTCAATACATGCCGAGCATAGACCTCCCGAAAATACAGCAAATTGGAGGAGAAGAAAATTGGATGAGTCCAATTGTAATCTATTTACAGGATGGGAAGCTTCTGGAAGACAAGAACGAAGCTAGGAAACTAAGGGTTAGGGCTGCAAAGTACGTCCTTATAAATGAAGTGCTTTACAAGCGAAACTTATCTCAACCCTACCTGAGGTGCTTAGCTCCAAACGAAGCTAATTACGTTTTGAGGGAGGTTCATGAAGGAGCATGTGGGAATCACTCGGGGGCAAGATCATTCGTTCCGGCTACTATTGGCCCACTGTTCAGGCAGACGCTAAGGCTTATGTCAAAGTGTGCGACCAATGTCAGCGCTACAGCAACGTACCTAGGCAGCCGTCGGAGTACCAGACCCCGATGATGGCCCCGTGGCCCTTTGCGCAGTGGGGACTGGATATCCTAGGTCCTTTCCCCCCGGGAACCAGACAAATGAAGTTTTTGGTAGTAGGGATTGACTACTTTACTAAGTGGGTGGAGGCTGAACCTCTTGCAAAAATTACGCAGCAAAACGTTAAGAATTTTGTTTAGAAGAATATCCTATGTAGGTTCGGAGTACCGAGGGTGCTAATATCGGACAATGGACGATAATTTGACAACGCACCGTTCAGGGACTTCTGTGAGCATTTTGGAATCAGAAATCATTACTCCTCACCCTCCCACCCACAGGCAAATGGACAAGCAGAGGTAGCAAACCGATCCTTGTTGAAAATCATCAAGACTCGGCTAGAGGGGGCAAAGGGGGTATGGCCAGACGAGTTACCAGGCGTTCTTTGGGCCTACAGAACCACTGTGAGAACCCCAACAGGAGAAACTACCTTCAAGTTAGCTTATGGAAGTGAAGCGGTCATACCAGCAGAAGTTCATATGGCTAACCATCGAGTGATGAAGTACCAGGAGAAGGAAAATGAAGAACTGCTTCGTCTTGACCTTGACCTTATTGATGAGGTAAGGATGGATGCGGAGCAGAGGACAGCAAGGTACAAGAACCTTATGGCCAGACAGCATGATGCCATGGTGAAACCCAGGCGCTTCAGCATAGGGGACCTCGTTCTCAAGAGAGTATCCCTGGCAACTAGGAATCTAGCTCACGAAAAATTGGAACCCAATTGGGAAGGACCCTACAGGGTAGTCAACTGCAAGAGACAGGGATCATATTACCTGGAAGCTTTGGACGGACGAAAGCTGGAGCATCCTTGGAATGTGGAGCACCTGAGAAGGTACTATCAATAAGCTTGGACGAGGTTAATCAAGGACGAGGTTGTTGTCGCGGACGACTCTACTACTATGTTTAATATCTACTAGTGTTCTTACTACTGCTATGGTGTGTACTAAGAATAAAGGTGCATTAGTTCTTAAACTTTTGCATCGTCTACAGACAAGTTCGTGAAAGACAAGGTTGTGTATTTTAAGTATTTTCCTAAGTACTTTCATAATGCACTAGCTTCTAGGCAGGTGCCATGTTTGTGAACAATGCTTATATAATATAGTTTGGATTTTAAATGTATTTTATGCATAAAATCTAACTCCTATGGTAAAACTCACGAGGGGGGCAAAACCTTAAGACGAATGAAAAATCCTTGGACGCAGGGATGTAACATTCACAAGCTTTCCTCAATACGAGGATAAAGCGTAAAATAAGCCAAGGCACAAAAATTCAGTCCATGGACGAGCATCTGACCAAGACGCAGGTGCTCTAGGACGAGTCAAAGGCTAGAAAACGTCCTTGACAAAAGTCCAAAGCCAAGCTCATGGACGAGACGAAAGTCAAGCCTATAGACGAGGAAAATGAGCCAAGCCTATGGACGAAGGAAACGTCTGACAAGGCTGTCGTCACTTCGTCTATAGAAAGACGGATGAGCTAATAACATCGTCCATAAGAAAAGTACAAGGACGACCCTTCAATACTTAAGAAATTTAAAAATTTTAATCACAATGAAGACAAAGGGAAACACGTCCATGCATTGACAAATAGTGAATAAAGATAAACATTCATCGAAAAAAAAAAAAAAGGGTAGACGTCCATCGTCCAAAAACCCTTACATAAATTAAGCCCTAAAGGCGATTGTTAATCCGCTCATCTATAACACTCTAGACGAGACAATTGTACTCAAATACATTTCAATAAAAAAAAAAAAAAAAAGAGAAAGCGAATTACATCAAAGCATAGATTTTTTTTAAACGGGTGGTGTGTTTGCGTTAGGCTCGTCTTGGGGCGGTAGAGTAGTAGCGTCGTCCTCCACGTTGATATCTTCAGAACTGGTATGGACGAGGGAGCTCGTGGACGCCCCACCAAGATTGAGCTTTATAGAGCTGAAGTCCACTTCTGGGAATTTCTCTACGGCGTCCATCCTAAAGTCTTCGAAGCCAGCTGCATAGTTGGCGTCCATTGAATCAGTAAATTCTTTGGACGCCTTAAACTCTGCAATGGCATCTCCTTTAGCCTTCTCCAGGAGAACCTCAAACTCTTCATTCCTCTTTAAAAGGAAGTCCAGACGAGCGTCCTTCTCAAGGGCCTCAGTCTCCAGCTCAATGACGCGTTTCTTCGAGTTCTCCGCCTCGTCCTTGGCCTTAGCTGCCGTCTCTGCCCACCTCTTGGATTCGTCCCTTCCTTTCTGCACCGTCTTCTCCAGCAACACTCTCGTCTTGTCCAGTTCAGTTGCTTGCCTGGACGCTGCAATGAACTTAGACATTGCCTGCATATATCAAAGCTTCATTAGAATGCATACATAAGTTAATTGCACGACGAGACAAAAACATAAAATCTATATACCTTAAAAAGGTCATGAATGCCGGAGCATTCAAAATCCTTCAACGACATGTTGTAGCATGCCTTTATGTCTTCGTCCATTACAGCCTTCTCAAATCTCTCCCAAGCCAAGTTCTCGTTCTCAAGAAGATTATGAGGAACTTGGATGGAAGGTTGAGACGAGGTTGGAACCGTAGACGGGATGGGCGGAGAAGGCTCTGGATCGACGTCTAAAATTTGAACATGATGGTTGGGAGAGACGAGAGGGCCTTGTTGATCCTTGGCTTGGGCGTCTTGAGGCTTGGATGACTTGTGCCTGGCCTTCTTTTCCTTGCGCCTACTTGGGAGATTTCCCAAGTCTACACCTAGGGAGAGGCTCTTCCTCTTTTCACCAGAAGCTGGACGAGTATGGGACTTAGCTCCATGCCCAGCTCCCTTGTCCATCGCATCTTTTCCTTTGTTCTGCTTCATCGTCGCCATCCCTACAAGTAAAGATGTTAGTAAAAAAAAAAAAAAAATGAAAAAAATGATGATGATGATGAAAAACGAAAAGGAGAGGACGACTTACGACTTCTGACAGTAACTTCGTGGGCAATGGCCTCGTCTGAAGGCTCATGACCTAGACCCCAAGTGGCAAGACGCCTTAAAGTCACCAAAGAATGAAAGGCCCTGTCGCTATAAAGACGAGCTTTTTGGACTCGTTCCAATTGGAGCCTGTCCAAATGAGGTCGTCTAACACCTTCAAAACAAAACAAAAAACCAAAACACGTTAGACGACCATTAACAAAGACGAGTGCAATAAACAGTCACAAATGCATACCTTCAGGACGAAGGTTCCCTATCTCTCCTGTATAGGGAGGAAATGGATCCTGGGCAACTTCACTAGGACGACCAGCCCAGCAACCAGAGACGAAGAAAAACTCCGTCTTCCAGTTTCTGTCTGACGTGACTAGTGACTCAATCAATCTACAATTTGTCCCTCTGGCTGTAAATTGATAAAAGCCAAGGGACTGGTTAATTTTAGAGGGTTTATAGCAGTAGAGGAACTCGTCCATGGAAAGGGGACGGTTCCCCTCAAACACCTCCCTCCACAAAACTTGCATAGCTACTATCAGACGCCATGCATTGGGGTTAAGTTGGCATATACCTATACCTAACCTAGAAAGCAACTCCCTAGCGAAGGCATTTAGAGGCAACCTCAAACCTCCTAGGAGGTAAGCCTTGTAAATACCAACGCCGAAGCGGGGTGCACAACACCACTCGCCACGGACGGGTAGCCTAGGGTTTAAGTTATCAGGAATTTGGTACCTCGTCTTTAGAAGGTCCAACTTCTTCTCGTCTATCTTAGAGCTAACCCCTATAGCACAAGTGTAAACTACCTCCTCCTTCTCGTCTTAAGCAGAAGACGAGGGAGCACTTGTGCCAGCCCTAGAACCGGACTTTACCCTCGTCCTATGTTGTTCCCTAAATACCTCTAGAGGAACCCCTGGGACACCAGACGTGTACTCGTCTGTAGTGTTCCCATCACTATTGCTATTACTACTCCTAGAACTATCACTAGAGCCACTAAAACTATTTGGGTCCTGGTACTCGTCTATGGCTTTGGCAGTGCTATCGCTAGACGAGGAAAGAACTAACTCGGATATTTTTAAGGGAGAAACTTAAAATCTAAGGACGAAGGTTGAAGAAAATACCTGGAACTAGACGAGAAGAGACTAACTGGCGCAGGAAACTTCTAGATGAGGCGCTAAGACGAGGAAGGTCGGAGAAGAAAATTTGAGAAAATGAGGAGGGTAGCGGAGGAATTCAACTATTTATAGGCATTGACCCCAGTACACGAAGCGACACGACCAGCCAAAAAGCGACAAATGGCACATCCCTCGAAAAACGAGCTGACATAATTAGTCCCCAGTTAAATCATGACAAGTGGCACCTACGACAGCTGGCATAAGGACGATTGTCCAAACAACAGCATTTAGTAGAGGTGAAACCTAGACGACCATGGACAAAGGGGCAACTGACGTGGTATAATAAAAGGCAACTCCAATTGTCCATGGGGATCGTCCAGAACAGGCAGGGTGCTCAAGACGAGGTAAGCTGTCTGGAGGTGTTCAAGACGAGGTGAGCTGTCTTGACGTGCTCAAGACGAGGTAAGCTGCCTTGGAGGTCTTAGGACGAGGGATCACGGACGAGACCTAAGCACTTGGAAAATTTACAAAGATAAAATGCCTCCGTTTTGTGTGAGTAACCTCTAAGTGACCGTTGCACGCAAAAAAGGGTAACTCCCAAACAGTTGGAAGTTACACTCAAATACAAACCTCCTCGATCCTAGGGGAAGTTACAAATCTAATAACCGCTCTTAAGACACTATATAAACACTGGTTCGGACCAGGAAAAGGTACGTGAAAATCGTTCCTAAAAAATTGGGACTTGAAAATATTTGGGAGAAAAAACTGACTTTATCATCGGAGGGTTATTGGCCGGCAACCCCGGTCCCCTTTGATTACTTCTTTCTTTTTCAGGCCACCAAGATCAACTGTGAGCCCTCTCTAATCTGAAGCATCCAGCCTACTGATTTTTTTCGCATCATCAGATTCTATCCTATTAGATATAATTTTTTGATTATATAATTATTTAATGAGATTTGTTTAAATAATGTTTAAAAAAAATGATTTAGGGAGAGATGGAAATGGCTTATATAGTTCGACTTTAATTTTTTTTTTTTTTTGGGTTAAACAAGCATGCAACAAAAAACTAGGGAACCATAAGTCTGTTACAAACATAGCCGGCTTTATCCCAAGCCAGGAGATCTTCCACCACAGGCGGTGGGTTATACAAAATAAGGTGTTATGAATGGAGATCAGCCTCCATCCTAACTAATTTATCAGCACACCTATTAGCCTCCCAATAAACATGCACTACAATGCAATTAAGGAACGTCTTCATCAGGTTCCTGCAGTCAGAAGGCAAAGGTTCAAGGCTAAGGTTTTCCACAGCAGAATTAGAAAGTAAATGAACAATGAATTCAGCATCCAAATCCACACAAATGTTTTCTAAGTTGAGCTATTTGGCCAAAAGAAGCCCATCTCTAAGGGCCTACAGTTCAACTAGGATGCTATAAATATTTCCTAGCTTTCTTAGACAACCAGCAATCCAATCCCCATTGTTGCATCTGAGCACAGCTCCTCCTTTAGCCTTTTTAGAGTTTCCCAAAATAGAGCCATCCGAGTTTAATTTTACTCAGCCCACTTGGGGCTTTTTCCAAGCCACCTGAGCTAGAACTCTTCTCGGCTTTATGGGATTTTTATGAACAATTGCAAAAAACTCAGCTCCTTTTTTAACAAAGTGAACAGCTACATTAGGATCAATCCTACCATTATGGAAAATAATCTTGTTCCTTTGGAGCCAGATTAGCCAAAGTGCTTATGGGAACAGCACTTTCCAGGGGATACGAGGCCAAGAAATAAACTCAGACAAGCTGCAATTGCTCTTTAGCCAATGTAGGAGAGGGAGAGCAAAAAAAACCTGGTTAGCACTTGAAATGCCCAAATCTGTCCACACTTTTTTTGCCCCAGGGCAGTCACGCAGGGCATGGATGATAGATTCCGTTGTATTGCCACATAATTCACAAGTCTGACACAGATTGAAACCCCTTGAACCCAGCACTTCACGGGTAGGTATGCTATTATGGGTTGAAAGCCATAAAAAAATTGGATTCTCGGTAAGGTGTTAGCATCCAAGACCCACCTATAGTGGTGAGTTTCGAGGTTCAAAGGATTTAAGCCTTTGGCAAGGATATATGCAAACTTTAGGGAGAATGAACCATCATTTGAGAAAGCCTAAAAAAGCCTATCTTTCTGATCAAAAGAAGTAGCTAAAGGTATGCCTTGTATGTCATTAACAATGTTTGCTGGAAGAGTGAAGGAAATCCCATTAGGATTATTTAGGAACATCTTTACTGACATGCTGTGATCTTCCTCGGTAAGGGGTCCCTCAATCTGATTCCTTAAGGGACCTGAAGGAAGCCAAAAATCATCCCAAAAGCCCACCTCTTCCCCATAGGAAATTGCCCATTTTAAACTTTTATTGAAGATAATTCCCCCTTCTTTGCAAGTAGCCCAAATTTGTGAAGTAGGAAGTCTTCTGCCTCCTTCTCTAAGTCTCGTGGTAGTTAAATATTTACTAATTAACATTTGTGCCCAATGGCATTTTGGGCTTGAAGCAATTCTCCAACAAAGTTTTGCCAATAAAGCAGCATTCCTAGCCTTTATTTGGAAAATCCCCAAACCACCAAGATCTTGAGGCTTCGTGACTTGATTCCATCCAACCATATGCATCTTCTTCCTTTTGCCGTCGACTCCCAAAGAAAATTTGTAATAAGCTTGTCAACTTCATCACAGATTCTAACTGGGATCTTATAACATTGCATTGTATACTCTGGAATGCCCGTCATAGCTGCCTTAATAAGCACAAGTCGACCTGCTAGTGAGAGGCATTTGGTTTTCCATCTTGCCAATTTCGCTTAAACTCTTTCAACCACAAATTGGAAATCATTACGACGTCTCCTTTTATGCAAAATTGGGAAACCAAGATATTTTCCTAGGTTAGAAGTTTCATTGATCCCCAAAAGCTGCACTATATCTTCTTTTATTTCACCAGGAGTGTTAGGAGAAAAAAACACTTTAGACTTAACCTTGCTAATCTTCTGCCCCGTGAGCACACAAAATTCCTCCAACACTTCATCTATTGCCTTACAATTGCCATGGTTAGCTTTGGCATATAGTAGCAGATCATCAGCAAAAAAAGTATGAGAAAAACCAGGACCACCATGGGATGCCTTCACTTTGACCTGCTTACCATCAACACATTTCTTATTAATGAGGGAGCTTAGAAATTTCATACAAAGTATGAAAATATATGGGGATAAGGGGTCGCCCTATCTCAGCCCTTTAAAGGGTTGAAATGTCTCAAGCTGGCTTCCATTAAACAAAAGATTTGCTGAAGTGGAGGAAATGCAACTCATAACCAGCTCCACCGTGTCCTCATGAAACCCAAGACTGAACATCATGCTTCTCACAAAGCTCCATTCCAATCTATCATGCACTTTCTCATGATCAAGCTTTCTAACCATAAAGCCAGCTTTCCCTTTCTTCTTCTCTAAAGTATACACAAGCTCTTGAGCCACAATGACATTATCCATTCCTCTCCTCCCTGAAACAAAAGCTGTTTGCATGGGAGAAATAAGGGTGGCATCAAGTGCTTCATTCTAGTCACCAAAATCTTAGGAACAATCTTGTATATGGTATTGCACAAACTAATGGCCCGAAAATGATTTGTTTCGGGCCCAATTTGCTTAGGAATGAGGGCAATGAGAGTTTTGTTCAAAAGAGGGGGGATTCTTTTCAGTCTAAAAATTTCTTTGACTTCATGCTTCACAAACTCTCCTATCACCATCCAAAAACGCTAAAAGAAACCTGCGTGAAGCCCGTCAGGGCCAGGGGCTTTAAAAGCTTTCATGGAATTAAGAGCAAATAGGATTTCAACATCCGTGGGCAAGGGTAAGGTTGGCAGCCTCGGAATCAGACAAATGATTTCCCAAAAAAAAAAAAAAAGTTTTCTGGTATCTTGGGGCTTGAGATCTGCTCGGTGCTGTATAGTTTTGAGAAACATTGTAGGAAAATTTCCTTGACCCTGTCCACATCCTCTTCCCAATTCCCATCAACATCTTGGACACTCACAATTCTATTATTACTTCTACAGTTAAGAGTTGAAATATGGAAAAAAGTGGTATTTCTTTCTCCTTGTATAAGCCAATTCGTTCTAGCTTTAATGCTCCAAAGCTCCTCCTCTAAAGCAAGAATTTTCTCAAGTTCCTCCAAAAGGAAGTTATGCAAGTGTATCAATCTTTGTGAGGGATTACTTAGAGCCACGATGAGAAGTTCTTAGGTGGCTATGTTTTACGGTTCTAAATTGTGTCTTACAAGCCAAGAGTCATGTATATATTTCCATAATAAAAAAAAAGGTTACATATATAAAACAGTAGCTATTTGGTGTTTAAAACTGAAATGTCTATTATTCATATCCCCCTCTCACATTATAATTATCAAATTGTCAAAAACAACAATAGAATTTGTGTCTTACAATAACCTAATATACATAATAAAACATAGAGGGTATACATTAAGTCATATAAAATGTTTGCATATACTAAAACCCCTATCAAACTCAAGATGGATAATTCATACCATGAATGACTATATTGGGGTATAATGTGGAATGAATCAAGCAAAATGATAACAATGGTATCAAACAAACACAATTGGGTATTGGAGAAAGATTGCACCAATGTCCAAATAGTGGCTACAAAGGCAGAAGGATGGCTACTTGGCTACATTGGTGGCATGTTGAATATCAACAGATGACAGTGTCATGATAAAACACATGAATTAATAGATTTCGCATAGATTGAACTAAAAAAGAATGAGCGCTGCACCAATTAGTGTGACTCGGGAGCCACAAGTGGAAAAACAAGTCCCAAAATTTATGGATCGTGTATTCAATTACCCAATATAAGATATACATACATTTAATGGTTGAACTATATAGGCTATTAATTGTATATAGATCAATGATAATTGATATGTCTTAATTCAAGGTTTAAAAAGGGACCGTGACTAAGATACCTAAACTCTAAACCATATAGAGTACACACATTAACTCATATAAAACACATGCATATTTTGGTTAAAACTCCTCATTGATGCATCCCCCCCTCCCCTACTTTCTCATCTCTCCTACCCTCCTGAGTGATGACATCATCCCAATATGGGTGGTAAAATGCTTGTGTCTTGTATGGACCCTACCTACGCCATGTTGGTTTTGAAGAATGGCAAAGTAGTGACACTACTAAGATTCTTATGATCCAATATCATCCTGCCATGTGACCATTTATACTTTTGAATAATGAATATCTTAAAAAAGATTGATAAAATACATTTTGAAGTTTATAATTTAATGGTAGTTTTAGATTAAACGGAATGTTTCCAAATGTTTAAAATTAAATCATAAATTTTTAAAACATTTCAATTGAAATTATATATATATATATATAGTATAGAATTTTATATATATATATATAAAATTTTATATATAGAATTATATATATATATATATATAGAATTATATATATATATATATATAGAATTTAATAGTAGGGGAAGGAGGAGATTTCACTGAGGAATAACAATTGAATTACAAGGTTTTTGGCAAACCATATACTCATTATGCACGATACTTTTAAACTGCATGGTATTATGTAGTTTGGAGTAAAATAATATTCATATGTAATAAACATGCGTTGAAATAAATGTCTAAGTTTTGTTCAAAGAGTTTTTCATTAAAGGCATCATTGTAATAGATTTATGGTTATTATGAATAAAAATGTTTTAGAAAAAGTGAAGTTTTTTCATATGACTTTTGTAAAGTAAGAAGCTTATTATTAATCAGAAATGTAGTTAAGGCTAAAAAGGAAAACAGCCAAGTCCAACCCAATTAAAATAAAGCTGGATAATCGTGATTTGGGCTCCAAGCCCATGACCCACTTCGACGACCTATCACTATTAGACTCAAATCTCAACTCCAATTCCACCGTAACTTCTGAGTTCTGAGTGTCCGAAATCAGGGAGCAAAGCACAGTGGCTCTTCTTCTTCTTCGAACCCAGCAAGGGACCCTGTTTCTCTTCTTTACAAAACAAAATGGAAATGGCGAACAAAGTGGCGAGCACAGTTTTGAAAGCGACGAACAACAACACAGTGATCAACATATTTTTAGTGGGGTCCTTCGTAGCGCTTAGCGTGAGATCGGTGAATCAGCAGAGGTACATCGAAGCAATGGAGGCGGAGAAGGATTCGCTCACCAAATCCAACAAGGCCATGAAGAAGTCCATGTGGGATTGGAAGCAAAAGCTTTACGCTGAAGCCTCCACTGACTCTGCTCTCGTTCCGCTCGCTAGACTCAAAGCCATCTATGATGAAGTCCCAGCTCCCAAAATCAGTACTCTCTCTATTCTCTATTTCTTTTTGCATATGTGTATTTGATTGTATATATATGTGTACGCTTGTTTTCTTGCTTTGAGCTTAAACCCTTTTATTAAGGGTTTATGAAATTTGGGCCCCTAGGGGCCCTTAACTGTGTATGTGCAACGTTGAGCTGAATTTGAGAATGGCTTTGAAGGTGATTTTAGTAGAGCTATCAGAGAAAGACAGGGGCTAAATACTTTTAGTTTTCATTCATTTCTTGGTGAGGGGTAGAGGTTTTGGCTTTCGAAACCATTGAATTATATAGCCTTCACTGTTAATGGATGCTGCCAAGTGTGAACAAAGTGAAGGAATTATGGGGTAGATTGGGCTCAATGCTGTTCTGTGTGAGGGATTCCCATGGAGTGGGATTATGGAAGAGTATTTTGAGTAAGTGGGGAGAGTTCTAAAAAGATTTTAGCAGTGATGTAAGGGATGGTCAATGAGTTCGGGTCTATCATGACTTTGATGGAGAAGATTTACCTTTCAGACTTTTGTTGCTAGAGCTTCAATGGTGTCATGAATAAAGACGCCATTGTGGCTTATTATCTGGGCTGATGGTCTATTGGGAATTTATAGCAGTATGTGAGGCTTAGCAAGGTAGTGAAGACTGCGAATTGGATTCTCTGTGTTTTTTGTTTTGTTTTTTATTTTTATTTTTAAATTGCTATAATTTATGGCAATAAGTAGAACTATATGTCCTCCAAAGTCCTGATCAGCAGTGTTGGCAACATTACCGTTATCTCAGAAAGTGAGTGAAAATTATTATAGACCAGTATTGTATTTACAATGTACACAGTTAATGGTGAGAGAGTAGATTGTGTTCTTCACTGCATGACTAACTCAGCTCTGCGGTCTCATTTTCTCTTTATTGGGGATTCATATTGAAAAAAGAAAAAAAATCTCATTCTTGGGGTTATGTGATATGCGGTTCAGTTGTTGAGAGTTTTCCTATTTGAGAGGATGGGTTTAGGAAGCTTTCTAGTAGTGTGAAGTGCTGTTTTATTATGTGTTGTTTGCTGCAGTTTGAAGACATCTAGTGGTACTGGGCTCTCTTGGTAAAGGGTTGAAGTGTTTCCTTTGAGGTCTGCGATGTATGGCAGCAGCTAACCATTTGGCTTTCTCATATGTTTTGAGTTTTTTGATCTTTAGAACTTCTAGAATTGGCTGTCTGTTTTTAGGGTAAAATATCATTTTCGGCTCTAACTTTCACAAAAGTTCATTTTTTGTTCCTAAACTTTTAAAAGTTTTTTTTTTTAATCTCTGAACTTTGCAAAATGTTTTACTTTTCATCCTTCTGTTTATGTTTGTTAGTTTATGTTCTACGTGGCTTAACGAAGTACTGACATGGTATTTGACTTGGACCAAACTAATTTATTTTTTAATCCTAAACACGTGGTACAAAACGATTGGAACAAGTGGATTAAAATTTTTCAGTGAGACATATTTGCCCCCCACACCCACACATCACAATCCAAAACTCAATCTAGTCTAAAAAATCCCCAAATTTGAAAGGCTAAAATGGTGAAACCCCAACGCCAGTACTGCGGCTTCAATTGGCAACCCCAACTAGAAATCCAGAACCGGCAAGCCAAACCTAGTGACGGAGTACTGGCGACAGAGTGTTTAATGGTAGCCTTCCTCTGCTGTTGAAGCTAACAGATTCTGAACCAATACAGAAGAAAAGACAATTTGCTTTCTTCGAAAGTCTTTGAGGAAGGAAACTCTTTTGCTCGATTGAAATTTCACTAGGGAATTTAGAGATTGACTTGCTTGGTTTGGTTTGGAGTAAAAGAGAAAATTTTGAAGCATTCTTTGGCATCTTTGGGTTGGCAGAAAGTTGCCCTTGGAGGTTTATTAGAAAACTTTGTTTTGGCCCTCTTTGTTTTTTATCCTGGGGTTGAGGTTTTTCTTTTTTCTTTACTTGAAATTTACCTTGATTCTTGTCTTGTTTTGAAGATTAGTCCATGATATGCCAAAATTTTGATATGGGTGTATGGCTTGATACTGAATTGGTGTTGTTTTGTATTGAAAGAGGACAAAATTTTGTTTTTCTTTTTACGAAGTTTAGTGAAGTTATTTCTGAATTGGTGTTTGATTTTTGGCAAATTTCTTGCTGTATTGTTTGAAATTTGTTGGAGAGCTAAGCTCTGTACCCATGTACCCATGTCTTGGTTGAAACTTTAGTATGGATTTCTCTATAATTGGTGGTGGGAGTTGCCCTACTTCATCAGCAGTACTTCATCTCCAGGTTGGGGTCGCCGTTTGCGTTGCTGATTTAGGCCTTGGGACAAGGCAATGGTGTTGGGGGTTTCAGGCTATTTTTTCAGCCTTTCAAATTTTGGAATTTTTGGGATTGGATTGAGGATTAGATTGGGTTATGGGTGTGGGGCAAATTTGTCTCACCGAAAATTTTTAATCCATGTGTGCCAATCATTGTGCGGCATGTGTTTATAATTTTAAAAATAAATTAGGTGGATCCAAGTTGTAAACTGTGTTAGCACTCTATTGAGCCACGTAGGACATAAATTAACTGACATAAACAGAAGGATGAAAAGAAGAACGTTTTGCAAAGTTTAGTGATGAAAGAAAAACTTTTGAAAGTTTTGAGACAAAAAACGAACTTTTATGAAACTTCAGAGATGAAAATGATATTTTACCCAATATTTTATATTGCAGTGGGTCCTATAACCACTTTCTAGACCATTTGCCCTATAAACTATAATCGCTTTTACTTTTATGGATGTACCAGGCGATTCACCAAAGGAAGATGCAAAATCATCTGCCTCCAAATTTGTAGTGTGAAGTCATATTTGCTGGAACGTGAAGATACAAGCATTTCAGGCACATTGGAATGCTGGTGGAAACTGTACTTGGGATATGAAAAGCCAGTCTGATTTGTATTGTTCCTCGTTTAATTGGTGTGCATACCAGAAAATATTATAGAAACCATGACTAGCTCCAAATTTACTCAAAATCTTGTTCTTTAAAATCCATTACTTGGGAGAACAGCAAAATAAACAACCAGCTCTGTTTTGTGTTTTTGTAAACCTCATTTTATTATTCATTTCTTGAAAGACAACATTTTTTAAAAGATGAAGGATTATTGAACTTCTGTTTGTTGATACAACTTCAAACATATATATATAAATATATATATGCTTTTGTAGTTTTAGTTGTACGTGACAGCCATGGCCATCTCATAAAAAATTTATTTGATAAACACTCCTGAAATGAAATTGTTGTTTAAGCATAAAGTAAAAAATGTACAAAAAGTGCAATAGATAATTCTAATGTTATGATAATTAATTTAAATTAAAAAGACTAATTATCTCTTGGGATAATTTGATCACAAAATGACTTAAAAGTAGTTTAAAACTCGTAATTATACCAAAATAAGTAAAAAAAAAATGAGCTAGAATCGGATTAAAATGAAAAGTGGCAACATAAGTCAAAGTGTCAATCTACACTTGGACCAAAAATTGAACATACCAAGTGAGAAACAGAATCCCCAAATCCATGATTAATTTCTAGATTTTACTCACCCAGACCATCAACAATTCTTCCAAATCCACATCTTCAAAGAAATTTCAAGATCATACAACCAACAAAATTTGAAGGCATTAGATTGTCATTCCACCAAATCATCATACGAGGCAGTGAAGGCATAACTCTCCCTCACTAGGAGTGGGGGGAGAGTCCATAAATTAGCAAGGGAGGAAATAGCAGCAACATCTCCAACAAAGGATTGTCCATCTTTGAAGATAATCTGCCACTAAGTCCCTTATGTGAGGTAGACAGGTAGTGCATAGAAGTATAAAATTCTCTATATTTTTAATTTTTTGCACATAACATGTTCTCATTTGATTTGATGATATGGGTTGAATTATGATTAGCATGCCTTTAGATTATGAATGTGACATGATGAGCACGACATAATAAGATGAAATATGATGAACATGCATGTATGATCATGAGTAGATTGTAATGTATATAAGAATCTACAATCTTGATATGAAAAAGCAAACTTGATAATATGATGAACATGATTTTCTATTTATGAATGATAAAATTCTCTTTGATAATATGTTAATTGTGTATTCACATTATGATGACATGATATGTTTGGAATATTTGAATATACATAACATAATGTCGCTATTAAATCCTTGAAAACTTTCAAGGTATGTGAATTGTCCGCTTAGTAGCGGTGTTTGAGTATTAGTGTTCAAAATAATGTGAAAACTGTGGATTAAAAAGTGCTATAAAAACATGTGTTTAAAGTATTTGTAATGTAAAAAATGTATTTGATATCATATTTCAAGTAACGTATTTTAAAATGTAAAAAAACATAATTTTGTGTTTGGTACGTATATATGTTTTTTTTTCATTAAAGTGATGATTTTATAGTAAATGAATACTATTTTATTTACGAACAGAGAAAAAAAGAAAAAAAAAAGAAGAAGATAGAATGACAAAGAGGCGGGCTTGTAGGAGAAAAAGAAAGAAACAAAAAAAAGAAGGTAGTGAGATTTTAGTCTTGTCAATGGGGTCCACAATTTTCAACTTATTTACAAAATCATTCAACAATCTCACTCGAAAATTAAAAACTAGTATAGATGAGTTTTTAAAATACTTGTTTTAAACACTTGAATTTGAAAATTATAACTAAAATGCTGAAAATAAAACATCGCTACCAAACACATTTTTTTTTGGGCCCACAATTTTTAGTATTTAAACATTAAAAACTGTTGTTTGAACATCACTACAAATGTGGACAGGTGTGAGACCCTCCACCAAACGGATGTGGACAATGGCCCAACGAGCCTAAATCAATATATTTGTTATAGAGAATGGATTTTATAAGTAAGAAACTTAGTAAATCAAGTATAGACCATGACAAATTGGAATCATGCTAGAAGGATAAGAAAGCACAACTTGAATGGAAATACGATCCTCGGTCAATTCTGAGGAGGGAATGTTCTTATATTAACTTAAGCCTTTTCTTTTAAGTACAAAAAGTTCTCTGTTTGTTTTCACTCCCTTTTTCATGCCCCATTTCCAATGGGAGCCTTTTCCTTATATAGTCCTATTCTTCTCAATCCCAACCTTCCACTTGTTGACTATGTAAATGATCTCCAAGATGCTTGTCCCATCGGAACCTTCCCAGAAAATTGGTGTGTAGCTGTAAGGCTAAATATCAATGTTCAGACATCACTTTCACATAAATGCGGCTAGTTGGTTAGGTGTAGAATATTTAATGTGGTGGTGGCAGCCTTCTTTTCAAATATTTCTTAGTTCACCGTTGACTCTTTTTTCTAAAGCTTATTTTCCAAAGCATGGTTGCCTCTTGCATGGTATTCTATAGGTGGTTGAGTTCTAGACTCCCACATCGCCTCCCAAGGAAGTTTGGGTCCTTATAAGTCATCACTTGTTCGTTGTTATTGGCTCTTGTCCTTGGCCCATCAACCCACATGCCCTTCTTACTGTTTGATCATCCTCGGGCTCCTTTGCATCCTCAGGCGCGATCCACGGCCCAATATTCCTGCTCGACTGTCTTATCCCCACAATGGCCCCTCAAAACCCCAGTTTTCTTTTCTTCCAAGGAAAAATGGAGTATTGATCTCGGCCCCCCAAACTTTACACGTTCAATAAACATTCCCATGTGGTAACGTCTTTTTACATGCTTTGCATACGTTCCTGACGCTTCAGCATCTGTGACGCTCCATTAATTGCTTCATACGACGCCCTGTTCCCCACGTTCTACGGTGCGATGGGAATCCCGCAGTAGGTATTTTCCATAGAAATTTGAGCGGGAGCTTTCTCGCTTATTCTTCCTTCCTATATAAAGTGCGTAGAAAAGTCAATTCCTTCATTTTCTGAATCTTCAATCTTCTAAGAAGCAATCAGAGGTGCTCCTTTCCTACAGTAAGTACCCTCTAGCTCGTGTACTAACTTTTAGGATCCCTTTCTCCTCGGCCTCTTATTCTCCACCCCATTCTTCAACATTCCTTTATTACTCCTTAGATGGGTAGGTTTGCTAGTTTAGTAGATACTCTTGAAGGTATAGAGAGTTTTAAGGCTAGGTATAATATCCACTTCGGGCTTTCCATACGGCATTGCCTTCTCAGTGAATGGCACACTTTAAGATCCAAGGGGGATGTGGTGATCCTTATGATTGCTTTCATAAAGGGAGGGATAAGGATCCCCATGGGGAGAGTGACTAGGGATTTTTTGATCGCCCATAGACTTTGCTAGATCCAATGTTCTCGAAACCTATTTAGGATATTAGGTAGTGTGGACGCCCTTAATGAAAAGATGGGAGTAAATCTTACCCATCACGAGGTCAACTGGGTGTATAATTGCCAACACCTTAAGAGTATGAGATATTACCTTAAAACTAGGGTTTCCGAAGTCAGGCTCATCTCATGGCTCCCCGAATCTAACAAGGGCATGGACTAAGATTTTTTGATTATCTCGGGTGAGTGACATGATGGTTTTCATTGTCCAACACGAGAGGGGAAACCAAGTGGGGTGTTTTAGGCTTAAGTACTCTGTATTAACAGTGAACACTTCAATTTCTTAGTTTCTTGTTTCTCTTCTTGTAGTTCAAAAATTTATTTCTCTTTGTTTAACAAACCCTTTCTCTTATTACACTTTCGTTTCTTGGATTTTTGCAGATAAGAACTTCATAGCCCCCAATTTCAACTTCGTCAACGAGCCCGACCTAACCAGGATACTCAAGTCTGAGATTTTTCTCCATACGGACGGACAGCTGCAAGCCACCCGTGTCATCCTCGGATACAAGCCGATCTTGTCAAGCTTTCAATCCCCGAAGTACGTAATAAAGGTGAAGGACCCCTGATTGCAACAAATGAACATCACCATACCTGGGTTCCTCGACTGTCCTTCACCTGAATGTACTCAACAAGTTGAGTTGAACACTCAGCGTGTTACTAGGAAAGTGGTTGGTACTGCCATGGCCTCTCAAGTTTGTGATAATTCCAATGATCGCCTTTATTAAAGGTGGGATGGAAATACCCACGGGGAGGATAATTCCCACAGACAGTGCTAATTGTAAGGACCCAGAAATCAAACACAACGTTAAAAGCTCAATAATGGGCTCAATAACTCAAGGCCCAAAACAAAGAATTTGTAGAGAGGAAACAAAACAAAAAAGGATCACAACGTCTTGAGGATTTCCATTCAAATAAAAAGAACAAATGTCAACACTAACATTCAGATTGTTCCCGAGGAGGAATATATTCCACCCCACTATCCATGTTTTTTCCTCCCCTTTCCTTTTCTTTTCATCCCTATTTATATTCCTAGCTTTTGCCATCTCAACTATTCATCTCTCACCTAACTCTTTTCTTTTGTTGACACTTGTCCGCTTGCTTGTAGAGGGTGGTGGAAAGAAGTTGCCCAGCTGTAGTTTGCACTGTTCAGGTCACCTCCACATCAATGCATCTGATAAAGCTGGTGCTTCTTACTTAACGTGGCCAAGAAACTAGGTGCAGAACATTCAATGCAGAGTTCACAGCTACCCACCCTCAAACCCCTTTACATCTTGTTTTCGAGGAAGAGACATTCAGAGTGATTAAGGTTACAGACTTTGAAGGGGATTTCGAGGTCTTTGATCAATCGCCCCCCACCGAGTATCCACATGCTACCTTCTCCCATCTACCCTCTACTCAAGTAAGTAGCAATTAAGAGCCATCCAATGTTCCAGAAGTCATGGTGCTCCACAAGGAAAAAGAACACTAGCCTCCTTGAGTTCTTGGAATCACACGCTGGGGGATCTACCCCTGTGGTGGCTGTCCAACCTTGACCTCCTACACCTCTCCCTACTCACACTTCCCCTTCATAACAACCAGAAAAGAAAAGAAAAAGAGAGAGAAAGGGAAAAAGGCATTCGAGGAGGGTGAAGTTCCCTCTAAGGACCTTGAGCCCTAGAAAAGGGCCAAAGTAGCTAAAGGGGTGCAAAAAAGGAATACACCCAAAGGCTTGGGCATAGACATAGTCTTTGATTGCCGCCCTAGGATTCCTCCTGCACTTGAGCTGGATGGGGCCCCACTCCTTTTGGACTCCTTCATCAGGGACTTTCAGAAGGTGAATGCGGGCTATGTGGCCGATACTTTGAAGCAGCCTTTGCTCCTGCCCTATGACATGGCTAATCTAAGGACCTAAAAGAAGCACGAGGTCTTCCTGACCCTGAAGAGGAACTTGGCAATGGTATGCCCTTCCATCTATTTATACTCCTATTACATATATTTTTCACACTCTTATTCTATTTCTCATATTATTACTGTCTTCCAGGCCATCCAAATGACCAATGTTGCTGAGGAATAGTTGGGTCAGGCCCATGCCCAATGCAAAGACGAGGAAGCTTGTTGTATATCTGTTGTGAAGACTTTGGCTGTGGTTGGGAAGAGAATTAAAGAGCCTAATACGAAGCTAACTGAGGCAGATAGAGAAAGGAAAAGTGCAGAAGTTGCTCTAACTGGCGCTGAAAAACAAGTTAAGGACCAGTGTCAACTGTTGTGTAAAGCTAAGGAGTACCTAGCGATTGCCAAACAGAAAATAGAGGCTCAGAAAAAAGAGTTGGAGAAGAGTGAGGAAGCTATGACTCGAGCTGAATAAAATGGTTATGACATCGAGGTGAAAGAGACTGAAGATGCTCTAAAGGCCCAGGTCACAGGAGTCTATCAATATTACTGCCTTCAGGTATGGATCGAGGCATTGAACTTGGCCGGGGTGGGCACTTCTTCAGATTTTAGGAAGACAGAAAATATCTTCTACCCCCCAGGCTTGCGCATAGTAGCTCAACCTAGCTCCCAGGTGATCACTGCCCCTAAAGCGCCTGAACCTGCCTAGCCTGCTGATGTTGGTACCCTTCCAGCCACCTCGAAAGCCTCTAAGGAGGGAAAGCACAAAGGGCAAGGAGAAAGAGGCCAAGTTCCTGAACAATCTAAACCTCCACCAACAACCAAAGAGGCTTTCAAGGAGAAGGAGGCAGCCAAGAGCAAAGCGCTTGATCCCTCTTCTCAGTCAGCAGCTAAGGCCAATCCCCCTCCATCCACCATTAGCTAGGGCACTATCACTCCAGCTTGTACTTGTTTTGTTTTGTTTTTTTTTTTTTGAATATGTATTTCCTTTGCTTTACCAAGGCACCAATTAATGAAAAATGTCAGGTTCCTTTATGTGCCTATTGCGTATACATAATCTATAGTACTGACTATCTACTACTAAGAATGGCCAAGTTTTTAACCATGAACCAGAATTGTAAGCTTCCCAATTAAAAATTAGTACAACATTACTCCTAACATTTATACACACCCAAGCAATTAGTTACCTAACAATTTAATCCGCAAATAGTGTTAGTATACCTTAGGTGTGTAGAGCAAGGAGCCATGTGTAATCAGGGTTCTATTCAACACTTCAAACAAATAAAATGGTATTGATTTACCCAAGATATGTGGTTCGAGGAACCAGGCATGACTAAGGTTCTGTTTAATACTTAAACAAATAAAAGTATTAATTTACCCAAGGTATGTAGTTCGAGGAACCAGGTATGACCGAGATTCTATTTAACACTTAGGTAGATAAAAAACATTAATTTACTTAAGGTATGTGGTCCGAGGAACCAGGCATGACTGAGGTTCTATTTGACACTTAGAAAAATAAAAAGTATTAATTGACCCAATATATATGGTCCGAGGAACCATGCATGAATGAGATTCTATTTAGCACTTAAACAAATATAAAGTATTAATTTACTCAAGGTATGTGGTTCGAGGAACCAGGCATGACCGAGATTCTGTTTAACACTTAAACAAATAAAAAGCATTAATCTACCCAAGTGTGGTCTGGGGAACTGGCATGACCGGGGTTCTGTTTAACACTTAAACAAATATAAAGTATTAATTTACCCAAGGTATGTGGTCCGAGAAACCATGCATAATAAAAGTTCTGTTTAACACTTAAACAAATATAAAGTATTAATTTACTCAAGGTATGTGGTCCGAGAAACCATGCACAACAAAGGTCTGTTTAACACTTAAACAAATAAAAAGTATTAATTCCCTACGGTATGTGATCCGAGGAACCAGGCATGACCGAGGTTCTGTTTAAGACTTAAACAAATAAAATTGGGGCATGTAATCGTAAAAATAAAAGATGGTTAGATTGCCTTTCATTAATAATAGTACTTTCGAAAATTATTTATATTCCACGGACGTGGTACAACATTTTTATCTAAATCTTCCAGAAAATAAGCTCCTATCTCGGCCACCAAAGTGATGCGGTATGGCCCCTCACAATTAGGTCCTAGTTTCCCCAAGATGGGTTCTTTGCAGTCCCCACTACTTTTCTCAACACCAGATCCCCTGGTGCTGATGGCCTAACTTTCACACCCGTATTATACCTCTACTTGAGTTTTTGCTGATAGTGTGCCAACTAAACCATGGCCGCTTCTCTTCGTTCGTCAACTAGGTCTAAGCTCCTCTTTAATATTGATCATTGTTGTCGAGTGTGAACAAGCTTGTCCTTAACGTCAGAAACTCAGTCTCCAGAGAGATCACGACCTCAGATTCATAGGTAATAGAAAAAGGCGCTCCCCCAGTTGAACGCTGAGGAGTTATCTGATATATCCAAAGACCATGTGGGAGCTTTTCGACTCATTTACCCTTTGCTTCATCCAGCCTTTTATTAAGCCTATTTACTATAACTTTATTGACTGCTTCAACTGGCCTATTCCCTTGTAAATAGGCTGGGGTTGAATATTTGTTTCTAATGCCAAGCTCACAGCAGTACTTCTTAAAGGCCTTACTGTCAAATTGAAGTCCATTGTTCAACATAATCGTATGAGGAATCCCCAATCGGGTAACAAAATTCTTCCAGACAAACTTCTTTGCATCAACATCCTCAATGTTAGATAATGGCTCAATTTCAACCCACTTTGTGAAGTAGCCAGTTCTAACAAGAAGCCACCTTCGGTTTCCCACAGCCTGGGAAACAAACCTACAATATCTTGGCTCCATTGCGCAAATGGCCACGGACTAGACAAAGGGTTCAGTACTCCCCCAGGCTGATGAATGTTAGGAGCAAATCTCTATTATTTTGTAGACACTCAATTTCATACCCATGATTTAATCAAGGAGAATGACTCGAATGACCATCCATGTACCCTAAAAATAATAATTGCATAGTATGCATCAATTTGTTCTTGCATTACATTCATTATTTTATCTTTGCATTACATGCAGCATGTCATTTATTACATATCATGAAAATGATCTTGAGATTATAATGGTTGCAACGGTGTTTCTGGTTTTCGAATCGGACCATCGGATCGAAAGATATCGCATGATCAAGTTTGCATGGTTAGCATGCATTGCCTCTAGGTGGAGTCAACCACACGCGATTAGTTTAAATTAATTTTGATTGGTGAAACCATTAAGATTAATTAAGTAATTTTGTGATTGGTTGATAATTAGTGTTTAAAATAGGATTGTATGCATAGAAATAAAAAGGGTAATTGGATAACAATAAAATTCTGGATAATTTGAACCTTATCAAGATTTATTTTAGGGTATTTATCTACAAGATAATTGCTCTTAAATAGCCTGAAATATCCAAAAAGAGATGAAAAAATCATAGACGGAGGATGAAAAAGCGTCTAGGTACAAGGATCGGCCAAAAAACCTTAGAAAAGGAGTCCAAATGGCACCCAAACAAGAGAGAGTGTTTAGAGTCCCAAGGGCAATTTGGCATTTTTGGAGTGCCGAACGGCACTCTAGAAGGGCTGAATTTTCTCCTTGTGGGCTTTGGCCTAATGGCTTTCGGGTCACGATAAGGCACACCCTTTTCGACCTTTTCACAAAAGGATGCGTTCAGATTCAAACCCTAATCATCCGTACCTATTTTTTAGAGTCCTTTGACCTCTATAAATAGAGGCTGAATCTCATAATTTAGCACCTTTTTTGCTACGCTCTGAGAGGTATACGTTTTAGGTTCTCAAATCACCCATATTTTCTGATCCCTTCTTTAAGTGTTGCTGCTTAAATTAGGATTTTTAGGTTTCAAAGTGAATTGAAAATTTTTTTTGAACCCTAGAATATCATTTCAAGAACCCTAGAATATCATTTCAAGAACAAAGTGTGCTTATGCAAGATGTTGTTCTCTAACCCTTTTGCTTTTACGCTTTTCTTTATCAAGATGATGCATGTTTAATTGTTTTAGATATTCATATTTTACCACGATCAATTTAGTTCATGAAAATATGTTCTTGATTTCTTTATTGTTGATATAATCTATTTCTTAATTTTAAAGATCTGCATGTAGTCAACCCTTTTTTTTTTCTTCTTAAAATAAAACGGATCTGCATCTTTCTTAGTAGCAGATATGAATTTTCTTAAAATAAAATGGATCTGCATCTTTCTTAGATGCAGATTTGAATATTTCTTAAAATAAAACGGATCTGCATCTTTCTTAGATGTAAATTTGAATTTTTCTTCAAAATAAAAAGGAATCTGCATCTTCCTTAGATGTAGATTTAAATTTTTTCAAATCAAAACTGAAATGTATCTTTCTCAAGATACAAATTTGAATTTTTAATATATGTAGATCTTTAAAATAAAGGAAAAGATAAAACCTTATTATGCTTGTGTTTGTTGTATAAATTTAAATTATGAGTGAGACTCTCTTCTCAAAAAATCTTTTTCATTCTTATACAACATAAAAACTGATCTGATTTTTTTTGTTATCAACATATATCATTTTTTTTTTATCACAAAATTGATCTGAATTTTCATCTCCAAAAACCACTTTTTTTTTTTTTAAATTTTTTTTATATATACTACAAAAAAGATCTGATATTTTTCAAATAAAAAATCCATTTTTTTTCACCAACTAAAACAAATCTGATTCTTTTCAAAAGAAGAGACTTCATTCATAAATAGATTTGTGATTTTATATTTATCTTTCACATGTTCAACATATCATTTATGTCATACATACAATGGTACATTGGTCACAAGAGTTTAGAAGACTATACTCTGTCCGGGCAGTCTGAGTGTCTTACACCTTCCCATTCTGTAACCTAGCCTCCGAGTTTAGTTATTTTGGTTAAGTGGATCTAGACTTGTCTTTATTTATTTTGGGTAAATTGTAAATAGGATAAAAAGCCATGTATATTTGGTAGATTGTAACTAGGACCCAAAGCCATGTAAAATTCAAATTTTCAAATTTGTATTTTTTTATTCAATCAATGAAACGAAAGCAATTCAGTCATGTATTTTGAATTTAGTTTTTCTTATTTTTTGTACATAAAAAATAAGTGACGACTCCACACCACTTACCCAAAAAGAGAGGTGCCCTAAAAAACACTTCAAAATTATTTCTTTTTTGAGAGGCAATTTCCTTGTCTCTCACACAACCTAGTAAAATAATATAAACTACCTAATAAAATAATAAAAAGTATTATTCTCTCTCTTTTTCCTCACTCACTTTTTCTCTTCACACACAACCACATTAAAATAATATATATGTTTTACAACCTATGAATAGTAAGGTTGCATATATGTGTGGGCGCAAGGGAAAAAGAATGGAGACACCACCTAGTTATATGGTCTGGTCTAGGAACCATGCATATAGCGTCCTTTCGAGGAAGGACCTTTGATCTTACTACTAAAGTTTGGGTTTGGAGTTTAGGTATATTCTTGGGAAGGTGTTAGGCACCCAAGATCGCCCAATCCTAAGTTTGGCCTCCTATTGTTGTGTCCTCTGTCTTAACCCTATTAAAAACCATTTAAACACTTGCATTCTAAACTCACACACACACACACACACACACACACACACACACACACACACACTAACATGCATTTAACAAACAAACATGGAACCTTTAACCCTAAACAAGCATACTTATCTATCCACAAACAAAAGAAAGCCAAAGACACAAAAGAAATCCCTAACATTAATCTAAAACCAAACAACAACTTAAACATGGTAGCAAGCATATCATCAAACAAAACATATCATAAACAAATGCTAACATACTAGAAACCCTAATCATGCATCGAAAAACCCTAAAACAAATGCATGGCCATAGCCAATGCATGACTTACCCTTTACTTACCTTTCAGCAACACAACACCTATGACAATAATGCATGAGCATATGAATGGATAGATGGCAATAAAACTAAGAAAACCCTAACCTAAACCCTAATCTAAGCATGTGATAGCAAACAAACATGTTTAAAAGATAAACATACAGTTATGGGGCTTGAGAACATGTGAAAAAGAGACTATGCAAACAAACATGTGAAGACATTATCAAAATAAATAAAATTAGGGTTTTTGGGTAGCGGCATCACACACGCTAGAATAGGTCTGCATACACATGAGTTTAGCCTGTGTGTACAGGCTAGATCATGCATACGTAGATCCTTACCCAGAAACCCTAATTAACATAGAAACAGGGCAGAAGCAAAACAAAACATAAAGCAGGAAATCTAGCAACCTAAGCTTAAAGATACAAAGAAAACCTAAAACTAACCTAAAAAAACATATGAAAGCATAAACAAAACAACGAAAAGGATTAAACAAGGATTAAAGTAGAAAATAAAGAGCAAAGGTTAAAAAGAATACTTTCAAAGCAAAAGCTCTTAGGCTTGATTTTTGACCGTTCCCCTCAATCAAATTTATCACAATTCAATAAAATAGTGATTAGTAATCTTAAATTCGAAGGATTGGGGCCAGAAAAGGTCTCAATCAAATAAAAATGACTTGAGGGTGTTTTGTGAAAGACTCCTTTTTGATTCACTATTTTCTAGTGAATCTTAGGTCTTTTTCGTGGGATTTCTATGTGTTTTGGAAATGTACCATGTAAGGTTTTTTATAGTTGAAAAATGGGGTTTGGAGCAGCTCCTAGACGATGTGGGATTCGTTCCAAACCTCTGCCATTATTACAGAAAACTTGCCTTTTTTATACTTTTAAAACCCTAACTTATGCGTAGGATTGTGCCTGCGTACGTATGCAAGCTGTGACCCACATACATAGGCTGAGGGCCATTTTGGTCAAAATATTTCCAAAAATAGATTTTTTGCTCATTTAAAAGGGTTATATTTTCTATTTTAACACTCCTTAAGTCAATTTAATATCTTATTGAGCTCTAAACTGGCCTTGGTCCTTAGATTTTGAGTATCATTAGGGAATGGGGGCTTGAGTTGTAAGAGGTACAAAATGCGGTATCTACAATATGCAACCTTATTATTCATAGGTTGCAATTTTTTTAAGTTTACAAACCTAGATGGAGTGAGTTTTGGGTGGCTTAGGTTGTAAAATAGCAAATGAGGGGTGTTTATAACCCCCAATACTAGTGCTCTAATGTTGCATATATGCAACCTTACTGTTCATAGTTTGTAAAGAAAAAAAAAAAAAATCTTGTAGTTGTGCGTGAAGAGAAAAAGAGGGTGGAAAAAAAATGAAAGAGAGAGTACTTTTTATTATTATTAGGTAATTTATGTTTTGTTATTAGGTTGCATGTAAAAATAATGTAATACCTGGAAAAAAAAGGGACTTAACAAGAGGGGTATTTAAGTAAATTTTTTTGTGGGGTCAATTTTATAATTAATATTACTAAGGGGTTTTTAGAAAATAAGGTTGAAACCCTAGCTATATATAAGCTAATTAAGTTAGTGTATAATGACAGATATTTTAAAAGAAGGGACTACCTAAAATACTCAAGTAGAGAAGGATTGACTACACATTTGAGGTAAGAGCCTAAGAATCCCATTCTTTGTCAAATCTAAGCTTTATTTGGAACTAGAGTATTTTTTATGTGGGTGTTTTTGGCCAATAGTGAAACTGTTTAAATATTCAATGAGTTTTATGATGTAAACAAAAAAGGGTTTAGATTTATATTTTCGGTAATTTAGACGCTAGGTACCTGCAGATTTTCTACCTTGGTATTGTGATTTTTTTCCTATGCCCATTGTTGTGTCATGCATGAAAATGTAGATGGAAGTTGCACAAGGTGAGGCATGGTAAGTCTGGTTCTGCATAAGTTTCTGGGGGATATTTGGAGACTAGTATAGTAAGGGGATAGAATGTCATTAGTTAGTAAGATTTTGAAACCATTTAGAAAACTAGCATCTTGAGTCTTTGAAACTTAAGTTCAGTGAAAAAGTTGAGCCTCAAAGACTCGAGTTTTAGTGCTGAGATGGAGGAATTTATCCACGTGGAACTCGAGTTTCTTAGACTCGAGAAGTATCTGAAGAGCGAAGATGACGATGAAGACGATTTGAAGAATACAGGAAACAAATCTGAAGGAAGAAGAAGACACGATCTGGAAAATAAGATTTGAAAAACCCAGATTCGAAGAAGAGAAAAAGAGATTTGGAGTGGAGAACACAGAACGATCTGAATTGGAAAACGTTGATTCGAAGAATGCAACCGATCTGAACAGAGGAGTTGATCCGAAGAACGCTATCGACGCAACTGATCTGAACAGAGGAGTTGGGTGTTAGGATATATGCCCTTAAATCCTATTGTATGATACTATGTATGACATTATGTATGACTTAATGTTGTGTTTAATAAAGTTATTTATTTTTATCTAAAATAATGGTAACATGAATATTTGGACATTATCATATAGTCCATGAGATGCATAGTATGTGATTTATGTGATTTAGTCACAGAAGATATAAATCACAAGTTCTTTGTAAACTCAGAATTTATAGTTCGTAGTCGGTGATGAAATTGGGCATTTCATCTGCGAAGACTATAACGTATCAACTAAGATGATTTGTCTTGATCATGGAAGTGGTGACTTCTAGTTGATATGTTGATATGTTTTAAGAGTTAAGACATATTGAATTGGACCGCTGTGAGATTTATTATTTTCCTAACGACTGTCAAATGAATAATAAATCTCACGACTTCTATTTGCATGAACTCTTAATCCTGAGAGAATAATGGACTTGATCATGGGGTGTAGGTTGCTTTGATATATCAGGAGTGAGATCTAAAGTGACGGTCAAAACCTCAGTATGTTGGGCAACCACATTTAGTGTTGATGGAACATATATTCTCAAGATGGAATTCATAGTCTCTTAATGGAGATACAAAATATTCCCTTGAGATAAGTTTAATGAGTTTGGTTATTCAGAGAGTTAGGCCTAACCACTTTGGTAAAAAATTACTAAAGTATATATTTATGAAATTGGATTTCATAAATATATGATGAATAACTTTAAAGGATTAAACCGGGTACTCAAGGATAAGATGTAGTAATTTTCAAAGTGGCAGTCTATATTTATGACTTTGTATTACTACGAATATTTTATGAAGGGGTTGCGTGTAAAATAAAGTCTTGGGATATAATTTATTAATAAGGCCTAGAGTGCAATTATATTTATATAGTGGTATTAAATATAATTAATGGTAACTTTGGACTTGTCAAGAGTTGACGGAAAAGCCCAAGGCCCATTGGAGCTAGTGTCTTATTGGTCCCATTCCAAGCCACACACTAAAGCCCAATTGGAAAGGCCCAATAGGCCGGCCCAATTAGATAATCAGTTAATTATAAAGGGAGAAACATACAGAATTTTTTTAATGTGATTTTTCGAAAAGAAAAGAAAGAGTGTGAGACACACTTTCATTCTCCCTTTGGAAACTGATTGAGAGACCACACATCTTGGGCGTAAAGTGGAATTGGAGTGAAGATTAAAAGTTTTCCCAAGTGCTTCTAATCTTTGTTTTGAAATTCTCCATACCAAGGTACGCTATCTTGTTCTTAAATTCTGAAATTTATAGAGTGCATGTTGTCAATCATGAATGAAATAGATCCTTGTTTGTTGCTTCTGCTGTGTGTTTTGTATGAGATACAAAACCAGATTTTAAACCAACATTGGGAACATAGAATTGGAAAACATGGAGAACTAAAAAATAGAGGAACTCGAGTATTATAAACTCAAGTTCTATATGGATAATTTTTGTTTGCCAGCTTTTGAACTTGAGCATTTAAGACTCAAGTTCTATCATAAAACTTGAGTTTTAGAAACTTGAGATGCTATTTTTTCACATTATTTTGCAAAAATCACCACTAACGAAATTGCTAAAAATTTAAGGCCAACTGGGAAAAAAAGTTCCAAGTTTCTGCCTTAAGAAGTTGTATCGAATTGTGGATTTGGTGAATAGGAAAAGTCATGGTGTGGGCTTGAAGTCTTTGACAAATAAATGAAAAAAAAGAGCACACGTATAGAAGATGGGTCTAGGTGGTGTCCTTTACAGATTGACTTTTGACCTTATATGGCTACGTGTATAGTGTATTATATAGGCTTTATTCCTAGGGAACTATTAGCGGTAGGAAGTAAATGAAATATATATTATGATTAATGTGAATTCTTGGTGTGAGATAATAATGAAAAATAATTGGATATTTTTAGCAGTTTCTCTTCTGGCCGGGTACCGTTATAAATTTTTCTTAAATTATTTGACTATTGAGTAAATGGTACCTGTAAAATTATTTTAGTTGATATTTAAGGATTTTAGAGGAAGAGTTAGGGAGAAATTCCTTTTGGTATGGCTTTTGGAGGTAAATAACCTTATCATAATTAGTTTTAATTTGCTTATAATATTGTATTTTAACTACTGAAAATTTGTTAATAATTGTTACATTTTTATTTAAATTTTTTAGCTAGATTGATTTAAAGTAAAAAATAAAGAATTATCACAAATGTATTTGATTACTGAATATATAATATATATATATATATATATATATGTATGTATGTATTTGAATGAGATGTATATTTTTTTGAACTATGATTTAATATATATGATTTTGGATAATCTAACTATGTAATTGACGCTGATACCTAGCTAATGGGGGTTATTCATTGGTACTCTGATACCCAACCAATGGGCATTGGTACTAGAATTAGTTCTATTTAGGGCATCACGAGCTTATCGTGTTTCTAGATCTAACTAATGGGGGATATACATTAGTACGGAATTAGTTTTGTTTGAATTTGATTCCCAGTCACGGGGATATAGTGTGACCATAGCCATAAAAATTGTTAAGAATATGAATTATGATTAAATATTTGAACTGTTTTAAATCCTTGAAACTGCTTATGTGTTTTTGGAACTTATTGTAAATTATAGCTTTGATATATGGAAAACTGATTATTTTTTAATCCATCTATGATATATTTGTAATATTAAAATATTAGATCTATGTATAACTTATTATTTTACAGATCTATTTGCTTGATAGAACTTATTAGGACTTTGGTTACTTATTAAGTTGTCAACTTACCCCCCATTTTCCTCTCCAGTTTCAGATTGTGAAGAATAGCAAGTTTTGAGAGTTTTGCTATTGTGTTGTGAGCATGAAAGAAGCTTAGTGCTTTTGAGATTAGATGGTCTTGTAATAGTCTTATATCTTTGGCCAATTGGCATTATGTACATGAGGTTTGGATTTTGTTCCTTTTGAATTATTGAAGATTTATTCATAAAGAAATTTTTGAGGTATTTTGGATTTATTTAATATAATTTTTTAGGATAAATTTTAGTTGCTAAGAAAGTCTTGCACACTTGTAGGGTGCTTACTTTATAAGCGTACAACCATTGTCATGTGCCTATTTTTATAATTGGATTTGGGGTGTGACAAATAAAAATTGGAATGTTGGGTGAGTTGTGAAATGGGATGGTAAAATAGGATTTTTTTTTTTTTTTTTTTATTGCTGGATGCTAGTGCTATACAAACTTACTATTCATGGTTGCTAAAATTTTTTAGCAACCCAGACTTGGATAAAGCTCAATTTGAGTAGGTGAGTTGCTAAAATAAACAAGTGAGAGTTTTACTTTTTACACCCCCAATACTTAAGCATTGGGGTGTGTAAACCCCCCCTAGTTGCAATTTTAGCAACACACTTGCTCAAATTGAGTTTCACTCAGGATTGGGTAACTACAAATTTTTGGCAACCATGAATTGTAAGAGCATTCACATCAAGAGTGTTAAAATGCTATTAATTGGGTTGTGGCTGCCACGGTGGTGTTGGTGGTGGTGAATAGGATTGCTGGCCAGTTGCTATGAATTTTTGTAGGAGTATTTTATTTTATTTTAATAAGTTGTTCATATTATTTTAATGAGATGAATGAAAACTTATGGAAACTCATGAACTATTACAAAGCTTATGGAGGGTCTGGATAGAGCATGGAGTGAGGCAATGGAGGCACGGTTCCTTTCCAGACTTGGGTGTTTTCTGCAGGCTTTGCAAGCTGAGTAAGTTCATTGGCTACTCTGTTGTGTTCCATTTTCAAATAATGAAGGTTCTAGTTGCTGAAGGATGGAAGAGAGCTGAGGATTACATTGAAGATGTGGCCAAGTGTTCCATCAGTAGTCCTTGCATTGACAGATTGTATAATGGATAGGGAATTTAATTCAAAGATGGCATGAGAGATGTTTATCTCTTGAGCAAGGGTGATACCATTTTCTAGTTCTAAAGCTTCAGCAATGTCAGGTGGATAGTGAGCTGGGAGAATTTTGCTCATTGTAGTGGTAAAGTGTCCATTGGAGTCACGGATAATCACTCCAATGCAGGATGGCCTACCATCAAGACTTGTTGCACCGTAAACATTTATTTTATGGAATCCAGGTGGGGGTGCTATCCAGTGAGTGGTCTGGTTGCTTTGCTGCTATATTGTGGATAAAAGAGAGCACCTTTGTAGTCTTTATCCAATCTCATAGTAGAGTCCCATATTTGACCTAGGGGGAGGGAGGTGGATTTATACACCACTTGATTTTGATTGTACCAGATGGACTAAGCAGTGACAAAGAGAGTCTCAAGGTCATAGGAAGAGCCATGGCTAATGATTTGTAAAGACAAGTTTGATATGTCAATTTGGCCAGCTTCTAGATTGACAGGGCAGTCTAACCAATTACTTCAAAGTAATTTGGGATATCATAGGCAAAGAGGGCATGTGTAGTGTTTTTAGAGCATTGGCCACACATGGGGCAACAACCATTTGTATTGATACCCCGAGTCCTTAGATTTTGCATTGTGGGGAGGCCATTCATGCATGCACGCCAAGCAAAAATTCTGATCTTTGCTAGAATGTTGAGAAGCCACATTTCTTCCATAATGGAGTTCAAGGGTCACCAAAGGAGATTTCACCTTCATGGTTGGTTTCAGCAATTGGAAGAGCAACATAGTAGGCACTCTTGACAGAAAATTCCCCCCTTTATTTCCAATCCAAATTAGCTTGTCGTCAAGGAGAGAGTAGCTAAGTGGGATGTTTAAGATGGTGTTTGCCTTGAGTGGGAGGAAGGTTCTTTAACTAGGCCAGTCTTCCAGCATATAGTGTCTTGATCAATGAGAGAAAATACCATAGGGAAGTCATCAAAGATGCGTGCAAGACTAATAACCTTGTATGTTATGAGGGTTGGGAGCCATTTGTCTTCCCAGATGTGAATCAGTTTGCCATTGCTTACTCGCCATCTTGTGCCTTTGCGGAGCACCTCAAGGCTGCTATGGATGCTATGCCAAGCATAGGATGGGTGCTACTAATTTTGGCATTAAGAATGTCTGAAGATGGAAAATATTTGGCTTTGTAAATTCTTGCAATAAGAGAATCTAGACTTGTGAGAATCCTCCATGCTTGCTTTGCTAACATGGCCAAGTTGAAAGCTTGGAGGTTTCAGAACCCCTTTCTCTCATGGAGTTTGGAATTGCACATCTTTTTCTAAGCAACCTAGGCAATTTTTTTCTCTTGTTAACACTGCCCCACGTACCAAAAATTACGTATCATGCCTTCTTTTAGGGTTTGCGCTCTAAAATCCAATTTATTGGCATGTTATAAATAATTAAATTGTTTAATTATATAAGACTATTTATAAATGAACTAATGGGACATTATCATAGTCCTTAAGATGCATTGTATATGATTTAGTTACAAAAGATATAAATCACAAGTTTCTTGTAAACTCAAAATATAGTTTGTACTAAATGATGAAATTGGGCGTTTCATTTGCAAAGACTATAACACATTAACTAAGATGGTTTGTCTTGATCATGAAAGTGGAGACTTCTAGTTGATGTGTTGATGTGTTGATATGTCTTAAGTGTGTAAGACATATTGAACTAAACCACTGTGAGATTAATTATTCAATTAATAACTGTCACATAAATAATTAATTTCATGACTTCTAATTTCATAGACTCTTAATCCTGAAAGGATAGCGAACTCGATCATGAAATGTAAGTTACTTTGATATATCAGGAGTGAGATTTAATTTAACTGTCAAAACCTCAGTATGTTGGGTAACCGCATGTAGTGTTGAGGGAACACATATTCTCAAGATAGAAATCCATAATCTCTTTCTATAGAGACATGAAATATCCCCTTGAGATAAGTTTAATGAGAATTGGTTATTCAGGGCCGGCCACTTTAGTAAAAGTTACTAATTTTTATATTTTATAAAATTAGATTTTATAAATATGAATAACTAAAAGATTAAACTGGGTACTTAAGGAATAAAATAGTTGTTTACAAAGTGACAGTTTATTATGACTTTGTTCACTATGAATATTTCATGGAAGGGTCAAATGATATCATATTAGAGTCTTGGCATATAATTTATTATTAAGGCCTAGAGTACAATTATATTTCCATAGTGGTACTTGTTATATAATTAATGGTAATTTTGGGCTTATCAAGAGTTGACAGATAAGTTTGAGGCTCATTGGAGTTAGAGCCTTTTTAGTCCCTTTGATCCCATCCCAAGTCACACACTTAAGCCCAATTAGGTTGGCCCAAAAGGCTAACCCACTTAGTAATTAGTTTTTATTTAAAAGAGTTATTAAATAAAGTAATTGTTAAGGACAGTTAATGTGTACATATGATTAAAAGAAGAGAAAATAATTTTCTCTACAGAATCTTGAATATACACTTTGTTAGGACATTTTTGAATCATGTTAGGAACATATGTCATTTAGAATTGGCTAATCCTTTGATAAAACGCACTTTACTTGTAATTGGATAGATCTAGGATGTGTTTAATACTTTAAGGAATAAGGTTTCAAGTCCAAGTATTAAAACCATGCAAGTCTGTTCAAGAAACAAGTGAAGAAGTGATGGATTTTAAAACTCAATAGCTAGCTTGACAGATAGCATCTATCGAGGTTTAAAAGGCTGCTTTAGCCTGATGCTCGACAGCTGCTTGATAGATACCCTATCTATCGATATGAAAATCAGTTTTTCAAATTTGATTTCACTTCAAACCTTGTGTACATGTTTAGGCTTTCTTTTCTCACAACCCTAAATATATATAAGGATTATTTTAAGGGCCATCAAAGGTTGCGTGAGTGTAGAGAAAAAGTTTTGTTTATGCAAATTGTGACTGGAGACAGAATTTGCCATAGTTCATCTTTCTCGTGAAGAAACTACTGTGTTTGTACGCCATTGGGTTTTGTGACCAAGGAGCTTTATGATCTTCATCGTATTGATGAACTGAAGAACTTTTGCAGCCAACATCTTTCTTAAGTTGGTGATTAAGCCTCGTACTGGGAGCCGCACATTGATTAGTTAGTCATGTACTATGAGCCGTGCATTGAAAATGAGAGATTGTCACGACAGAACAAGTCCAATTGTGTATTGGGGTAAAGGTTCAACTATAGGTTGGTATAAGGTACTGGGATTCTATTACTTGTAACCGCTTGTTGTGATAATAGTGATTCTCGGGAGTGGTGACCTTAAATTCACCCAATGGAGTTTTGTCTCGTTGGTTTTCCCCATTCGTAAACAAATCACCCATGTCAACTTTATTTTCCACTGCTTATTAACTTAGTTGGTGATTTGTTTGTGCTACCACGCGCTTTGCATGTTAATTGAATTAATTGATTCACTCAGCTAATTAATCGATTAATTTATTACAAGGGGTCAATACATTCTTGGCTTATCAAGTGGTATCAGAGCAGGCACACTTTGATTAGGTTTAATCTTTGTTGTGTGATTCATTGACCCTTGTTTGTCATGGATAGATGACAGTCTCTTATTATACCTTCTTTATTTGATAATACTAACTATGCATACTGGAAAGTATGCCAAGAGCTTTCTAGCAGTCATTAGATGAAAACGTGTGGCAAGCTAGGGAGATAGACTGGACCAAGCCAAAGGAAGCGCTAGCTGATTGGGATGATGCTAAGATCAAGGCAGTAAACTTCAATAGCAAGGCATTGAATGCTTTATTCAGTGCGCTTACAAATGAGGAGTTCAAGAAGATATCCTCCACTGAAAATGTGAAGGAAGCATGGACCACTATCCAGACAACCTACGAAAGAACCAAGGCTGTCAAAGATTCGAAATTTTAGAGGCTCACTACAAGCTTCGAAGAGATCAAGATAGAGGAAGATGAGTTATTTGATGAGTTCTATGCCAAGCTCAAGGACATAGTGAACTCGACCTTTAATCTTGGGAAAACCATTCCTGAACCCAAGATTGTTAGAAAGGTGCTCAGATCTTTATCTGAGAGGTTTCATGCTGAGATCACCATAATTAAGGAATCAAAGGATATCGACAAAATTCCTTTGACAAAGCTGGTTGGCAATCTGTAGACTTATAAGTTGGGTTTGACAAGAATTTTGAAATTTGGTAAGGGTAAGAGCATGGCACTGAAAGCCAAGAGCACTGACACGGATGAGTCTTCAGACGATGAAGATTCTAAAATGAAGTTCTACATCACAAGGTAATTCAAGAAGTTCATGAAGAATGCCAATGAGAAGGGCTTTGACAAGGACCATAGGTAATCTAGTTCTTCTCAATTTAAGAGCCAAGACAAAGGGAAGAAGGATGCTAGGGATGTCGGTTAGTACACTGTTCCCTCAGGACATAAGTGTTTCAGGTGTTAAGGTTTTGGACACATGAAACATGAGTGCCTCACATATCTCAAGACTAGGGGTGTTCGCGGTGCGGTGCGGTGCGGTTTTGGGCCATTTTTAGCACCGCACTTTGCGGTGCGGTTTGTCTAAAATCATAATTGCACTGCACTTTATTTTTGCGGTTATATGTGTGGTGCAGTGTGGTGCGGTGCGGTTTAAAGTTTAGCCAAAACCATAATCGCACCGCACCTCATTTTTGCCATCACATATGCGGTGCGGTATATAAGATGCGGTTTGAATCATTTAAAGTTGGTATATTTTTCGAATTTTGGGCTTTTTCTAACCAGCCCAAAACTATTAAGCTAGTTTTTCTTCATTTTGGCTGACTTTCCTAATCAATAATTGCTAGGATTATCAAACTATTTTTTTAACTAGGGTTATTAAACTATTAATAATATATTTAATATTAAAAATAATTAAATATATTAATATATATAGAGATGGTGCGGTGCGGTGTGGTTTGTGCGGTTTTCTTAATATAAGACCGCAAACCGCATTGCACCATGCGATGTGGTGCGGTGCGGTGCAAAATTACTTGCGATGTTGTGCGGTTATACCATTTTGTGGGCGGTTTGAGTGCGGTTTTTGCGGTTTGTGCGGTTTTTGCGATTTGGTGAACACCCCTACTCAAGACCATTGGGAAAAATAAGGCACTTGCTATTACATTGAGCGGCATTGAATCTGAGGATGATTCAAAAAATGAGGATGATTGAATCCTGAATGCCTTCACTACCACTGTAAATCCTACTAAAAGGATTGTTGAAGATATGGATGAAGAAGAAGACTTGGTGGAGTCTAAGTTTGAAAAGATGGATGAGCAAGATGACATCCACATAGCCTATGCAGAATTATACAAGGTCTCTGAAAAGTATGAGAAGTTGTATAGGTTGACCACCAAGAAGCTCAGTGATGTGGAGCTTGAACGAGAAGAAATCTCCACAAGCTTGAGGCAAAACCGTTCCAAGTCAGAGCTCAGTCGGAGAAGACATCAAGTGCAAAACTTGATAAGATGCTTAGCACTCAGAAATTTGCTTCTGATCGAACTGGTTTAAGGTATGATTTCTCTTGTCCTAATATTGCTTCCTCTAGTACTACTGTTATTGTTTCTCCTGCTAACAATATTGAATCTGAAAACACTGATGTTAAAACTGTTTTAGCTAGTGAGAATATAGACAAAGGTAAATCTATCTTAGGAGCACCCCTTAAGCTTGTTAAGAAAGAGACTAAAAACCCTAGGGCTAAGAAGGGTAATACCCAAAAGTCTAAACAGAAGAAACAACATCTCTGTCATCACTGTGGAACAACTAAACATACTCAACCAATTGCGACAAGTGGTTAGCCACTCAACAGAGCAACAGTATGATCTCATCGAGAAACCAGAATCAGTTTCCATCCTCTCTTGCTCCTCTTGGAGATCTAATCAAAGCCCTTATGTTCCTTTTGTACTTGAACGGTTGCAATTCTTCCCTTTCTCCTCCAGTTCAAAGGTTTGCTAAAAGGAAAGGCTCTTCCAAGGTGTGGAAGGAAAAATGCTTAAAGTGATTTTGTCACTTTTCTCTCTCTCCCTCTCTATTTTTGATTACATTACTTGTGTTTTTGCTTTCTTATTTTGAGTCAATCTAGTTTTATGCTTTACTTTGCCTAACAAATTTTTTGTTTGTTTGTTTTTAGTTTTGCTTTATTTTGTTTATCATAAAAATAAAAAAAAAATTAAAAGATCAGAAAAATACAAAAATTAGCGTGTGTTTCTGTATATTGGTACTTGTGTACCTTGAATGGCAAAGTTTTCTAAATTTTGTATCTTTTGTAACTTAGATGAACATCTTTATGCACAACTAAGCAAGTGAGCTTTGTGGCTCGTGTTTGTGATGAGTAAGATTAAATAATCTTTTGTACTTAACACTTGTATCATTATTTTTGACGGGTATGACTAGAAAATCCTAAGAGAAAGGCATAAATAACTATCTCACCACTGTTGCTCGCCAATTATAAAATGATATTTGTATGCTTTAGCTAAGTAAAAGTACAATGTCAAAAGCTAAACATAATTAGGTATTTCTTTTCTTTTCTTTTCTTTCTCTTATATGCTCATGCCATGATATGTTTAAAAGAAAATATGCAAAGAAAAATAAAAGAAAAAATAATTAATATGCTTTATATATGATTGCAAGTGTGTCTTCTGGGAGATATGAGAGTTATAGGATGTACCTTGAAAGTGATAGTTCCTATCAAGTAGTTATGATCGTGTGTAAGTGAAATTTATTTGCTCATATCTCAAATTGTCATAACATGTAGACACTTATGTAATCTTATGATATTTTTCACATACAGCACACAATACTCTTTGCTATTTTTGATACATGTGCAGGTATAATATGATTTAGTTATCACAAGGAATGCATGTGTTAATGTATTCTCACTAAACTGTCTTAACTTGTTGTTGAAATATAAAATTAGTTAGACTTGTTTAGTGTGTGTGTGTGTGTGTGTTTTAGATATATATGCTTGGCATTTTTCTTGTTGAGAGATGTATTTGAGAGTTTAAAATGTTGTTTGGATCCTTGGTAGAGTAGCATATTTGATTGCATTCATGTTTATGTTTTTCTCTTCTTTGAAAAATTGTTTTGAGCAATCTCGACAACTTCTCCATACCTCTCGAGAGCTAGGCTATCTATTGAGCTCTTGATCATCCTTTCTCGACTACAACTATCACAATTTTGATCCATTGAAGTTTTTGAGAATTTTTCTCGACACCTTCTTGACAGCTTGTCGATTCATTGAGAAATTTTCTGTCTCCTCGATAGCTGCTCGATCCATCGATGTTCTTTGCTGTGGACACCTCTCGATAGCTCTATCCATCGAGTTTTAAATCTTGACACCTCTCGACATCTCTCGATCCATCGAGAATCGTGGACTTCTATATATAGGTTTAGCACGAATTCTCCCTCATTTCTCTCGACAAAAACTCACTTCTCTCTCTCCTAAACACTTCTCACTCAACCTCTTCATCTTCCAAACTCAATCTTCGGTCTATTCCTTGCATTTTTCATTGGTATGATCTCTTTTCCATCTCTTTATCATACATTTCATGCATTTTGACCTAACTTTTGGGGTTTTTGAAAATTTTTGGGGTTTTTCAAAATTGATGAAATTTTTGTGAACTTTTGGGACAGGATTTTGTTCAAATGATCTTAAAATGATTGCATTGCATCAAATTACATTTTAACAATGTTTCATGCATTTTAGATGTGTGTTTACTTTGTTGTAATGATGCGTGCTGGTAGGTTTGGATTGGGCTGAGCCCATGATGCTTTTATGGTTGCATGTCATATGCTCATGCATTTTTCATGCATACGTACCTTCCATTTTCTATCTTTTGATATTAATTGTGTTGGTGCTTTTTTTCTTATCTCTCTCTCTCTCTCTTTCAGTCTGCATCATGGCATCTAAACGTAAGTCCACTGTGTCTCGGAATCCTCTTCATTCTAAGGCATCTTCTTCTGATTCTACCCCTTCTTATCTTCGGTTTTGCGATGAGAAAGCCTGTAAGGACTTTTTAGAGAACTTTTCTCGAAGCGGCATTCATTCAGAATGCCAAGTCGTTCTATTGAATTTTTTCGATACTGACCTTCCCGTTGTCATCTATGGTAGGGGTTGAGAGTCACTCTGTGAATCATGTCATTTAGAATTGGCTAATTCTTTGACAAAACGCACTTTACTTGTAATTTGGTAGATATAGGGTGTGTTTAATACTTCAAGGAACAAGGTTTCAAATCCAAGTGTTAATGCAATGCAAGTCTGTCCAAGAAACAAGTGAAGAAGTGCTAAATTTTAAAGCTTGATAGGTAGCTCGACAGATAGCATCTATTGAGGTTTAAAAGGCTGCTTTAGCCCGATGCTTGACAGCTGCTCAATAGATACCCTATCTATCGAGATTTATGAAAATCAGTTTTTCAGATTTGATTTCACTTCAATCCGTGTGTACATATTTATGCTTTCTTTTCTCATAACCTTAAACATATATAAGTATTATTTTAAGGGCTGTCAAAGGTTTCGCGAGTGTAGAGCAAAAGTTTTGTTCATGTAAATTGTGACTGGAGACAGAATTTGCCCTAGTTCATCTTTCTCTTGAAGAAGTTACCGCGTTTGTACGCCGTTGGGTTTTGTGACCAAGGTGCTTCGTGATCTTCATCATGTTGATGAATTGAAGAAATTTTTAGCCAACATCTTTCTCAAGTTGGTGATTAAGTCGCGTGTTAGGATCCGTGCATCAATTAGTTAGTCACGTACTAGGATCCGTGATTGAAAAGGAGAGATTGTTACTACAGAACAAGTCCAATTGTGTATTGGGGTAATGGTTCAACTGTAGGTTAGTATAAGATACTGGGATTCTTTTACTTGTAACCGCTTGTTGTGATAATAGCAAATTCTCAGGAGTAGTGACCTTAAATTCACCTGGTGGAGTTTTGCCTCGGTAGTTTTTCCCATTCATAAACAAATCACTCGTGTCAACTTTATTTTCCGTTGCATATTAACTTAGCTGGTGATTTATTTGCGCTACCATGCGCTTTGCATGTTAATTAAATTAAGTAATTCACTTGGCTAATTAATCGATTATTTTATCACAATGGTTCAATACATTCTTGGCCTATCACACTTTTCCAAAGGAAAATCAACATACATAAGAACTGATTGAAAGATCACTCATTTTGGGCACTATGTGGAATTGGGATGAAGATTGAAGGTATTCTCAAGTTTTGTTTTTGAATTTCACTATATCAAGGTACGCTTTCTGTTCTTTGTTCTAGAACTTAAGGTTATATGTTATCTCTCATGAATGAAGTAGATTCTTGTGTTGCTTCTGCTGTGGGCTTTGTATGAGATGCAAAACCAATTTTTCCTACGCCTTCAAGCTCATCACATAGTCTCTTTGATTATAGGAAACCACCCATGGTGTAAGTGGTGACGACTTTCTATGGGAGGTAAAGAAGTTCTCATTGAAGCCGTTCCAACACTAAAAAGACAGTAAGGGATGCAAGGCAATTATAGCCTATCACCTAGGGCACAAAATAGAGCTATGCTAAAAGTTGCAATTGTTGAATTCAAAGGAAGAATAAGACTCAACAAAAGCAACTCTTACTCCTTTGGCATTCCATCTCCACGTAATTATATTATACTAGTATTCTTCACACCTCGCCTGTAGTCGTACATATAAAATGATTAAAGACATTATCACCGGCCTAATGCTAGAGCCGATGATGCTAGAGTCGGTGATGGCTCTTACAGTATTTTCATCATTTTTGGTTTTCTTGATTTTTATTTTAAGAATCAAAGTATTGAGTATTGACTACATATGCATGTGAAACCCTATCAGGGGGGTAAAACATCTTCAATTGAGTAACAATTTGAAGGTTGCATTTGACTACGTGAGATTTAAAGTATATTTGTTTTACAATGAATCAATATATATTCAGATTCTAACAAATTATTGAAGCCTCCACAAAAAAAAAAAAAAAAAGATTCTAACAAATTATTATTTTGTTATGTGTTTACTTTTCATAGAATTTGTTAGTTCAATATAAAATCTCACTTCAAGGTTATGTCTTGCCCTTGCCTTGAAAAGGTCTTGAAGGTGCCATCTGACTCTCTGCTTAAGGAATATGGAATATGGATTCTATAATAATGAATTAACAAAGAGAACTTTCGTCACGGTGCAATAAGTAACATAACGTAGCTGGTTCAGGGATCATGACAAAGTAAGAAATGTGAAATAAAGATATTCAGACTAAGTTATTCTAACTGTGTTACTTATGTGCAGAATATCAAGTAAGGATATTCGATATTAAAATATTCAACTCTACTCTGCTCTACTTTTGAGGCAAATGACTAACGAGAAGGAAATAAATTCAATGCTACCACAAGCTAATTGCATAAAAAATATGGGTCATGCTAACGGATGCTCTTAGGGTAATGGTTAATAATTCATTTTAGGAAAGTTTTGACATTATTTTTATGGAAAATAAAAAAAATTATTAAAACATTGATTACTTGATTTTCTTTTCCCCAAAAAATTTTAATCATTGCCTTAAGAGTATCCGCTAATATCTTCCAAAAATTATACATTAAAAGAAATTACTTGCATTAATGTGACCAAACAACTACAATCAAGGCTAAATTTAATCTAAAAGAGAAATTATGAGGATAAACAAGCAAAATATGGGTCTCCGAATGTGTATCTTTTTGAAATGTCAACCTTAGTCATTTATACTTTTTTTTTTGGTTGGTATAAGATAGAATTTCTATTCTAGCCTAATCTAAGTGTATATGTGTGTGAAACTCTCTTTTGGAGACTTGAACCCCGACCATTGCCCCTCACACCCCACAAGCATTTATATTTGTAGAGTGATCACTACACTAAGGAGCGCGGTGGTGCCAAGTAAGGGTGTCCACGACTAGCTCGACCCGCCGCCACCCGAACCGAAAGCCGACTGACCAGAGCACCATCGCGGTCGGTGACGATTTTGTCCAACGAAACCCGACCCTCATTGGTTCAAGTTTCGGTTTCACTTCTCTTAACCCGCCAGAGCTAACTTGACCGAAGAATATAAAGATTTGTTTGATTTTCCTCCTTTTCTCTCTCAGATCAGCCCAGTTTTAGTGAAGATCTCCCTTTCTATGCCCAGATTCAGTGGAGATCTCAAGATCTCTGTCTAGATCGAGTGGAGATCTTAAGGTCTCCGCCCAGATCCAATGTAGACCTTGTGATTTTCGCCCAGATTGGGTGGAGATCTCGAGTTCTCCGTCCAGATCCGGTGGTGATCTTGTGATCTCAACGATTTTCGGTGCAAATAGAGTGAGTTTTTGCATATTTCGGCAAAGTTTTTGAAGATTCAGGCGATGTTTGTAGGATCCAGCGACTCTTTCAACTGACCCGAGCATCACTAGACTTTGAAACCGACTTGACTGATTGATGTCGGCGGTCGGTTTTGGGTCCCTCCGCCTTCCACCCGACGCCTGTGGCTTGGGTCCAAGTTGGGTTTAAAACCGACCTGGCCCGACTCGTTGACAGCCCTAGTGCCAAGGATGCACGGTGGTAGTCATTTATAATTAAGACTCAATAGTTATTAGCTGTTGATGTATCATGTATGCCACATGTCATGTTTGTCAAGATCATCTAGGGGCACTTGTCTCAATTTGTTGACACCCATTTCTTGATTTTTGGGGCACATGTTGGGGTAGTAACTCACTTTATTTAAAAGGAAAATTTAATAAATGTTTCAAGAGCATTAGTTTAGAAAATATTTTTAGAAATTTTTTATTAGAAAAGAAAGAGATAATTACCTTTTTTTATAGTTTTTTTTTTTTAATTTTCATTTTAAATTTCTTATGAAAGTGTTATAAATTTTTTTCTAAAATAGTTTATTAACAAATGTCTTAAGGATACTTGTTAGCTAGACCCTTATTTAAAATCTTGATATTTGTAATTGTTTAGTCAACCGATCTCTGATTGTCATGGATGCATCATGTTGATGTATGAATAACCATACATGTGTGCTTTAACGATTGGCCATTTTATTTGTTACAAGCACATTCCTCCTGTGTATGTGTCTATGTATACATATACATATATATATATATATATATATATATATTTAACTTATTTGTTCATATCCAAAATTTTAAAAATTCAATTATTTTTAAAATAAAAGTATACTTTAACTAATTTTCAGTAAATAAACAAATAAAGTTTTAGCGAAAAGTCACGTTCTAAACTTCCAATGCACTAATATCTTTTGCCAATTGGCTAGTATATTTGTGATAAGTAGGATATAGTGGGTTCTTGTTAACTTAACTGATAAAATTTTTAATGGTTGAATAAGAAATCTGAGATTTAATCTCTACTTACACCAAAAATTGATTGGTGTCTTAATCTGATGATAAATAGTTATTATCAAGAGCGGATGTCATAAATTGAAACTATTTTCAACAATAAAAGTAAAATATAATTTAAATATTTTTGTATGATATTCAACTGATTTTTATATTAAAGAAATCAAACTTAAAGTGAATAAAATACAATTATTTACATCACACATGCTTTCACAACTTTTTAAATGGTGCAAATTGATAACTGGAATTCAATTCAAATGACACCTATTGGCAAATCCGCAAATGAAACTTCCTAGGGGCAACAATCCAATACTTTGAGATCACTCAGAGGATTGTTTCTGATGTGGTGTATGGAATGGGGAGATTGTACAGTACACGTTGGGAGAATCTGAATTATAAAGGTACTTAAAAACAAACACACACATGTTGGAAATCAAAGGTGAAGCCTAAATTATCCCAATTAGATTTTATCACACTTCCATTCTTTGACCACCCGGGAAAGTGATTCAATAGATGATCCACCAAAGTTCAAACCTTTAACTGCACTGTGTTTTAGCTCTCTGGCTTTACACCTCATTGCGTTCCCTTCCTCACCCTCCATGATCATCCTCACCACTCTCTCTATTTCCACCCTTTCGACCACATCTTTTCCCTTTCCCACCATTGGCTTAACAGCAACACCAACTTCTTCCATGAGCATTGTTGCATTCATTCTCTGCTCTGCATAAAGTGGCCAAGCTATCATCGGCACACCATGTGTGATGCTCTCTAGTGTAGAGTTCCACCCACAGTGAGACAAAAATGCACCGGTTGATTGGTGGCGGAGAACCGCCACTTGTGGTGCCCAAGACTGAACCACCAGCCCCACCCCTTTGATTCTCTCTAAAAACCCTTCAGGCAAATATGCCTTTGGATCATTAACATCACCACCCACGTTGAAAAATGTACCTGAGGTATTCCCATCGGATGGCTTACGTGCCACTAAGATAAATCGTTGTTGACTGAGTTCCAAACCCCATGCCAACTCTGTAAGCTGGGCAGTTGTTAAAGTCCCTCCACTACCAAGTGCAACGAAAAGAACCGAATCCATTGGTTGTTTATCTAGCCATGCCACACACTCTGCACCCGACTCAGTCAATGGTTCGTCCTCTTTGATAAGCGGCCCAACTGGGTGAACCGGTGGTGTGTTTATTTGCTTATAGAGAGGGTGCTCTCTTATTGCTCTAAGCGAAGCTGGTTCAAAATCCTCCCACGAGTTCAAGAAAATCCCTGTCACCATTGTCAAACGGCTGAAATGGTACAGGACCCAGTTGTACTCATCAATCTTCCTATTCCGGACCTGGTCTAGCAAGTCCTCGGTTCGTATCGGGGTGCAACCCGGGACCTGAACCGGTTCAGGAAGGTCAACGAACTCGCACTCCTCTTCACAGTCCAGTGTAGGAAGATACAAAGAGAAAGCAAGGAAAGCAGTTGAGGCAGTGAAGAAAGTGTAGGTAGGAATAGAAAGCTCATTGCAGATTTCAAAAGCTTGGGTACTGAACAAATCAACGATAAGAGCTTGTGGCTTGCCGAGATCTATGAGGATTGACTTTAAGGGCTTGAGGCTCTCTTGTACATTGATACAAAGTCTAGTAACGACCAGAGTGTCCTCAGTGACTAGAGCTGAAATATCAGCAAGTGGGAGGTCAATAACTTTGAGGTTTGGAGGGAGATTTGGTGAGTGGAGTAGTTGGTTTTGTGCTGCAGAAGCTTCGGTGGTGATGTTGAGGAAGCTTACATGGATACCATGGTGGACGACAAGGCGTTTAGCTAGCTCGAATAGCGGTATAATGTGGCCCATGCCTGGACTTGCGAGAACTGCAACGTGGGACTGGGGTTTCATGGTTTCAGATTCAGCTATCACCATGGTACCTAGAATTTGTGAATTGTGAGATGTGGTTGACTATATGTATAATATTGTAGTAGCTAAGTAAGAGTTGGATCAGGGTCGGGGACGCAATTTACAACATGTTTCTCTATGTATGCACAATATGGATTTGTTGTGTTATACAATATCTCTACACTTACAGAGCAAAATAGTGTCCTTTCTTGGAAAATTCTTGTGCCACGTAAAGCATTGACCACAACTTGACAACTTGTAGTGAGTTGTCGTTGGTATTAATATATGAATAGAGTGCTTAGTGCTGTCCCACTGCCATTGGTGGTTGTAAATTTTGTTAATCCATTTCGCAATCTTGCACTGCCTTGTGCAAAGATTCGTTAATAAAATTAAGTATGCACCACATGGTCCACAAGCTGTATTATTATCTATTAATATGATGTGATATTGATTTGATTTTGCTTATTAGGCGGCAGAAGCAGTTCTTTGTACAATCTTTTTATTTTTGATAAAACAGAATATTTTATTTATTATCGAAGGAGCATTGTTATAAGTATTGCCTATTGTTTATTGGGCACTTGCAAAAAGTGTCTAATTGCAAAATATCCACAAATATTTTACATAAATAAAATTTAGATATTCAATATATTCTCTAACTTTGTATTGGTGCTTCCGTCTTCTCTTTTCTAATTCATTTGCCGTGCTATTTACTTCACAAAAGCCGTGACGTTGAAGGATACATTCCTGGCCAAAAAGATGGATTTGTAGTGACATTCTATTTTAACAACCCATTTTTCATCCAGTATGTTGTCTTTACACTAAAATTTGTTTGGGCCGTTCCTTACCCTTACTTATGAATAAATATTTAAGTGTAATTTTATTCTAATATCTGTTTATAGAAGTTACATACATATATATATATATATATATAATTTAAAACAATAATATCTATAATCCTATATAATCTCATAAATCTCCACAATTTCATACTTTTTTGGTGCATCAATTTAAGACTTCTTTACAGCATCCACATTAGTGGAGCCATAATTTTAGCTATTTGGTTTTACCAAAAGCTACTTGATCTATTTTTCTTTTTCAGTTTAAAAAACCTAATATCAGTTGTTTTATTTTAACTTTCAACGCAATAAAATAACATAAACAATACAATATAATATTATATCTACTATAATAAACAATTCATATATTTATTATTTTTTTCTCTGTTCTTCACTGTCTTCCAGCACTTATGGCGGCACAACCACCACCACCACCAACACAAACACAAACTTAGCAACCCCAAACCTAGCAACCCCACATTAGTCAAAAACCCAGCAACCCCCATGGTATGACCCAAACCCAAACCCACAACACAAACCCAGCAATTCCAAATTAGCCAAAAACCACACAAACCCCACAGCATGACAGATCCACCATAGCCACAAACCTGATCACTCACACCCATGGTATGACCCACGAAGCCGATGACCCACCACACCCACGACATGACCACGAAGCTAATGACCCACAAAACCCACACCCACACCCATGTTAGGATGTGTGCCTTTAAATCCTATTGTATGATACTATGTATGATATTATGTATAACTTAATGTTGTGTTTAATAAAGTTGTTTATTTTTATCTAAAATAATTGTAACATGAATATTTGGACATTATCATATAGTCCATGAGATGCATAGTATGTGATTTATGTGATTTAGTCACAGAAAATATAAATCACAAGTTCTTTGTAAACTCAGAATATATAGTTCGTAGTCGGTGATGAAATTTGGCATTTCATCTGCGAAGACTATAACGTATCAACTAAGATGATTTGTCTTGATCATGGAAGTGGAGACTTCTAGTTGATATGTTGATATGTTTTAAGAGTTAAGACATATTGAATTGGACCATGTGAGATTTATTATTCTCCTAACGATTGTCAAATGAATAATAAATTTCACGACTTTTATTTGCATGAACTCTTAATCCTGAGAGAATAATGGACCTGATCATGACGTGTAGGTTGCTTTGATATATCAGGAATGAGATATAAAGTAACGGTCAAAACCTCAGTATGTTGGGTAGCTACATTTAGTGTTGATGGAACATATATTCTCAAGATGGAATTCATAGTCTGTTGATGGAGATATAAAATATTCCCTTGAGATAAGTTTAATGGGTTCAGTTATTCAGAGAGTTAGGCCTAATCACTTTGGTAAGAAATTACTAAAGTATATATTTATGAAATTGGATTTCATAAATATATGATGAATAACTTTAAAGTATTAAACCGGGTATTCAAGGATTAAGATGTAGTAATTTTCAAAGTGGCAGTATATATTCATGACTTTGTATTACTACGAATATTTTATGAAGGGCCTGCATGTATAATAAAGTCTTGGAATATAATTTATTAATAAGGCCTAGAGTGCAATTATATTTATATAGCGATATTAAATATAATTAATGGTAACTTTGGACTTGTCAAGAGTTGACGGAAAAGCCCAAGGCCCTTGGAGCTAGTTTCTTATTGGTCCCTTTTGGTCCCACTCCAAGCCATACACTAAAGCCCAATTGAGAAGGCCCAATAGGCCAGCCCAATTAGATAATCAGTTAGTTATAAAGGGAGAAATATACAATTTAAAAAAAAAAAAAAGAGAGTGTGAGACATACTTTCATTCTCTATTTAGAAATTGATTGAGAGACCACACATCTTGGGCGTAAAGTGGAATTGGAATGAAGATTAAAAGTGTTCCCAAGTGCTTCTAATCTTTGTTTTGAATTTCTCCACACCAAGGTATGCTATTCTGTTCTTAAATTCTAAAATTTACATAGTGCATGTTGTCAATCATGAATGAAATAGATCCTTGTTTGTTACTTCTGTTGTGTATTTTATATGAGATACAAAACCAGATTTTTTTCAACATTTGGTATCAGAGCCAGGTTTTCATCACATGATTGTATAATATGTGATTGCATTTTAAAATTTAAGAAAACCGTTATTTTTATGTTTTATTTTTTTGCATCAAGTTATAGTGTTGTGTCATGATTTTTAATTTTCATTGAATTTGTATATATATATATATATATATATATTTATTTATTTATTGCAAGTGGTACTGAATGTAAGTTGATAGTGCCGTTTGTCTTGAGATAGTTGCTGAAAGAAAATCCGTAACTATCAAATGTCAAAGGCACTGTTTTGGGTTGAAAGGCATTGTTTTATGTGCTGTGTATTCATTGCATGGCCCACGGTTGACTTCATCTTTTGCACCACTTGGCTTGAATATGGCTTGCACGGCTTGCTTGTTAGATATTCATGTCTTGGTTTATACGGATTGTTTTTGCACCCCTTGAACAATAATAAATGGCTTGGACTTTAATGCATGGAAGTTATGGAGTCTTATTACTTGGTGTATATCATGCCAAGTGGTACAAAAGTATCCAAGCCTAAAAAGTTGAATTCATAGGAATCAGAAGGTTTGAATCCTTTATATATACAGATTCAATTTTCCAATGTTATATATATATAATATAATATAATATTCATATATTATATATTATATATATATTATATATATATAATATAATATAGTTTTATAAATATATATGAATTTATGTTATGTTATATATATTTATATATATTAATGTTAGTTTAATGAAATTTATTCCTAATAAGATTAGGATTCTGTTTTTCAAAGTGTCTAACATTATTATAGTTCTTGACCTTAAAAATCTTTAATTTAAAATATCTTATGAGAAAGAGATATAAGGGTTGGATTTCACGGCCTCCATTATCGGTTTATAGTAGTGTGGGTAAATACCTCGTCTTGGCGTATATGCCTCGCGATCCCAAAGGAGGGTGTTTACTTCATAGTACTACAAGATTGAACTTACCCGTTTAAAGTAGTGTAGACAAATACCTCGTCTTGGCGTATATGCCTTGCGATCCCAAATAAGGGTGTTTTGTTTCATGGTATTATAAGTTTAAACACTATAAAAGGGAGATGAAATGTGGCTACACATGACTCTAGATAATTGTGTACACTAGACTAAGTGTAATGTTAATCTCCCAAAGGAACTATGTCATTATTACTTAGAGGCTAAAGTTAATACGGCATATTGCTAGTGTTTGATAAGAGTTATCATGATAGCACTAATAATGAGAATAGTTCTCAACCAATTAATGTGTTTATAATAAACTTGCTACCAAGGAATTATAGACATGGATTGGGTTGTCGTTGCATATGTTATTTTATGGTTTTATTAAGGTTCCATATTATATGCTTATATGTTAAATTGATAATGTCCAGTTTACTAATTATATTCATATTTATTATTTTCAGATTTAAATCATGTCATCATTTAGCCTACTTGTTGCTATTCTTCACCAAAACAAACTGACTGGATCCAACTATGTTGACTGGAAAAGAAATTTGGACATTGTTCTTACTGCTGAAGAGCACAAATATGTGCTTACTCAACGGCGATATGATCGTTGGCAGAAATCTAATGAAATGGTCAAGTGCTACATCCTAGCATTTATCTTAAATGTTCTACAGCATCAAATGCAAGATGTAGAACTAGCTTCGGACATCATGCTTAGTCTGAAGGAGATGTTTGGTGAGTAAGGCCGTTCTGCAAGGTAAGAAACTATGAGGCAAATTTATAATACCAAAATGACTGCAGGAAGTTTAGTGAGGAAGAATTGTCTTAGGATGATTGCTAATCTGAACACATTAGAAGTTTTAGGTGCCGACATTGATGGAGAATTCCAAGTGGATATGATACTCCAGTCACTACCGGAATCATTCGAGGAATTCAGACTCAATTATAATATGAATAAAAAGATTTATTCTTTTTCTAAATTAATGAATGAGTTTGTGGCGGCAGAAGGCATCCTTAGTACTTCTAGTGTTGAAGTCAATGTGGGTGAAGCTTCTACTTCTCAACCTAAGTTGAAAGGCAAGGGTAAGAAGAAGAAGAAGAAGAAGAAGAAGAAGAAGAAGAAGAAGAAGAAGAAGGACTTCACTAAGAAAAATGGTAAACAAATTGCCTTAGGGGTTGTCGACAAAGGAAAGAAAATCAAAGGAAAGTATTTTCATTGTGGTGAGAAAGGACATTGGAAGAGGAATTGTCTAATATTCAAGGCTGCCAAGAATAAGGGTAATAAAATTTCATTTCTTCTTGAAATATGTTTGGTACAGAATCCAACGGATTCCTAGTGTGTGGATTCAGGTTGTACTAATCATATCTGCAATTCTTTGCAGGGGTTCCAAGAGACCAGAAAGTTGAACGAGAGAGAACTATTTCTTACTTTAGTTGATGGGAGCAGGATTCCGGTTGTAGCTATTAGAGTGTTTAATTTAAATTTTAAGTTTAGAGTTTTAATATTGGAAGACTGTTTGTATGTACCTAATGTTTGTAGGAATTTCATTTCTGCAACTTACTTAGGTAAACATGGATATTGTGTTATCCTTAAAGACAATGTTGTAATAAAGAAAGATAAACTGTTTATCTATTCTGGCAATATTGTGAATGGTCTTTATATTTTAACTCCTGACATGCATGAATTATACAATTCTGAAATAGATAATAGCTCTCATGTAAAATCATTAAAGAGAAAGTTTCCTTTTACTAGTGATGCATATCTATGACCCTTGCATTTGGGTTATATTAATTCAAATAGAATTCAAAGACTAATCAAAGATGGACTTTTACAGCCCATGGACTTTGATGGATTTCCAGTTTGCGAATCTTGTTTGGTAGGTAAGATGACCAAACGACCTTTTAATGTAAAAGGTAGAAGAGCCTAAGAGTTGCTTGAATTAGTTCATACATATGTATGTGGTCCTATGTCAACCTAAGCAAAAGGAGGTTATGAGTTTTTCATCACTTTTACGGATGATTACTTAAGATATGGTTATGTGTACCTAATGAGACGAAAGTCCAAAACTTTTGACAAGTTCAAAGAGTTTAGGGCTGAAGTTGAAAATCAATTGAGTAAACGCATAAAAGCCATTCGATCTAATCGAGGTGGCGAATACCTTCTTGGGGATTTCAAGGATTACCTAATTCAAAATGGGATTGTCTCCCAATTGACTGCACCAGGAACTCCCCAACAAAATGGTGTAGCAGAAAGAAGAAATAGGACTCTTTTGGAAATGGTTAGGTCCATGATGAGTTACTCAACTTTACTAGTTTCTTTTTGGGGATATGTACTAAAAACTGCTATGCATGTTTTGAATTTAGTTCCATCAAAATCTGTTCCCAACACACCTAAGGAATTGTGGAGTGGGCGCAAGCCTAGTATGAAATATCTCCACATTTGGGGATGTCCAGCACATGTATTGAAAGGAAAGTCAGATAAGTTGGAAGCTAAAACGGAAGTATGCATGTTTTTAGGGTATTCAAAAGAAACCAAGGGTTATTTATTTTATAATCATAAGGATAACAAAGTGTTTGTTAGCACCTATGCCAAATTTTTGGAAGATGATTATGTGAATAATTTTAATCTTAGAAGTAAAGTTATATTGGCTGAAATAGATGAACCTGTAGTTGAACAACCAATGGATGAAACTAAGGATGATATGGCTATATTGGATACACCACAAGATATTACTCATGAGATGTCTAGTACACTGATGCCTCGTCGTAGTGGGAGAATTATTCGGCCTCCTATGAGATTTAGAGGTTTGGGAGAAACTTATGTAGCTATCTCAAAAGAGGCTGAATCGGATCCCTACACTTTTGAAGAGGCAATGATTGATATAGATGCACATCATTGGGTCTTAACTATGAAATCTGAATTGGATTCTATGTATTCCAATTATGTATGGGATCTTGTAAAGGCGCCTAACGGCATTAAATTTATTGGTTGCAAATGGGTTTACAAGAGGAAGAGAAGGATAGATGGAAATGTTGAAACCTTTAAAGTAAGACTAGTGGCGAAAGGGTATACACAAAAAGAAGGCATTGATTATGATGAAACTTTTTTGCCAGTAGCCATGCTTAAGTCTATCAGAATTCTCTTATCTATTGCTGCTCATTATGATTATGAGATTTGGCAAATGGATGTCAAGACTGCATTTCTCAATGGCAATCTTGAAGAAGAAATATACATGTTGCAACCGGAAGGTTTCATAGCAAAGAACTAAGAGCATATGGTATGCAAGTTGAATATGTCCATTTATGGACTTAAACAAGCATCTAGGTCATGGAACATCAGATTTGATCAAGCAATCAAGTCATTTGGTTTTAAACAAAATCTTGATGAACCATGTGTGTACAAAAGACATCGAGACAAAGTAGTAATGATCCTAGTACTCTATGTTGATGATATTCTACTCATTGGGAATGATGTAGGGGTAATGTCATCGGTTAAAGTTTGGTTGTCTAGCTAATTTGATATGAAGGACTTCGGTGAGGCTAACTTTATTCTAGGGATCAAGCTTTGGCGAGATCGCAAGAATAAGATGTTAGGCTTATCACAAGCTGGATATATAGATAAGGTTCTAGAACGGTTTAGCATGCAAAACTCCAAAAAAGGATTGCTTCCTTTTAGACATGGAGTTCCTCTGTCTAATGACCAAAGGCCTAAGACTCAAGAGGAAGAAAATATGATGAGACAAGTTCCTTATGCTTCTGTAGTGGGAAGTCTCATGTATACCATGCTTTGTACTAGACCAGATATTTGTTATTCAGTTGGCATGGTCAGCCGATATCAATCAAATCCAGGACCAAAACATTGGCAAGCTATAAAGCATATTCTCAAGTATCTTCGGAAAACGAGAAATTATATGCTTGTTTACCATTATGAGGATTTGATTCCTATTGGCTATACAGATTCAGATTTTCAATTGGATCTAGATTTTAGAAGATCCACTTCAGGATGTGTTTTCACCTTGGGAGGTGGAGCCATAAGTTGGAGGAGTGTTAAGCAATCTTATATTGCTGACTCCACCATGGAAACTGAGTATCTTGCTGCTTGTGAAGCAGCAAAAAAGGCTGTTTGGCTCAAGAAATTCCTTTCTGATCTTGGTGTTGTAAGAATAGAGCAAGTTCTCATCACATTATTTTGCGACAATAGTGGAGCGGTTGTACAATCCAAAGATCCAAGGAATCATAAGAAAGGAAAGCACATTGAGAGGAAGTACCACATCATTCGAGACATTGTTACTCGTGGAGATATTGTGATAGCAAAGATTGAAAGTGCAAATAATCTAGCAGATCCTTTTACCAAAGCCTTGCCTCAAAGGACTTTCGAGTCACATTTGGAGGGAATGGGAGTTAGATTAGTGCACAATAGTCTTTAAGGCAAGTGGGAGATTGTTAGGATGTGTGCCCTTAAATCTTATTGTATGATACTATGTATGACATTATGTATGACTTAATGTTGTGTTTAATAAAGTTATTTATTTTTATCTAAAATAATGGTAACATGAATATTTGGACATTATCATATAGTCCATGAGATGCATAATATGTGATTTATGTGATTTAGCCACAGAAGATATAAATCATAAGTTCTTTGTAAACTCAGAATATATAGTTTATAGTCGGTGATGAAATTTGACATTTCATCTGCGAAGACTATAACGTATTAACTAAGATGATTTGTCTTGATCATGAAAGTGAGACTTCTAGTTGATATGTTGATATGTTTTAAGATTTAAGACATATTAAACTAGATTGTGTGAGATTTATTATTTTCCTAACGACTGTCAAATGAATAATAAATCTCATGACTTTTATTTGCATGAACTCTTAATCCTGAGAGAATAATGGACCTGATCATGACGTATAGGTTGCTTTGATATATCAGGAGTGAGATCTAAAGTAACGGTCAAAATCTCAGTATGTTGGGCTGCCACATTTAGTGTTGATGGAACATATATTCTCAAGATGGAATTCATAATCTCTTAATGGAGATATAAAATATTCCATTGAGATAAGTTTAATGGGTTCAGTTATTCAGAGAGTTAGGCTTAACCACTTTGGTAAGAAATTATTAAAGTACATATTTATGAAATTGGATTTCATAAATATATGATGAATAACTTTAAAGTATTAAACCGGGTACTCAAGGATTAAGATGTAGTAATTTTCAAAGTGGCAGTCTATATTCATAACTTCGTATTACTACAAATATTTTATGAAAGGGTTGCGTGTATAATAAAGTCTTGGGATATAATTTATTAATAAGGCCTAGAGTGCAATTATATTTATATAGTAGTATTAAATATAATTAATGGTAACTTTGGACTTGTCAAGAGTTGATGGAAATGCCCAAGGCCCATTGGAGCTAGTGTCTTATTGGTCCCTTTTGGTCCCACTTCAAGCCACACACTAAAACCCAATTGGAAAGGCTCAATAGGCCGGCCCAATTAGATAATCAGTTAGTTATAAAGGGAGAAACATACTGATTTTTTTTTTAAGAAAAGAATCATAGAGAAAAAAAAAAAAAAAGGAGTGTGAGATACAGTTTCATTCTCCCCTTGGAAACTGATTGAGAGACCACACATTTTGGGCGTAAAGTAGAATTGGAGTGAAGATTAAAAGTGTTCCCAAGTGCTTCTAATCTTTGTTTTGAATTTCTCCATACCAAGGTATGCTATCCTGTTCTTAAATTTTAAAATTTACATAATGCATGTTGTCAATCATGAATGAAATAGATTCTTGTTTGTTACTTCCACTGTGTGTTTTGTATGAGATACAAAACCAGATTTTTTCCAACAACCCACACCCACATTACAAAAGAAGAGACCCTCACATAGTAGAGTAAAATTTGAGACGAAAGAGAAAAGAATTGAGAAGAAGAGAGAAGAGGAAAAATGAGACAGCGGAGGAAGATTGAGAGACACAGAAGGGCAAAAAATGAAGAAAAGAGAAAAGAAAAGAAAATATTAAAATATTTTGACTAGTGTGAATTCAACATAAGATTATATACACATATGCACACACACATTTTTTTTTTAAGCTTCATTGCTGGTGACCTGATGACAGGGGAGCCGGCGACCGAAGCCCCGGTGAACGGCGGCCGTAACTATAACGGTCCTAAGGTAGCGAAATTCCTTGTCGGGTAAGTTCCGACCCGCACGAAAGGCGTAACGATCTGGGCACTGTCTCGGAGAGAGACTCGGTGAAATAGACATGTCTGTGAAGATGCGGACTACCTGCACCTGGACAGAAAGACCCTATGAAGCTTCACTGTTCCCTGGGATTGGCTTTGGGCCTTTCCTGCGCAGCTTAGGTGGAGGGCGAAGAAGGCCCCCTTCCGGGGGGGCCCGAGCCGTCAGTGAGATACCACTCTGGAAGAGCTAGAATTCTAACCTTGTGTCAGGACCTACGGGCCAAGGGACAGTCTCAGGTAGACAGTTTCTATGGGGCGTAGGCCTCCCAAAAGGTAACGGAGGCGTGCAAAGGTTTCCTCGGGCCAGACGGAGATTGGCCCTCGAGTGCAAACTTTTGGCACCAAAACTTGTTGATACCTCATTTTGCAACTCACATTTAACCTCACATGGAGGGTAAAAGGGTAATTTTTCCTTGAAAATATGCATCTTGATTCTGGTCATTAGATCCTTGATCTCATTTCACCAAAATGATTTTGATGTTGTAATGATCAAATCGATTGGTCATAAACCCTAATCGGACCATCAAATTGAAAGTCATCATTTAATCAAGCTTTAATGGCCGAGATGCACTATCACAAATTGAGTTCGACTATATGTGATTATGTACAATTGATTCCAATTGATTATAATTATAATCAATTTGAGATTAATGATGTGTTATAATCAGTTTATGATAAGGTTGTACACATTTAATTAATTAGATAGTTAAACATTAATTACTCAATGAATAATTTGTGCAATTATCTTTTAATTAGGGTAAATTTGGAACTAATTAAATTTAAAATGGGAGTGATTGGAACCTATTAATGTTAATTGGAAACTAATTTAAGACCTACTAATGTTAACTAGCTTGTAATCCCATGCATATGCATGGATACACTAAAAAATATACAATAAGATGCATAATATAATTCATATATATATATATATTTATATATATAATTTAAATACTATTGATAGTCATTTTTATATTTTTGTTAATTCTTTAAAAAATTTTGTAAGGATATTACTATATAAAATGTAATTTGTCTATGTTTTTATTTTTATTTTTTATATTGTGAAGCACTTTTTTTTAATTTTTATTTACTTACGATTGATTTATTCTAAACTTTTTGGTTTTTGTACTTACTAACTCACTTGGAAGAATATTTATGATGCGGTCTCACATTTGATTCTAAAATTAAGAAATAAAACTCTTTAAGAATAAATAAATTAGGACACATGGCCCAAAATTAAAACTCTAATTTAGAATTTTAATTTGAGTTTCTCTCAACATTACCTATTATTATATATATAGATTATACTGAAATTGTTTTCTAACAAATGACCTCTACTCACCATTTTGCTGATATCTTTCAGAATATTTTGAATCTGTGAATGAGGTTAATTGTCCCAGAAACTAGACATCCAGAGCTTCAATTTGAGCACAAGAGCAAGACAATTTTGATCAAAATTGAGTAATATATGATTTTTTGAAGTTGGATCTTTAGGCTGTTATAGTAGTTATGAGAAAACCGAATTTTGCTTGCTCCTCACTCCACCAATTGGCCTCACAATCACTATCCAATTCTGGTGCTTCTTCCTATTTAGCTAGAAACTCAGGCAAACGACGATATTCATCCCTCTACATTTAATGCACTCGATTTTCCCAATGGCTAAAATAAGGTCTAGGTTCATGATTCTTCACCACTACTATATAAACCCCCCTTCTTTCATTCCAAGACAAACAAAAACCCCTTCTCTTCTCCTCTTTCGAGTTCTAGTGAAGTAGAGTAGTCTTGTCATATCTTAGTCTTCTTGAGACTTAAAGTATTGAGTGAAACACACTCTTCCTCTCCAAATTCTTCTTTTCCTCCACCTTTAGAACCTTTACCAAGAATCTCCTCTTCCATCGTATGGATCTTGCATGAAGGTATAATCCCTTTCCTTAACTTGTTTTTTGTGTTGCCATGATGAGAATTTAAAATTAAAGCATGATAGTAATTATTTAAATTCCTTTGAATATGTTTGAATATTCTTAAATAATCTTATGTATTCTTCATATGTTCTTGGTTGTTCATCACATGTTCATACATAACACTAGTTTTGATCTTAAATCCATATAAAAAATATGAAAAAGATGTTTGTTTCACACTTATTTCAAATCCTTGAATCTAGGATATCACCATCCACAAACATTCACTAGAATTTCTTTTTTTAATCCAAATGCAATGCATAATAAATTGAATTAGGATTTATCACACGCATACACATTAAATTCAACATGCAAATTGATTGTCATATTGAATGATATGATATGAATGTTGGCCACCATAGTTTAGAAGACCGGTTTCATCAAGTAAGGTAGGTGCCTAATACCTTTCCACCTTGTAATATAACCTCCGAGCTTAGATCAAGGGTTAGTAGATCAAATGCTTATCCATGTAATTTTTAATTTTTAGATTATAACTAGGAAACAAAGTCATGTACTTTATCTTAAACTAGTGTTTAACCCACGCAATGCGCGGGATCATTTGAAATCTCATAAGTTGAAGAGAAATTTGGCTAATAAAATCAATTTTTAAAGAAAAAATTTGTTGCAAAGTGTGTAAGATACGTTAGTTATTAATTTGTTTGTTTAATTAATCCCAAAAATTCTATAATTCCATTTACCAAGAAATTATAATTACTATACATTCTAAAGACTCTTAGTCAACCAAAATACACAAAACTAACTAATATTTTTTAATTCATAACCAAATAAAAAAAAAAAAAAAACAAAACTGTAACATTCAATTTCAACTAAAGATCCGAATGGAAGCATTTTGCCAGCAGCAAAGCTGTACTTATTCACCAAAATGACTCTAGCAAGTAAATCAACTTTGTACTTAAACCTCAATACATCATTTTTCTCATTTTTCAACAATAGAACAAAAGGAAAAATGTATTTATTTTAATCATTTGATCATGTTGTTAAAAATGACAGCAAATGAAGTGTCAAAGAGAAAATATAATAAAAATGTACAATAGAAATACAACTTCATATTTTGAACTTTGGTCGTATTTACAGAGGAGCCTAACAAATTACATTGAGAGAAAATTTAATTCAAATTATGAAATAAATAGAGGGAAAATAAATACTTAAAGCAAAATTAACATCAAACAGTAACACTTTTTGACACAAAGAGGGAGAGTTATTTGAATGTCATTTTCAAAAGATGAATTCTATTGAAAAGAACTGCACTGATTTAGTTGTATATCGATCTCAAATTAATGGGAGAAAGGAAAAACAGCAATGAAACTTGTGGAGAAAGAGAGAGAGTTATTTATAAGTTAGAAAAGGATGATATAGGTTGAGATCAAAACCTTTCTTTTTGATATAAGCAATCAAGACCTAAAATAAAAGAGCACATTTGTACTTGCAAATGAAATGCTTCCCATCTAATCAACTAAATTCCAATTTATGCATATTTCTTTGAGAATTACCTCAACTTGTGGGTTTTTGCCACGAAGCAATATAGCCCCACTCTTCTGTGTCTGCAGGGTGCAAGAGCAGTGATTTAAGATAAGTTAAGGATGCTAATAAATATACAACTAAGTAGTACAACTATTTATACATCTAATTCATATTAGATTATCATCATCTTCACTATTTAATAAAAAACGCAAAGATCCTCAAAAACATTGATTTCAACTTTATAGCTCCAAACCATTAAATGGACAATTACTTCTTTCCCAGCAAATTGTCCACATTAAGCAAAGAGGGACCGACATTTTGAGTAAAACTCCTGTACTTTCCAAAGCAACTCTTCCATCTAGATAACACATTGAACACCTTCTTTAGCATCATCCAATGAATTCCAAATTGTTCTTTGACAATACTCTCAATGAACACTATATATATATATATATATTCATTTGACTATTTATTTTTCAATTTATTGACTAATAATAACTGTTTCTCTTTCTCTTACGAAAAGAGCTCATAATTTACAGTGCCTTAACAAAATGAACTATCCAAGAATAAAATTAAAAAAAAAAAAAAAAAAAAACAAACATAGTGAAAGATGGAAAAGGAAAAATAATCTTGTGAAGAACAAAAATTAGAGTAGGCACTCTGCTAAGCTATTATCATTGATTAAAGAGGAGAAAACATCTACTGATAGGTAAAATATAAACAAACTTCATGACATCTTAAGCTGAGTATCTTCATTTTTGCAATTCATAATACCTGTCCAATTTCTGTTCAATCCATTTTTTTCACAATCATAAAAGTTGAAGAGAATGCAATAAAAGAGTGTAGAGGTTACTTTCACCAATTGAATCAACCTCTGAATTAGATCTACTAAGTTGGAACCGTTAATAAAACAAAAGCACATATCTTTAAAATAGAGTACCATATAATAAAATTGTTCCTACAAATTGTGGTTGTGCTAAGTGGATTTCGTTTCCTTTATTCTTTATATATTACTTATATATATATATATTTAAAAATTTTATCTCCTTTTACCTATTCATTTTATACACTGGCATTGATTACAAACTTTCAAGGACAAAAAAAAAAAAAAAAAATTTAAATTGGAATTTTAAAAGAAAAATTATAATCAATCACAACACACAGATTTATCGAACAACTGTTCTAAAACAAAATTATGTAGAAAATTACTGCAGAAATTTGAAGAACCAATATTCTAGGGTTCTGCATTCTTGTCCATGCCGGAAGAATAAATTTTCACAACAAAGCACCAAAAGGAAAAGAAAGAACACATATAATTTATGTGTACCTTTCGTCAGAATAGCACCGATCTCTAGCTCCGTATCTCAAATGTAGTCACTATTGTACTAACAAATGTGCAATTCAACAATTAGGAAAGAAATACACCAAAACATCAAAACAAAGAACCATAAACTTTGCATATGAAGAAAAATCCAACAAATTTAGACAAAATTTATACATTTTGGTGAAGATAGATTTAGCTCTTACAAAAGATGATTTTGAACAACATTGAACAAACAATTATAATTATGAAAACAAAGAAAATATTTTAACAATAAATAAACAAAAGGCAGTTGAACAAACAAAAAAAAATTGCTTGTGAATCAATTAAATTAAACAAAAAGAGTATTTACTCTAACATAACCACTTAATTCATTATTCAGTTTACATCATCCCACTTCAATGACTCATCTTGCTCTAGGTGAATGAAGTATGAGATAAGTAAAAAGAAAATCATCATTCAAGCAAACTATAATAGTAAAGATCCATGGACAAATAGAAAACATTAATCGAAGACAATTAGTGAATTAGTGGATCAATAGAAGTACGTGGATTACTTTTTTTTCATCTTTATATCCTTCAGGTTTTGCTAGATTCCATTTAATTTGTCTAATTATTTAAGCACTTGACTTAATTTAAGTTAGTTTGGAATCTTGGACAAATGCAAAAACAAATGCTATATCGCCTAAAAAAATTGGACCTGCATCCATATTAAAGGATGCTCGAGGCGTTCACAATAATTTTGTATGTTATAGTAGCTTCTAATTGCCACAAAATCTGAAGCATTTAAATGGTACTTGCAGCTTTTATTGGACAGCTATGGTATATAAACTACAAACTAATATGGAAGGGAAAATATGCTAATTTGGTTTACCGAGAATACAATAACATATTCTTGTGCAGGTGCATGAAATTGTATTAGGAAGAAATTCACCAAGTTTAAATCATGAAGATCATCATTTGGTTTCCCAAATTAATTCCAAAGTATGTGTTTATAGATGGCCTCTCATGATTTAAGTGCGACGTTTTTTTTTTTTAATAATATATACACAACCATTGTCAAACGGTGTTAACCTTGCAGAACAATATAATGTATCCAATCCAGTCAAAATAACCCGACCTAAATCAGATATGACCCCAAATTAAAAAATAAAAATAAAAGTAAAAAAACCAAAAAATAGAAATTATACTGGTGGAGGGCATGGGTTTGACGTTGGCAAAATCAAGGGCAAAATCCCTTATGTTACTAGGACATAAAACCGGAAATTATAATTTTTGCATAGAAAAAGGAACAAACCCATCTATATTTCAAAAGGAGTCAAAGAAGAACCCTAGACAATTCAGTTAGAAAAAATTTTTGAAAAACAGATATATAGAAAAGGAAGATGCTTATTCTTGTAGTATAAACATTTGTGACAGGCCACAAACGCGTTGACCCATTGTGATTATTTAAGTTGATTAATTAGCCAAGTTATTAATTAATCAAGTTAACATGCAATAACACGGTGATTTGTTTACGAATGGAGAAAACTTGACGGCAAAAACCCCATTGGGTGATTTAAGGTCACCACTCCCGAAACTCCACTATTATCACAGCAAGCGATTACAAGCAAGGAATCCTAAGTACCTTACCAACTTACAGTTGAACGTTTACCCCAATACCCAATTGGACTTGCTCTGTAGTGATAGTTTCTCCTTTCAATGCACGGCTCCCAAGTACGTGACTAACCAATTGCGCGGATCCCAGTACGCGACTTCAATTCACCAACTAGAGAAAGAGTTGTTGGATGCAAAGTTCTTCAGATCATCTACACGATAAAGATCAAGAAGATGCTCGGTCACAAAACCCTACGGTGCACATTACACAACAATCTTCTTTACAAGAGATGAACTAGGGCACGAATTTTATCTTTGATCATAAATTGCATGAACAAGAATTGCTCAATACTTGTGTAACTTGCATCTTTGTTTGACAGCCCTTAAAACAATCCTTTTATATGTCTATGGTTAGGAGAAAAGAAGTCTCAAAGACACATTCACGGATTGGAATTAAAACAGAACTGAAAATCTGTTTTCTTTAAATCTCGATAGATAGAGGTGTCGAGGATCTGTCGAGAAGTTGTCGAGGCTCGGGCTAAAACAGCTTCTTAAAGTTCGATAGATGCATATGTCGAGACAGGTGTCGAGCTTTAGTAACTTGCACTTCCTTGCTTGTTTCTTGGACAGACGTGATGACTTCAACACTGAATCTTGAAACACTGTTTCTTGAAGTGTTAAACACATCCTAAATCTACCCAATTACAAGTAAAGTGCGTTTTGTCTAAGGATAAGCCAATTACATAAAATAGTGACATATGTCAACAACTTGAACTACATATGTCCTAACAATTTGGTCTTAAACTAAAAACATATACATATAGGAGATTTAATATGCTATTCCGAAAAGGAAAATCAATGGCGAAAAGTTTTAGAAAACTAAAACAGAAGAGAATGCTGACCTTTAGAAAAATTTTGTTACAGAGGAGAGATGAAGCAGAGCAGCAAATCAAATGGCGATGGCCGGCCATACGAATGTTCACTGGATCGCAAGTTTTTTTGTCCTTCCTTCCCTTTCTCTATGTCGCAGTATCGACAAGCGATTTCTTTTAGAGAGAGAAGATATTAAGCGTAGTCTGATGAAAAGAGATGGCTAGGATTTTTTTAATTGCGGCTTTCTTTTTCTTTTCTTTTTTTTTTTTTTTAACTGGGCTTTATTTTTAATATACCAAAAAATAAACAATCAAATGGTGTTTTATTTTTATTTTTATTTTTTAACCGGTTATTTAATTTATACCTTTTTTTTTTTAGTTGCAAACGTGGCAGGGTTTTTAAAAGCTAAACGATGTAACATGCGGGTTTTTTTAAAAAAAAAAAAACTGTATACATGGCAGCATTTTAAGGTGCCTTTTTTCCTATTTGTCAACACCTCCATAAATGTAGGAACCAATTTTCTCTCAGCTTCTGTTATTATATATAATATTAGATTGTATCTAGGACCAAAGCCATGTAATTTCCTATGATCAATATAAATTCAATTTCAAATTAATAAAATGAGGAAATTTTTCAATTTTGGTTTTCTTATTTTTTCCAATAATTAAATAAGTGACGGTTCCATTGTAAAAATCTTAATCTAAAGGGATAAAATAATCAGTCGAACTTTTATTTTGAGAGGCAATAACACGACTCCACCCATTCACGTGGGTTTGGCCTAACACTTAAAAATGGGCCAGGGGTGCGATCTTTCACAGTGGCGACTCCACTGGGGACATTGAGGATTAAGCTTCAATTAGGTTATGGTGGCTAACCATGTCATTGTTTTTTTTTTTTTTATTGCCTTTTGTATATAATATGTCATTATATTGCATGTCATGCATTATTTGTTTGAATGAAATTTATTTTATTTGTGTGTTGGACCGGAAGCCCAGTAGTATTAGTTGTGGATTGTAGTCTTCCTGAGACTCACATACCCAGTAGTGAACCTACCACCCACCGCGACAAGGATCATCATGGTTATACCATGGTGGTTCATAGGGACAGACTATACCGTATGGACTAGCGGCACTCTTGGCATCACAAGTTGGGAGGTACGACGTCCTAACTTGTGGAGACCTTTAAACCCATGTTGTAATGACCCATTGAACATACCTTTAGGTCGGTCCATGTAATTGTTGGAATGAGCCCAAGTCCAATGCTTGAGCCCATCATAATTGTTTGAACCTTGTATGATATGAATAAGCTCAAGCTTAAATGCCTATGATTGAACTCTACTTGGCATGGAAGCCCAAAATTGTTTCTTGAATCATTCTAAACCCACCACTTGAGCCCATCAAAGGTGTATACGCATGATCAATATCAAAGGCCAAAAGCTTACTAGATGCATGCCTTCCAAGTGTAAGGTTCAAGCCTTCCAAAAGATCATAATCAAGATTCAAGCCATTTTAAGCAAATACCAAAAATCATAATCAAGGTTCAAGCCCACCAAGTCTTAAGTGACAGGCCACAAACGCGTTGACCCCTTGTGATAATTTAGATTAATTAAATTAGCCCAGTTATTAATTAATCAAATTAACATGCAATATCACGTGGCAGCACAAACAAATCACCGAAGCTAAGTTATGCAGCGAAAAATAAATAACACGGTGATTTGTTCACGAATGGGGAAAACCTTTCGGCAAAAACCCCACCGGGTGATTTAAGGTCACCACTCCCGAAACTCCACTATTATCACAACAAGCAGTTACAAGTAAGGAATCCCAGTACCTCACCAACCTACAGTTGAACTCTTACCCCAATACCCAATTGGACTTGTTCTGTAGTGACAGTTTCTCCTTTCAATGCACGGCTCCCAAGTACGTGACTAACCAATTTGATGCGCGGATCCCAGTACGCGGCTTACTCCTTTGCACGAATCCCAATACGTGACTAACTCCACAGCAACCCTTTGATTGTTGTAGTTGATTTGCAGCAGCTTTACATAGAAACACCAATAAGATATTCAATGTTGGTGCAAGAGACTTTGCTTGGTTACAAAACCCTAAGGCGTACAAGAAACGCAGCAAGAACTCTTTCTTCTGTAGGAGGAGGTTAGGGTTTCAAAAAGAAAACCTTATGAAGCTCTCTAGGGTTAGGTTTTTCTTTTTCCATCTCCTTTTAAATAGGAGCTTAATGGGCTCTCCTATTCCAAATAGGTTTACACAAACCTTGGGTTTTCCTAGTCCAATAAGAATTATACAAACCCATAAACAATTAGCCTTTTAGAATAAAAACGTTGCTGGCTATAATCTGAAACCCGTAAGCTCGATCGATCGGGACATCTGTCGAGCTTTAATGAATCTCGACAGATCGAGCTTCTGTCGAGGAGGTATCGAGACCTGCAGTTTGCACTTTTTCTTGAGCAGTTCTTGAGTAATCTTCATGTCTTCAATTTAACCACTTGTAATGATCATCTTGAACCTACTTAGATTTACCCAAATACAAGTAAAGTGCGTTTTGTCAAAGGATATGCCAACTACAAAATATGTCCCCAACATTAAGCATCCTCAATGGACCAAGAAGAAGTAAGCAACCCAACTTTGCCTCACTCCACATTTGGTTTGCAACATCATGGTTAAGTTTAAAGTTTGTTTATTCCATGTTTCTATGTTTCTTTGAATTCTAAAAATCCATGTAGCATTTGATGTACTTAGTTCATGTATATATTTTAAAAAAAAAAAAAAAAAATTCAAGACGTCCAAATCTTTCCCAAAAAAAGAGAAAAATTTACAAATGAAAAATGTCTTTGAACTAGGGGCATTGGGCCTTTGAGTCATTTAGAAAAAAAAATTCTTTCAACTAGGGGCATTGAACTTCCTAGTGACTTTTTCAAAAAGATCCAATTTTTTTCTTTCAAGAATTTCAAGATTAAAAAAAAAAGTTCTCATTTTCAAAATGGTACATAAGGATCCCTTGGACAAAACCTTTTCTAAATCTTGATGTTTAATGGATCTAACAATCAACTTGTACCATGGAAGGATTAATTGCATTTGATTGATGCAAACACTTTTGTAAATTACTTTGAATAAAAGAGAAAATGGTCTTAAAAGGCAATCAAAGAAAATTTGTCCATCAAAAAATTCAAGAAGCTCATGCATTCAATCCAAATATTTGAAAACTTGTGTCACCATTAGAGCATTCATACTTTTTCTTTTAAGATGAATTTATTAAAAGAGCTTAAGTCACTGTGCCTACAAGCAAGCATTACTAGGGATAGGAGGTCATCTTTGGTTAAACAAGATTATTCCCTAATACCTAGAACAATAGCCAATTTGAGCTTTTAAACACTTAGCCTCTTTTTCGCATGAACCCACTAAAATCTAAACCTAGGGTGAAAAAAACCAAAGTATGCATGCTTTAATCTCATGTTGAGGAGGAGTCAACCTTGTAGATTTGAAGCTCATTGATAAATCTCTCCTAGAAGACATGAAAGACAAGTGGAGAATTCATTAAGCTAAAGACAAGATCATAAAAAAAATGAGGTTTCACACAATTAATGAAAGAGAAATGAAATTCCATCAATGTGAAAACAAAAAATGTCCATAAAGCTTGAAGAGCCTAAAATTCATCATGCCAAGAGGAATACAAGATTCATCTAAAAGAGAGTTTATCAAAAAAGGAAAAGATTCATCAAGCATAAAAATGTGCAAGCACATCGAGGCAAGAAAGAAATCTAGAGAGTGCATCAAGCTAAGGAAAACAAGGAAGGAAAAATATCCCAAAAAAAAAGTTCATTTAATCAAGAGATGAGAGACATAAAAAAAAAAAAAAGGAAGAAGAAAAGAAAAGAAAGTCCGCTAGGTTGAAAACCCAAAATGGTGGCCTAGCAAAAATTAAGGAAAAAGAAAAGAAAGAAGGGGTAAATCCCACCAAGTTGGAAACTTGAAGATGCAATCCAAAAAAAAAAGAAAAAAAAGAAGAAGAATCTTACAAGCTGAAAGTCTAGAGGTATGATTCAAGATGAATGAGCATAAAAACAAATGTTGATACAAGTGACCAATAAAGACTAGTGAGAAGATGACAAAGAAGAAATGGGAAAACTCCTCCAATACTTGATTATTGAGTAATGCATACCTGGGGGAACATCATAAGGAATTTTGAGCCTTTTTATATCATTCATTTCATAACTTAAACCCGGCCTACATTACAACCCTTGAATAAGATCTCTTTGAAATCTTGGTAGTTATAGGTACAACTTAAACTCTAATATTATTTTTTTTGAATTAAAAAGGAAAAATGTTTAAAATTGTCAAACCCTATTGGATGATATGGCTGAGGCCAAAAAATTCAAAATTCTCAAATCCTCAAATGACTCAAAAGAACTTCCAAACATGGAGCACTTTCCTTGTTTGCACCCAACAGTGTGATTTCTAAATATTGTCAGATTCCATTGCCTTTGGAGACTTAATCTGACGATGTTCAAAAGGAAAAAGTAAATTTAATTACATGAATGTAATGATCTTGATCATTTCTAATCAAAGAGATTTGTTTGATTCTTAAACACTTTGATTTTTCAAAATGGTTGTTCAAAGGATCACCTCTTGTCCATTAAAAAAAAATGGTTAATTGTTTTTTTCAAAAAAAAAAAATTTCTCTTCCAAAATCCAGTCCTTCTGAGCTATGTCTTGACCTGATCCTCTATGAGAGAGGTACGTAGGTAGCTTTTCAAAGGCTCGGTCCAAAGGCTGTACAAGGCTTGTACAGCCTTTTAAGAAGAACATGTCTGTAAAGAAGCCTTCAAAGGGCTCGACTTCACAAATTGCAAATACACCCAGGCAGCCTTGGAGGAGAGAAGGCAAGAAGGTAAAAGTTGTTGTGGCAGAGGAGCCCAAGAAGGCAGTCAAGGGTAAGAAGAGGGAGAGAGGTAGTATTCCTCTTCCTTTTACTGTTTCTATTAAAAAATTGTACAACATCCTAGAAGCTTGGGTAAAGGATGGCGTGGTGGTGTTGCCTGAATGCAAATGTGGTCTCACAGAGGAAGAAAAACTAGGTCCACTTTAATGCAGATACCACAGGAGGTGTGACCACCATACCATGGATTGTTATTCCATGAGGAGCATTTTCCATGATAAGGCAGCCAAGGTCAATTTGGTTATCAAAAGTGGGAAGAAGGCATACCCAAGGATGTGTAGGCCAGAGGTGCAATGACTTTCTTCATGGGTCGTGAGGATCCTATGGAAGAAGAAGTTGAGAATATGGCTAGTAGTAGCTCCGTACCTTTGCCCTCATCAGATGAAGAAATGGTTACAAGAATTTAGCAATAGGATAAGATGCATGCCTTTCTTGAAGGAATAGGTCTTAGACCATTGGCTAGTAGAGATGCAGCCCAGGGTGATGAAAATAAATCACAAAATGGCAGTTGTTGAAGGAAGTTTGATGCAAGTGGCATATCAGGAAGCAAATGATTCAATCACATTTTCAAATAGAGATTTAGCCAACCGAGTTGTTGATGGCGATAGACCTCTATATCTTACTGCCTTTTTGGGAGCATCTCAAATCAAAAGGGCTTTGGAGGACACTGGCGCATCCACCAACATCCTGCCTCTCCCAACATTTGATGCTTTTGGCATTTTCAGAGAGAGGATTATTCCAGAGCCTTTAGGTAGTAGGGTAGGGTCTTTGTAACAGTGTACCCTAGGTCATGTGTCTCTAGATCTTAAGGTTTAGCCAATTCGAGCACCTACTCTCATGAATGTAATGGAGGGGAATACTTCTTATCACATCATTCTAGGCCGTCAATGGTTGAAGGTGTATAAAGCTGTGGCTTCCACATATCATCAATGTGTGAAGGCTGTCTAGAGGAATAGACAGGTGGTCATTGAGGCCACTAGGATGCCTTTTGACAGAGCCAAGCTCCATTTTGCTGAAGTAGTCTTATATTAAGAGTATGAGCTCGAAGGTGTAAACAACCCCTTTAACCCCAATGCTTTGCAAAGAGAGGAAGAAGATGATGGCGAGGTTGTGGAGCCAGAAAGGCCCTCTAAGATAAGAACCACTAGGTGTAAGGTGGCATATGAGTTTTGACGGTTAAGGGAAGGGGATGAGGAGGATGGCGAGGCTGATCCCCCCAATTTGACTTAACAGCCAAAAGATGTTCACATAGTTGAGGAACCTGTGAAAGAAGCTCCTGAGTACATGAATGATGTCAAGAATGTGCAACAGGAACTTGTTGAGATTGATCTAAATAATGGAGAAGGAGAAGAAAAGCTGGTCAAAATCAGCAAGGGTTTGTCTGAAGAAGAAAGAAGAAAGTTGATAGCCTTATTAAGGGAATACGAGGATGTATTTGCTTGGAGTTATCAAGAAATGCCAGGGCTAAGTTTGAACTTGGTAACACATAAGTTAAAGGTGAATCCTAATGCTAAGCGTGTGAAGCAACCACCAAGGAAATATCATTTAGATGTGGAAGAAAAGATAAAGGCTGAAGTGAATAAGCTTTTAAAAATGGGATTTATAGTAGAGATTGAATGTCTAAGTTGGTTGGCTGACATAGTTTCTGAAAAGAAGAAAGGAGGTCAGATAAAAATCTGTGTGGATTTTCAGGATCTCAAAAAGGCTTGTCCTAAAGATGAATTCCCACTCCCCAATGTTGATATTTTAGTGGATGCAATTGCTAGTTATGAACGCTTTTCCTTCATGGATGACTATAGTGGGTATAATCAAGTCTTAATGGGGCTAGCAAATGCCCAGAAAACCACATTCAGAACATCTTTTGGGAATGCAAGTGCTACTTACTAGAGAACTATTACTTTGATCTTTGGTGATGTGCTTCATTAGCAGGTAGAAGATTATGTTGATGATCTTGTGGTGAAGGAAAAAAAATCCATTTGAGCACTTATTGCATCTGAGGTAGGTCTTTGAAAGATGCAGAGAGCATAACTTAAGGATGAATTCTTCTAAATGTGCTTTTGGGGTATCTTCAGGGAAGTTTTTAGGTTTTTTTTGTCCATCACAGAGGGATTGATATGGACCTTACAAAGGTTAAGGTAATAGCTACCCCCAGTCCCCTTACAACTTTGAGAGAGATGAGAAGTTTTGTGGGAAAAGTTTCTTACTTAAGAAGATTTACTCTAGCTTTAGCTGAAATTCTGAAACCTTTGGTGGAGCAAACTAAGAAAGGAGTGACATTCATATGTTGTGATCAATGCCAAAAAGCATTCAAGAAGGTTCAGAAAATATTGGTAGATCCTCATACAATGGTGGCCCCTTTACCTGGCAGACCACTTTTGTTGTACATAGCCAACAAAGAGTAGTCCTTGGGAGCATTGTTAGCTCAAGATCAAGAAGGGGTGGAAAAGCCAGTGTGCTACATTAGCAAGCTTATGAAGGGACCGGAGCTAAGATATTCAACTGTTGAAAAGTTATGTTTATCCTTAGCTTTTGTTGTATCGAAGTTCAATCATTACTTCTTAGGGCATCGTGTACGGTTGGTGACCAAGAGCAATCTTGTGAAATATCTCTTAACTCGCCCTCAATTGTTGGGGAGAGTGGTGCAATGGGCCATCTTGACGTCGTGCCTTGATATCAGTGCATAAGACCTACTACCTTCAGAGGCCAGAAAGTGACTGATCTGCTGGCTAACTTTCCTAGGACAAATGATTTCTCACTTCCCCAACAGGAGTTTTGGTGACAGAGGAGCAAGAATGGTCTATGCATTTTTATAACTCATTCACATTTTAGGGGGAAGGAATAGGAGTGGTATTAGGGGTGTGCATGAGTCGGGTTGGGTCAAGTTAAGGGGAATTTTTGACTCAACCCACCATGGTGGGTTAAAAAAAAATTCAACCTAACCCAACCCAAACCAACCCACATGGGTTGGGTTGGGTTGGGTCCGATTGAACCTATGGGTTGGACAATTTTATTATTATTACTATTAAATTGACTAAAAAAAAAATAAATATAAATATATTAAAAAAATCCAAAGATTAGTATCAGTATAAGTCCTTAAAGGCAAATAACACTAATGACTAAATACTAATAGTAATTTACTAGGCTTTGTGTGAACTAATTGTCTTTTATATAGGATAGAAAGAGCTAGTTATTTAAAAAAAAAATTTATTAATTATATAATATATTTTAAATATATATTAAATATATGGGTGGGTTAGGTCGCTTTTGGCAGGTTTAGAATTTTTTGACCCAAATCCAACTCGATTCGTTATTAAAAAATTCTTGTAACCCAACCCAACCCACCAAGCCCCAAAAACTGACCCAAGCCGGCGGGTTGGGTTGGGTCGGGTTGGTTTTGATGGGTTGATTGCACATCTCTAAGCATATCTGATTTAAAAAAAAAAAAAAAAAAACCAAATTAGTTTCCTTGGGGCCCGTGTGGTTGTGTGGCGTCTTGATGCTCTTGTGTTTTAGTGAATTGAGATTGACAAATTTGATTTATTTTGAGGCAAACAAAGAAGCATATCTCTCAAAAAAGACTTGAGATTTCGAATTATATGCATGGCCCATGATTTTGATGTCCCAAGTGGTGGAATTTGAAAATCCTCTAAACCCATTTGGGGTAAATGTGGGCTCTTATTAGGAAAGTCCAGAAAGTCACAAAAATGGGTAAAGCAGGCCTTGAGCCTTGATTCCTTTATGCAAAGATATGGGTTTGGAGCCCAATAAGTGAGATATATACGGGCCATTAGCCTATTGTGTACTGTTGGTAACGTTGTGAGTTGTGAGCCCAATTCATAAAGTAACAAGATTTTGGTTTTGATCCCATCTTGTGAAGTCGGGAAAAATAGAAGCCATGAGTCTAATTTATGGCATAGTGAGGGAAGGCTTCATATTTGCAGTGTTAAAAAGTTATATTGCTAATTTTAGTACCACACTACTAAAAAACATGTTGCAATGATGGAGGGAAAGCCAAAATATTTGGCTTTTGAGCTACAATGCATAGCCAAAAATGATTGTAGCTAAGAAGGTAATATAGATATATATATATATATATAATTAAAAGTTATATTATTTTATTGTGTTAGTAGCGGTGATTGTTATTTATTGTAGTAGATGTATTATTTTATTGTATTGTTTTTATTATTTTATTGTGTTAAAAACAAAAATAAAACTACTAATGTTGGGTATTTTGTAAAGTGAAATGTTAAAATAGATAAAATTACTTTTTGTGGCACTAAATTGCTAAATTTATGATTCTACCAACGTGGTTGGATGTTCACATTTAGAGTCCATTTAGGTTAGCTATTTGAAAATGTGAGTTTTTAAAAGATAGCAATTTTAAAATGTGTATTTTGAAAATATATATTTTAAAATCATAGTCAAGCATTTGGAAAAACTTGTGAAAATATTTTTTCTATTAATTGAGTGTTGGATATTTTTGTTCTAAAATTTTTGTTTCAAGTAGAAAGTAACTTGAAAAAAGGGGGGGGGGGGATATAACCTTGTTGTAAGTTTGTCTTCTTCTTCTTTTATTTATTTTTAATACAGTCAATGTTAAAATTTTCAATAATAATAATAAATTGAAGATACTAATAAATTCAGAATAACATATTTTAAATAAATACATAAAAAAATGTTCACCGTCAACAATATTAATATTAACCAATACATCACTGCGCACCTTTGGTGCGGTGGTCACTCCATAAGTATAAGTGCTTGTGGGGTGTGGGGGGTAAGGGCCGGAGTTTAAGTCTCTAGGAATGCAGGAATGAGTTTCACACACATATACAATTAGATTAGGTTAGAGTAGAAATTTTATCTTGTATAAAAAAAAAAAAAATACTAACCAATACATTATAGTTAAAAAAGAAAAAACAGTAAACCAATACATTAAAAATAGTCTAAAATACAATAAAATAAAATAAAATAAAAGGTCCATAATAGAGTCTAAATCAAAAGCCAGAATTTAAATTGATGTCCTTTTATTGAGTCCTCCTAACCCAATGGATCATTGTCATGAATTACATTTCATCCTCTCATCATGTATATACTCTACGTTTTCTTGAATACTACTAATTACTAAATGCTTCACCAGAGTTGCTTCCCAATTTATCATTTATCTCCCCCTTCACCTAAATTTCATGCTAGTTCTTTGTTTCCAGTGGTAGTAGCATCCTTACAAATCGTTACTATAAGAAAAGTACGTATAGTCGGAATTAATTGGTTCTTACAAAGTTTAATTGGTAGTTGATACAGTGCCAAATATAGCGTAAAGAAATAGGAATTTTTCTTAACGAAGTACCAACAAAAAATAAAAATCCAAAGATTTGCAATACAAGAGAACTCCCGAATTGTTATTGGCTCAATGTAGTTTGACGGTTAAATTTACAGCCTTCGAAATGGTTGTTATATTTGCAGTTTGCGCAGACCTCAAATGTTTCTAACGGCCTTGGCTTAGGTATCCAAATGTTTCAACTTGCAAGAGATTCTTATCTCCTATAATCCTACTTTTCTAGAGATTTCAATTACCCATCAATAGAACTTCAAACTCCATTAGCTAGGGCTGTCCATGGGTCGGGTCGGCCCGGGTTTGGGCCCAACCCGCACTCGACCCGACTGAGTCGGGTCCCTAAAAAATTGACCCGCAACCGACCAAAATATGAGTGAGACCCGCCGGGTCGGATCATCGGGTGGAGCGGGTCGGATTCATCGGGTGGGCGGGTTAGACCACTTATTGGGCCTCTTTGTTGGATTCAATTTTTTTGGGCCTTTTTGGCCAAAATTAATGGGCTTTTCAAAGAATTAATAGTATTTTATCCTTAACATATCAGATTGGGCCTATTTTTAACTTAATTTCTTTTAAAATGGGCTTCAACTTCCAAATTCACACTTTCCAAATATTGAGTAAGAGCATGAATTCCCAAAACAATTCACATGGAATATTGAAATTTGAGAACAAAAAAAAATACAGAGGAACCATCTAAACATTAACATTTCATTACCACCTGTTAATGTACAAATTATAACAAAAATTTTCAAAACTGCCTATGCCTTCAGTGGGCAGTAGCATTTTGATTTCATATTCATCAACCATTCAGAGGAATCATCTACACAATAACATTTCATTACCACCTGTTAATGTACAAATTATAACAAAAACGTTCAAAACTGCCTATGCCTTCAGTGGGTAGTAGCATTTTGATTTCACATTCATCAACCATTCAGAGGAATCATCTACACATTAACATTTCATTGCCACCTGTTAATGTACAAATTATAACAAAAATTTTCAAAATTGCCTATGCCTTCAGTGGGCAGTAGCATTTTGATTTCACATTCATCAACCATTCAGAGGAATCATCTACACATTAGCATTTCATTAACACCTGTTAATGTACAAATTATAACAAAAATTTTCAAAGCTGCCTATGCCTTCAGTGGGCAGTAGCATTTTGATTTCACATTCATCAACCATTCCACACATTAAATAAATATCCAAAATCACACATCAATCTGGGCAGTACCATTTGTTTCCACATTCATCAGTTTGTCAATATGATGAACACAAACCTACCAACCATTCCGCACATCAAATAAATATCCAAAATCACACAGTAATTTTCCAAAATCACACATCAATCTGGGCAGTGCCATTTTGTTTCCACATTCATCAATCTGTCAATATGAATACATACCTACCAAGCATTCCACACATCAAATAAATATTCAGAATCACACAGTGGCAAGCATTACTAAAAATACATCATCTTCATAATTTCATATATATATATATATATATATATATAAAGCCATAGAGGCAGCAGATAACGCCGTTACTGCACAAGGCAGTAAACAACCAAAGCAGTAGGCAATTCCCAGCAGTATATATAATTACTTACAGTTATGAAATACTATAAGTATTTCCAAAAAATAGCTTTCTTAAAGCTTTACTACTCTATTTACTTATAGTTAACAAAAGTCCATAACTTATAGAAAGGAAAGCCTACATAGATGCTAAGTTTTCCTTCCTATAAGCAAGACGAGTTTCATGTAAAATTAAAAAAAGCTACACATCTGCCAAAAAAATTGCCTCCAATACAAAATGCAATCTTCCTTCCCCCTACAATACAAGGGTAAAAAATATTTATCAACAATATATAAAGACAGAACAAAAGTTACAAAATAACCAAAAGAAAAGTGACCAATATGAACAAAAATTGTAAGGGCAGAAACATACCCAATCAGTGATCATTCATCAATACTAATTGTGGTACGAGTACCACCTTTGCTTGAGCAGGAACTAGAACTTGCTGCTGTTGTTGCTTGATTTAAAACTAGAAAAGAAAAAATTGAGACTAGATTAATTTTTTCTCAAGTTTATGACACATTTAATAACACTTAATAGACAAGAAGTTTGGAAGTTAAACATATTACCTAATTCATGAAATTCATCCTCCAAGGCTTCCATCTCATCCTTTGACTTGCGAAAAGATATTGGGACATGGGCTTGCAGCCAGTTTTGAGCACAAACAAGATTTTGAACCATAAGAGGGGAGAGTGAGCTTCGAAATGGATCAAGTATGCGCCCTCCGGTACTAAATGCCGATTCAGAAGCAACCGTAGATACAGGCATAGCCAGCACATCCCTAGCCATTTTGGACAGTACTTGGTACCTATCTGAATTGGCTTTCCACCACCCCAAAATCTCAAATTTCACATCCCTTCTACTTTCACAATTTTCTGTCAAATATTTTTCGATCTCATTGCTACACCCAATAGACTTCTCAGCCTCTAAAAATCGCTCATATCGTGAATTAACCATCGCATATGGATCAGTACAACCATTTGTATCACCTTCCATGTGTGTCCTCTCATTCTCACTTGGTACTACCACATTTGGTGAATCAGCCCTAGAGTAAGCATCAAACAACCTATCCATGATCTTTCTCACTAAATCAACCATCTCATCAGCCACTTCATCCCCATAAATTTCAGAAAACGAAAACTTCAAAAACCTCATTTTTTTCCTTGGATCAAGAACCACAGCCACATACAAAAGCTGATTAATTTTATCCCCTTTCCCCCAATACTTTTCAAACTTGGCTTCCATTTTAGTTGCCATGTTTTTCAAGAGATAATTTTCAGATTTAATTAAATGAGCAATGTCCTCTTGAATCACAAATATCTCATCAAAGAAGGTATTTGAAGTCACATACAAAGAACCGGAGAATTTTCTTGTTGCATTGTAAAAAAGTTTCAAGAAACCCACAAACATCCTACAATTTTGAAAATCAACCCCACAAGGAGCTCCCAAACCACCACTATTTTCCTTATTCAAAAAGTATGAACAATAGCTATCATCCTCAAAGTCCATTCTTAGGAACACTTTCTCAAACTTTTCAGCAGTATCTAACATAAGATAGGTAGAGTTCCACCTAGTAGGTACATCAAGACTTAGTAAACACTTGGAATCAATGCCTAATCTCTCCATAAAACTCCTAAAAATTTGATTTCTATTTGGTGAGGACTTCACATACCTCACCGCTTCACGCACCCTAGCAATGGACGCATCAATTTCTTTCAAACCATCTCCCACAATCAAATTTAGGATATGTGCACAACACCTCATGTGCAAGAACTCATGTTCTAAAACAGTCCCCTTCCAATCTTTAGTTACTGTTTGTAAAAATTTAATGGTAGTACCATTAGAGGAAGCATTATCCATTGTCAAAGTGAATATGCCATCAACACTCCACTCACGCAAACACATCTCAATCTTTCTACCTATAGTCTCCCCCCTATGGTCTTCCACTTGACAAAAATTTAGAATTCTCTTATGCAAGTTCCAATCATCATCAATAAAATGACATGTGAGAGACATATAATTCAGATTTTGAATACTAGTCCATGTGTCCGTAGTAAGACATACCCTACGACCTTTTAAGGCTTCCCTTAGTTTCTCTCTCTCAACACCATAAATGCCAATCACATCCCTAGCTACAGTTTGACGAGATAGGATATCCTTAATTTGCAACTTAGGTTGCAAGGTTGTTGAATATCTTTGAAACCCATACCCTTCAACAAACCTAAAAGGCAACTCATCTATTATAATCATTTTAGCAAGTGCCTTCCTAGAAGCCTCAACAGTAAAGACTGTTGGTACAAGCTTAAACCCTTCCTCCCCATTCATTTTGGGTTCAAATGCTAAAGTTTGTTGCCCTTTAAGTGAAACTCTATTAGGGTTCTTAACACAGTTTGGTGTATGATGCAATAAATTAGTAGTTCCATGACCCTTACTATTAGCACGATAAGTTTTTTTGCAATAATGGCAAACAGCCTTAAATTGACCATCACTAATCTTTATCTTATCAAAATGATCCCAAGCAGTAGACTTTTTCCTATTATTACCACAATCAACATCTATTTCACTCACCTTGGTTTTATCATTAGGTTTAGGTGGAAGTGACTCAACATTGGTTGGAGTGGGAACAGGTTCAGCTTGGATTGTGGGTTCAGCTTGGGCAGCAGGTGTTGTTTGGGAAGAAGGTGCATCACTAGAGGGTTCCATAACCTAAAGAGTAAAAAGATCAAATTTAAGCATTAGCAGGAAAATTTCTCACTTCTGTTGATCAAAATAAAGGGTTTTCATGTTGCAAAAGCTTTAAAATTTTAACAGAAGCAAACTTTGAATATGGGCTTACCAGAAGCAAAATTTCAACAGAAAAGCAACCTTTAAAATGTTACAGATCAGTACTAAATTATAGACAGCTTACAAAAACTGTGCAAAAGATACTCTCTTTGATGAGCTATGGAAGAAACTTCCAAGGTTTTAGATGAGCTATAGCAAACCCAACAAAACAGAAAACCCAACAAAACAAAACACCTGAAAATCCTCTCTTTGATACTCTCTTTGATACTCTCAACAAAACAAAACAAAACTTCCAAGATACTCTCTTTGATGAGCTATAGCAATCCCAACAAAACACCTGAAAATCCTCCCACCACTTTCTCCACAGAAAATCCCAACTCAAACACCACATCCATCAACTAAAAGTCTGAAACTAACTAGCAGAAAGCCTTAAAAGAAAAACATTTTAAGACATTTTACATAATCGACAAACAAAATCAAAGTTTGCTTCTGATCTGTACTAAATGTTATAGATCAGTATTGAAATGCCCTTTAACTAACTAAATCAGAGAAAAAGACATCTTACATATCAACAAACAAAAGAAAAACATAACACAAAAATAACATAATAAGCCAATTAAAAGCGTGAAGGTTGTTTGAGAGACAAACCGCGGTGGCCGAGCTTGAAGTCAGAGAGGCGGTGGCCGAGCTTGAAGGCAGAGAGGAGGCGGACAGTGGCCTTGGTGCGACGGACCAGCGAAGACTCCGATCCTCTGCTCAACGGGTGTACGTGTGAAGATTAGAACTAGAACGTTTGGTGTTTGGTGTTTGGAGACTTGGAGTGAAGGCATGAAGGGTGTTTCAAAATGTAAGAGAGGTTTTGAATCAGCCCTTGCCCTTGAGACTAGAAAGCAGAGAGAAGAGGAAGGTGAGTCATATTGATTTAAAAGAGAGAGAGATGAGGGTTGAGGGCCTTGAGGCCTTGAGGCTGAGGGTGGGTAACCGGCCATGGCTTGGGAAGTGGAAAATTGATGGTTGATTTGAGGGTTAGCCGTTCTGAATCTTCACAGAGAGATTTTGGGTGATTTTCTTTTATTTTCTTTTGTGTGTAAATGTGTAGGAAGGATCAAGAAGGATTTTGTTAATCTTCAGAAGCATCAAGACCGTTGATCACACTCAAATCGCACGGCCATGGTTTATCACACCCACCAGTGATCACTGTGTAGACTAGAGACTAAAAAGAATACAAGTTGGCGTGATCACTGTAATCTTCAGAAGCATCAAGACCGTTGATCACTGTGTAGACTAGAGACTAAAGCATCAAGACCGCGTGATAGTGTTTAGTCCAATCCAAATTGGCGTGTTTCAGACTTTGTGGGTAACCAAGAAAAAACTCAGTGCAGAGTAGTCAAATCATGCTTTACTTTTCAGTCTTCATGGGTTCTTCTGAGTCTTTTCCTTCAATTCTTTTTATTTTTTATTTTTTAAATAATGGTCGGGTCGGGTCGGATAATGCGGGTTTTTTCTTCCTTCACCCGCTACCCGACCCGAATCATCGGGTTTTGAAATAGGAAGACTCGAATCTGACTCACTGAAGGATTCGGATCAACCCGTTGGGCTTCGGGCGGTCGGATCCGGTCGGTTTGGGCGGGTTAAAGAACCGTTGGACAGCCCTACCATTAGCAATGAATCAATGACAATGACCTCGTATAACTTTCTAGATTGCATAAATGCATAGGCTATCATACCTAAAATAAACAGGGTAGGAAGCTGCATTGGTGAACATCGAACTCCATTAACAATAATAAGATATGGTCCAGTGGCTGCAAATTTCAGTGCAATAACTGCTTGCTTCATCCAATCCTCCAATACGATATATATGTTTAGTTGGAGTGGGGACATTTGAACCACATGTCTCTATTAGAAATACCAAAAGACACCAACCAGCTGAGGTATAAAACTCCTAGTGCGTACTAAAATTAAATTCTAGCTCAAATTAACTTCCATTGATCTATTTTAACAATCTTATAAAAGAGCATAGATCCTACAATTTTATTAGTAAGCTATTTAGTTTGATAGAGAAACTTCATATGTAATGCCTCCACCTTTATCATTGGTCAGCTTACTCTTAGTTACCACTTCTGTTGATTCTAAAAAGTGATCTATACCTGTGATTATGATTCAGTTTAATCATAGCAACCCTTTGCACCAAGGACTTTGGAGGTTATCAGGGGTGTATAATCAAGTTCTAATAAACACTACAAAAAAACACGTTCTATCCCGGTGGTTTTTTTTTTATTTTTTATTTTTTAAAATTTTTTTTAGCGGTTTCAAAAATCACCTCTATAGGGCACCTAGGTACTGCTCCACTTTTAGTGACTGCCACAACAGGTTGACCTATACCGGTGCTTTCTAGACCTATAGTGGTGGTTTAAAAATGCCAGTATAAGCAGGAATAGACCTAGATGAGGGCCCAAGGGGGCCCGGGCCCCCAGGTCCAATTTATTATTTATTGTTTTATATAGTTATTATTTATTTTATTTTTGTAGTTAGGTTCTCTTCCAAAATCTTAGGCTCCATTTTTTCCCAATTAGCCTAGCTAGTCTAACTCAAGTAGCAACTATCCAATCTAAAAACATAATAAAAACATTCATAATGGTGATTGTATTTTAGCAAGAAAACTACTTTACTACCAAAGAACAAAAAAATCACGTGTTATAGTAGAAGCGAAAGCTAAATTTTTTGCAATTACAGTAAACTAGTATGAATACTAGTTGATTATACCAAGTTGTTAAAAATAAAACACAATATTTTATTAAGATTATATATTTTCCTTCAATTAAAAAACTTAAATTCTCTCTCTTTCGTTATCATTTTAATGAGTTGATTATATTATTTTAAATAAATTAATAAAAAAAATAGATCATTTGATATTGGATGTATTATAAAGTGGGGTAGTAAAATAGATAAAGTAGCTTTTGGAGGTGCTAAAAACTAAAATTTTTAACACCACCACTGTGAATGCTTTAACTTCGACCAAAAAAAAAAAAAAAAATCCTAGCCAGCCTAGTATTAAAAAAAAAACACTATTTTATTTTTGAGAGAATTTTGAGAGATAAACCCTAGAGAACAACAAGATTGATTTATCCACAATCTTATACATTTAATTTTCAAATTCTTCTACTCTCACCCTTTCCATTGACATACCCTTGAGAGGACCTTTAGCCAAATCCTTATCTCATTATACCCATATCAATGAGAAGGTTATTTGGTGCTTGGGAAGAAGTTCAAAGAGGACCAATTCATTTCGTTGATGCAATGAGCTTATTGCGGGATCCGGAAAGCTAAAGAAAACACAGTTAGGCTTAACCTTGTTGGAGCAAGAAATTTGGGGGGCTTAGGTGCATCGGGTAGATTAGCCTTGGAGGGTCTATTGTTATTCATGTATCCCAACTGATTTTCTAGTGGATCATTTTACCACTTGGAGGGCAATGGAGAGGTTTTTCATTGAGTTCTTTGGTTTCCTCTTCGATAACACGTGCCGGTGTTATCTTGGTGTTTACATCTCTCTTCCTTACTCTTTTCCTTTTTAATTGCTGCTGTGGTTATGATTAATTATGGTTTAGATTGTTTTACCAATGTAGGCATTGCTTGTTATTGTTTGAGTATAAGCTTGTGTTGGTATTTTTTAAATTAGGGGTCTAAACATTCACTAGTGTTTCATACACCAAGTGAACTTTCAACATTGGTGAATAATTAGTAATGAATTAATAAAAGAAAGAGATAAAGTACCACAATATCATGGGTTAATACGGAAGAGACAAAAAAATTGCATTGGTGAATAATAATTTGCAATGGTAAATAACTAAAAGATAGTACCACAATAACATTATCAATTTCCGTGCGTAAAACTTGTAATGTTAGAAACACGGAAGCTGAAATGGTGAATTTTATGAATTTTGCTAAAAGTATATACTATAAAGAGAAATTAATGGGTAAACCTTGTTGACACCTCGCGGTTGCTTGACTATCCATAGCGGTGACGCTCGCATACCTCTTTATCTCAGTGCAAGAATGATGGTATAGAGATGTGTCATACCTCAGGTGTGTGACTGGAATCTAAGTCGATTTTAAGGAAATTACAAGGGGTATGAGTTTTTCTAAGGTGTGATTGGTCACCTGACTCTTTGATTTATAATGGATCTTAGGTTAAGAAAAATGGCATTTTTCCTAATCTAATATGGATGGATAAAAATCTTGATTCTTGAGTTCAGAAGTCTGGTTACGTGTGTGAAAGGTATTAGGCACCTCACAACGCCTGTCTAGAGACAATCATTTGTTTTGGTAAAATCATAATTTAAGGATATTAACAGTTGAAAACGAGCTATTGACATTAGCTTTCGAGGCTTTATATGTATTAGGTTTTGAGGTTTGGTTTTGAAACAGGTGTGGTCTCGAAAGAGATAGGATTACTAATGAATTAATAAAAGAAAGAGATAGAGTACCACAATATAATGGGTTAATACGGAAGAAACAAAAAAAATTGCATTGGTAAATGACTAAGAGATAGTACCACAATAACATTATCAATTTCCATGGGTAAAACTTGTAATGTTAGAAATACGGAAGCTGAAATGGTGAATTTTATGGATTTTGCTAAAAGTATATACTATAATGAGATATTAATGGGTAAACCTTGTCGACGCCTCGCGGTTGCTTGACTACCTATAGTGGCGATGCTCACATACCTCTCTATCTCAGTGCAAGAATGATGGTATAGAGGTGTGTCGTACCTCAGGTATGTGACTGGAATCTAAGTCGATTTTAAGGAAATTACAAGGGGTATGAGTTTTTCTAAGGTGTGATTGGTTACCTAACTTTTTGATTTTATAATGGATCCTAGGTTAAGAAAAATGGCATTTTTCCTAATTTAATGTGGATGGATAAAAATCTTGATTCTTGAGTTTAGAAGTCTAGTTATGTGTGTGGCAGGTGTTAGGCACCCCACAATGCCTGTCCTGAGACAATTCTTTGTTTTGGTAAAATCATAATTTAAGGATATTAGCAGTTGAAAACGAGCTGTTGGCATTAGGTTTCAAGGCTTTAAATGTATTGGGTTTTGAGGTTTGGTTTTGAAATGGGTGTGGTCTCGATTGATGTTTTCCTAGTGCATTTGGAATTGATGCCAAATTTCCATGGCAAAAATTCGACAGCATTTCACCTTATTTTTGTGGCAGAAATCCGGCAACGCTTCGCCTCAGATATGTCATAGCACATCAAACATTGTTCTCACCAAACTTTTGACTTGAGAACACGGCAATGGAGATGCCCTATTTCCACAGCAAAAATCCGGTAGAGTTCGTGTTTGGTGTGCTATGGCGCATCGACAGGGTTTCATGTCTGTGTATAAGGCGCGTATCGACATGCTTGTACTGTGACGAGCTAAAGTCCTTCAAAGCATCAAGCACGTTGATGCGTGTCGCATACACGGGAAAACCAATGTCACTTAGGTGACAAGGATCAAAATAATCACATTGTGATGATTGTGCACACAATATAGCATGAATATGTACCTACAGCAATTGCCTTGAGCCCATACCCACACTACAAGGTCAAGAGGACTCGTGATCAGTGAAGGTCACTCGCATAACCACAAGAGTCCATCATACAAAGTGCACGATCACCCACACACACGTAGGCATATATATGTATGTATGTATGTATGTATGTATGTATACACACATACATACACCATGCAAAATGTTGTCACATAAAGCAAATAAGTAAAACAGAAATTGCCAACGTTCCAAGGGTCCAGCAAGGTACAGGAAATGTAAAACAGACATTGCCATACCCAGGGAACGTGGCTCGAGCAAAGAGCAAGAAAAGTAAAGAGGGTACATAGAGAGCAGGAACCCTAATACATACTTTAGAGAAGAGGCTAGAGAGAGAGAGAGAGAGAGAGAGAGAGAGAGAGAAGGAGAAAAACCACTTTGGAGGGGTTAGGCCCTCTATCTTCTGAACATTGCCCTTTGTGAGCTTGCATGCTCTTGCTTAGGCCTAGGAGGTCGCACCCTTGCTCCAAGTTTCCATGCTCCATGCGTGTACATGCAAAAACAAAAGAAACAAGCCAGTAGACAAGCAAAGAAAGAAACAAAGGAGATAGGGAGAGCATGCAAAGAACATACTAACAAAGAGAGCAAAACGAGGGCAAACAAAGCATGCTAAGCATATGAAAGGACAAACTAGCATGTTATCAAACAAAAGAGGGTGTCCTACGAAGACAAATATAGGTTTGGATCAAGTGTCCATAGTTCCATTAGATTGGAGTGTGGACGACACACAGACTCATGCATGAACATGTAGCAAGAGTGCAAAGATGCAAAAGAAGCAAAGAAAACCAAACAGATGACACCAAGCAAGCAAGGCAAGCATATAAACATCGCAAGGAATAGAGAAAGGTGTGAATCAAGACACCAACACCACAGATGTGTATCTTATAAGTGGTTACATCCAAATAAGCCCTAGGAGGGATGAATCTAACCACACAACCAAGTGGCCCCAAGGACTAACAAGCACAAGCCCACGAAGGGCAAAAAGCATGGCAAAGCCTAGATCTAGACATGCAAACATTGACATAAAGTATAGAAGCAAGCAAGCAAGCAAACATGGACATGCATAAAGGAAATGATCCAAACCTTTTGATAAGGCCTAGGTGTGTGAATGTAGGCCTAGACCACGAGATCTAGATCTATATCCCACCAATAAGGGCCAAAACACAAGAAAGAGAGATATCAAGGGACAAAAGGGCTATAGAAGCACATGGCATAAAACTAACATATAGATCTAAGCACATAAACACGGCGCGAAGCACATAAACATGGCGCGAAGCACATAAACACATGGACCTAAGCATGGGCACATAGATCTAAGCATAAAGCAATAGGCATGTAGATCTAAGCATAAACATGTAGATCTAACTGTAAGCATGAAATATAGAAATATCCTAGCCCAGGAAAGCTAGGCCAACAACATCAATGCGATAAATTATGGAAAAGAAAAACAAGGAAACATACTAGAAAAACGAAATACATGCCAGGAAAAGAAATGGGTGTGGATTGTAGCTAAAAAGCTACATCCACATCCTTAAGCCTCAAATCCAAGGAATAGAACCAAAGAGAGAAAGATTGAGAGCAAGAACACTACCTTGTGATTGTGGAGAACAGAGAAGAATCAAAGGTGTTTGGATGTGTTTATGGGAGAGAAATGTAGAGAAAAAAGAGAAAAATTCCTAAAAAATGCTCCAAAATTGCACAAAAATGTCCCTTCTAGTCTGAGGGGGGGTTCGGAGGCATTTATAGTTGAAATGTGAGTGTTTGGCTTCCGGGGGACAAAGAGTGGCCGCCGGCTTCAAATGCCATTTTGAAGGCCTTTCTGGCTTGGGATTGAGCTGATCTTAGTGTACCTAGAAAGCTCTGGATGTCTAGTTTCTAGAAAGCTACAGAACTCAAAAATCCAACGGATAAATAAAAAGTTATGGCCTTGGGAAGCAAGCTAATGCGCCTAGTACAATTTTCTGGATATCTCACCCATTTTAACTCTGATTTCAACCCATGAGCAATCATTGGAAAAATGAATTTGATAATATTCACGATGACGCTGGCCCCAACCTATTCTAATAGACGGACCAAAATTAAGGTTTTTAGGTGCCCTTAGGAGTCAACCTCGGGTCAAACTTGGTCAAAGTTGATGAAAATCTATGAGTAGCTAGGGATTGTTGTTGAAACATAAAAAATGTCGTTCTATGATGATTTTGACCAACTTTGACTATTGGTTAACCCATGGTTAAATAGGGGCATTTTGGTCAATTTGACCTAAAATGGAACTTTGAGTTCTCCGATGCCCAGATAGGTTGTGCCATGTCAATCTAGATGTTTTCACGGCCCTTTGGAGAAAAGTTAATGTTTTTGAGATTTTCGAGGTCCAGCATGCAAATCAAGGGCGAAAAAAATACGATATCTACAAGCCTCATATGCATCAACCCAAAATATTTAGAACAAATTATTAGATTAAGCCATTTTAGGGAGGAAAAAAAAGTGAAGAGCATAGTGGTAGATGGATACCTAAGACTTGGTGCTAGATTTTTTTTGTTGAATGAAAAAAATGGGTCTCTAGTGTGAACTCATCGACCTCATGCGACATGATGACAATGAGTAATACCACGTGTGCCACTAGAGCCTTATTAGGGCTATTACTCGAACCACTCACTAAGTAAAATAATTTGAGAACTCTTACCATTAAGGTGCACCCTACAATGGTGATTTGGTGGTAAATTTAATGCAAAACAATTAGTGATTGATGAGCAGCAATAAGGACAAAAGAGATAATAATAAGGGAGCATAATGGAGATAAATTTGTGGGAAATGGAGAAGTTTGCAACTTTGCTATGATATTATGGTAATTTAGTAAATATTTGAGGGTAATTTAGGAAATGTGCATTAGGCTCGAGAAATTGAGGGCTAAATAGGCACTTATTAAACAAAAGATTGAATTAATATCGAGGGAATATTAAAATATAAATCCCTAAGTGTATGATGATGAAGAATCATAATAAATTTTGAGGTAAACTTTTATATTGTTTTACTTACGTGCAAGTTAGATTTGAGCTTATATGAGAGAGAAAATAAATTATCTAACAGTACATCTAAATGAAAAAGCTTATGGGTGACAAAGGTGCAAGTTTTAACATCACAAAGTCTAAATAAGAAAGTGATTGCAAGAATGTAAAGTTGACACAAGATGTACGTGGAAAACCCTAAGAAAGGGATGAAAAACCATGGTTTGAGCAAGAAGGGAACATTCTTGCTTTGTTTGGCTTTTGTATTATATGAAAAGAAGAGGCAACTCTTGTAAAATAAGGGTGTTCTTCCTTAAAAGAGAGACCTTGTTTTCTACCTTCCTATTTTATCAACTTTCTACTCTCGTTTCGAAAGATCTACTTGGGTTCTTACTCTAAAAGTCCATCTATATGTTCCTCTTATAATTTAAGGAATATGGCTGAGTAAAAAGACAAGTGTCAAGTTATCATTTTCCTACTTTGGACCTTACCATAGCCGGGGTACTATTTGGTGAATGGAGGAGAAAGAATATGACAACATGGCATTGTGGCATGCAGGTAGGTGACTTTGCCACTGCCTGGGGAACAACTCTTAGGAAATGAGAGGGACATCATAATTACTATAGGTGATATGCGTGTCCCTGAAGTGGTCCAACATGCACTCAACCAATAAGGGGTGTTTCTATAGTTACTGACCTTAGAAAGTCACTATCTCTCTTTTGTGAGTGCTTGAGTACTATGTCAAATGCATATTTTACTTCTTTCCCAAGGCAGTCATGCTTTTGGCACGAACTAAGGAAAGAACTTTTTAGCCAACATTTCCTCTTCCCTTGCTCACAACCACTCCATGTGTAGGGTCCAAATCCAACCACATAAACATTCTCCCATGCCTTGGTTGGTGTAAGGTACACTTACTTGTTATGGTTTTCAACAAAACATAATTAAAATACTAGATATTTTTGTTAATTATATCTAGATAAAATTGTCAACAAATCAAAATTGCAACATTCGTATAACTTTTTTTACCACATAGCATTAAAATATACGCTTATATTCCTAGAATTATCCCCCCAGTAATGTTTTAATGCAAAAGCAATAATGTATAATGTATAAATTTATCTTTATCCATATGTTTAGATGACTAATGTTTATTTTGTTATTTTGCCATAATTTATTTTGAATATGGCTTCATGTTTAATTTATTACTTTAAAAGCGTAATGCAGCACCATAACAAAGTATTATTCATATTGAAAAAATATATAATAAATAAAGATTGGTAAATCATGAAGTACGAGACTTAAGGCTTAAAATTCATGGTCACTAATAACTTAAAAATTCATAGTTGCTAAATATAACCTAGCCTTTAATATATTTTTTATTTCAATTCTTGAATTGAAAACATATTTTCCTACAAGCGCAACACTAAGATATGAAATTCAGTTTTGATACTTTTACATATTTAAATTGGATATATTTAAATAAATATAATAATAAAATTTATTAGGCTTTGTTGTCAATATGTGAAACTTGTTTATACCAATTTAAGTAAATGTTACTTTGAATTTATCAAATTAATGCATTATAAATTTATTAAAATATTGACTGTTTATTACTTTTCAACAAATATCAACATAATTTGAAAAATCATAGCTTAGAAAATTAGTCAAATAATTTTTTTTAAAACAATTATGCGCGAACAATGTCACCAACAACCCAAATATGTGAATTTTTTAACAAAATAGATTAGGTATTATTGGAAGGTGATAGTTGTAAACTTATGTTTCCTAAGTAAGTAAACCACAATGACTAAATTCAAAAGAAATTATGAAAAAAAATTATAAGTAAGATGGGTCATCTAAAAAATGAATATACATAAGTTATATGGGTCATCCTCCCTTCATGGACATTATGAAAAGGGTGCATCTTGTGCACATCGTACTTGTATTTTCTAGCTTGGAGATCAGCAAGGACAGTGAGAGCCTTTCTCTCTTATGTATCGATAGAACTCCACTGCTCATCCCTTCTTCACAGAGTGTCAAGAAATCTCTCCTTCTTTAGAAGATGTTTATGAGATATTGAGACTTCCTCTATTTGGAGATAGTGAAGTAGTCAATATTTCTTTGTCTCTTGATGAATCTAAAGCCATGAAATTCCTTGAAGACGCAATGAAGAAGTCCTTGAAGAAACCAATTCTGAAGGCAGCAAGAAAAGGGAAAGCCCCCAGCGAGGAAGTACCAGAAGACACTAGCGTTGGTGGAGCCAACTTTTGGGTGTGGATCAGGTACTTATGGAGGGAGTATGCTGATGGCATGGATAAAGAAGCCAATGTAGATTCCCTAAAGAAGGGCACTCGTTTTGTTGTAGGAGAAGGTAACTTAAGCCCCTATGAACTTGAAACTTTTATTGCTTTTTTGTCATCTCGCCATCTGTTTGAGGGATATCCTCATGAAAAGATTTAAAGTAGACATTTCCCTCTAGCTATTGAATTAGTCAAATGACATTCCTTTCGCCTTACTCCCTACTTTTTAGGAACTCTGTATTCTCACCTAGATCATTTTACTCTTGACTTGCAATGCTCATGGTGTAGATTTCAAGTAGAAACCTTTATACTTGTTACTCTTTTACAAATATGTTTATGGGAAAACTTTAGGAATTATGCCCCAGTTTAAGGTGTTAAGCTCTTATAAAACCAATCTGCCATCACCCCAAGGGCTGCCACACTCTTGGCGTTGGAACAAGGTGTTGGTGTCTTTAGACAGTTTTCTTAGCAAAATGTTAGATGATTCTACTGATTGGACAGCCAGACCCTACTCTACCTTGGAGGGTGGGCTTCCTCCATTGTTTACTTCTTTGGAATGTGTCCTTGTTTCTCACTACACGGATATTCCCTGGTTTGGAGAAGAACTTTCTTTTGTTTTCTATACTTTTCCTTCTTATCTCCAAGCACGTTTTCAAGAGGAATATGAAACCCAAGCATATAATCCCCATAGGTTTGCACACCAATTTGGTTTTGACGAAGGTGTATTAGGGCCCTTCTCTACTTTGGCCTTGCCTACTGTAGTGGCCTCCTTAGGCTTTAAGAGAGAAAACCTCATCAAAATATTGGTAACAAGTCCCGAAATCCCCTTTACTTCCCCTACCAAAGCTGGACTGTCTTCACCAAGGTTTAAGTCATGGTGGTCTGACATTAGGGAACATGTTAGGAATTTCGGAGAAAGTGGGGCTTAACAGGTGGATGTTCCACCTATCTTTTAGGTGATTTGACTTTGAAGCTCCCTACCAAAGCCAAAATTTCAGGCACCGAGAGGAAGAAGAGTCCAAAAGCTTTTTCTGTAAAGAAACCTAAGGTATACTTTCTTTTCCATGTTGACTTTGTTCTTGTAATGTCTTTTCTTAATCGCTAGCGCAAGTAACTTTTCTTCCTTTCTCCCTTTTGACCTTTGACAGGTTGCAGAATTTGTTCCTCGAGTTCAAACCAAAACAAAAGTCATTCCTTCAACCTAAGAGGCTTCTGTGCAAGAAATGAGTTCTTATGAGGAAACAGAATCCAATGCTGAAATGGGGGGGGGGGGGGATTCAAATTAGGTGTATGCCGAAAATCCTCAGGAGAAAGAAGACTTTGTAGAAGCTACTTCCAAGGACCAAGAGAGTGAAAACACCCAAACAGACTTTGATCCATTATTCTCATTGATTTCTATTGATTTGAGAGCAACATGTTCTTTATTGCTCTTGAAATATCCTATGACAATGAAGGATACTAACAAGTGGACATTGTCTCTTAGGGGCTTTCTTTTAGGGCAAATTGGGTCTATAGTGTCCCAATTGCGGTCAAAAGGTAAAGAGGATTGTCTAGCTCTTTCCCTTGATGACTTCCTTTCCACACGAAGCCGAGGGCTTAAGTGTCAATATTAGCTGGCTAAAGAGCCGTGTCACTGCATTGAGGGACTTAAAGAAGGCAAAACCCTCTGTTCATGCTTCCTTATCCTTATTCTGTGAGTTAAGAGCTAAAGAAAACTATTGTATCAACAAAGCGTAGGAGATAGAGATAGTTCTAAGGGTACATGGCACTTCAATCACTCAACTCCAAGAATCTATTAATAGACTTCAAGTGGAATTGACACCCAAGCAAGAATTCAATATTTCCCTTTAGGCTTAGTTAGAAGGTGTCACAACAAAATGCAATTCTTTGAGGAAAGAAATTGAAAAGTTGGAAGGCTAAGAGCACTGAGCCACCTTGACTTCTCTTTTGAAAACATTAGTTCTTTTACAAACATTATTTAATTTTCAATTTGTAATATTTTATAGTCTTAAAAGGCCATATGATTTTATTATAAACTTTGCTTTGCTTTGCTTTATTCAGTTAGGATATTAAACTTTGCATGCATATCATAAACAGTAGAATATGAAGTAATTGAATAGAGAGACTTTTTTTATAATGATATAAATATTGTGGAACATAACATTAGTTTGACATTATGGCAACAAAAAAAAAATATTTTTACAAGATTATGTTAGGATGTGCGCCCTTAAATCTTATTATATGATGCTATATATGACTTAATGTTACGATTAATAAAGTTGTTTATTATTTTCTGAAATAATGGTAACATGAATATTTAGACATCATCATATAATCCATGAGATGTATAGTATGTGATTTAGTCACAGAAGATATAAGTCACAAGTTCTTTGTAAACTCAGAGTTTAAGTTTGTAGTCAGTGATGAAATTGGGCATTTCATTTGCGAAGACTATAACATATTAACTAAGGTGATTTGCCTTGATCATGGCAGTGGAGACTTCTAGTTGGTATGTTGATATGTTTTAAGAGTTAAGACATATTGAGCTAGACTGCTATGAGATTTATTATTCTCTTAACGACTATCAAATAGATAATAAATCTCATGACTTCTATTTACATGAATTCTTAATCCTGAGAGAATAATGGACCTGATCATGAAGTGTTGGTTGCTTTGATATATCAGGACTAAGATCTAAAGTAACAATCAAAACCTCAGTATGTTGGGCAGCCACATTTAGTGTTGATGGAACATATATTCTCAAAATGAAATTCATAATCTCTTAACAGAGATATAAAATATTCCCTTGAGATAAGTTTAATGAGTTTTGGTTATTCAGAGTGTGGTCTAATAACTTTAGTAAGGAGTTACTAAAGTATATATTTATGAAATTGGATTTAATAAATATATGATAAATAACTTAAAGGATTAAACCGGGTACTCAAGGATTAAGATGTAGTAATGTTCAAAGTGGCAGTCTATATTCATGACTTTGTATTACTACGAATATTTTATGAAGGGGTTGCATGTATAATAAAGTCTTGGGATATAATTTATTAATAAGGCCTAGAGTGCAATTATATTTATATAGTGGTATTAAATATAATTAATGGTAACTTTGGACTTGTCAAGAGTTGACAGAAAAGCCCAAGGCCCATTGGAACTAGTGTCTTATTGGTCCATTTTGGTCCCACTTTAAGCCACACACTAAAGCCCAACTAGAAAGGCATAATAGGCCAGACCAATTAGATAATCGGTTAGTTATAAAGGGAGAAACATACATAATTTTTTATAAGAGAAAAAAGAATAAGAGAGAGATATCATTGTGAAATGGTGTGTATGTGTGAGTGAAGCCACTTGATAATTCTTCCTTGGAAACTGATTGAGAAACCACACTTCTTAGGCGTAAAGTGGAATTGGAGTGAAGATTAAATGTGTTCCCGAGTACTTTTAATCTTTTGTTTTGAATTTCACCACACCAAGGTATGCTATCTTGTTCTTAAATTCTGAAATTTACATAGTGCATGTTATCAATCATGAATGAAATAACTCCAATTTTGTTGCTTCCACCGTGTGTTTTATATGAGATAAAAAACCAGTTTTTCCAACAGATTAAGCATGGTATTTCTTAAGGTGAACTCCGCTAATAGGGCTATACACCTTTATACCTACCTGATATTTAGCTAATAATGTCCAGTTTGAAGTGCTTCTTCCACTATGTAAGGTCCTTCTCACTCTGGGGAAAACTTATGCTTGACAGCTCTAACCACTCTTCGTACATGAGGAGCAGTTTTCCAAACAAGTTCCCCAACTTGAAACCTTCTTTCTTTAACCTAGCCTTCATGTTAGCCTGGTAAAGGCATTTATGAGAGGTAGCATTATCCCATTTTTCTTCAACACTTTCCAAAGCAGCTTCTCTAGGTACTCCTAAGATCTTTGCTAATTTCACTGCTGGCCTTACCAAATCAATTAGGATGACAGCCTCCATGCCATATGTTAGGACATATGTGTTTCAAGGTGTTTTGAACATATGTCATCATTTTATGTAGTTGGCTTATCCTTTGACAAAACACACTTTACTTGTAATTGGGTAGATTTAGGATGTGTTTAACACTTCAAAAAACTGTGTTTCAAGATCAAGTGTTGAAGTCATCAAGTATGTCCAAGAAACAAGCTGGAAAGTGCAAGTTCATTAAAGCTCGACACTTGTCTCGACACTTGTCTCGACACACGCATCTATCGAGCTTTAAGAAGCTGTTCAGCCCCGAGGCTCGATAGCTGTTCGACAGCACCTTGACACCTTTAGCTGTTGAGATTTAAGAAAAACAGATTCTAAGATCTGTTTTGATTCCAATCCGTACTTATGTCTTTGGGACTTCTTTTCCTCTAACCCTAGACATATAAAAGGATTATTTTAAGGGCTATCAAAGTGTACACAAGTTGCACAAGCATTGAGAAATCCTTGTTTAAGCAATTTGTGATCCGAGACAAAGTTCATGCCTTAGTTCATCTTTCTTGTGAAGAAGTTGCTGTGTAATGTGCACTGTAGGGTTTTGTAACCAAGTATTTCTTGATCTTCATCGTGTAGATGAATTGAAGAACTTTTCAGCCAACAACTCTCTCTCTAGTTGGTGAATTGAAATTGCGCACTGGGATCCGCACAAATTGGTTAATCACGTACTGGGAGCCATGCATCAAAAGGAGAAACTGTCACTACAGAACAAGTCCAATTGGGTATTAGGATAAGGGTTCAACTGTAAGTTGGTAAGGTACTTGGATTCCTTTACTTGTAACCGCTTATTATGATAATAGTGGAGTTTCGGGAGTGGTGACCTTAAATCACCCGGTGAAGTTTTCGCTGTGTAGGTTTTCCCCATTTGTGAATAAATCACCATGTCATTTAATTTCTGTTGCATACTTTAGTTTATTGGTGATTTGTTTGTGCTACCATACAATTTGCATGTTAATTTGATTAATTAAAAACTTGGCAAATTAATCAACTTAATTTATCACAAAGGGTCAAAGCATTTGTGGCCTATCAAGTGGTATCAGAGCATACACAATTTGATTAGGGTTTAATCCTTGTGTGTGATCCATCGACCCCTGTTTGTCATGGATAGAGGTTAGTCTCTTATTATACCTCTACTGTTTGATGGTACTAATTATGCATACTGAAAAGTACGCATGAGAGCTTTCTTGCAGTTACTAGATGAGAAGGTGTGGCAAGCTGTGGAAATAGACTGGACCAAGCCTACGGAAGCGCCGGCCGATTGGGATGATGCCAAGATCAAAGCGGCTAATTTCAACAGCAGAGCATTGAATGCCCTATTCAGTGCGGTCACTAATGAGGAGTTCAAGAAGATTTCCTCCACTAAAACTGCTAAGGAAGCATGGACCATTCTCCAGACAACCTATGAGGGAATAAAGGCTGTCAAGGATTTGAAGCTACAGAGGCTCACTACAAGCTTCAAAGAAATTAAGATGGAGGAGGATGAGTCATATGATGAGTCATATGATGAGTTCTATGCCAAGCTTAAAGACATAGTGAGCTCAGCTTTCAATCTTGGGGAAACCATTCTTGAACCCAAGATAGTAAGAAAAGTGCTTAGATCTCTGCCCGAGAGATTCTATGCCAAGATCAGGGCGATAGAGGAATCAAAGGATATTGACAAGATTTCTCTGACTGAGCTGGTTGGTAATTTGCAAACCTACGAGCTAGGGTTGATAAGGATTGGCAAGTCAAGTAAAGGCAAGACGATGACACTGAACACAGATGAGTTTTCAGATGATGAAGATTAAAAGATGAAGTCCTACATTACCAGGCAATTCACGAAATTCATGAAAAATGCCAATGGAAAGGGCTTCAACAAGGTCCGTAGGCAATCCAGTTCTTCTCAGTTCAAGAGCCTAGATAAAGGGAAGAAGGATACTAGGGAAGAAGGATTCTAGGGATGGCGGTCAGTACATTGTTCCTACAAGACCTAAGTGCTTCGGGTGTCAAGGTTTCGGTCACATGAAACAAGAGTGTCCCACATATCTCAAGAGTATTGGGAAGAATAAGGCACTTGTTGCTACCTTGAGCGACATTGAACCCGAGGATGATTCCGATAATGAAGATGATAGAATTTTGAATGCCTTCACTACCACTGTTAATCCTACTGAAGGGATAACTGAAGATGTAGATGAGGAAAAAGAATTGGTGGATGCTAAGTTTGAAACAATGGATGAACAAGATGATATCCATACCGCCTATGAGAAACTGTACAAGCTTTCTGAGAAGCATGAGAAACTTTATAGGCTGGCCACCAAGAAGCTCAGTGATGTGAAACTTAACCACGAGGAGCTTTCCACTAAGTTTGATAAAGCAAATCAGACTATTGGGGTACTAAAATTCAAGAACAATTTCTTGGCTGAGAAGACCAAGAAGCTTGAAGCGAAGCTGTTTCAAGTTAGAGCTCAATTGGAAAAGACATCAAGTGCGAAGCTGGATGAAATGCTCAGTATTCAGAAATCTGCTTCTGATCGAGCAAGATTGGGGTATGAATTCTCTTCCTCTAATACTCCTTCTGCTAGTACTACTGTTTTTGTTCCTCCTGCTAATAATATTAAGATTGAGAATAAAGATGTTAAAACTGAATTAGCAAGTGAGAACCTAGACAAGGATAAGTCCATCTTAGGAGCACCCCGTAAGTTTGAGAAAAAGGAAACTAAAAACCCTAGGTCTAAGAAGGCTAACTCTCAAAAGCCTAAACAGAAGAAGCAGCATCTCTGTCATCATTGTGGTATTGCCAGTCATACTTGACCAAATTACTATAAGTGGTTAGCCACTCAACAGAACAATGGCATGATAGCATATTTTAACCAAAATCAGCTTCTAACCTCTTTTGCTTCTCTTGGAGATCTTCTCAAAGCCTTCATGCTCATTTCGAACTTGAACGTTTTTAATCCTTCCCCCTCATCATCGGTTTAAGGGTATGCAAAAAGAAAAGGTTCTTCCAAGGTGTGGAAGAAAAAGGGTTTAAAGTGATTGATTCACGTTTTCTCTCTCCCCCCTTCTTGTTTTTTTTTGCATTACTTGTGTGTGTTGCTTTATTGTTTTGAGCCAGTCTGGTTTTATGCATTGTTATGCTTTGTTTAACATGTTTTTGTTTGTTTGTTTTTAGTTTTGTGTTTTATTTTTGCTTTTCAAATAAAAATAAAAAAAATTGAAAATTTGAAAAATACAAAAATAGTGTGTTTTTGTACATTGGTTCTTGTGAAACCTTAAAATGGCCATTGAAATAGAGTTTTCTAAACTTTGTATCTCTTGTAGCTTAGATGAGCATCTGTATGCACAACTAAGCAAGTGAGCTTTGTGGCTCTTTGTTTGTGATGAGTAAGGTTAAGTGATCTCTTGTACTTAACACTCGTATCACTCTTTTTGACGGGTAGGACTAGAAAATCCTAAGAGAAAGGCATAAATAATTATCTCACTACTGTTACCCGCCAATCATGAAATGATATCTGTATACTTCAGCATAGCAAAAGTGCAATGTCAAAAAGCTTAACATAATTGGATATTTCTTTTCTCTTTTATATGCCCATGCATGATATGCTTAATAAAAGAAAAATATGCAAAGAAATAAAAGCAAAAAGATCAAAATGCTTAAAAAATATGATTGCAAGCGTGTTTTCTAGGAGATGTGGGAGTTATAGGATGTACCTCAAAGGTGATAGTCCCCATCAAACAGTTATGATTGTGTGTGAGTTAAAGAGATTTTCTCATATCTCAAATCGTCATAACTTTGAGACACTTATGTAATCTTGTGATGTTTTTCACACACAACACGCAATATTCTTTGCTACTCTTGATACATATGTAGGTACAATGTGATTTAGCCATCACAAGGTTTACATGCGTTAATGTATGCTCACTAAACTGTCTTAACATATTTTTGAAATATAAAATTGGTTAGATTTATTTAGTGTGTGTGTGTGTTTTGGGATCCATGTGCTTAAATTTGTTGTTGAGAGATGATTTTGAGAACTTAATATGTTGATTGAATTATTGGTTGAGTTGCATGCGTGATTGCATTCATATCTGTGTTTTTCTCTTCTCGAAAAACTGCTTTTTAAAACCAGCTCGACACCTCCTCGATACCTGGCTGTCTGTCGAACTTCTCAGCTTTTTCTTATCACAATCTCGACAGCTTCTTGACACTTGATGGATCGATCGAGGAAGTTTCTGTCCCCTCGACAGCTTCTCGATAGCTGGCAGATCGATCGAAATTCTTTTTGTGTCTAATCCTTGATCCTCGACACCTCTTCGATAGCTGTATTTGTTGAAGTTGTTTTTCTCGACACCTACCTCGACAGATGGCTCGACATGTCTCAATACATGCATCTGTCGAGATTTACTGAAGCTGTATAAATAGGTTCTGCGCGATCCTTTCTCTCATTTCTCTCGATCTCTCTCTTGATACCTTTGTGTTCTCTCTTCCAAAAACTCTCTCACTCACTCCAAACCTCTTCCCAAAGGTTTCTTCAAGCTTCCTTCACGTTTTCCTCTCTTGGTAAGCTTCTTATCTCATTCATTTACATGCATTTCATGTTTTGAAACCTAGGTTTTGGGATTTTTGAAAATTTTGGGGTTTTTCAAAATTGATGAGTGTTTGTTGCAAATTTTGGGATGGGTTTTGTAGATTTGATCTTAAAAACTCCATGCATTGCATCACATTAGCATTCTAACAGTATTCTCATGCATTTAGATGTGTGTTAACTGATTGTGTGCTGATAGGATTGGATTGGGCTGAGCCCATGATGTTTTTCATGTTGCATGTCACATGGTCATGCATTTCCCATGCATACGTCCTTTCTTTTCAATATACTTGCTATATTTGAATTGCTATGGGACTTTTTTGAGTGTTTCACTCTTTCTCCCTCTCTTTCTTTTTGCGTTAGTAGTGTCTATGACACCAAAACGTAAGTTCATTTCGCCCTAGAACCCTCTTCGTTCTAGGGGCTCTTCGTCTTCTGACCCTACTCCCTCTTCTATTTGGTTCCATGATGAGAAAGCCTAACAGGACTTCTCGGAGAACTTTTTTAAACGAGGTGTTCATTCGGAATGCCAAGTTATTCTAGCAGACTTTGCCGACACCGACCTACCTGATGTCATTCACAGTCGGGGTTGGGAGTCACTGTGTGACGTCTCGGTTACTTGTCCTTCCATGCTGATACAGGAGTTTTACTCCAACATGCATGTAATTGATTCTTCAGTACCTCTCTTTCACACTCGCGTTCGAGGTATGCGTATTGTAGTCACTCTAGAGTTGGTTTTCGAAGTGCTTTATGTTCCGAGGGCTGCTTATCTTGACTACCTCGGTTGTGAGCATCTATGGACTGTGTCCAAAGACGAGATGATGTCTACTTTCAGCGAGCGTCCTTCTGATTCGGGTGAGCGTCAGTTCACACCATGTAGGCCTTTTGCTAAAGGTCCTCATTTTTTGAACATGGTGATGACATTTGTTTTGCATCCTCTCTTTCACTATAACTCCATCACAGAGCCTCGTGCTTGGTTTTTGTTATCTCTTTTAAAGCACCTCACTATAGACTTTCCTTCACACTTTATCTTCTTTATCATAGATGTCTATAGAAATACGACTACCTGTGATAAGCTCATCTTTCCTTCTGCTATCACAAGGATTCTACTCCATTTCTCCATCCCCTTTCTTTTGTCCGACCCCTTTCATGTCATGGCTGCCATAGACGCCGCTACCGTAAAATGTAGTGAGGCACAGTTTAGGTTGCGATAGACGGATTCAGTAGCTTTTTACTCTCGTATAGCTCTATCTAGATCTACACGAGCCATATCTGCTCCCTCCTCTTCCTCGAGCGATGTGTCACTCGGAGACATCATGGCGCAGCTTCAGCGCATGGATGCTCGCCTCGATACGCTCTCTACAGAATTGTATCAGGTGAATGTCGTGTTGGTCTCATTGCTCGGCGACAGGCGACCATAGGCAGTTTTGCTTTTGAGGCTTCTCCTCCACCTCCTCATATGGCTTCTGAGACTGAGGATGATGATGGTGATGACGATGATGCTTCGGATGATGATGATGGAGATGTTAGCTCTACCGATGAGATGTCTACTTAACACTTTACCCTTTGTCACTCGTGATAAAAGGGGGAGTAGTTTTGGGTTATGAGAGTAGTCATTCTTAGGGGGAGAGCGTGTATAGGACATTGTTTTTTATAGGGGGAGTGTTGCTGTTTTTGAGGGATGTAGTAAGGACATTGTTCTTGTACCTTAGGTTTTGTGACCATTATTTACATACATTGTGTTTATCTTTGATTTATATATATTGATGTATGTTTCTTTCACCTACCTTTTCATATGTTATTTCTTTTCTTTCTTTACACACATGCTTCTTATATCTGTATGCAATCTATTATTTCTGCTTCACACAAAGATGCCTTGATGTGTTTTGTTTAAAAGTGTTTCAGAAATACATGTTGTTAAAGTCTACTTGTCATAAACTCTCTTCTTGCAAAGTTTTTCAAGAGTTTGTGTTAGGATAGATTTTATTGTATTTAACAAGTGAATATGAGTTGAGTGATTTATGACTTCTCTCATATATTCATTTGTTTGTTGTGGTTTTGTCACAGATTGCCAAAGGGGGAGATTGTTAGAACATATGTGTTTCAAGGTGTTTTGAACATATGTCATCATTTTATGTAATTAGCTTATCCTTTGACAAAACACACTTTACTTGTACTTGGGTAGATTTAGGATGTATTTTACGCTACAAGAAACTGTGTTTCAAGATCAAATATTGAAGTCATCAAGTCTATTCAAGAAACAAGCTGGAAAGTGCAAGTTCATTAAAGCACGACACCTATCTTGACACCTGTCTCGACACATGCATCTATCGAGCTTTAAGAAGCTGTTCAGTCCTGAGGCTCGACAGTTGCTCGACAGCACCTCGACACCTTTAACCGTCGAGATTTAAGAAAAACATATTCTAAGATCTGTTTTGATTTCAATCCGTACTTATGTCTTTGGGACTTCTTTTCCTCTAACCCTAGACATATAAAAGGATTATTTTAAGGGCCGTCAAAGTGTACACAAGTTGCACAAGCATTGAGAAATCCTTGTTCAAGCAATTTGTGATCCGAGACAAAGTTCATGCCCTAGTTCATCTTTCTTGTGAAGAAGTTGCTGTGTAATGTGCACCGTAGGGTTTTCTAACTAAGCATCTTCTTGATCTTCATCGTGTGGATGAATTGAAGAACTTTGCAGCAAACAACTCTTTCTCTTGTTGGTGAATTGAAGTCGCGTACTGGGATCCGCCCAAATTGGTTAGTCACATACTGGGAGCCATGCATCAAAAGGAGAATCTGTCACTGCAGAACAAGTCCAATTGGGTATTGGGGTATGGCCTCAACTATAGGTTGGTAAGGTACTTGGATTCCTTTACTTGTAACCACTTGTTATGATAATAGTAGAGTTTCAGGAGTGGTGACCTTAAATCACGTAGTGGAGTTTTTGCCGTGTAGGTTTTCCCTATTCATGAACAAATCACCGTATCATTTAATTTATGTTGCATGCTTTAGTTTATTGGTGATTTTTTTATGCTACCATACGATTTACATGTTAACTTGATTAATTAAAAACTTGGCATTTGTGTCCTATCACCATAGATTAGAGAAAAGGGTGAAACTTTTGTAGCTTGTGATTTGGCTGTTATATGAGCACATAGAGTTGTAGGAAGCTCTTCCCTCCATCCCTTTCCATTCTCCTTAGTCTTTTTTCCTAATATTTTCAGCAATCTTTTGTTGAAGGTCTCAGCTTGACCATTTCCTTTGGTATGTGAGAGATGGAGTATCGTTCTGTTGAACGACGTACAGCCTTATTCAGGAATGGTGTGCTGTTCTCAGAAATAATTTTGCTTGGTACTCCAAAACGACATATTATATTTTTCCTCAAGAAATTAGCCACTGAGCTACCTGTTGCTTTCTTCAAGGCCATAACAACCACCCACATAGTAAATAGCTCAATGGCTACCAATATCGAAGTACATCCTTTAGAAGGGGGATTTATAAGACATATGAAATCTAGCCCCCTTCTGTGGTAAGGATATGGAGTCACAATTAAATGGAGACTTTGATGGTTGGTGTGTATCTCATCCCCTCGCCTTTGGCATTTTTGACACTTCCTAACAAAGTGTTGGGCATCCCTTTGCATTGTAGGCCAGTAGTATCCCTAGTGTAAGACCATTTGCCATAGCCTTCTCCTACCTAGGTGTTCTGCTGGCTCTCTTTCATGCAAATATGAGAGAACACAATTGACCTTTTTAGTGGGAATACATACCATCCACCTTCCTTGGAAGCTTCTTTTGAATAATTTTCCTTCCACTAATTTGAAGCTTGTAACATATCTCTTTAATTTTTCTCTCTTCAATCGATCAGCAGGTAGTACACCTTGTAAAAGGTATCTCAAGTATGTATTCTACCAATCCTCTTTTAGCATTTCACCATTAAGCACCCCTGCTTGGTCTGGGGGAACAATGGAACAAGTCTTGCAACTCCTTTGCTCTTCCTTTGCATCGTTGGTCATTTCTGGCCAAAAGATTCCTAACCATTGCAATCTTTTGTACAGGCCAACATCAAGGTCAACACCACAAACATTGTAGTGTAACCTGTGCAATTGTGTCAATCCTTCTTGCCTTGAGATACAATTCATTGGCAACCCTTCTGCCGCTCTGAAAAATAAATCACTATTGATCTTTAGGAATTCCTTCATGTTTAATGGTAACTCTAGCCTAATATACTTTCCCTGAGTCATTGCCTTTGACAAGGGTTTTTGCCAATCTTAAGAGGGACACAGTTCATCCTCGACCAGACCATGTTGTTTCTCCACGTGAAGTGGCATCTTCTCTTTCTTTAGTATAGACTTGGTAGCTAGGGTAGCCAATGAATCGGCCATTTTGTTTTCATTCCTACTAATCACTTTGCATTCTATGGAAGTAAAGTATTTCATAAGCTCCTAGACTGTAGCTCTATAAGTAGCTAGACTACGATTCTTTACTCCATAGGTTCCCCCAACCTGCTTAATGACTAACTCGGAATCCCCAAAAACCTTCAGCTTCTTTATGCCAAGTCTTTTGGCAGCCTTCAGCCTTACTAACAAGGCTTCATACTCTACTTCATTCTCTGCTTCATTATTAGAGAGGGGAAATGCTGCTTGTAAGCAAATGTGCATTCCTCTCCTAATGACTTTAATACCACGCCTATTCCTCCTCCTTGAAATGTGGACAATCCATCAAAATGAATGGACCATTCTTGCTTCTTTGTCATTAAGATCTCTTGTTGGGGAAGTGAGAAATCACTTGTCCTAGGAAAGTTAGCTAGCAGATCGGCCACTACCTGGCCTCTGATGGTAGTTGGTCTTATGCATTTGATATCAAGGCATGATGTTAGGATGGCCCATTGTGCAACTCTCCCCAACAATTGAGGGCAAGTTAAGAGATATTTCACAAGATTGCTCTTGGTCACCAACTGTACACGATGCCCTAAGGAGTAATGATTGAACTTTGACACAGCAAAAATAAGGATTAACATACCCTTTCAGCAGTTGAATATCTTAGCTCTGGTCCCTTCATAAGCCTGCTAATATAGTACACTGGCTTTTCCACCCTTCTTGATCCTAAGCTTACAATGCCCCCAAGGACTACTCTGTGTTGGCTATGTACAACAAAAGAGGTCTGCCAGGTAAAGGGGCCACCATTGTATAAGGATCCACAAATATTGTCTAAACCTTCTTAAATGCTTTTTGTCATTGAACACACCATATAAAGGCCACTCCTGTCTTAGTTTGCTCCACCAAAGGTTTTAGAATTTCAGCTAAACTCAGAATAAATCTTCTTAAGTAAGAAACTTTTCTTACAGAGCTTCTCAACTCCTTCAAAGTTGTAAAGGGGTTGAGGGTAGATATTGCCTTTGCCTTTATAGGGTCCAAAGCGATCCCTCTATAATGGACAAGAAAACCTAAGAACATCCCTAAAGGTACCCAAAAAACACATTTAGAAGGATTTATTTTTAGGATGATCTCTAATCTAAATACACTGGAAGTTTTAGATGCCGATATTGATGGAGAATCCCAAATGGATATGATACTCCAGTCACCACTAGAATCATTCAAGGAATTCAGACTGAATTATAATATGAACAAAAAGGTTTATTCTTTTTCTGAATTGATGAATGAATTGGTGGCGGCGGAAGGCATTCTTGGTACTTCTAGTGTTGAAGCCAATATGGGTGAAGTTTTTACTTCTCAACCTAAGTCGAAAGGCAAAGGTAAAAAGAAGAAGAAGAAGGACTTCACCAAGCAGGATGGTAAATAAATTGCCTTGGGAGTTGCCAACAAAGGAAAGAAGGCCAAAGGAAATTTTTTCCATTGTGGTGAGAAGGGACATTGGAAGAGGAATTGTCCAATTTACAAAGTTGCCAAGAATAAGGGTATGAAAAGTGCATTCTTTCTTGAAATATGTTTGGCACAGAATCCCACGAATTCCTGGTGTGTGGATTTAGGTTGTACTAATCATATCTGCAATTCTTTGCAAGGGTTTCAGGAGACCAGAAAGCTGAATGAAGGGGAATTGTTTCTTATCTTAGCGACTGGGAGCAGAATTCCAATTGTAGCTGTTGAAGTGTTTAATTTATGCTTTGAATCTAAAGTTTTAATATTAGAAGACTATTTTTATGTACCTAATGTTCGTAGGAATTTAATTTCTGCAACTTATTTAGGTAACATGGATATTGTGTTATCCTGAAAGATAATGTTGTAATAAAGAAGGATAAAATGTTTATCTGTTCTGACAATATTGTGGATGATCTTTATATTTTAACTCCTGATAAGTATGAATTATATTATTTTGAATTAGATAATAACTCTCATGTGAAATCATTAAATAGAAAGTTTCCTTCTACTAGTGATGCATATCTTTAGCACTTGTGTTTGGGTCATATTAAGTCAAATAGGATTAAGAGACTAATCAAAGATGGACTTTTACAGCCCATGGACTTTGATAATTTTCCAGTTTATGAATCTTGTTTGGAGGGTAAAATGACAAAACGACCTTTTAATGTAAAAGGTAGAAGAGCCCAAGAGTTGCTTGAATTAGTTCATACAGATGTATGTGGTCCTATGTCAACCCAAGCAAAAGGAGGTTATGAGTACTTCATCACTTTCACGGATGATTACTTAAGATATGATTATGTGTAACTAATGAGACGGAAGTCCGAAACCTTTGAATAGTTCAAAGAGTTTAGGGGTGAAGTTGAGATTCAATTGGGTAAACGCATAAAGGTCATTCGATCTAATCGAGGTGGTGAATACCTTCTTGGGGATTTCAAGGATTACTAAATTCAAAATGGGATTGTATCCTAATTGACTGCACCTAGAACTCCTCAACGAAATGGTGTAGCGGAGAGAAGGAATAAGACTCTTTTGGAAATGGTTAGGTCCATGATGAGTTATTCAATTTTACCAATTTCTTTTTAGGGATATGCACTAAAAACTGCAATGCATATTTTGAATTTAGTTCCATCAAAATCTGTTCCTAACACACCCAAGGAATTGTGGAGTGGGTGTAAGCCTAGTATGAAATATCTCCATATTTGGGGATGTCCAGCACATGTGTTGAAAGGGAAGTCTGATAAGTTGGAAGCAAAAACAGAAGTATGCATGTTTTTAGGATATTCAAAGGAAACTAAGGGTTATTTATTCTATAATCATAAGGATAACAATGTGTTTGTTAGTAGCCACACCAAATTTTTGGAAGATGATTATGTGAATAACTTTAATCCTAGAAGTAAAGTTGTTTTGGCTGAAACAGATGAACCTGTAGTTGAACAACCAATGGATGAAACTAGGGATGATGTGGTTGTATTAGATACACCATAAGATACTACTCATGAGATGTCTAGCACACAGGTGCTTCGTCGTAGTGGGAGAATTGGTCGGCCTCTTGGGAGATTTATAGGTTTGGGAGAAACTTATGAAGCCATCTTAGAAGAGGCTGAATCGGATCCCTACACTTATGAGGAGGCAATAAATGATATAGATGCACATCATTGGGTCCAAGCTATAAAATCTGAATTAGATTCTATGTTATCCAATTCAGTTTGGGATCTTGTAAAGGCGCATAATGGCATTAAACCCTGTTGGTTGCAAATGGGTTTACAAGAGGAAGAGAGGGATAGATGGAAATATTGAAACCTTTAAAGCAAGATTAGTGGCAAAAGGGTATACACAAAAAGAAGGTATTGACTATGATGAAACTTTTTCGCTAGTAGCCATGCTTAAATCTATTATAATTTTCTTAACTATTGCTGTTCATTATGATTATGAGATTTGGCAAATAGATGTCAAGATTACATTTCTTAATGGCAATCTTGAGGAAGAAATCTATATGTTGCAACTAGAAGGTTTCATAGCAAAGAGCCAAGAGCATATGGTATGCAAGTTGAAAATGTCCATTTATGGACTTAAGCATCTAGGTCATGGAGCATTAGGTTTGATCAAGCAATCAAGTCATTTTGTTTTGAACAAAATATTGATGAACCATGTGTGTATAAAAAACATCACGACAAAATAGTAATGTTCTTAGTGCTTTATGTTGATGATATTCTACTCATTGGAAATGATGTAGGGGTAATGCTAATAGTCAAAGTTTGGTCATCAAGCCAATTTGATATGAAGGACTTGGGTGAAGCTAACTATATTCTAGGGATCGAATTTTGGCGAGATCGCAAGAATAAGATGTTAGGTTTGTTGTAAGCTGGTTATATAGATAAGGTTCTTGAACGGTTTAGCATGCAAAACTCTAAGAAAATATTACTTCCTTTTAGACATGGAGTTCCTCTGTCTGATGACTAAAGGCCTAAGACTTTTGAGGAAGAAAATATAATGAGAAAAGTTCCTTATGCTTCTACAGTGAGAAGTCTCAAGTATTGCATGCTATGTACTAGACTAGATATCTATTATTTAGTTGGCACGGTCAGCCGATATCAATTAAATCCAGGACTTAAACATTGGCAAGCTGTAAAGTATATTCTCAAGTATCTATGGAGAACGAGAGATTATATGCTCATTTACCATAGTGAGGATTTGATTCCCATTGGTCATACAGATTCAAATTTTCAGTCAGATCTTGATTTCAGAAAGTCCACTTCAGGTTATGTGTTCACTTTGGAAAGTGAAGCCATAAGTTGGAGGACTGTTAAGCAATCTTGTATTACGGACTCCACCATGGAAGCTGAATATTTTGCTGCTTGTGAGGTGGCAAACGAAGCTGTTTGGCTTAAGAAATTTCTTTCTAATCTTGGTGTTGTAAGAATGGAGCAAGTTCTCATCACATTGTTTTGTGACAATAGTTGAGCAGTGACACAATCCAAAGATCCAAGGAATCACAAGAAAGGAAAGCACATTGAGAGAAAGTCTTGCCTCAAAAGACTTTTGAATCACATTTGGAGGAGTTGGAAGTTAGATTAATGCACAATAGTCTTTAGGGCAAGTGGGAGATTGTTAGGATGTGTGCCCTTTAATCCTATTGTATGATGCTATGTACAGATCCTTTTACCAAAGCCTTGCCCCAAAAGACTTTCGAATCATATTTGGAGGAGATGAGAGTTAGATTAGTGCATAATAGTCTTTAGGGCAAGTGGGAGATTGTTAGAATGTGTGCCCTTTAATCCTATTATATGATGCTATGTACGACATTATGTATGAGTGTTTAATAAAGTTGTTTTATTGTTATCTAAAAATAATGATAACATGAATATTGAGACATTATCATATAGTCCATGAGATGCATAGTATGTGATCTATGTGATTTAGTCACAGAAGATATAGATCACGAGTTCTTTGTAAATTCAAAATTTTAGTTCGTAGTCGGTGATGAAATTGGGCATTTCATCTGCGATGACAATAACATATCAACTAAGATGTTTTGTCTTAATCATAGAAATTGAGATTTTTAGTTGATATTTTGATATGTTCTAAGAGTTAAAACATATTGAACTGGACCGTTGTGAGATTTATTATTCTTTTAACGATTGTTAAATGAATAATAAATTTCACGACTTACATTTGCATTAACTCTTAATCCTGAGAGGATAATGGACCTGATCATGAAGTGTAGGTTGCTTTGATATATCAGGAGTGAGATCTAAAGTAACGATCAAAACCTAAGTATGTTGGGCAGCCACATTTAGTGTTGTTGGAACATATATTCTCAAGATAGAATTTATAGTCTCTTAACGGAGATATAAAATATTCCTTTGAGATAAGTTTAATGAGTTTGGTTATTTAGAGTGTTAGGCCTAACCACTTTAGTAAGGAGTTACTAAAGTATATATTTATGAAATTGGATTTCATAAATATATGATGAATAACATTAATGAATTAAACCGGGTACTAAAGGAATTAAGATGTAGTAATTGCAAAGTGGCAGTCTATATTCATAACTTTGTATTGTTACGAATATTTTATGAAGGGGTTGCATGTACAGTAAAGTCTTGGGATATAATTTATAAATAAGGCCTAGAGTACAACTATATTTATATAGTGGTATTAAATATAGTTAATGGTAACTTTAGACTTGTTAAGAGTTGACAGAAAAGCTCAAGGCCTATTGGAGCTAGTGTCTTATTGGTCCTTTTTGGTCCCACTCCAAGTCACACACTTAAGTTCAATTGGAAAAGCCCAAAAAGCCAGCCCAATTAGATAATCAGTTAGGTACAAAGGGAGAAACATACAGAATTGTGGTAAGAGACATGTGTATGAGTGTTAAAATACTCTTTATTCTTCTTCCTTGAAAAACTGATTGAGAGACCACATTTCTTGGGCGTTAGTGGAATTGGAGTGAAGATTAAAAGTGTTCCCAAGTGCTTCTGATCTTCGGTTTTGAAATTCACCACACCAAGGTATGCTCTTTTGTTCTTGAATTTTGAAATTTACATAGTGCATGTTATCAATTGCGAATGAAGAAGATCCGTTTATTTTCCGCTGCATATGTTTTGTATGCGATACAAACCATGATTATTCCAACATCTTATCCTCTTGCTGAATTCTTGTAACCGTTTCATTATCTAGTAAGGGAGGAGGTGCTAAGCTACTACTAGCCATATTCTTAACTTCTTCTTCCATGGGATCCTTACAACCCATGAAGAAAGTCATTGATATCTCTGACCTACGCATCCTTGGGTTTGCCCTCTTCCCACCTTTGATAACTGGTGTGCTATTGCAAGCAACCAAAAATAAAATCTATATTCTTAAAAATATATATAGTGGTGTGAGTAAGGATCGTTCCCACGAAGAGTATCTAGCCTAGTTTTATGCTATGTGAACAATGATGGGGAGGTTTGAGTATAAAAAAAGCAATTTTAAGAAAAACAACTACGAAACAATTCAAATTAAAGTATTGAATTCAATCAAAAGAACAAACCTTGGTCTAAGTTAACATCCACCATCGGAATTTTACAACTGATCATTGATGTAAGTATATATCAATTCACACTTCGAATATTCACTGTTGGAACTAATTTCCTATTTCTCCTTTTCTTGCTTTGACGATGCAGAGCCTTTTCTGAAATCTCAACCTCTTTACCACTTCTCAAAACGATTGTACTTGCATTTTCTCTTGGATTTACTATCGTTTGAGAGGGTAATTTCCCTAAACTTTGCTCCTCTATCAGACTAATTACGATTGCCATTTGGCCCATCTGATTGTCCAAACATTGAATATTGGCCCTTACCTCTTGTTGAAATTGTTTGGTCTCCTGTTGAAATTGCAAAGTATTAGTGGCAAGAGAGTTAACAATATCTTCTAAAGACATACCATAATTAGAAGTTTGGTCTCGTTGTTGTCTAGGGGGATATGGTTGCTTATATTGCTGGCAACTTGAGTGGTTTTGAGTCATAGACTGATTTACTTGTGGATTTCCATAGCTAATATTGGAGTGATCCCTCCATCCCGGGTTATACGTTCTTAAATAGGGATCATACTTCCTTTGCGGTTGTTTAGGAACACCACCTGCCACATTCACTTGCTCTAATGGGCCTTTCCAATTGGGCTTTAGTGTGTGGCTTGGAGTGGGACCAAAAGGGACCAATAGGACACTAGCTCTAATGGGCCTTGGGCTTTTCTGTCAACTCTTGACAAGTCCAAAATTACCATTAATTATATTTAATATCACTATATAAATATAATTGCACTCTAGGCCTTATTAATTAATTATATTCTAAGACTCTAATAATATCATTTGACCACTCCATGAAATATCTATAGTGAACAAAGTCATAATAAACTGTTACTTTGTAAACAACTATTTTATCCTTGAGTACCTGATTTAATCTTTGAGTTATCCACATCTATTGAAATCCAATTTCAATAAATATAAGTTTTAGTAACTCCTTACTAAAGTGGGCGCCCTAAATAACCAGTTTCCATTAAACTTATCTCAAGAGGATATTTCGTGTCTCTATAAAAAGAGATTATGGATTCCATCTTGAGAATATGTGTTTCCTCAACACTGCTTGTGGTTATCTAGCATACTGGGGTTTTGACCATGAATATTAGATCTTACTCTTGATATATCAAAGTAACCTACTATTAGAATGTGTACCCTTAAATCCTATTGTATGATGCTATGTATGACATTATGTATGATTTGATGTTGTGTTTAATAAAGTTATTTTATTATTATCTAAAATAATGGTAACATGAATATTTGGACATTATCATATAGTCTATGAGATGCATAGTATGTGATTTATGTGATTTAGTCACAAAAGATATAAATCACAAGTTCTTTGTAAACTCAGAATTTATAGTTCGTAGTCGATGATGAAATTGGACATTTCATCTGCGAAAACTATAACATATCAACTAAGATGATTTGTCTTGATCATGGAAATGGAGACTTCTAGTTGATATGTTGATATGTTTTAAGAGTTAAGACATATTGAACTGGACCACTGTGAGATTTATTATTCTTCTAACTGTTAAATGAATAATAAATCCCATAACTTCTATTTGCATGAACTCTTAATCCTGAGAGAATAATAGATCTGATCATGAGGTGTAGGTTGCTTTGATATATCAGGAGTGAGATCTAAAGTAACGGTCAAAACCTCAGTATGTTGGACAGCCATATTTAGTTTTAATGGAACATATATTCTCAAGATGGAATTCATAATCTCTTAATGGAGATATAAAATATTCCCTTGAGATAAGTTTAATAGGTTCATTTATTCAGAGAGTTAAGCCTAACCACTTTGGTAAGAAATTACTAAAGTATATATTTATGATATTGGATTTCATAAATATATAATGAATAACTTTAATGAATTAAACTGGGTACTCAAGGATAAGATGTAGTAATTTTCAAAGTGGCAGTCTATATTCATGACTTTGTATTACTACAAATATTTTATGAAGGGGTTGTGTGTATAATAAAGTCTTGGGATATAATTTATTAATAAGGAATAGAGTGCAATTATATTTATATAGTGGTATTAAATATAATTAATGGTAATTTTAGACTTGTCAAGAGCTGACGGAAAAGCCCAAGGCCTATTGGAGCTAGTGTCGTATTGGTCCCACTCCAAGCCATACACTAAAGCCCAATTAGAAAAGCTTAATAGGCCAGTCCAATTAAATAATCAGCTAGTTATAAAGGGAGAAACATACAGAATTTTTTTAAAGAAGCATAGAGAAAAAGAAAAAGAAAAAGAAAGAGAGTGAGACACACTTTCATTCTCCCTTGGAAACTGATTGAGAGACCACACTTCTTGGGTGTAAAGTGAAATTAGAGTGAAGATTAAAAGTATTCCCAAGTGCTTCTAATCTTTGTTTTGAATTTCTCCACACCAAGGTACGCTATTTTATTCTTAAATTCTAAAATTTTGCATAGTGCATGTTATCAATCATGAATGAAATAGATCCTTGTTTGTTACTTTCACTGTGTGTTTTGTATGAGATACAAAACCAGATTTTTCCAACACCTACATTTCATGATCGGGTTCATTACCATTTCAGGATTAAGAGTCTATGAAATTAGAAGTTGTGAGATTAATTATTCAAGTGACAGTTGTTGATTGAATAATTAATCTCACAGCAGTCCAATTCAATATGTCTTAACTCTTAAGACATATCAACACATCAACTAGAAGTCTCCACTTCCATGATCAAGACAAATCATCTTAGTTGATGTATTATAGTCTTCACAGATGAAACGCCCAATTTCATCACAGACTACGAACTACATTTTGAGTTTACAAAGAACTTATGATTTACATCTTCTGTGATTAAATCACATAAATCACATACAATGCATCTCATGGACAATGATAATGTTCCATTAATTCATTTATAAATAGTCTCATATAATTAAAAAATTTAATTATTTATGACATGCCAATAAATTGGATTTTTAGGGCATAAACCCCAACAAGGATTTGTTGTTCAAGGGAGGAGATGTTTACCTCATTAACATGCCTAGATGGAGGGTCAAGCCTAGTACCAAATTGTTGAGAATTGTCTACCATATTTGCAATCAAGTTTCTTGCGGCCTCGAGAGTTTTATCCACCAAAGCTCCTCCACTAGCTACATCAATCACGCTCCTATCAGTGGGTAAAAGGCCCTCATAGAAATATTGGATAAGTAGCTTCTCACTAATTTGATGATGGGGGTAGTTTGCACATAATTTTTTGAAACATTCCCAATATTCATGTAGGGACTTTCCGTTGTGCTGTCTTACTTCACAAATTTCTTTTCGAATGTTGGTGGCCCTTGAACTTGGGAAATATTTCTCCAAAAAAAACTTCTTCATCTCGTTCCATGCTTTAATACTCCTGGAGTCTAGATAATAGAGCCAATCCTTAGCCGAATCCTTCAAAGAAAACGGAAAGGCTCTTAATTTAACTTGATCTTCAATCACCCCCATGGGTTTCATTCTCATGCACACCACATGAAGCTTCTTTAGATGCTTGTGAGGATCTTCACCTGCAAGGCCATGAAAAGTGGGCAAGAGATGTATTAGTCCAGATTTTAATTCAAAAGTAGAAGTAGCATCTAAAGTAGGGAATATTATGCATAAGGGTTGTTGATTCAAATCAAGGGCGGCAAGCTTTTTCAAAGTTTGATTTCTAGCCATGAATTCCTCATTTTCTAAATCAAAATCGCTAGCAAACAGGGAATCAAGAGCTAGGTTGTGCTCTTCAGAATTTTTCCTAGCTTCCCTCCTTAACCTGCGCAAAGTTCTCTTTATTTCTGGACCGTACTGCAAATCACCTTGATTAGAAGATCGAGTTACAGTCATAAACAATCAAGGAAACTCTAATAAACCATGAAAAAAACCAGGAAAAATCTAGAGTAATGAAAATAAATAAAAATTCTATGCTAAAACACAAGAAAATGCCTAAAAGCCTAGAAAACAGTGGAATCTGCCCTCGAGAGGGTGGGGCTAGTAATCCAATGGATTAACTAGTCTTGCTCAGAACGTCATTTACCTTTAGAAAACTATACTATCAAGGCCTAGTTCTACCACAATCAGAATTCTGCCGAAATCGTAACTATCGAAAACAAACGATTTTTTTTTGTTGTTGAAAATTTCAAGAATGAAATAAGGATCACAAGAAGCACAAAAATCAACTAGAATCACTTCCTGACAATGGAGCTAAAATTTGGTGTGCTATCGCAGGCAACAAAAAATAAAACCTATACTCCTAAAAAGTATATGTAGTGGTGTGAGTAAGGATCATTCCCATGGAGAGTATCTAGCCTAGTTTTATGCTACGTGAACAATGATGGGGGGGGGGGTGGTTTGAGTATAATGAATTTTTTTTTTTAAGAAAAAAACCAAGGAAAAGTTCAATTTAAAGTATCGAATTCAATCAAAAGAACAAACCTTCTCTTCAGAATCATTTGCCCATATGCCAGCGTCAAACTTTTAGGGATTTTCCTACAGTTACAGAAAGTTTAACATAAGTATCTTGCACAATTTTTTTAGAAGATAATATCTACTACATCATTAGAAAGGCAACCAGAAAAAGGGAGCCATTACTCTATGACTGTAAAGAATTACAACAGAGCAAATTTTATCTAAAAATATATATAAATCTAAAGAACAAGAAAACTGATTTCAGGAAAATATTGGTAACAAAATTTAGAGAAAAATTTTAGTAAGAAATATTTAAAGAATTAAGGAGTGACTAAAAAGCAAACCCGGCCAGCAATTTTTTTTAAAAAAAGTATGCCACCAAGGTATAAAGGAACCTAGAAGTAACTTTACAAGAGAAATAAGGGATTTAAAGAGAGTTACACTTTTATTGTTTAAAAACAAAATGGAATTTAATGTCTCCATGTTTAAATGAAGGACTCAAAAGTAAATAAAAATTAGTAAAAACAAGATAAAACTTTATGTGCATGTAACAGCTACTTATATAAACAAAATATGGTAAAAGTAACTCATACTCTCAGGATTCTAGGCGCTTACTGCTTTGCCGCTGCTGCAATCTTACCACCAGGATTTATTCCTCTTTTTGCTATTTCATCACCAAGATTGAGGATTGGAATTCCATCCATATATTCCATCAGTAAGGCCCTCCTAGCCAAACAAAGAAGTACTTGATTAACAAAAGGTTTGTTAAATGAAATATAGCACCACAAATGCAGCAGTACAAAAGATTAGCTTTCTTATCGATTGCCCTGCATAACTCTCGGAACATCCATGCAAGGCTGTACCTTTGTGGGTTACAAAGGTCTTCCAACTGATGCACCTACATTAGATGCACCCTATCACCGGATTTGTCCATGAAGATTGTGTCCCCCTAGTAGCGCTAGGATGTAGCATCATGCATACTTATGCAGCTAATCCTCTTTACCATTAATCGGCAATGGATTGGCAACTTCCTCCAAAAGCAGTTGGATGAGAATCCTCTGACCATGAAGTTGCTTTCTCTGATCATTTACAGGTCGGAAGCCAAGGAATTCCTCACACACATTCTCTCATTCTTTCTGCGTGCTCTGTGTTGGGAAATTTAGGCTTCAGTTGATAGAACTAACAAGTTTTAAACCCAAGTTGTTAATTGTATTTATTATGCATAAAACTTGTTAAAACAAACAAACATCAATATCACGTCAAATATAAGTGCAGCGGAAAAGTAAATAAGATAAGATATGATGACCCAGGAAAACCAATGAAACCAACCAGTTTCACAGTAAAAAACCTGGGGGGAAACCTTCCCGAAAAGCAATTCACTATGGTAAAGAGAAGTTTCAGATCTAGTACAAAACCTTTGTCCCTAGACTCTACAATCTCCGTAGATGAACTCACAGCAAAAACCTTCTACCGCTTCAGAACCTCTGAACTCTTCAATATATGAACGCCACTCTTTGATGCACGGATCCCAGTACGTGACTAACTCCTTTGCACGAATCCCAATATGTGACTCACTCACCAACTTGAGGAAGAAGAATGTTGGCTGCAAAGTTCTTCAATTCATCAACAATGAATATCAAGAAACACTTGGTTACAAAACCCTAAGGCGCAAAAACGCAGTAGCTTCTTTCAGAGAGAATAAGGCTTCTGTCACCTTTTGCATATGTTCTCCTTGTATTCTCTTATGTGACGGCCTCTAAAATAAACCTTATATATGTCTAGGGTTGTGAGAAAAGAAACCCTACACAAATACAAAAGCCTGGCCCAAAAATCAGATCTGAAAATTCTAATTTTCGTAACCTCGATAGATACCTCGATCGATCGAGAAGCTGTCGAGCTTCATTAAACCTCGATAGATAGAAGTATCGAAAAGCTGTCGAGCAGCTGTCGGCAGGTGTCCACAGATGTCCAGCAGGTGTCTAACTTTAGTGAACACTTTTTCTTCACTTGTTTCTTGGTCTAATCTTCATGGCTTTAATACTAGACTTGAACAACATGTTCTTTGAAGTATTAAACACATCCTAAATCTACCAAAATATAATTAAAGTGCGTTTTGTCAAAGAATTAGCCAACAACATAAAATATGCCCTTAACAATCTCCCCTTCTGGCAATCCGTGACAAAACCACAACAAACAAATGAACATATGAGAGAGTCATAAATCACTCAACTCATACTCACTTGTTGAATACAATAAAGTCTATCCTAACACAAACTCTTGAAAAACTTTGCAAGAAGAGAGTTCATGGCATGGAAGACTTTGACAACCTGTATTTCTAAAACACTTTAAACAAAACACATTAAGGCATCTTTGTGTGAAGCAGAAATAATAGATTGCATACAAATAAAGAAACATGTGTATAAAGATAGAAAAGAAACAACACATGTAAAGATAGGTGAAGAAAACATACATCATTATATATATACCACTTGATAAATACCATGTTGTATGTAAAAATGGTCACAAGACCTAGGTACATGAGCAAGGAGGTAAACACTCCCCCTAACAAGATGAAACACAACTCCCCCTTACAAGGGCATGTATTTCTCCCCCTAACTTGTAGAATCTTAAAGAAATAACCACAAATTCTCCAAATTCTCCCCCTTTTTGTCACGATTGACAGAGGGTACGAGAAGCTATAAAGCTTTAGCTGAGAAACATAAAGATGATCAAGGATGATCAAGGGGGCACAAAGAATTCATAAAAATGCATGAATGTAATGAAACAAGATGCTATGGATGACAAGATAAAAAAACATGCAAAACAAAGAAAGATGAAATGCATGCAAGGATATCTCGATCGATCTAGAGGTATCGAGAAGCTATCGAGACAACCTCGATAGATCGAGAAGATGTCGAGAATCTATTGAGCAGACAAAAACTTCCTCGATTGATCCACCTAGTTATCGAGAGGTGTCGAGATTGCGAAAAGATGTAACTGAAGATCTCGATAGATAAGCCAGGTATCGAGAGGTGTCGAGGTAGCTTAAAAGTAGTTTTTCAAGAAGAGAAAAACACAGATGTGAATGCAATCAAGCATGCAACTCAATCAAAGATCTAAACAACATATTAACCTCTCAAAAACATCTCTCAAAAAGAAAAATGTCATGCATTTTGATCCAAAATACACACACACACTAAACAAGTCTAACCAATTTTTATTTTAAAAACAAGTTAAAACAGTTTAGTGAACATACATTAACGCATGTAAACCTTATGATGGCCAAATCACATTGTACCTGCACATGTATCAAGAATAGCAAAGAATATTACGTGTTGTGTGTAAAAAATATCGCAAGATTGCATAAGTGTCTCAAAGTTATGACGATTTGAGATATGAGAAAATCACTTTAACTCACACACAATCATAATTGTTTGATAGGGACTATCACCTTCGAGGTACATCTTATAACTCCTACGTCTCCTAGAAAACACGCTTGCAACCATATTTTAAAGCATTTTAAACTTTTTGCTTTTATTTCTTTGCATATTTTCTTTTATTAAGCATATCATGCATCGGCATATAAGAGAAAGAAAAGAAATATCCAATTATGTTAAGTTTTTAACATTGCACTTTTACTATGCCAAAACATACAAATGTCATTGACATTGCACTTTTGCTATGCCGAAGCATACAGATGTCATATCATGATTGGCGAGTAACAGTGGTGAGATGGTTATTTATGCCTTTCTCTTGGGATTTTCTAGTCCTACCCGTCAAAAAGAGTGATACGAGTGTTGAGATCACTTAACCTTACTCATCACAAACAAAGAGCTACAAAACTCACTTGTTTAGTTGTGCATAAGAATGCTCATCTAAGCTACAAGAAATACAAAGTTTAGAAAACTCTGTTTCAATGGCCATTTTAAGGTTCACAAGAACCAATGCACACAAACACACACTGTTTTTGTATTTTTCTGATTTTTTCCCTTTTTTATTTATTTTGAAACAAAACAAAATAAAAACTAAACAACCAAACAAAAACAGACAAACAACATAGAAGCATGAAAGAAAGATGTATATGCATAAGAGCATGATAGAAATGTGCAGATGCATGAAAGCATGATTTCAAAAGCAGATAAGAAATCAAGTAAAGAGAGTCCTACTACAGATAGAAAGAATTAAAGCAGAGGACAAACAGAAAAGACAATTAAGTCTTAGGCTCCTTTCTCACCCACACAACACGAGTCTTTGGCCGTGAAGATGAAAAGGCACGAGTCCTAGTATGACTACTAAAGGACATAGAAGAATTAAAATTCTTCTGAAATTGAGTTAAAAAGCTCAAGACTTTTAATAACTCACCAACAAATTCCATGACAACGGGGATCAAGGATCACACTCACGAAATTAATCCAATCAGAGTGTACTTGCTCTAATACCACTTGTTAGAAAATTTAGACCCCGGTTGAGAGAATTAACAAGTTTTAAACCCAAGTTGTTAATTGTATTTATTATGCATAAAACTTGTTACAACAAACAAGCATCAATATCATGTCAAATATAAGTGCAGCGGAAAAGTAAATAAGATAAGATATGATGACCCAAGAAAACCAATAAAACCAACCAATTTCACAGTAAAAAACCTGGGGGGAAACCTTCCCGAAAAGTAATTCACTATAGTAAAGAGAAGTTTCAGATCTAGTACAAAACCTTTGTCCCTAGACTCTACAATCCCCATAGATGAACTCATAGCAGAAACCTTCTACCATTTCAGAACCTCTGAACTCTTCAATATATGAATGCCACTCTTTGATGCACGGATCCCAGTACGTGACTAACTCCTTTGCACTCACTCACCAACTTGAGGAAGAAGAATATTGGCTGCAAAGTTCTTCACTTCATCAACAATGAAGATCAAGAAGCACTTGGTTACAAAACCCTAAGGCGCAAAGATGTAGTAGCTTCTTTCAGAGAGAATAAGGTTTCGGTCACCTTTTGCATATGTTCTCCTTGTATTCTCTTATACGACGGCCTCTAAAATAAACCTTATATATGTCTAGGGTTATGAGAAAAGAAACCCTACACAAATACAAAAGCCTGGCCCAAAAATTAGATCTGAAAATTCTAATTTCCGTAACCTTGATAGATACCTCGATTGATCGAGAAGCTGTCGAGCTTCATTAAACCTCGATAGATAGAGGTATCGAGAAGCTGTCGAGCAGCTGTCTGCAGATGTTCAGCAGGTGTCCAGCTTTAGTGAACACTTTTTCTTCACTTGTTTCTTGGTCCAACTTCATGGCTTTAATACTAGACTTGAACAACATGTTCTTTGAAGTATTAAACACATCCTAGATCTACCAAAATACAAGTAAAGTGTGTTTTGTCAAAGGATTAACCAACAACATAAAATATGTCCTTAACACTTTGTTATGGCCTCGCCATCAACAGAAAGCCCGAGAAGAACCTCCACAACCTGCAATGTGATAATGACCTCACCATGTGGTATGTGGAAGGTGCGAGTCTCCTGCTGCCATCGCTCCACTAAGGCCATTATCAGGCCGTGGTCAATCTCTCTACCCAGGGACCTGAGGAGTCCCTCCAAACCAAGTGCCTTAATGATGTCAACGACTTAGTCGTCCACTATTGGCTCTCGATCAGAGAACTCTTCACTACGGGTACGGCATTTAAGAGACCCTGGATCCTGCACAAAACAAAACAATGGATTAATATATGACACAATTGTACATTGTATGAATTAATGTGTTAAATCTTTAGTGTTGTGTTTTACCTGCCCATTCCAAATAACTTCTGACCGATGGTTTGCCTGCAACGTCAACATCAACTGGTCAATGGGGCCAGGCTGCGCGTGGTCAATTTGTCCAGCATTTGCAACAACCATACTGCACAAAAATGATAAGCAATTAGCACGTAATAGACATTATTGAAAACAAAAACAAAAACAATCTAAGAAAGATTCTCAAAAAACAAAAACAAAAACAATCTGGCAATCTCGCAGTATACAACAAATTGAAACTACATTTACATTTAAATCATGCCTTAATCTAAATCAATCAAGCTTTAACATATAGACCAGGTTGCATATTTTTCTAAGCTTTTCATTCATTCCAATTAAACACAACTAGGAAAAATTCTATATAAATTTTTATTATTATGGGTAAGTTACGCACCAAATGGTTCTAGAACATATGGCCTCACCTTCCACTCCATTCTTTTGGGAGAGGAAGTGCTATTTGGCCAAACCTCATTAGCAATATTGTATATATCTTAAGAATTACAAAGAATGACACATAAAGACATTATCACTACCATAAGGAACCAAAGAAGATGCTTAATTATATCTACATGCATAGAATGAATAACGGCTAATACAACTTATGTAGTAGACATGGTAAAACAAATTTGCACCATAAATAAGTAGGGCATGTGTTACATCATATAAATATTTTTTGAGTTAGACATAGCAAAAGAGATGCTCGAGGAACTGTAATACAAGGATCCTTCAAAGATAGAAAAGATGGCTCTGCTAGTAGCCAGTGGTGAAGAAAAGATGGCTCTTACACGTGGGACTTATCTAGGTTTAACAAATATAGAATCTTTCTTTTTTCTTTTTTGACAACAAAAATTTATTGATGAAAAAGATAGCCTAAGTACACAGGGAGTGTACAACTATAGAACTTGACACTAATAAGATCAACTCCTGTTAATTTAAAATATTTTAAGTGAAATAAAATTCTTCTATTTTTTTGGATTCATTAACTTTTGCATATTGAAATTGCCCATAACTCCATTTCTTTCAAAGAATCTGTTCATGAACCCAAAAAAACATCACAAAGTACTACAAAATTCTCTCAGGTTGGTTCTAGGTTTTACTACAATAGTGCTGGATTTCTATAATGAAAATTTCTTCTAATTAGGCCTCATATTTTGAGCAAGAAAAGAAAGAAAAAAAAAAAAGCCTTTGGTAAATTGAAGTAAATAAATCCATAGCTACTTATTAGCTTAAGCTTTTGGGGCAAGGCCAACTAAAGAATTGTTTTTCCCCACAGGCTCATCCAATCAACCCAAAAGATTAAACCTATTTTTGCAGCTTTCTCTTCATGTTCTTTTTGGATAAGTACCTATTTGTGCAACCTATCAGGTTCAGGCTAGAAAAGTCTGGTGCTAATGTTTATTACTTATTAGGTTTTAATGCCTTGCCATAGTCAACCAGCAAAAGTACAAAGAAAACCATTATTTTATATTGTACAAAAATGTCTGTTAAAAATGCTGAAATGGTTTTTCTTTCAATCCCAATCAACTAGGATTCAACAATAAAATTTAAATATATTGACAAACTTTTTCTGGAAACATAGACGTGTACTTTGAAAGGCCTACAAGAGCTTGTTTTTTCTATGGACTTTTAGCACCCACAAAATCAACAGTTGAGCCCATAACTTTATCAGAATCAACAGTTGCTTTTTGAAATCAACTTCTCATTAAGATTGTATGGTTCAAACAATCTTGGATGTTTCTACCCATGGAAAGGAGCAATAATTTAGAATTAGCAATCTTAATACATTGATTTTCAACTTTGTTTAGGCTCACTTAATGGTATGAAGGTAAAGACAGTGATTTGCTAAGGAAAACATCCATTAACCCAGAAAGCATGGATATTATCAAATAATGGTGTCAACAGTACTGACTACACAAAACAACAAAAACAAAAAAAATCAAATCAAATCAAGTTCTGACTACAATTTCAGCACAAAATGGAAAATTTTTCTCGCATTTCTAGGGAACCAAACAGAGTAACACACAAAAAAATCACAAACCACAAACCCACATGAAAAAATCAATCATAATTTCGGAAAAAAACCACAAACCCACATGAAAAATTCACACAATAAGAAAATCATACCTAAGAGAACTGAGTGAGAGTGGAGAGAGTGAGTAAGAGAGCGAGAGAGGCACGAGCATGGGTGTCTTTGTGAGGGTGGAAAGGCCTGAGAGTGCCAGGCGCAAGTGTGACAGGGTGTCTGTGTGAGGTTGAAGAGGGTGACTGAGAGAGGCATGGGAGTGGGTCGGTGAGTGAGAGAGGCGTTAGGGTGAGCTCTGGTTTGTGTAAGAGTGAGAGGTTGAGTGAGAGTGGAGTGGCGTTAGAGACAGAGTACATTTAATTTTGAAAAAGCCCTATTAGAAATCAAGTCTTAGAGACTCGGTTTCTTGGTGGCCTCCACGTGGATCAATCATGTCACATACAAATTGCCACGTCACACACAAATCGATGCTTAAAGCGGCTTATAAATCCAGTCTATAAAACTCGATTTCCAGGTGGACACTACATGGACAAAATACCAACTCAGACACGATCAAAACATGGAAAACGAGTCTTTGAGACTAGATTTATAAGCCCAAAATTGAGTCTATAAGACTCGAGATGTTAGTAATAAATATACTTTCATAATAGTGCCTACTAACTATATAGTTGAGAAATTATGGTTAATTGCCCATTTTAGTGGGGGGGGGGGGGGGAGTTTCTTGCTTTTTTTTTTTTTTTTTTTAGTACTATAATTCTAGGAATTCTTCAAAACTTAGGGGGGCCGTGGCCCCCCTGGCTTCGCCTATGATGGTAGCTATGATTTATTCACAATTGGTCAGACCGCATTTCATGAATATGGTTTGATTACTTATTCCAAATCTCAAACTATATACGAAACATCCCCTTGTATATTACCCGTCAAGATTCCAATATAGGCAGAATGGCAGGTATTTATAAAATAATAAGTAATCTGATGCTATGTTACAAGAATATTGATTTCATGCTGTATTATGGAAAACATTTTGCACACCAACGGACCATATGTTTGGTGCATGGTATATTTTTGTCCTCATTTGTATTGATTTAGGAGTAGTCATTGATTATTAAAATATCGCCCAGTCAATTGTGAATATTTGAATCATTTTTGGTCCCATATGTACTGATTACCATTAGATTTTGTTTCCTTAGACATATACAAGATTTTCGTTAGATGGTTTTCGCTGTTATTTTCTTTAATTGGTCCCATAATGCTTTTTTATCTGGTATGACATAAAATCTTTTTGCAGCGTGATGATAGATCCTAGACCCATTGATGGTAGCATTTTGACAGAACAAGAAAATCATCAATCTAAGTTACTTTGGAACCCTAGAGGCTAGGTAAAATTTTCCGCATCATGCTTTTTGTTAATAAGTAATGTCAAAGATGTGACATTTTGAGGACTAATATGTACACAAGTGGTATTTTTATAAAGCATTAATCTAAACTTATAGATTATACTACTTCTTTTGGATGTTGAGTTGTTCTTTAATGGCATATTACCTACTTGATGGTAGTATAAGATGTTTATTTATTGCTATAACATTTGCAGGATCCTCCTAGCACACTGGATTGTTGAAGTTGACACGTCGAGATCCAATCATAGATGATCGTGTTATTGCCATTGTGAGGTTGCCTAGTCTAGAGGGTCTGCACATGGACCCATCCATAAAGATTGATCACTGAATTTGTAGAGCGATGGCGCCTAGAGACCCATACATTTCACCTATTGCATGGTGAGATGACGATCACATTGCATGACGTGGAAGTTATCATAGAGATGCCCATCAAGGGTTAGGTAATGGTTGGGTCCACTGAAAGAACTTGGACAACTGTGTGTGCTAAAATGCTTGGAATTCAAATTCCAAATGACCCTCAAACTGTGCTAGACAGTCAGAGGATCCAGATAATAGTGCTCATTGACCATATTGGACAACCGTTGCCTCTAGATGCCAATGAGTTGCAAGTTCATCAGTATGCTCGCTGCTATGTACTAGCCCTACTAATGGATATGATATTTGTTAACAAGTCCGGAGATAGGGTCCATCTCATATGGTTGAAGTTCATGCAAAACCTTCGTAATCCACCTAAGAAGGCAAAGCAAATTGGTCGACCATTGATTTTGGTTCAATTGTGGATATATACTAGGTTGCCACATGTCCCCACAAAAGGTGCCCCCACAAAAGGGTGTTTATGGTCCACCACCACCACCACCAATTTCTCTTGCCATGATGTAATTATATATTGCATAATTAGTGTGCTAACATTAGATGTATTATGCCACAATTATTTTATCGTTCGAGTTTTACGTAATGACCATGCTATGTTACATGCTTGTAGGTGGGCAGGGGGTGTACAAAGAACACTCCCACACACGTGCTTTTCACATATCACAATCAAATTGCCACTACACAACCCGACTAGGTATAATACTTATTTTTATACAACATTTATAACAATTTATGTCCTTGAAATTACATCCATCATAATCATAATCATAAAAAAGTATTTCATTGCCACTATTGTACTACTTATTATGCAAATTATGAGAAAATTGCTTAACATGGTTGCTTTTATTGGTGGCTACTGTAGGCTAAGTGGAAGCCATATGCGAATGAATTGAGCCACCTACCTCCTAGTTTTTGCATCAATGGAAGTAATGTGTGGAGGTCAAAAATTCCACTTATATTTTTTGGCTTCTAGAGTTCCACCTACCTGATCGTGTCCTTCGAAAATTTGGGCTAAAGCAGGAACAATCCGAACATGAATACCGATTGCGAATTGCATAAAATAGATGCGAGAGGCAAGGTAGAAAAAATTTGGAGGGTGGAACATGCAGTCTATGTTCAGAAATGGAATGATCATTTTGAGTATGTCCATCATGCAAACAGGAAAGAGGAGTTAATGTCACGTCATCATCCATATATGGGGTGGTATTGTGGAAGTCATCTCTCCCAATCATCTCTTCATACTCATCTCTACCACGATCAACATCGCCTTCATCTTCCCCCCCTAGAGATTGAATACATTCCTATTGATAACTAGATCTGCCAACCTCCATTGGAGTTGGTGTCTCGTGACATGGCAGTGTATAACCCCCAATTTTGGTGCATGGATTAAGAGTTGGATGACCATCAGCACGTAATAATTGTAATTCTTCCCATCCAACACCCTCCAAAGTTGTTTGTTGTACATCTTCACCGCCGACTTTTGTACAAGGCTCCACACGCATATACAACTCAGCAGCTTTTAATTGGGACATAAAGTTTATCTTGTCAAAATAATCTTAACATGCTTCTCACCATTTATTTCAATAGGCATGAAGACAATGCAATCACTGAAAACTACATGTGAAGTGCGATATATAATTGTTATGTCATAGAATCGATGGTCCAAACTAATCTCTCGCCATTTTTTTAGCTAAATAATCTCTAACCTTTTACCAAGCCCTTCACACATCACTCCATGAATCACATCAGTGCAGGGCTCCCCACCATAATATAGATATAAATCAATTGAACTCATTACAAGCCTATTCAAAGTCAAATGAGTTTACTAAAAAAGTTAGTAACAAGTATAACACTTTTATCACAAAAATACTCTCCCCTGTAGGAGTCTTCCCTCTCCCCTTAGTAAGAGTCCTTCCCTCTCTACTTGCTGAAGAGATTCTCCCTCCCATCCTCTGTGGGCCTTCTCCGTGAAGTCCACTTCTTCGTTTTCTCATAACCTTATGTATTTTCTGTTTGGTTGATATGGAACAAGAAATGATTGATGGTTTGCAAAATTTATGCCTCACGAAAGAAGAGGAAGAAGAAATCTCCATCACAGCAAGAAGCAGATCAGATCTATTGGAGGAGTGTTCTTTAAGTCTGTTTGGTCGCCTACTCTCTGACAGGCAACAGAACCAAAGGGCTCTAAAAAACACTTTGAGGTTCACATGGAAGATGGGATCTGAGTTAAAAATAGTGGATGTTGGAAATAATATTCTTCAGTTTAAGTTCAGTTCAAGATATCAGATGGAGTGGGTAGAGAATAGTGGTCCATGGAATTTCGAGAATAACTTGCTCCTGCTTTGCCGGTGGAGGAAGGGGCTGTCCACAGCAAACATTGTCTTTACCCATTCTCCCTTTTGGGTTCAACTATGGGGTCTGCCTTTTGAACATATGTGTGAGGAAGTAGGCAGAGACGTTGGGAATAGACTGGGCGTTTTATTGAAATGGACAAACGAGCATGTCAATCTGATCAAGCATTGTTTATGCGTATAAGAGTGGAGCTTCCGATTGACAAACCCCTTCGTAGGGGGGGAAATGTGGTGAGTTTTGATGGAGAAAAGTTTTGGGTCAATTTCAAATACGAGCGGCTCCCCATGTTCTGTTATCTATGTGGCAAGCTAGGCCATGATGACAAGCACTGCCAGGACTTTCCGGACTGGCAAAACTCCTCTAAGCAGTACGGCGAATGGCTTAAAGCGGGGGGTATATTCAAAGGAAACTTAGGTGGACAGAGAAACAATCACCGAGATGGCCGTGAGGAGGTAAATGGAGAAAATTCCAAAGGAAAGGGCTAAACCGGAGCAAGAAACACTCACTTGGCTGCGGTGAAGGGCGACGGTGGTAGTGCAGGTAGCAGTAACAATCTTCAATCTTCCAAAGAGACCAGTCACACGCGTGGAGGTGACACCTCTGACGCCCAAGCGTGCCAAACAGAGGAGTATGGGGCTAAACGGGACAAGTCTGGAAAAGGTAGTCAGCTGTTGGACTTGGGAAAAGGTATCTGTGATGAGGTGGCAGCAAAAAAATTTGAAATTAGATCAGAAGAAAGATCAGAAAGGGCCGAGACAGACGTGTTATCTAATGTGGGCCTCACTCTCCATGAAGCTGAAAATCTTCCTGGAGCAAAAAGCCCATGCAAGCCCATGAAAGGTATTCAAACAAGCTATGAAAGTAAAGAGCTAAGGGAGGCCCATGAGCCAAGTAAGCTGCAAAAAGGTAAAGGCCGTCTGAAAAAAGTTGCCAGGGAAAAAGGGCAAAGCCAAGCCTAATTAACACAATACCAGAATCAAGTTCTGGGGACTAAACGCCTAAATACAACGGTCTGTACAGAGGACGAAGAGCTTGTAGTTCACAAAAAGCAATGTGGTGGCTTCAGTGGAGTATCAAATAATCAGTGTCTATCGGTGGTGTCTGCTAAGCAGCACCACCGGGAGCCATGAATGCTTTAAGCTGGAACTGCCGGGGGCTTGGGAACCCCCGGTCAGTTCGTGCGTTGCACGATATGGTGCGACGATGGGATCCCAGAATAATTTTTCTTTTGGAAACTAAACTTAAAGTAAGGCGTATGGAAAGAATTAGGAGTAGACTGGGTTTTGTAAATGGCTTTATAGTTCCATGCCGGGGTTTCAGTGGTGGTTTGGCCCTTCTATGGTCTAGGGAGATAAATCTCAGCATTAAAAGTTTCAGCAAGCACCATATAGATGCAACAGTCACGGAGGAGAATTCTAGCCTTGAATGGAGAATCACAGGTTTTTACGGTAATCCTTGAACTTGCCTAAGACTTGAATCATGGAATTTACTTACTTTGCTCAGTAACCAACTGCATCTCCCCTAGCTTTGTTTCGGAGATTTTAATGAGATAGTTTCTATGGAAGAAAAATGGGGGGGTGTTATCAGATCGCAAAGTCAAATGGATGGTTTCCGAAATGTTATTAACTCTTGTGGTTTCAAGGACTTGGGCTTTAGTGGCTCGGAATATACATGGTGCAATATGCAGGTGGGTGATAGCAGGATTTATCTAAGGCTAGACAGAGCTCTTGCCACGTGTGACTGGATTGAGAAATTTAGTGAAGTTAAAGTCCACCATCTGATTGATTCCACCTCCGATCATAGTGCTCTTTTTATTTCAAACTCCCCTACTATTAAAAGGCCACGCTCCAAGCGTTTCCATTTTGAGGCTCTATGGACAAAGAGAGAAGACTGCAAAGATATTATTGATTCTGTCTGGGGTACCACCAGTGATTTAAGCACTCCGGAAGGCATGGCTAGTGGGCTAAAATTTTGCGCCTCTGAGCTAGCATTATGGAACTTTTCTACTTATGGGCAGATTCCAAAGATGATCCAGGAGAAAAGGAAATTTCTTACTAGTTTGACACAGCAAGATAAAGATGGTTCACATGGGGAGGAGATTAATAAGGTCAGGAAAGAGTTAAACGGCCTGTTAGATGATGAGGAAATTTTTTGGGGGCAGCGTTCTAAGGTGCATTGGCTTAGAGAGGGCGATAGGAACACGAAATTTTTCCACGCCAAAGCCTCTGAAAGAAGGAAGCAGAACACAATTACTGGGATCTGGGATAAGTATGGGAGGTGGTGTGAAGACAGTAACAGCATTGCCAACGCTGCAATTGATTATTTTGAGGACATTTATTCCACCTCTAGCCCGAGCCGAATTAAGGAGGTTATAGCAGTTATTCCTACCAGGGTTACCGATGAAATGAACAGAGAGCTGACCAAGAATTTTACCAGGGAGGAAGTGGAGAATGCTCTTAAACAGATTCACCCCATAAAATCCCCTGGGCCTGACGGTATGTCTGCTATTTTCTTTCAAAAATACTGGAATATTGTTGGTACTAGTGTCTCAAATATGGTCTTAAATGTGCTTAATTCTGGTATGTCTCTAGCTGCTATAAATAAAACAAATATTGCCCTCATTCCGAAGTCAAACAATCCCAAAAGAATGACTGATTTCAGACCGATTAGCTTATGTAATGTTATTTACAAACTTATTTCAAAAACCTTAGCTAATCGCCTCAAAGCATTGCTTCCTTTTATTATTACAGAAAATCAAAGTGCGTTTACTGCTAATAGGCTCATCACGGACAATGTTCTTATTGCCTATGAATTAATGCACTACTTAAAGCATAAAAGAGAGGGAAGGGACTGCTATATAGCAGCAAAGCTCGACATGAGCAAGGCTTTTGATAGAGTCGAGTGGGGCTTCATTGAAGGGGTTATGAGGAAGTTGGGTTTTAATGAGCAGTGGACTAACTTGATCATGAGATGTATTTCCTCTGTGTCATATTCCATCATTCTCAATGGTGACACTTATGGAAACATTGTCCCCACCAGAGGTCTTCGACAAGGAGACCCCCTTTCCCCTTACTTGTTTCTCCTTTGTGCGGAGGGTCTTTCTGCCCTTCTTCATGAGGCTGCGAGGAATCAGCTTCTGAATGGCATATCAATCAGCAGAGGGTGCCCGAAGATTACCCATCTTTTCTTTGCCGATGACAGCCTCCTTTTCTGCAAGGCCAATAGTGAGGAATGCAAGAAGCTAAAGGAGATCCTAGGAAAATATGAAGCAGCTTCCGGGCAAAAAGTAAACTCAGATAAATCTTCCATTTATCTCAGCCCGAACACATCTCTAGATATCAAGGAAACAATCTTTAGCATCCTAGGGCCTATGCAGGACTCGAGGCACACAAAATACCTTGGGCTTCCTTCCATTATTGGTAGGTCTAAGAAACAAGTCTTTGCTGGAATCAAAGAGCGTGTGGGGCTGAAATTGGCGGGTTGGAAGGGGAAATTGCTCTTTTCGGGCGGCAAAGAGATCCTCATCAAGGCGGTAGCCCAAGCCATTCCCACCTACATAATGAGCTGCTTCCTTCTTCCCAAAAGCCTGTGTGATGAGCTTGAAAGAATGACGAGGAATTTTTGGTGGGGGCAGAAAAATCAAGAGTCAAAAATGGCCTGGGTTAGTTGGAAAAGAATGTGCAAGCCAAAATCTCTTGGGGGTCTGGGATTTCGAAATTTGCAAGCCTTTAATCTTGCCCTTCTAGCTAAGCAAACGTGGAGAATTCTCTCAAGCCCCAGCTCTCTGGTAGCTCGTATTCTCAAGGCTAAATATTTCCCCTATTGTGATGTGCTCAATGCTAATTTGGGCAGCAACCCTTCCTATACTTGGAGGAGTATTCATAGCAGCTTTGAGGTCCTTAGAAGAGGTTCTAGATGGAGAGTTGGAAATGGCCGAAGAATTCACATTTGGGAGGACAAATGGCTCCCTACCCCCTCAACTTTTAAGGTTATTTCTCCTCCTAGGATCTCTGAGGACTTTCCCATGGTCTCCTCTCTCATTGACCCAGACACTAGGTGGTGGAATGTCTACAAGGTTAGAGACCTTTTCCTTCCCTTTGAAGCTGATATCATTCTTAAGATTCCTCTAAGCTACAATCTACCTGAAGACAGGATTATCTGGGTTGGGAATAAAAAAGGTGAATTTTCTGTCAAAAGCGCCTACTTCATTGCAACCAAGCTCTTTGAGTCGCCTCTGATGGGTGAGTGCTCCTCGGGTGACCCTTACTCCTCTCTTTGGAAGTGCTTATGGAAGCTAAAACTCCCGGAGAAAGTTAAAATATTTGCTTGGAGAGCTTGTCTTAATGGCCTGCCAACCCTTGACAAAATGCAGCTTCGGGGTCTCTGCACTAACTATACCTGTCCGGTCTGTGCTGAGGAAGTTGAGTGTTTATCTCACTGCCTTTTATCTTGTGACTATGCCATCTCTGTCTGGGCCTTATGGAAGGACTGCCCTCTTAATTTACTACTGGAAACCAGAAATTTCAATGACCTTGCTTTTCAAATGCACTTGAACTCTTCCCTGCAGCACATGGAGCTATTCTTTGCCATCTCATGGTCGATTTGGCATAACAGGAACTTGCGGATTCACAATGAGGGCTTTCTTACCCCTATTCAAACCTGGGAGTTGGCAAAGAATTTAGTGGAGGACTTTCAAGGTGCTCTCAAGATGGATTTCCCCCCTAAGCAGCCCAATTCTAGGGGCTGGTCTACTCCTCCTTCTGGCGTTTACAAGGTAAATGTTGATGGGGCTAGTTCTGTTGCATCGGGTTTGAATTCTGGGGTTGGGGTGGTGATTAGAGATGACAATGGTATGGTTATAGCAGCTCTTTGCATGTCTCTCCCTGCCCCCTACCCCCCTGATCTGACTGAGATGTATGCCTTAGAGCAGGGCATTTTTCTAGCACAGGAAATGGAGCTCTCCAGGATTATTTTGGAATCTGACGCTCTTGCAGCCATTCAAGCGCTCAATCAAGGTGACATTGGGAATGACACAGGGCATCTAGTTGAAGGAATATTGAAAGCAAAATCTTCTTTTGTTAGTTGCTCTTTTAATCATTTGAAAAGGGATTTCAATCTTGTTGCTCATGAGCTGGCTCATCATGCCATGCTAAATCCCTGCACTCAAGTTTGGAAAGGTGTTTCCCCTCCTTTTGTATCTCATCTAATTCTCTCAGATTTGAAGTCTTCCTCCTAGCTGATTGCTGGAGGCTCTCTGATGTATTCTTTTCTGGTTGAATGAACATTTCCCTTTCAAAAAAAAAAAAAGTATAACACTTTTATCCAATATGAACTGTAAAATATTATCTCCAAGCAAATATAAACATTAAAGATAACATTGTATGGTCCACCAACCACTTATAAACAATTGAATTTTTATTATCTCCAAGAAAATATAAAATATAAAATATAACATTTATTATCTCCAAGCAAATTTTTATTAACCAAGCAAATATAAAATATTGTCTCCAAGCAAATATAAACATTTGAATTTTTATATGGTCACTAACTTTTAAAAATTAAAATTGGTTACACCTTACAAATAGCAACCCACTATAAATAACAACACGTTGCAAAGAATAACTACATATTACCCATACAAATTACAAATAACAACCCATCACAAAGAAAAACCCATTATACATTGCAAAGAACAAATAACAACCCATTATAAATACAAAAAACAAAACGTTACAAAGATCAAATAACACATTACCCATAAATACTATAAAAGTGGTATGTGTATACATATCTACCTAAGAAAGCTTATATTAATGAGGTTTAACCAAAAAAAAAAAATTGAGGTTTAGATGTTTACCTACAAATTGAAGAAGGAAGCTTTTGATGTTGTATAATGATCAATGCAGGTTGCAGGATGTGAAGACAGAGAGTTTGGGTGATGTGTGTGAGTTGTATACAAAATTGAGTTAGTTATAAAACTGAGAGCGTTGGTGGGGCAGGTGTTGTAATTAATTGGAACATGAGTTCCATTTAGAAAAAAAAAAAAAAAAATTACCTGATTGAGTTTAGCAAACTCAAGTTTCATTTGGGTAAATTTTTTAACAGCCTAAAACTCGAGTTTAGCAAACTCAAGTTCCATGCATTTTTTTTTATTTTTTTAATTTACGTTAGACGACTAAACCAATTGGAACTCGAGTTTACTAAACTCAATTTTAGGTTGGAAACTCAAGTTCCAGAAGCAGCCTACTTAACTAATTAACTTCAGCCACATGCTATGCACCTAAATTTTTTCTAAAAAGGTACTATTCAGCAAATTTTGCCTTAAATAGGCTCTTAACTTGCCAAATTATGGATGTCAACTGTCAACCTCTCTACTTTGCATGTCAACATTAGCTCTATTTTCGCAATAAAATGGCTAAGGTTTTGGGTATTCGATCAAAGCTTAAGAAAATGGCTAACCCTGCCCACTTGCATATTACCTTGCCAACCCTCCAGCATCACCATAACATTGGAGTCCTATTCAGTTTGGTTTGCACAAGCTCTACTATTAAAACATAAAAATGACTTGCATATATGAAATCCAATCAAATCACACTAGCAGATCCATCATGGGTCCTCAATATTTAAGAAAAAGAAAATCACAACTTAATGTGATTGCAAGATTTCCACCAAAAAAAAAAAGAGATCGCAAGATAGATGAAATATTTTTACCAAACGTGTAAGAACCGTGATATCCTACTAGAATTTGTATGTACAACAGTGCCATGGCAGCCACTGTTGCACGGTTAAGGTAGAGTTGAATAATGGTACAACAACTTCTGAAAATGAAAGGGTAGTATCTGCCTATTTTTCTATAATGCTACAAAAATTTGTGAAAACATATGAGGCAGTAGATTGCTTAAACGTGAAGTTCTCTTTCTCAAGGCAATACACAGCACTTCAAGCCATCCACAATTCATAACTTTCTGAGCAGAGCACTGCTAAGTTGGATAACACCATCTAGTCCAGTAAAGCACGTTAAGTCTCTACACTAAACTCATTATCATCCTCAGGATTCTCAGGTGAGACTGTTTCTGGAAAGAGTTCTTCATCAGGATACATCTTCTGAAATAGCTACCAAAGTACCAGAACCACCACCAAATTCTAGTCAGTAAGTCAAAACGTGAAAATAAGCATAACCTATGCCTCACTAGATTAGACCTATGACTCGACAACTGACAGAGAAAAATAGAGACCGATCATTAAAAAATTATCTATGAAAGAAATATTGATCTGGTTATTCAATCATTCTGTTTCATATTTCCTCCCGAACAATTGTTGCAAGGGAGATGACCCAAAACAGAGTAGTTTATGCCAGGAAGTAAGATGTAGTGATGTGGAGAAGTACCACAATTCATACACAATGGCGACGTACCTTCAAAGCTGCATCCAAAATATTATTGTAATTGAGATTTCCATCTGGCATCGCAGTGGAGTTGATAGATTCAAATTGATCCTGGAATCAACATAAAATTCTTATCAGATTCCAACACGTGTCAACCATAATGGTACTCAAACAAATCACACATCCAGCTGGGTATCACAAAGAATGTCCACATATAAGAACTCCGAAGGGTACTCAGACCAACAAGGGTTATGTCTTATCCAATAGGTTACCTATCCACACGTTTAATTTTCTGTTACATTGGGAAAATTACACAAGCACTGATTCTTGCACCCACAATCTCACACTTCATCTCATACTTGTGAGGGGAGTAAGTGCCATTCAAGCTAGGGCTCATTGGCTATCCTATTCCTATCCACATGTTTATGCAGCAGCCTCCCAAAGGGTAATCAAAAAGAGAGTTTCAAACTGATTTGGGGTTTGGGTTTTTTTTTTTTTTTTTTTTTTGGTTGTGGAGGAAGGCAAAAGAAGAGCACTTTCAGTGTACAATTATAACATCATAATAGTACAAAATAGTCTAAAAATGGAAAAGTTCTGATGAGAAGATCACCATGGTAAGCTCCTGAATATACAATGCTTTCCAGAGTACAGTGGGCTTTACTTCTGCTGAATTTTCACTGTAAACAGTTGTACTACTTTCAGAATGTGAGGACTTGGGTAGTGTGAGAAGAGAATCCATGGCAGCATTCAGTGACTTTATCCCTTGGTTGGCATGATGACACAAAGTACAAAAGTATAATACAAACCTGAAAGAGAGAAGGGAACAATGCCTAACGCATTTCAGGAAGGTAATGGGGACTAAGGGAATCCACATAAAATGCTAGTCACATGACATGGTAAAAAAGGAGTCAATAACCACCATCAATAATATAGCCCACTTTATAGCACACAGGTCTCTACAATTAGCACCAAGTATCTAACATCACAACAAATAACAACTTTTTTAAAATTAAAAGAATGTAAAAATTGACATTCTTTCTAATTACATAACAAAACCATCAACATCTTCAGAAAGGAGAACATGTTCTTTTCTTTTCTTTTGCCTTTTTTCCTGTGGTGGTGGGGGTGGGCAGGAAGCAGGATGTTGGCTGTTTAGATATTTCTAACTTTATTCAGCCCCTCATAGAATCAATTCATGTGAAGATATTTCTCCCATTGTAAATTTTTTATGCTGCTTCATGCTTATTTTCACAAAGTAGTCTTATTTCAATATTATTATTTTTACCTATCAAAAAATAAAATAAACGTTCATTCAATGCTCACTTGCAAAATCAGGATCCCATCAAAAATAAATTTAACTGGCAAACTGATTGTCTATCTTACATATGTGCAACAGAATCAAATTCTTTTAAGCAACAGATGACAACATTAAGAATGTAACAAAACACCTATAAGAAACAAAATAAATCAAAACTCAGGATCAAGGTAGCAAGTGGTGGTTATCAGGAGATGATTATTTTACAATCTTTTCAAAGAGGCAACATTGCACTCGACTTAACAACTGAGGACCAAACATAATTGATCTTAGGCAAATTATACATGTTTCCTACTGCAACAAACCTCAATTATTTTATTGGGCACAAATCTAATGCTTCCTGATTGACATGCATAACTTCCAGAACATTCTATCTTCTGATATACTCAATGGAAAAACATCAAAGCAGAAGAGAGTCAAGAGACTAGTAGTTATCTTCAAAAACTCATAAACTTACATGCCTGATGGACAAACAGCTAAATCGCTACCTATTTGGAGAGCTCGAATTGATGTAACCTGTTCAGGGTACAAAGCTAGAGGGAGGGGGAAAAAAGTCAGTCGCTCTTTCTCTCTTGATTTCTAATCCCCTCATTCATTCAACAAAAAAAAGTAATAGCACAAGAAACTTGATCTTACATCTTGGAGGATATACCACCAGAAAATTTGATGTATCTGGCCTTAAGGAACTCCTTGTAATGCATATTCCCCGAGCAACTTTCCTTTTTCCATCTCCCAGACCTAAAATTTGACGATTTTCTCTTGAAGAATCTGTTGGAGATGAAATTAATGGCAACGGAACTACAGAGGATGGATCCAGGATTAACTGGTGGCTGAATAAGTCTTGACCTGAAGATAATCTAACTCCTTTATAATGCCCAGTACACTGAAAATTTCCAGGGAAAAGATGAATTTAAAAAAGATAGACATACTAAGGTCAAATAAATTTTTTCTAATGGATACATAAAAAGGAAAAAAAAAATTATGCACCTTGTCCATAAGTAGGGCAATCATTGGCATTCGCAGAACCTGCAGATTAGAAGTTCATATGCAGATAAGTATCACAGCATGGTAAAGTAAAAACAGAAATGTGTGTGTGTGTGTGTGTGTGGGAAACATAAGCAACCCTCTAGATGTTGGACTAAAGTTCAATATTAACAAGAACAAAAAGGTGCAAGTCCAATAATCAGAAAGTAATCCAAAATGCTTGGAGCCAATAGCTTTTGTATTGTGGAAGAAGAAGGTTTTTCAAATTTGATTAAGAGGATAAGTTACAATTTGTGTTTTACTTCTCAAAGTATTCCAAAATGCTAGGCACCAGTTTTGGTATAGAGCATATTTTTTGTGCCTATAATTCCAGATATAGTATTCCAATTTTTTGATAAATTTATTTAAGGGTAATTTTGGAAACTTATACCTTTCTATACAAGAGACAAGACAATAAATGGTGTTCCCTTAAGAAGTTGGGTTTTTGAAACAGGATCAAAAAGTTGGGATGAAAGGAGTATTACTTATCCAAAAAATTATATATCAAATCAAAATGTTTTTCAAAGTTTAACAAATGCAAAACCAAAGTTTGCCTTCCTAACTATCCTCAGGTTTCATCCCTTCCCATGATATCTACTTCCAGGCTTTTCAACTACTTGCCTCACAGCTTCAATTCAGAGCGAAGAAAATAGTTGACAACTCATTTCCAAAGGCAGCAAGCAAAAAGATCAAGTTCTTTCTTATAAAACGCATAATACAAACACTTCAAAATATATAAATAAACAAAAACATTAAAAGAAACACTTGAAATAAGGTTAGACAAATATGAACATGCATGTGCCTATTTACAAGACTATGTTCTCATAATCAAAATTCACAAGGCATTAACAAATGATGTCGCTCCAAGAAACTCAACCATGTAAATCTTGACTAGAACTTACATGAATGCAACCTTTGACAGCAGCACGGCGGCAAAAAGCTTGCGGTAGTTCCCCATGACCATATATTGGATAAAGAAAAGCCCCAAGTGCATTTGGAAACCTGAGGGACAAGAACGGTAAAAGCACATACTTGTGGCACCTTGCTTCTCAAAATAAAAACCAACTGAACATTGTTGGTTCAAGGATGCAAGAAAGAAAACACAATGTTCTAGTAATACATGCAAGAAAACAAAATCCCCAAAACCATCCATTATCCAGACAAACATTACATTATCCCTATGAACCTAGCCATAATCCAGACAAGAAACAGAGTTACCGGTCGTGGTATCAATATTACACCCATAGCAGGAAGCACCAAGAAAAATGCACCACATAAATTAAACAAACACTAAAAAACAGATTAAGTACGAAACAGAGAATATAAAAATTACCTGCCAACTGATGAGTTGTAGAGAGCCAAACGATCTATACCATCTTTTGTCTGAAGTACATCTTGGCACAGCTCCACATTGTCCTGATCATAATCGGCCATGGCTATAGCATACAGAATAATCCTGAAAGGAAAGCAAAGATAGAGATTCTCAGTACTGAACCACAAACTATTACTATTACGCACAGCAACGGAAATATATAAATAAATAAATAAATAAATAAGGTGGGGGATTTTTAAGAAAACAACTATAAATGTGACCAATCACCCTAAAAGACATCAAAGTCCAAACACCACATTGCACCATTTTAGAAGCTATCACCTACCCAGACTTCAATCACACAGATTGGAAACAAACTACCATATCAGATAAAAACACATTTTGAGTGTGTAATTTTTTACCAGCAACTCATACTTATTTCTACACCACCAAGTTCATTTTAAACTCTTCTTCAGTAAGAATCAATTTCAATGTTGTTGTATCATCTCAATACAAAAAAAAAAAAAAATTGTCTTTCTCAAATTATCAAATGCATCAACAGAATTAGCAAAAATACCATGGCATTTCGAACCATAACCATTCTTTAACATTAATATATGCATAATTTAACTGAAAAGCCGAAGAGCCTTATAGCTCAACTGGCACCTTGTGGTGTTTCCATCAGAGACGATCAAATCTCCTAATAGTTAACCGAATATTAAATTTCATCGAATTTTTCAAATGATAGTGTACGATGTAATCTTTGGAGGCAACCGCATTTTCTTCAAGAACTCGACGAACGGGCTCTCCAAATCCTGCTCCGAAATCCTCTCGTTCTCGTTTTCACCACCACCCAAGTGTTGCTGAACAAGCTTGAAGAACCTCATCAACTGGTTCTTCTCCGTCAACCCCAAGCTCTTATCCTTGAATATCGCGGCCCGAGAGTCTGGCACGTTCGTCAATCTCCCACTCGCATCGCACAAGAAGCTCGAATCGATGCTTTTGAAGTCAATGTACTGGTTCGCCCCAGATTTCAGGATCAGATCGATGGATTTATCGGCGCAGAACAAAACCCTAGGTCCGCACAAGTCGATGTTGAATTTTCTGGAATGTTCATCGTCGAGGATCTCAGGGACAAAAGAGGAAATCTCGACGTGGGAGTAGAGGGGGCGAGGGGCGAGAGGTACGGGGGCGAAATCGTGGCCGTTGGATGAGGTGGAGGGAGGAGGGGCAGGATGGGAATTGAGGAAATTTGAGAGGTCGTGGAGAGGGAGAGACGCGTAGTGGGACCCGTAGGAGGAGTTCGGGTCAAGGTGGAGAACGGTTTTGCCGTTTGCGGAGGCTGCGGCGGCGATTACGGATTCCGGTAGACCCGTGCCGATGACGATCAGGTCGAAGTTGGTTGGTTCAATTGGAGGGTATGATGAAGCGTCTTCGCTCATGGTGGCGCGTGTAGTTGACTCGCTCACTCGGTTGGGTTGGAAAATGCGGAGAAGAGGGAGGGAGGGAAGACTTCAAATTATGAAGTAAACAACTTTTGAGTTTTGACTCAAAAAGTCAATGGGCCCACAATTACAAAAAATAGCCCAATGCCCATTGGGCTAGAGATTGGGCTGACTCATTTAGATCCCCGGGAACGAAAGAGAAAGAAAAGATAGAAACTCTGGTGTTGACGTAGTTGTGCACAACGCGATAAAGAAAGCCTTGTACCAACCATATATTGGGCTTACTGACCCTTTTATTAGGCCTAACTTTCTGGCCCAAGAGAGAACAAGCAAAAGGCCCAAAATAGGTTAAGTTTTTTTTTTTTTTTTTGAAAATGAAAAATAGGTTAAGTCTTGTGGTACTATGATACTATCATCATGGTTTACTTTGGTTTACAATTTTCTCCCTCACTAATTTTAAGAAACCCCCTATTTAAAAAACTCCTTTAAAGTCATCACATATCAAGTTGTTTCACATGATAAAAGTTTACTCTCATGTAATTTGATTGAGATCAACCTTCTAATGATGGCATTTCACATTTTCTTTATATAATTCTAGCCTCATCACATTCACTTCGGGTGTGTGATGAGACTTTTTTTTAGTGGTCCTATTTTGTAGCAAAAAGAATATGTGTTTTTATTTTATATATATATATATATAATTTATATTTTGAGAATTTAATTTATAAGTGGATAAAGAAATTTGAAAATCTACAGAAGAATGACCTTATTTTTTACGCAATATTTTAGTAGAACTTAGAGTTGCATTTTTACTATATTATTTTGTAGTTTTATCTCTACTTAAACATAAGAATACAGGGGCATTTTTGAACTAAAAAATAAGGAATCTAAACAAAGGAAACCCCTTAAATAATAGTATAGATAATAGATTTAGGTCCGTAAACAAACACAATCATTATAGATGTTTATTAATTGACGATGCGAAGAAAATTAGTAGACTGGATGTTTCGGGTTTCAAAGGGCTAGCGACTATTTTAAAGGCCTGAAAAAGAAAGAACAAGCGATTAAAAGTGACCAGGATGGACCAGCCAATAACCCTCCGATGCCAAAGTTAGTTTCTCTCTCAAGTTCTAGAGTTCCAACTTTTTAGGAATTGTAGAAAACGTACCTTTGTCTGATCTAAAAGGATATTTATATAATGTACCTCAGAAACGGTTATGAGATTTGTAACTTCCCTTGTATTTTAAGAGGTTATGGGGTTTAAGAATAACTGCTACAACCGCCATGGGAGTTATAACTATCATTGGAAGTTAAGTATTTAATAAGGAGTTGTAGGAATGAACCTGGATCTCCCTCATGCCTTGGAACAATAGCACATGGTTCCACCTCCGTCCATTGGCAAGCAAATCCAAACTGGGGAATTTACTAAGCGTTAGGGGGGGTCGTCCAGGAACCTTCCCGACAAACATACCTCGTTCCCACGAATGGTCGTCCTTCCTTGGACGACCTTCTTATGAGGATGTTTCTTTTGCTCTGGACACCTCCTATGGACAAGTTGGAATTGGTTAGATTTTTAGTTCACCATTAATTGCCCCCTTGTCCAAGGGTCGTCCAAAGCATTGGAGGATTTACTATTGTTCTTTGGATGCATGTCTTCATTTTAGTAGTCAGATGTCGTTTCATGTGTCACAATCTCAATGGTTGAATTTTATTGTCTCGGATTGTGCCACGTGCCATAATTTCATTGGTGACTTGTTGCGTCGATTTAAGTTTTTAAGGAAAATGCCACGTGGCGCTTCTTGGTTGATCACGTCATTTCAGATACCAATTTTCAATACCTATAAATAGTGGAATTCCTCTCATACCCTCTACATCTTTCAAATTTTCTTCTTTTACATTCCTCGTCCATTGCCTCGTCTAGAAGTATTCCAACGTCCTTAGTATTCCTTTGTCTAAAGCTAGGTAATATCATCATAACCCTTCTTAGGCTTTCCTTCAAATTTCATCATGTCTAAGGATGTTGTTTCCTCGTCTAGCTATAGTGTAGAAAAAGCTATAGACGAGTATCGTGACTCCAATTATAGTGATTCTAGTGATAGCAGTAGTAGCAATAGTGGGGATACCAAGGAATACACGCCTAGGGTCCCTTGGATTCCTCTAGAGGTCCTTCAAGAACACCTTAGGACGAGGGCAGCCTCAGGATCTCTAGTTGGCACCTTAACAAGTGCTCCTCCGTCCGATCCTGTAGACAAGGTAGAAACCATATACAGTTGTGCTGTAGGTATTCTCTCTAAGACAGACAAGAAGAGATTAACTGCCCTTAGGAGCTAGTACCAAATTCCTGACAACCTTAACCCTAGGTTAGCTATCCATGGGGAATGGTGCTGCCAGCCTTGCTTTGGGACAGGCATTTACAAGGCTTACCTTCTAGGGGGTCTTAGGTTACCTTTGAATGTCATTGCTAGAAAATTACTTACTAGATTAGGTTTAGGAGTTTGCCAATTTAACCCTAATGCGTGGAGACTTGTCGTCTCTATGCAAATTTTGTGGAGGAAAGTGTTTTGAGGGGAACCGTCCTCTTACTGTGGACGAATTCCTTTACTGTTACAAACCCTCAAAAATTAACCAATTCCTTGGTTTTTATTAATTCACAGCTAGAGGGAGAGATTGTAGGTTAATAAAATCCTTGGTCACATCAAATAGGAACTGGAAGACGGAGTTTTTCTTCGTCTCTGATTTTGGGCTAGACACCCTATCAAGGTTGGCAGGGATCCTTTTGCCCCCTATACTGGAGAGTTAGGGGACCTTCGTCCTGAAGGTATGCTTATTATAATTATTTTTACTATCACTATTATACATCTTATTTTTGCCTATAGTCGTTTGACAATTTTTCATTCCCCTTTCTTTTCCCTTCTTTTTTGGTATAGGTGTTAGACGACCTACTTTGAACAGGTTTTACCTTGACCACTCTTTGGTAAGCCTTTAACGTCTTGCCATCTGGGGACTCGGTCCGAAGCCATCTAAAGAAGCCCTAGCTCATGAACTCACTGTCCGCATATGTAAGTTTTCTATACCTCCTCTCCTCTCTTTTTAAGAGTTTATACTTTTATTACCTCTTGGATGACTAAGCCTTTTCCTTCAGGGATGGCGACCATGAAAGAAAATAAAGGTAAGGAAGTGGTGGATGAGGCAACCAAAGATGTTGAAAGTCAGCCTCGTCCAGCCGTTGGAGATAAAAGAAATCTATCAAAAGCTATTGACAAGAAGAATCTCCTCAGCTATCTATCGTAAGGAGAAAAGGGCAAAACACAGGTCGTCCAGGGCTGGGGTTGTTACACCTAGTCTTCCTATTCCCCCTCCATCTCAGCAGTCGTCCATTCAGATCCAAGACGTAGATTCGTCTGAGCCTGCTCACACCCCATTGTCCAAGACCGTTGCGCCTACCTCGTCCCAGCCTCTCCAGAAGGTCCTTATGAACACCGTCGAAAATGAGGATTTGGCTTGGGAAAGATTTGAGAAGGCTATGACTAGCGAGGACATGGCCACATGCTATGACATGTCCTTGAGAGAATTTGAGCACTCAGGTGTTCACGATCTTTTCAAGGTAAGTAGAAGAAACTCTCCCCTCTCCTTTATTTTTATCTCGTCCTTGTTGTCACAACATATATATATGCTTTGTTTATTTGCTTTAATAAAAATTTGTGATCACTTGTGCAGGCCACGTTGAAGTTCATAGCCAAGCCCAGACAGGCTATGAAGCTAAACAAGATAAGGATCTTATGGGAGAAAAGAATCAAGGAAGTCAAGGATGATTGCAAGGGTTAGGCTGAAGTAGCAACTAAGGCCAGGAATGAGGCCAATGGGCTACGAAATCTCGTCGAAGAGCTAAAAGCTGATATCATCGAAAAGGACACTCGTCTTAATCACCTTCAGAAAAAGACTAATGAGCTGAGAAGTTCTCTTAAGAAAGCCAAAGAAGGTGCAGTGGAGGAATTCAGAGCTTCTAAGCAATTAACTGATCTATTAGACACCAACTATGCAGTGAGGTTGGAAGATTTTCATATGGATGCTAAGGAAAAATTTCCTAAAGTCGACTTTAGCTCCATCAAACTTCAACTTGGTGATGCTGCTGGCTCTATCTTCCGGACGAGTTCTGAAGACGTCAATATAAAGGACGGTGCCAAAACCCAGCCAACCCAAGATGAGCCCAAGACCAGGGAGGATCCATCAGCAAAAGCATAAGATTTTATCAGTTTACCTTCTTCTTCTTCTTTCTTATAAGATACATTGTTTAGGACCATTTAAAATTTATTTAAGTACATTTTACTCGTCCAGAATGCTTCGGACGACTTTCTGAGCACTTGCCTATTTAGGCTTTTGGTTTATGAGGGTTTTTGGACGGTGATCATCTACCCCCTAAGACTTTGACTGATGAATGTTTATTTCCATCATTTTTGTATATTATTAAACATATTATTTGTGTGGACGAGTTTATCTTTTTGTTTATACCGTTCACATTACTAGCTTTTAAGTGGCCTACCACTCCTAAGTGTTAGAGGGTCGTCCACCTGTTTTCCCTATGGACGACTTGTTTATACATGGACGACTCATTTGCCATTTAAACTTTATATATGTATAACTCGTCCTAAGACTTTTACTAATGATTTTGCCAGTTTTTTTCCTCGTCCATGGGCTGGACAACTGGCATTTGTTTTTTGGCAAGACGTTTGTAGTGTTCCACTCGTCAAAAATATGGGAGCGTCTTGGCTAGGAGCTTGTCCAAGCACTTCAAATGCTCATTGTATGCTTTTTCTCTTCCACTACTTGGGCGTTACGCTTACAGTTCCTTCTCATCCTTTTCTTTGGGCGAGTATAAGTTTTCTCGTTTGTTTATTAGACGAGTATGTCTTAACTTATTTTTCTTTGCTTTATTGAAAGCTTATGAACGTTACACCTCTGCGTCCAGAGATTTTCATTCGTCTTAGACTTTAGCCTTCTTATGGGTACTATTATAGAGATTAGATTCATGCATCAAATACATTAGAAACCCAAACCATGTTTAATATGTCATCCACAAGTATGGCACATGCCTAGGGGCTAGTGCCTTAAAAAATTAAAATACTTATACAAACCAAGTACATAACTTCATCATTCACAAACTAGTCCGTAGACAACGCAAAAGTTAAAGACTAATGCGCAAAAGTTATATCAATATTATTGAGTTTTGCTTATGAAAAGAAAAATATTGAGTTTTCAATGCACATAATTGTTCTTAAAAAGATTGTGTTAGAATTAATAAATTTTTAATATAATAAGTTTAATTTAGTGATGAGTTATTTGGAATTCTTTTTTATGGCGAAAATGACATTATTTTTACCCCATATTTTGGCTTTGTAACACCCAATGACTTTATGAGGCTTAGCAAGGAAAATAAAAGACAAAAGCATAATGACTGTGGCAATGCTAAAAAGGTTTTTCCTCTAAAAATGCATGGTTCGATATTGATGAAGAAAGAAAATGATTGGAATTGTAAGAGAGAAATGAGTTAAGACTTAAGAGGCTTGGTTTGCGAGGATTTTAGAATGCGATGGGGGTATTTAAATATACATCTTTGTTGAAGTTATTAAGAATGATCAAGGGAAATTGTTACACTATTTCTAGGAAGAGGACTTGTCTATTGACGAGATGTTCACACCGCATAATGTATTTTTTTGGTTGACATTATTGTTATTTCCCTTTCCTCTCAAATCACACTCATGACGTATCTATATTAGTCCAATCAAATTAAAGTATAGCTGAATTGACACCTCTCCATGCACAAAGTACTTGGGGGTTTAGGAGGGAAAGTGTTCGAGCTACGGGATTAGTAGCATGTTACAATTATCTCTCAAAAAAAATCAAAGTATAACTTTCCATAAAGAAAAATCGACAAAGAAAGCTCTCACTTGGTTTGGGCGTATCTATATGACATTCTTTACATTAATTGCATGTTAATGTCAAAAGCAAAAGAACAATAAAACCAAGAGAAGTGTTATGTGCAAAATATTTCCATAACACTTTCACAACAAATTTTAGGTGACAAATTGTTACTAGTTTTAATTTGAATTCATAATTGAAATATTTTTTTTGGCCATCAATAACAACATGCCACATAGTATCTGTTGTGAAAGTATTTTGAAAATGTAGTAGGCAGGGTATTTCCCTAAAACAAAAGGCTATAATGGGCCTAAGGCCCCCACATGTGACAGAACGAACACTCATACATGTTCTCAATGTGTTGATATGTTAGGAGAAAAATAAATATTTTTCTTATTAAAATATATAATTTATTTTAAATATACTTAAACAAATTTGACACTATTTATTTTGAAAACTCTAAATAATTATAAAATATGCAATAACTAAATTAAAAACATACCTAAAACATATTTTAATTAATCGGGATATCCACACTTTGTGGTGATCTAAATTATTTAGAATTGTAATATATAACTGCATGTTTGTATCAATATCTATGTCAATGCTTCCCAAACCAAACTTAATTACCTAGATACAATATAGGGTGGAACTGAAGAAGTTAACGGGTAACATTAATGCATGAATCATGTATTTATGCCATAAAGGGAATTTTTTTAAAAGAAAGGATTCATGTTGATTTTGTGCAATTTCCATTGTTATACTCCACATCTCTCTCGGTGGGAGAATACGAATTTAACATTGTAAAACTCTCTCTGGTATGCGAATCACATAGGATTTTCAACAAAACTATGATGAAGCCTTAGGAACCTGCTTCTCTCTTTCCCTCTCTCATTCTACGACAAACCCACACACAACCCATATCCAGAAATAAAAACAAAAAAACTACAAGTCAGTCCTTGTTAATAAAAGATATTGTTGGTTTAATTGTTGGCACCTGCTTCTTTCTTTCTCTCTCTCATTCTACTACACATCCACACACAACCCCTATCCAAAAACAAAAACAAAAAACCAGACCGAGCAAATGAAATGGAAAACATCAAGATTGTAAATCACAATTTCCCCATCTGTAGACACATCAAGATTCAATCATTCAGACTATAAACAAATAGCAACATATAACAGACCTCCAATTGCAAGCAAGACTTCAATTAACAAAAAATAATATTTAAAAATGAGATAGAGATAACATCCTAATTTTTAGGATCTTTCTCCACTTGAGAGTTGATAAAAGTTTAAAATTTTGAACTTAAAATAAAAAGTGGTAATTCAGAATTGAGAACAAAGAGGAAAAAGTCTAAAACTTAAAAACCTTTTAAAAAATAGTAAATTATTTTTTTAATCAATTTGTGTTTTTTAATTTAAAATAATTTAATATGTGCCAAATAATTACCAGAATAGATCTAGTGCACAACCTTTACCCATTTTTTTGATACACAATCAAGCAATTGACTGATTGAGACACCGGTAGGGCTGAGCAATAATTCCCAAGGGGCCATTATGTCATGCCTAGGTAAGAGCTTCCATATTTTAAAGTCACCCCATCAGTTAAAAATCCCAATACGCCAATATATCTCCAGCAACTTTATGCTCCAAGGTTTCATAGCCTTAAAGTAATGCTAGGAATTTTTATTATTACTTTCATTTAAGTTGGTGAATAATACCACCGCATACCCTTGGTGCGATGGTCACTTCACAAGTATAAATGAATCACACACATATACACTTAGATTATGGCTATCTTGTATTCAAACAAAAAAAAAAAGTTGGTGAATAATACCTTTATGGCAGAAACGTAATATACAATTTTTCATTTTAAAATTAGAACTCACCTACAAGTTGCATGGAGATGAGATCGGCCTAGCTTTCAAACCGATATAGTTTTGAATAAAACAAAAGATTAAAGATCCTAAGAACAAGTTGTTTTCATTTACAATTTTCAGGGGATAAATTCAAGATGCCATTCCACTAGATTGTGATGTTTGATCATCTTCCACTTTGATGAATGATGTGTGAAGGAATATGATGATGACAAAGCAGCTGGTAAACGACCTGTAATAGAAACAAAATAAGAAAAACTACAGGTAGCTTAAATTAGGTGAGAAGGGTGGAGTCAGTTACTGTTTGTGTACACGTGTCAGGGTTTGTTATGATTGAATTAGGGTTGGTTATGTTTGTTCCACACTCTGCGGAGGTGGTTATGGTTATGTATTAGGGCCTGTATCAAAATCACTGTATTGAAGTATAACATAATTTTATTTCATCAAATCCTTCTCTCTCAATTTCTTTCTGTTTCTTTTCTTCTTCCTTCTTGCATTGCTTTACTTTTTTCATGGTATCAGAGCCACCATTAATGGCTTCTACTCTGAGGTCAAATTCTTCAACAACTCCTTCCACCACTACTGCCACAAGTCCTTTGGTGAATCCATCGTTACTACTCATGTCAAATATGTCGAGTATGATGACGGTGAAGCTAGATTTCACCAATTATATTGCGTGGAAACATCAAATCGTTGTGATTCTTGAAGCTTATGCCATGATTGGTTTTCTTGAAGATTCATGTGTCGCTCCTGATTCTTTCTTGAAAGATAGCTCTAGAAATTTCACTAGAGAGTCAAACCTAGAGTATCTCAATTGGAAAAGCAACGAGCAAGCTCTTTTCACCTTCATCAATTCCATTCTATCTCCATCAATTCTAGCTATCACTGTGGGTCAGAAATCTGTGAAGGGAGCCTGGAATGTGCTTGAAAAGAGGTTTGCTTCTGTATCTCGCTCTCATGTCTTGAGTTTAAGAAATGAATTGCTGAATATTAAGAAAGGTCCTGAAAGTATGGATAATTTCTTTCAAAGAATTAAAGAAGCTAGGGATAGTTTGAGTTCTGTTGCTGTTTTCATTGATGAAGAAGAGCTTACACATTTAGTTTTAGAAGCTTTACAAAATGAATATTGTGCATTCTGTTCTGCAATAAGGACTCGTAATGATGTGGTTACCATAGAAGAATTGAATACTTTGTTGAATACTAAAGAGAGAGTTATTAAGAAGAAATCTGAAACTAGAGATACATATAGAGATACAGCTATAACTATGATTCTTTAGAGTGGTTTTAATTAGAATAATAATAGAGGTAGAGGCAAAAATGGCAATCAGAGGGGTCATGGCAGGGGATTCAATAATTTTGGCCCTAATTTTGGATTTAATAATGGTCAATCCTTTGGTCAGTCCTCTGGAAAATCTCTCAATTTCCTTGTTTTCAACCACAGTCTCAGCACAAGAGTGGTACTGGTTTTCCTACATTTCAGTCTCAAGGTCAATCTCAGACCTCAAGACCTACTTGTCAAATTTGTGGCAAGAATGATCACATTGCCTTGGACTGCTATCATCACATGAATTTTTCCTATCAAGGCAGACATGCTCCAGTCAAGCTAGCTTCTATGGCAGCTAGTTCTATTGCTGCAACTGCTAATTCTACTTCAGCAAATACATCAAATTAGCTTACTGATACAGGTTGTTCTGATCATGTTACACCTGATCTCTCTCAGCTTTCACTGACATCTCAAGCAACTACTGATCATGAAACTGTTAATGTTGGCAATGGGCAAGAGTTGCCTGTGACTCATGTTGGAAATGGTAAGCTTCAAACACCTTCTCATTGTTTTCGTTTAGATAACATCCTTAGGGTTCCTAATTTAGCTTCAAATCTATTATCTGTCCATAAACTCTATTTACAAAACAATGCCTTTTGCTATTTTGATGCAAATCAATTATTAATTATGGATTTGCCTACGGGGAAGGTTCTTTATCAAGGCCTGAGTAAGGATGGTGTGCATCCTATCTTATTTCCTTCACAACTCTCTGCTGATTTTGGTATTGCTTCATCTCTTGCTTTCAAATCTTCTGTTAATGCTCATGTTTCCAATAAAGCAATGTTATGGCATCAAAGACTTGGTCATCCTTGCTCCAAGCTTCTTCACTCTGCCTTATCTTCTTTCAATAACAATGTTAAAATTTTTGTACATGATGACATTTGTTCTCAATGTAAATCTTGTATAAGTTCTAAGATGCATAAACTTCCTTTTCCAAAGCATATCATGTCTAGTACTTCTCCTTCACAACTTGTTCACAGTGATGTTTAGGGCCCTGCTCCTGTTACTTCTGTACTTGGCTATAAATACTATGTCATTTTTTGTTGATGACTTCACTAGATTTATGTGGTTATTTCTTCTTAAACATAAGCCTGAAGTGTTTACTGTTTTCTTGCATTTTAAAGCTCTTGTTAAGAATCAATTTAGGTCTAAAATCAAAACACTTAGGACTGATGGTGGGGGTAAGTATACTAGTAATTAGTTTAAATCCTTTTGTATGGATCATGACATTCAACATCAATTGTCATGTCCTTACACACCTTAGTAAAATGGTTTTGCTGAAAGGAAACATAAGCACATTGTTGAGAGTGTTCTTTCCATGCTTCATCAATCTAATCTTCCCTCTTCTTATTGGTGTTATGCCTTTAGCACTACCATTTATTTGATCAATAGGCTTCCCTCTTCTGTTTTAGCTTCTAAGTCTCCTTGGGAATTGTTATTCATTCAATTCCTTCTTTGCATTCTTTAAAGACTTTTGGTTGTGCTTGCTTTCCTCTTCTTAAGCCTTATATTTGATCACAAGCTTCAGCCTAAGTCTAGTCAATGCATTTTTTTAGGATATCCTTCTTTATCCGAAGGGTATATCTGTTTTGATCTTCATACTCAAAAGATTTATATCACTTCCCATGTTATTTTCCATGAATCTGAATTCCCTACTCTTCCTACACTCTTGTCTGATTCTTTCAATATCTCTTCATCTGACAGTCCTCCTTTAGACCTTTGGATATCTACTCTTTTACAAAGTTCTTCCACTTCTTGTTTATCTGCTATCTCTGAAGCTTTTCCTTCTGTCATTTCACCTTTTCATGTGTCTTGTGAGTCTTCTAGTGTCCCTGCCACTTCAATTGCTGTTACTTTACCTTCCTCTAGTATTGTTCCTTCCTCGGGTCAAGTTGAATCTCCATATCTTGCTGCTACTAAGTCCACTTAGTCCATAGTTGAGTCACTGACTCCAGTTGTTCCATCTACTTCTTCTTCCCTTCCAAATACTCATCCCATGCTTACCAAATTCAAACATGGCATCTTCAAGCCTAAAGCCTATGCAGTTGTGAGAAATTATGTTCAAGAAGAGTCTCATACATTTCATGTTGCTTCTAGGTTTCCACACTAGGTTGCAGCTATGGATTCTAAGTATAATTCTCTTTTAAAGTAGAATACTTTGTCTTTAGCCCCTCTTCCTTCTGGTAAGAATGTGGTTCATTATAAATGGGTGTATAATATTAAAAGGGGCAGTGAAGGGTCCATTGCTAGGTATAAAGCAAGGTTGGTTGCTAAGTGGTTTTTGCAACAATATGGCTTGGACTATGAGGAGACCTTTAGCCTTGTTATCAAGCCTGCCACTGTTAGGATCATCTTGGCGTTGGCTATCCAAAATCATTGGTCTTTAAAGCAATCGGATGTATCCAATGCTTTTCTTCATGGGGTGCTTCAAGAGGAGATTTTTATGTCTCAACCTCTAGGTTATGTGGATCCTGCTCATCCTAATCATGTTTGTAAACTACATAAGGCTGTTTATGGTCTCAAACAGGCACCTAGGGCCTAGTTTGATAGTTTTACTTCTCAGCTCTTCCATATTGGCTTCCAAGCTTCTTCTGCAGATTGTAACTTGTTTATTCCGCATCATGGTTCCTCTGTGGTTTATCTCATTCTTTATGTGGATGACATCATTATTATTGTTAATAGTCTTCCTTTCATTGATCATCTTATTTCAGCACTTGCTGCTGTTTTTGACTTAAAGGATCTTGGACCCCTTGCTTACTTCCTTGGCCATCAGATTAAGTATACTTCCCAAGGCTTGTTTGTGCATCAGTCCAAGTATGCTTTGGATTTGCTCACCCAATTCAATATGTTGGACCATTAGACCTTGCCTTACTCCATGCTCTCCTACAGTTCATGTCAACTCTCAGAATAGCTCTTTGCTTCTTGATCCTACTGTCTTTAGGAGCATGGTTTGCAATATCTGACTTTTACCAGACCTGATTTGGCATTCTCTGTCCAACAAGTTTGTCAATTTATGAGCCATCCTACTCAACATCACTTAGTGGCAGCCAAGAAAATTCTTAAATATCTCAAGGGCACATTGCATCATGGTATTCATTTTCAGGTAGGTCCTTTGGTCCTTTCAACTTATTGTGATGCTGACTGGGCTGGTGATCCTCTTGATAGAAAGTCTATTACTGGTATGGTGGTGTTCTTGGGTAACTCTCCTAGTACTTGGTCTGCTAAGAAGCAGCTTACTGTGGCTAGCTCTTCTACTAAGGCAGAGTATAGAGCCTTAGCTACCACCGTTGTTGAGTTGAGTTGGATTAGGATGATTCTTAAAGACTTGGGTGCTTTCTTGTCTTTGCCTCCCATGCTTTGGTGTGATGATGTATCTGCATTAGCTTTGGCTTCCAATCCCATTTTTCATGCTAGGACCAAGCATATTGAGGTTGATTATCATTATATTAGGGAGAAGGTTCTTGGTAAGGAATTGAAGGTTAATTTCATCTCCACTCTTGATCAGCTGGCTTATATTTTTACCAAAGCTCTCTCTTCTCCATGATTTCTTGATCTTGCTCACAAACTGATGGGAGCTGCTCCCCTCAGTTTAAGGGGGGATGTCAGTATGATGCTGACAAAGCAACTTAAAACGACCTGTAGTAGAGATAAAATAAGTAAAACTACAGGTAGCTTAAATTAGGTGAGAAGGGTGGAGTCAGTTACTGTTTGTGTACATGTGTCAAGGTCTGGTATGATTGAATTAGTGTTGGTTATGTTTGTTCCACACTTTGCAGAGGTGGTTATGGTTATATATTGGGGCTTGTATCAGAATCATTGTATTGAAGTATAACAAAATTTCATTTCATCAAATCCTTCTCTCTCAATTTCTCTCTGTTTCTTTTCTTCTTCCTTCTTGCATTGCTCTACTTTTTTCCCGATGATCAACACTCTCCTTATATATATATTATTCAAGGAAACTTCAAACTTATGTCTGAAAATCTATGATTTCATATGCTATTATCAAAGCATGTGAAAGAGACATGTAATGTTCCCTAAGCCCTAAGCTTACTGTCCAAGATATCTGCTCAGCCTATATAATTGATAAAGTGCTGGGGTTAACTTCTATCAACAAAAAAGGTGAGCCACAACCTGTTCCTCAAGTTTTACGACAACGGGACTTTCAGTACTCCATATTATAGATTAGTCCATACTCCAGAATATACGTTTGGCATTTCCGAAGTTGAGGTTTAAAGTCTAAACTATAGAGTTAATAGTAGAGTTTCTGCAATATAAACTTTTATTCGAATTTCTTCTTTTCTTTTTTCTATTTTTAAGTTTTTGAGCATTTGGAAAATTAAAGTTTATAGTGTTTTTAAAGCTTCAAATTTGTAAAGTATAAACAACGAATTGTAGAACTTTTTTAGAAAAATGTACAACCCATTGTGATAATAAGAATGTAAATAATGATGGGTTCCAGTTAGCTCAACTAGTAAAGTCTCTGATGGTTGAATAAGAGATCTGGGGTTCAATCTCCGCCTACACCAAAAACTAATTAGTGTCTTTTTTTTTTTTTTAGAACGTGATTAGTGTCTTGGTAAATAATGATGATCAAAAGCTAATCATCAAAAGATTAAGCGTGCTTATAGATTAAAACTCTTTCTCATTTAAATGTATACAAAAAAAAAAAAAGAATGTAAATAATGCAATGCCACTTCAACAACATACAAAAATACCCAAAATTTGATGATAATAATTAGTTTGAATATTTAAAAAAAAAAATTGTGATTAAATTTAATACAAAGCAGGGTCAACTCTATGTCTAGGTCTAAGGCCCTCATTACAAAAATACCCAAAATTTGATGATAATAATTAGTTTGAATATTTAAAAAAAAAAAAAAACCAATTAAGGGATTGTGCACTATCTTTCTTACCTTAATAAGGCTTTCAAATATTAGATCAATGGATACCCAATCTAATTGAAACTCTAAATTATTTGGAAAAAAAAATTATAAATGTGCTAAATCATCAATTATTTATGTAGCAATTATAGTGCTTATTTAGTCAAATTTATAGTAATATCTCTTATATCACTCATTTAAATGTATACATTTACAACTTTTTTTTTTCTTTACAACAAGTGGATGGAAGAGGGAGATTATTCAACTTTATTCTCATAAGAAGAAATAGACAATACCATTTACGCATAAAACTTCTAGTTTTACAATTTCATATGTGGGACAATACAAAGCAGGGTCAACTCTATGTCTAGGTTACAAAAATACCCAAAATTTGATGATAATAATTAGTTTGAATATTAAAAAAAAAAAAAAACCAATTAAGGGGTTGTGCACTTTCTTACCTCAATAAGGCTTTCAAATATTAGATCAATGGATACCCAATCTAATTGAAACTCTAAATCCGAGAGGAAGAGGAGGTATTTCGGCTGGAGTCAACCACATCTGGAGCGAAGTTGAAAAAAAAAAAATTATAAATGTGCTAAATCATCAATTATTTTCATATCTCCAGTTAATTTGGGATTTCTCATCCTTCAGATGTGTTCAACATTAACTCACTAACGAAAAATGGACGGAATATTATCAGAAGATTGAATTTTATATAACTAATAGAGGTGCGACAAAATATTTGTTTGCATACATGTGACAAAAAATTTATATAACCAAATATTTAACATTTAAAAGGCCATATAAGCATTTTAATAACAACAGAAAAAGACATGTCAGACCAAAAACTAATATGGAAAAATTAATTTTTTAAAAAAAATGATTTTTTTTTAAAAAAAATCCTCAATTTCTTTAATTTTCTTGTGTATTCTTGCACTTTTTTAACTACCAAACACAACCAATAATACACCAATCTGAAAATCTCAACCAAAATAAAATCCCTTAAAAAAATTACAGATTAGCAAACCATACAATAAATTATTTACAAAAATCCCAACCAACCAACCCCTTACAAAACCAAACACACAAAAAGAACAGATCAAACCCCAATCAAGAACAAGTTCTCGCAAATCAAACACGCACATCACAGATTCAAAGCCCATACAATAAATTCCTTTATTCACAAATAACTTTTCACCTAGTTACACAAACTAGAAACCTTGACAATCTCCATTCCACATATCTCGAGCTACATAACATAGATGTTCCTCTAAACACTAGTTTGAGAGAGAGAGAGAGAGAGAGAGAGAGAGAGAGAGAGAGAGAGAGAGAGAGAGAGAGAGAGAGAGAGAGAGTAGAATGAAGACTTAAGGCTAGAGTGAGGAAGGACAAATGAACGAAATCACCATCGGAGATGGTGGTGGTGCGAGCTTGCTAGATCGGCCATGGAGGTCTGATTAGAGGTCTGGGTTGTGTGGTAGGGATTTTCAAATTTGTGATTTGTTGGTTGTGTTTAGTAGCTAAGAAAGTGCAAGAATACACAAGAAAATTAAAGAAATTGAGGATTTTAAAAAAAAAATTCGTTTTCTTTATCTTTTTTAAAATTAATTTTTCTAGATTAGCTTTTTGGTCTGACATGGCTTTTTTTTTTTTTTTTTTGTTATTGAAAAGCTTATGTGGCCTTTTAAATGTTAATTATTTGATTTTTTTGCCACATGTATGCTAGCACACCATTAGCCACGTAGACATTTTCCGTTAGTGAGTTAACGGTAGAGACCAAATTGACTCTAGGTTGAAAGTAACAAGAGATCAAATTGATTGCTACAAAAATGTAGGGACCATATTGACCATGACCCCAAAATATAGGGACCAAAATAGTGGTTTCACCGTGATTAATTTTCCCCAACACCTTGAGATTTTTGTTTTTGTAAACTAATATTCTATATGGTCAATTGTTAACATTAATTAACCACCTAATCTCTCACATGACCACACACCAAACAATTTCAATCTCACCCTTAATATTAAAATCAAAATTGAAATTAAGATTACAATGTTACTTGACAATGGATGCCTTATTCAACATAAAGTAAACCTCCCTTTAAAAAAAAATCATTTCTTTTTATTAAATTATATACAAGAACTATATATTTGATTCTCTACCTAAAATTACACTTAGTTGGTCACTATTAATTCATTAAGATTTGTATTTAATTCATCAAAATAACACTGGTTTGTTTAATATTAAATAAAATTATTTAATTAATATTTAAATATAAAATTATTGCCTAAATTAATCGTCTTAGGTCCCAAACTATATTGAACTGGTACAATCATAAAAAAAGATTTCAATCATACTTAAAAAAAAAAAAATACTATATCCACAACCCTTTTATAACAAATTTTAAATGATAAGTTGTTATTAATTGTTACGGGTAAACAAAAAAATAAATTAAGCTATAGATTCAAATTCAAATCAATAACAACTTATCAATTATCACTTATGATTTATTGTAAAATGTTATGAACGTAATACTTTTTTTAAAAAACCAAAAAAAAAATAAAAAATAAAAAGCAAAAATGTTGAGTGACCGCCTTCATGCTAGAGTTTCATTTGACGATCATGTTTGGTATCGTGGGTCCTCTTCTCCTGTGGTAAGGATTTGACTTGTAAGTTGTAAGAGGTAAGATGAAACAGGTGGATGGACATAGTGATGGCGAGGATTGCGGGGTGCCGTAGTGGATACAGCATTGATCGTTCGTATGTTAGTTGACGAGAGCTATTCCCCTCTTAAATGGGAACCTAATTTGTTTGAACTTTATCAACCTGTGAACTTTCAAACGTTGTCTGCCCAAACAAGCTAATCAGATTATCAGTATTTTAGGAATTACAGGTTTTGAAGTTTTTTTATTTTTACTACTAGAATTTTCATAAACTCTCTCTCTCTCCCTCTCGTTGAAATACTCACTTTTCTAATTAACAAAGAATGACCAATGTTTATTGAAATTCGTTTATACCACTCACTTTTCAGCTTGCATTTGCCAATATTAAATTTAAATCATAAAATATTGAGGCATATATGCAGTAACTAAAAAACTTGGCAAGCATGGAACCAAATTAGATATGGTAACAAATTAATTTTGGATCAGAGAATTAGAGTGTACACAAGAGATGCAACCTTAAAATATTTATGCTCATTTTCTCGTAAAAAAATATATACATTTATGCTTATAGTTTTTTTTATAAAATGTCATTAGAGGAGGGAGGGATTGCCTGGTAATTAACTTAATGATATGGTTAATTAATAATTAGCACTGCAGCTGGGCCAAACTCTATACTGATTTAGTGGGCCAGAACAAACATGATTTTAAAATTAACAGCTCCCTCCCCAGATGGGAATGGTACCGGGTAGTGAGTTTATTAGTTTAATGCTATGAATTTTTTAAAAGAAATAATAGAGTTTAATGCTATGATTAGCGGTAGAGCTTGGTCAACTTATAATGTACTGATCCGTGAGAGCCAGAGGAACGTAACAGCTATTGTTTTAAAATTTTGTTTGATGACATAAGTAGGGTTTGTACAAAGTCGGCAGTTCATTGTTGATAGGCACAAAATTCACATGGTATTAATTCCAGATTTGCCAATGGTTTCTTGGTGTTGTTCTTAAGTGGTTTTTTTAATTGAATTCTTGGCCTAATTGAAGTCAGATTAGGGAGGGAGCATGGTTTCATGAGAAGAAGCTAGAGTGTACAAAATAAAGAGTTTTCAATCTGAGTTTATATTATTTACTATAAGAGTTTGGTTAATGAGTGTTTTTAAGGCATTTGTTAAATGATTATTTTAGAAATATCTTAATACCACATTCATAAAAAATATAAAAAGTTGTCAAAAAAATTGTTAACTTTTTCCCTTGTTATAATAATGCGGTGGGCAAAATATCACTCGAAAATCATTATAGGCTTCATATTTTGGACTTTTCATTTTTCAATATTTCAAGTGAGTGGTTTGGTTGACTCTATGAAACAATGGCATGGTTGTGAAATAAGACAAGGTGAAAAAGCAGGTGAACATATACAGGTTGCTTTCACCACCAGCTTCAAGATTTTGACGTCAATTTTGCAATCCAATCCCATATATGTTTGGCTTCTGTTGTTAAGAATATTGTATAGATTGCCGTTATGGAAGAAAGCATATAGGCTGTCTTTTAAGATTACCCCACATAAAAATCTTAAAGATAGTAATACTTAACTCAAAGTTGCATCACCCTTTTCTAATCTCTGTTCCTTACTCATTTTTTCTCAAACGGATGAGGTTTGGGTCCAATGTCCAATTACACTGGATCTGTTGAGACTATAATATATGTCCATTTTTTAACATATATCACCATCTTAATGGGTCTAGTGCATGTACGTTTGGGTCCAGTGTCCAACTGCACTGGACTCGTTGAGATTATAATATGTGTCCACTTTTGAACATATATAACCATTTTAACGGATCCGGTGCACTACATGCACTGGAGCTAAGTCTCACCCTTTCTCAACAACCATTCACTTATTAATTAACCATGAAATTGGAATATTAAGATATCAACAACAAATGCCTTTCATAAAACTAGCAGTGAGTTTGTGTGATGGACTCATGCACTAGCCACTAGTGCGAGAGTTTGATTGATGGGATATGTAGGTTAAAAGGTCGCTGTAATGGAACTTTAGCCTTGAAGAATTTACGATGGAGTATAATAACAAGAGCCTGACAACAAGTGTCCTTAAAGAAAATAGTTAATAAGAATAAAGTAAAAAGTAAAATCACCTAAGAAAAACTTGAACTTTATTCTGAAAGTGGCTTGATTGCTTACAACAAAATGATTTGACTACATTAAGAATTCTACCTTAACAATTGTCCTTAGGACGCTCAATTACAAAACTCATATAAAATAACTTTCTAGTTAGTTACCATTATTTTTTTTTTAATAGATAAATATTAAATAGCGGGAGTAGATGAGGCGGGATTCCGAACTGTAGCCACTAGGCACCCTCAAATTATCTCACCCAGAAACCAGTCACTAAACTGTTCAATACAGCTTCCATGCCTCAGTCAATTAGGGTCTCACTTTTCAAAGGTGAATAAGAACTAGGAAGAAAGCCATGGCTCCTCTAGAGTTTTTGCCACTATTGGACTCCCCTCAATCTCGCCAGAAAAATTGCTTTGATATCTTTGTAACCAAACAGAAATTTTTTTTAATTCCCCTTACAACAAAGTGAAATGGAATTTGAATTTAAGTTTTCATCTGTCAGAATATCAGAAAATGTTACTGGACAATGACTTTTGACAAGAATTAGGCCGTAATCGGACCATATACATTGACCATATATGAATTATGAAGGAAAGGCCAATCACGAAAGTGAGTGTCCTTTTTTTACTTTTTTTTTTTTTTCGCAAAATGGAAAAAGGAAAATAAAAGTAAAAGAGTAAAACAATTCTATAATACTTAGAGCATGCCACTTCCATCGAGTTAAGATTTCAGAATATATAGTAGAAGAGTCTTATTTGCTTTTATACATTCTTCACATGTATCTGGACTAATTATCTTATGAGCTCATTTTATAAATTGAGTAATTCACAAACTATAATCCCTGCTACCTGAATTTTTTTATAAAAAAATTAATTAGATAATTGGGAAATAAAAAATTTCAACCTTGAACATTTTCATTGAAACTTTCACAAAATTCTAGTTAAGTTACGAGGCTTGGTGTCCCATCACCTGAATTACTTCCCAAAGATGTATGCATATGTTTTTGGGCTTGGTGGCACTAAGATGTATGCATATGTTTTTGTAAAATGCAGCGTTACAGTTTATAAGATGTCATATGTTTTCGTAAAATGCAGCGTTACAGTTTATAAGATGTATGCATATGTTTCTCAAAAGATTAGTAGATTTTACCTTTTGTATTTATGGTGAGGTAATGTAATGCTGCTAATGCATACAAGCATTATATGATGTATAATATATATGTTTCTATCACGCAGCTCATTGTTTGACTCCAAAAAAACAAAAACAAAAAAAAATCTAAGTTTTAGTGTTAAAAAACTCTTTAGTTTACTACCCCAATTTTTAATAAAAATAATGGAATGAAAAAAAAAAATCCATGTGTATTTTTCAAATAATTGAATTAATTGGATTCAAGTATAGAAATAAAAGACACTTTTATTATATCCTCTTATCTCATTTTTCACGTCTAAAAGCTCTTTATCAATTAAATTATCAAACAGGTCTAGCAACTTTGAAGCACTTTACTTTGTAATTTGCCTAGTGTTTTAAAAAAACACTCTTTATTGTAAAAGTTTTATTGCTTAAAGTTTTACGAATGGAGGAGGGAGATTCGAACTTAAGTTCTTCCTGTTGGAAGACCATACAGTATTATTGCTTAACTAAACTTCTAACTGTTCACACTTCGTGCAAATACAAAGAGTTTAGATATCACATGAGAGAGAGAGAGAGAGAGAGAGAGAGAGAGAGAGTTTGGTGAGTGATCATCTTTGTGCTTCTTTCTTGAAACTTCAGAGATTTTCATTTGACATGTCATGACTTGTTCATGTTGGTAACGTGGATATTCGGTGGTAATAATTGGACTTGTGACATGAAACGGAAATGTTCGACCGAGGAACAGAAATGTTCGACCGAGGATTGCGGGGTTGGTAGAATGAATTACATACATCATAGATGTTAGTTGACAACTCTTGAAGGCTTCAAGCTATTTCACTTTTGTTGGGAGCCTAAATTTGTTCCTCCTACATAAACTAGTGAAAATAAAAAGTTCCATGTCCGTTTTAGAACACCTTATTACTGAAATTTGTTTTACTAACAGTCTGCTAAAGTATATTTATATTTTAAAAATGTAAAGTTTTAAAAAGCTATACATAAATGATAAAAAGCAAAAATCTAGCTTATAAGTTAGTTTTAAGCACACACAAACATTTTAGCCAGAGAGAGAGAGAGCCTTATAAAGTACATAAATCGCTATAGCATCTTAAGAAACTCATTATATGACATTGTTTTGCTTTGAATTCTAAAATGCATCAATTTGAGAGAAATAGTTTCTTTATTTCATCTATACTACTATTTAAAGGGTTTCTCCTATTTTGACTGAACATTTTTTTGGTTTCAAAATACCCCTATACTTCTAGGTTTAAGTAAAGACAATAGTAAATGATAGTCTGGTAAAAATATGTCTAACTTGCACTAAAACATTGCATACAAAATAGGAATACTCTCCTACTAATCCATTTCTTCTAAGCAACAATACATTTATTGTGTCTTTTTTTTTAAATAGAAAAATAAGTAACAACCCACCTTACTGTTGTGTTTTTTTTTTTCCTATTAAAAAAAAAACCCAACGTTTCTAATTGTTTATTATTATTTTTTGAAAAAAAAAACCCCCCACTTCTATCCAAAAACAAAACTAAATATCAACTAGCCTCGTCACACGTGCTTCGCGTGTGCAATGAGGCTTATTTTGTGTCATTATTTTTTATTCATTCCAATTTAAGATTTACACGCTTTCTCATTAGTATTACGCATTTAGAATTTATAAGAGGATAAAGCAATTTAAAAATTAACAGGAGAGTGACCCTATTTTGTTGGTAATGTTTTAGTGGAAGTTAGAGTTGTATTTTTACTGGATTATTCTTTAGTTTTGTCTCTACTTAAACATAAGAGTGTAGAGATAATTTTGAATCCAAAAAATGAAGATTCCAAATAAGGAAAACCTCTTAAATAGTAATGTAGATTAAAAAATAAATAAACTAAAGAGATATACATTTTTTTTTGTTTTTGTTTTGATAAGTAGATATATCTCTAACTCTCACATGAAACATTTCCTACAAAATAAGACCATTTTCCCACTAACGCACTTCTTCAAAGCAATTATATGTATTTTTTTTAAATAGAAAAATAAGTTAAACAATCCATGATGTGTTGTTTTTTTTCCTATAAATATTATTAAAAAAAAAAAAACCTACATTTCTAGTACTTTATTATTATTATTATTATTATTATTAAAAAAAACACCTCACGTTTATCCAAAAACAAAACTAAATATCAATAAAATAAAATAAAAACTAAATAGTTATCAAAAACCTACATTTCTAATACTTTATTATTATTTTTTAAAAAAAAAAACACCCCACATTTATGCAAAAACAAAACTAAATATAAATAAATAAACTAAAGTTATCCAAAAAAAAAAAAACTAAACTAAACTAAATAGATATAAACAATTTTTTTTTTTTTTTGATAAGTAGATATATACACGTTTATTTACAATTAAAACTGTTTTTAACTTCTTTTTAAAAAAAAAAAAAATAATTGCTCTTAATTTCTTATACTTATCCTTATTTATCACACACAACGTAAATTAACAATATCACTATAGGTTGAAAGTCTTGAATCCAAGAAGTTCAATGTGATTTTTTATGGGTTTAATCATTAATGTTGTTTTCAAAGTCATGTGCCTGATATTAGTTTCACTGCTAATGTATTATTCTACTATGTACCATCTGACCGATGATGTTATTCTACAAAATGCTTAAATGTATAATAGGAAAATACTTAGATGCATGAAATATCAAAGGCATTACATATTCAATCGACCTCTTCTTTTCCTTCCAATGCTAATCGCTAAAATATGTGATGAAGTAAAAGTTCGTCAGTTAAGAATAAATGAGTTTAGACGGAGCCAAACCTCCTCTCCTCTCCTGTGTGGTCACCGGTGTGGTGCCTGCCAAAACACATCTGACGCTCAAGTCAGTTTTAAGAAGACTTTTTAAGAAAATGGTAAAGAATAAGTATGCTGTCGTGTTTTTCTTACCTCCTGACTTGTGTTTATGGGGGCATTATATATGTTTCTCCTGCCCCTAGCCGTTGTGGCAGTTATTACGGCTTTAATGCTTCTCTTAGTAACGCTTCTTGCTAAATGATAAGGTTTTAATTCATCTCTAACGGATTGTACAGATGGTTTTGCCAGTCTGGGGCATTATTGGCAATATTGAATGATCTTGCTGTCTTCGTGTGCCCTTACCTACCCTTTTCCTCATCTATATTGGTTTCCTCGTCGACTCTGCTTTCCTCGTTAGTGCTTTAACTCATTGCTCCCATCAGTTGCCCCCAGATTCTTTGGTCGTCATGACATGTCATGACGACCATGGAAGATGAAAGGTTGGCAGGCGAATCTTGGAATTTCATGCCGTATTAAATGTGTAGTGGTGGCGCCATACTAAACGTGGCCACGTGGTGCATTTCGATTGGTGAAATTAATGCCCTCATCATATGACTCTTCATTTTTCCCGCTGTTTTTCAGTTTTTCTGTATCTTAGTTTTAATCCCTTCAGGGTTCTTTACTTTTCAAAAAAGCTCTTATTACTTCTAAGCCTTTCCCTTTCCTTACTAAAACTTCGCCTTGCAACTCCTTCCTCAAACTGGTGCGCTGCGTGATGGTGCTTCTCCTTTCTGCCATTTTTAAGGTAACTGCCTTGTCTTTTTCTGGTTCTGCTTTTTTCCTTTTTCCTTTGCAGCTTCTGATTTCTTCATCTTTTTTTTTTTTTTTTTGAAAAGGGGGTTTTGCTCGTATTGTTCTTTTCGTATAATTCCTAAATTTCCATGGTTAGTGGCTCTAAGATTAGAATAGTTTGCCCATCAATTTCTTTCTTGTTTGCACGCTTAGGGGGTTTTTAGGTAGTTTTCCACGCCTTGAAGGTTTTGTTTTTTAGGGTACTTTTTTGGGCGTGGTACTGGCTGACCTGGTGCTTTTACTTCGTCAGTCAATTGATTGGTTTAAGAGTCGGGAAAGAGCACAAGGGGCAATGTTTGAGGTTAGATCTAGTGAACTCGAAACTGGATTATCGTCTAGCGATGATCCAGCCGGGGGAGATACTGCTGTTTCAACTCTTCGGGAAGTTAGGGATTTTTATGCCCTGAGGAGGAGTGTAGTCTAGATGCTGAGACGTTAGGGAGATTTAGGGACAGATTCCAATTCCCGAAGCGAGTGAGGCTTCGTCTGCTCGGCAGGGATGATCGGGCTTGTGACTTCTTCCCAGGGGAGGTATGTTTTTACGATGCGGCCTTCATCTGTGGATTAAGGTTTCCTGTTCATCCCTTCCTGATGAAGCTGTTAGACCATTTTGGTATCACTCCTGGGCAACTTATGCCTAACTCCTGGAGAATAGTGATTAGCTATATAGGGATATGGCTGGCTGCTGTGGACGGGGATATGCTCAAAGTTAACGAGCTTGTCCACTTATATCGTTTAAAAGTGTCTAAGGAGCTTGGGTACTATGAACTGGTGCCCTAGGAGAGGAAAACTAGGATCATCAAAGGTTTACCATCGTCTTTCAGGTATTGGAAGTCCAGATTTTTCTTTGTGTCTGGGGATGAGTTTGAGACCCCCTCGAGCGAGACTTGGGGTGATCTCCCGAGGTTACATCGTCGATGGGGAACCCTGACATTAGGTGCGTTAATATATTTTTCTCATCATTTCAATTCTTTCTAGTTCATCGTTACTGCAACTGACTCCTTTGCTTCTTAATCCGTGCAGTTAAGAGGCGACCAAAACTTAAAAGTAGGTATAGGGAGAGGGTGCAAAAAGCCGTCAAGTACGCGCAGACAATTGAGAACTGGGACGACCTTGTGGATCCCAGGACTCTTGCTTTCTATTGTCTTAGACCAGAACCCTCTTCCTTCGTCCTCCGGAATATAAAAAATGAAGGAAAAAAGAGTAAGTGTCAGACTCGTGTGCAATGATTTTTCCTTTTTCTTTCCGTTCCTTATAAACATGTTTTTCTCTCGTAGAGATGACGACGAAGCTTAACAAGGACATGTATGCCAAAATGAGGTCGAAGAAGGGCAAGCAGCTATCCAATCTAGGGAAGAAGACAGTGCGAGTCACCGGGAAGGGTGCCCCCGTTTCTCCAGCTGTTCATGCCACTCCCGTCACTTCCGGTGTAGAGGTGACGAGGACAGCCTCTCCCTCGACTTCGATCGAGGAACTCCTTACTCCTGCCTCCAAGAGGCTGCGTTTGTCAGAGAGGGAAAAAGAGAAGGTTGTTCCTCGTTCATCCACTATCTGGGATGACGAGAGGTTGGCGATTGATAAAGCTCACAGGGCCATGGCTGCTGAAGATTTAAAGGCTCTCTCTAGAGTACCTTTTAACAGCGTCGCGAGTCGCCATGTCCGGAAGCTTGTTCAGGTGAGGTACTTGGGAATGGCAACCTTTGGTTCCTTCTTCTTCTTTTGCCTACTAACTACTTTGGTTTTTGTTTCAGGTATTGGGAGAAAGTCTCTATATCACCTTAGAGAACTTAACCCAAGAGGCCAAGGCGGCTTCTCTTGTGTAGAGGGTGGAGGCCTTGGAGGCGAAGAACTCCAACTTAAAGAAGGGACTGATTGAGTCCATGGGTGAAGCCACCGACCTGAAAGAGAAGGTGAAGAATTTCAATGACGATCTCAGGGCGGAGCGCCAGCTGACCCTCGAGAAGGATGAGCAACTCCTGGCCTCCAATGAGAAGCTAAAGACCAGCGCTGCCAGGTCAGTTGAAGCCTTTCAAACCACGAATGAGTACAACAAGGTCCTGTTCAGCTGTTATTTCAAAGGCTTCAAACTCTTAAGGAGGTACCTCATCAAGCATCCTTTTGGAGTGGACCTGGAGAATCTGGATCTTAAGGAGGTTGACTAGGAGATGGCCTCTAACAAGGCTGCCCAATCTTCATTTGCCCAGCCTGACGCCTTAGAAAACACCTATGCTGATGATGCCCCTGACGATGTTGCCCCTACCGCTGATTGTTGAGCCTTAAAAAATTTGTCTCTTTTTATTATTATTATTATTTTTTTAGTTCTAATTTTGTGAGAACTTCCATTTCAAGAACATCAGTTTGGCCCAGTGTTCATGGGCCTTTAGTTGTAAAAACAGTGGAATATGCCCGTTGTTTTTGGGCTTTTAATTAAATTCATGGCTATGTACTTACTTGTTTCTGTGACTTGCACTCCTGTTGACTTTTTGATGTGTCAGTAATTTGCGCTTGTTACTTAAAGACTCGCAGCCACTTTTAGGTACTTCGTTGGTAACTTACATCTGTCTAGGCGGAATCTAGTTACCTAACCATCTTTTGAGATTGGTTCTCTTTTCCTCTTTAGTAACTTACATCCGTCGAGGCGGAATCTTGCTACTTAGACGTTTTTGAGATTGGTTCTCTTTGGCTTTGTCAGTAACTTACATCCGTCGAGGCAGAATCTTGCTACTTAGCCATTTTGAGATTGGTTATCTATTTGGCTTCGTCAATAACTTACATCCGTCGAAGCGGAATCTTGTTACTTTGCCATTTTTGAGATTGTCTTTTGACTTACAACTGACTAATTCTGTAGACACAGAGATATTAGTTGAACAATTCCTTTATTAATTTAAGAATGAATACATTTATTGGTTACATCTATTGGTGGTACTTCTTCAAGTGTTCAATGTTCCATGGTCGTGGGAGTCTCTGCCCATCTAAGGTTTCTAGGTGGTAACTCCCTTGTCTGGAATAGTGAACGATTCGATAGGGTCCTTTCCACGTGGGGCCAAGCTTGAATTGACCTTGCGTAAGACGAGATTGCCTATTTCAAGCCGTCTGAGTTTTACCCTCCTGTTGTAGTATTCTTCCATTTTCTGCTGGTACTTCGTCATTTTTTTGGAAGCTTTGTCTCTCACTTCATCCAGGCAATCCAGGTTGATTCGTAATTGGTCGTCGTTGATTTCCTAGTGGAATACTTCTCGCCTGGTGCTGGTGACTCCTACCTCGACCGAGATTACCGCCTCAGTGCCATAAGTGAGCTTAAAAGGGTTTCCCCGGTTGGGGTTCTCGCCGTGGTTCTGTAGGCCACAAAACATTTGGCAATTCATCTAGCCAAGCACCCTTCGCGTCGTCTAGCTTGGTTTTAATAATCTTCAGCAATGTCCGGTTCATCACTTCCGCCTAACCGTTGGCCTGCAGATGTCCTGGGGATGAGAACTAGTTTTTGATGCCTAGGCCTGAACAGAAGTCTTTGAAGCCTTGGCTGTCGAACTGCCTCCCATTGTCTAATATAATCGTCCTTGGGATCCCGAACCTGCATACTATGTTCTTCCAGACAAAGCTCCGAATTCGTGCTTCGATGATTGTTGCTATTACCTCTGCTTCAACCCACTTCGTGAAGTAATCAACTGCAACTAGAAAAAATTTTACCTGACTTTTACCTAGGGGCAGTGAGCCGACGATGTTGATTTCCCATTGTGCGAATGGCCATGGGGATAATACCGCCATCAGTTGCTCTATGGGAAGTCGTTGGACGTTCCCGAACCTCTGACACTTGTCACATTTCTTGACGAGTTCAACTGCATCCACCTGTATGGTTGGCCAGAAATAACCTGTTCGAAGGATCTTGCTTACCAGGGATCTGGGTCCGACATGGTCTTCACAAATTCCTTCGTGGACTTCCCTTAGGATGTACTTGGCTTCTTCTTCATCGACACATTTCAAGTAAGGTATAGAAAAGCCTCTCTTGTATAGGGTATCATTTAGGATTGTAAATCTAGCTGCTCTTTTCTTGACCTTCTTAGCCTCCTCAGTGTCTTGAGGGAGGTGCCCATCCTGCAAAAAAGACATGATCGGAGTAATCCAGCTGTTTGTATTTTGGATCGGGAACATTGGGACTTCTTCAATGCTGGGGTGTTTCTGGATCTCTAGTGCTAATTCGCTGCTCGACGACCCTTCTTCTGACGATGCTATTTTTGAGACCTCATCTGCTATCAAGTTCTGGCCTCTAGGGATCTGCTCAAACTTCACTTTATCGAACTCCTGAGTCAGATGCCTCGTCAGTCTAAGGTATTTTTGCATTCTTTCCTCTTTTGCCTCGTACTCTCCCCTTATCTGCCTGGTCACCAATTTTGAATCGCTTTGTACGAGCAGGTTCTTGACCCCAAGCATCTTTCCAAGTCTCAGCGCTGTCAATATTCCCTCGTACTCAGCCTCGTTGTTTGTGGTTGGGAACTATAGCTAAACTCCGTACTTGAGCACTTCTCCGTCAAGGGTGGTTATGACTACCCCTACTCTGCCCCTTTTTTGGGCTGACGAACCGTCAGTCTGTGTCTTCCATAGTTCAGCCTCGCTGGCATGGTTATCATCATTTGTAAAAGTAAATTCGGCAATAAAGTCTGCCAAAACTTGTGCCTTGATAGCGATCCTGGGATGATACTCGATGTCAAATTCGCTGAGTTCAATTGCCCACTGGACCATCCTACCTGCTGCCTCAGGTTTGCTCATGGACTTTTTGATAGGTTGGTCCGTCATTACCAGGATAGGATTCGCCTGAAAGTATTGTCTTAGTTTGCGTGAGGCTACTATCAATGCGAACACAATCTTCTCGATCTTCGGGTACTTGGACTCTGCCCCTTGGAAGGCTTGGCTGATGTAGTAAACTGGGAGCTATCTCTTATCCTCTTCTCGAATCAGGGTTGCACTCACGGCTGTGACCGATACTGCTAAATACAGATGCAGGTTTTCCCCTTCTTTGGCTGGGCTTAAAAGGGGTGGATTACTCAGGTAACGCTTTAGTTCCTGGAATGCCACCTCACATTCGTCGGTCCATTCGAACGCCTGCTTCAAAGTTTTGAAAAAGGGCAGGCATTTATCCGTTGCTCTAGAGACAAACCTGTTTAGCGCCGCGACTCTTCCCGTCAGCTTCTGGACTTCCCTGACAGTCCAGGGCGATTCCTTATTGATTATGGCTTGCACCTTTTCCAGATTTGCTTCTATTCTCCTCTAGGACACCATGAATCCCAAGAATTTCCCTGAAGCTACACCAAAGACACACTTGCTTGGGTTTAGCTTCATCCGGTACTGTTTAAAGGTGGCAAATGTCTCCTTCAAGTCGTCCAGGTGGGAAAGCTCTTCCTTACTCTTGGCATGTCATCCACGTATATCTCCATATTCCTCCCAATCTGTTTCCTGAACATCTTGTTCACTAACCTTTGATAAGTGGCTCATGCATTCTTCAGGCCGAAAGGCATTACCTTATAGTAATAGAGTCCTTGGCTCGTGATGAAGGCAGTTTTCTCTTAATCTTCTGTGGCCATTTTTATCAATTGTATCCCGAGAAAGCGTCCATGAACGTCAAAAATTTATGTCCAGCTGTAGAGTCCATAAGTTGGTCTATCCTTGGTAGAGGGAAACTATCCTTCGGGCATGCTTTGTTCAAGTCGGTGAAGTCCACGCACATTCTCCACTTCCCACTTGCCTTCTTTACCAAGACGACATTTGTGAGCCAATTAGGATAGTATACTTCTCGAATAAAGCCTGTTGCTAATAGCTTAGTAACTTCATCTGTAACTGCCTGGTCTCGTTCTGGGGCCAAAACTCTGTTTCTCTGCTGGACGGGCTTTCTCTCGGGGTTCACTCTTAACTCATACTGAATAACTTCTGGAGGTATGCCAGGCATGTCCTCGTGACTCCATGCGAAGACATTTAAGTTCTCTTTAAGCAATTGGACGAGCTTGGTTCTCATCTCTGGACTTAGCTTCGTCCCTATCCTCGTCATCTTGGTTGTCTCCCCTTTAGCTAATTCTACTGTTTTCAGGGCTTCTTCCTTATCTTCCTCCTTCTCTTCTATTGTCCATGTATGGTTTTCCCTCACGGCTAAAACGGCTTGGTAGCATTCCCGGGCTAAGACTTGATCTCCTCTCACTTAGCCGACCCCAATATCCGTTGGGAATTTTTACTTTCAGGCAATAAATGGACGTGGCCGCCTTCCATTTATTGAGTGTGGGCCTTCCGATAATGGCGTTATAGGTTGTAGGACAGTCCATCACTAGGAAGTCTAACTGACAAGTCAATTGCCTCAGGTAATTCCCCACTGCTCAGCTATTCGAAGTTATCAATGGACGATGTTGGTAACTTGGCAAACCATTCTCTAGCTGCTCATTTGAGAGTAGTGGGGAAGGAGGAGCATAGTATCTCGTCAGGGGGCTGCTGAAGACCCAAGGTCGTTTTGAATGTGTTGAGGTGATCCTGAGGGTCCTTTAATTCATCGAACTGCTCGAGCTGAGGTAGACGAAATTTAGACGGCACTGGATGTTCAAGGACTGCTGTAGTGAAAGGCGAATCGGTGGCCCTTATCATTCTATCCATGCTCCAATCTGTTTTCTCCTTGATGGCATTCCTTAGCTCGTCCATCTCTTTCCTCATCTCTCGAAGAAGATCTGAATTTTGCTCGTCCAGAGTAAATGTTCTTTGAGTGTTAGTTCTTCTATGGCTGTCCCCCTCATCCTCCGGGTTGCCCCTGGATCGACTTTCCTCTTGTTGAACCTGTTGAAGCCGTACCCTCATTTTCTTGATTTTGTTTGGTAAGCTCCTCGACGGTGGCCGCAAGAGCTTGGATTTACTGTGCCAAGGCTACGGGATCTTGATTGGATTTCATCTGAATGTTGAAGGTGATTGAAAACCACTTCTCTAAATATGAATATGAAAAATGTCATCCCCACAGACAATGCCAAACTGATGAAGTAAAAGTTTGTCAATTAAGAATAAATGAGTTCAGACGGAACCAAACCTCCTCTCTTCCCCTGTGTGGTTACTAATGTGGTGCCTGACAAAACACCTCTGATGCTTAAGTCAGTTTTAAGAAGACTTTTTAAGAAAATGGTAAAGAATAAGTATGCTGTTGTGTTTTTCTTACCCCTAACTTATGTTTATGGGGGCTTTATATATGCTTCTCCTGCCCCTAGCCGTTGTGGCAGTTATTGTGACTTTAATACTTCTCTTAGTAATGCTTCCTGCTAAATGATAGGGTTTTAATTCGTCTCCAACGGATTGTACAGCTGGTTTTGCCAGTCTGGGGCATTATTGGCAATATTGAATGATCTTGCTGTCTTCGTGTGCCCATGCCTACCCTTTTCCTTGTCTGTATTGGTTTCCTCGTCGACTCTGCTTTCCTCGTCAGTGCTTTATCTCGTCGCTCCCATCAATATGGGTGAAGGTTCTAATAGTGGCTCCAATGTGGTGCTTGAGTCATTGTCCCAAGTCAATTCCAGCCATTAGATCATATCAAGTTTAGGCAAGGTTTGTTGGTCATCAATAGATAGGTTGGGGATAGGTTTTTAGTTTTGGATGCCTTCCCACTAATTCTATTAGATTGTTATCATTATCATATCTAAGAATTGAAAACAGAGAACAAAGAAAGAAGAGCTTGAAAGCTTAGAGAGAATAATAGAGAGAGAGAGAGAGAGAGAGAGAAAGAGAGAGAGTGAGAAGTTTCTGGATGAATTTCTGTATTATTCAATGAATGAAAACTATACAAAAGTCCTCTATATATAGCAAATAATAAAGGAAAACTAACTTCCATATAATGTGGAAATTAGTTATGGCACGTGTATCAGATACGTGTGAATATAAATAACTAACTTCTATAAACTACAAGTAGTACAACTAATACACAATTAGGTCTTGCAGTTTAGGTAGCTCTTTATGTCGTTTATGCAGCAATCTATGTGCTTCACCACACTGATGCACTACACTTCACTGCACTAACTTCTTTTCCTTCTCGTTTTGACTTCTAGCATCTTTGCATTCAACATCTTTACATTCCCCCTCAAGATGAGCACCAGAACCATGAATATTGATGATGCTCATCTTGATAAGCAAAGAAGCTAATTGTTGAGCACTAAGCGCCTTTGTGAGTAAATTTGCCAATTGAGTGCGAGCAGGAGTGTAAAACAACTTAATCACTCTATCTTGCACCTTATCCATAACCAAGTGACTTTCAATCTCAATATGTTTAGTCCTTGCATGAAACACTGGATTCTCTCCTATGTATATTGCTACTTAATTATCCTATGTATATTGCTACTTAATTATCATAGAAAAACAATGTTAGTTGTGGATGATGAACCTCAAGATCCTCCAACAACACTAGCAGCCAAGTTATTTCACATATTGTTACAACCATACCCTATATTCTACCTTTACAAAAGATCGGGAGACAATGGATTGCTTTTTAGACTTCCATGAAACCAAAGATTCTCTTAGAAAAACATAGTAACCAGTTGTTAATCTTCTAGTATCAACACATGCTGCCCAATCTGCATTTGTAAAAGCCTTTAAATGAAAGTCTGATCTTGAAGATAATAAAATTCCTTGACTAGGACTTCCCTTGATATACTGCAAGACCTTGTAAGCTGCATCTAAATGGTGCTCTCTAGGCTTAGACATAAATTGGCTAAGCTTATGCACTAAGTATGCTAAATCAGGTCTGGTGATAGTGAGATACAGTAACCTACCAACCAATCTCCTATAGATTCCACAGCCAAATAGCAACTATCCATGACAGTTGCTTAGCTTTAGATTTTGTACCAACTATCCATGTCATTTGCTTAGCTTCAGATTTTGTTCCATTGGAACTTTGCAAGGCTTGCAAGCTGTCATCCCTGCATCCATTAGTATCTCAATTGCATATTTCCTTTGACACAAAGTGATCCCTTTTTCTGATCTAGCTACTTCAAGACCAAGGAAGTATTTTAAATTTCCAAGGTCTTTAAGCTTGAATTGTTGGTCTAAGAACACCTTGAGCTCTTCCACTGCCTTGACATCATTACTTGCAATAAGAATATCATCAACATAGATTAATAAGGCCATGAATGAATTCTGAGACTTCTTGATGAAAAAAGAATAGTTTGACTTGGATTGTCTGAAGCCAAATTGTAGAATTGTTGATGAAAATTTTGAGTACCATTGCCTTGAAGCTTGTTTGAGCCCATTCAATGACTTATTGAGCTTACAAACCAATCCCCCCTTGCAGTGAAAACCTTGAGGAAGTTGCATGCACACATCCTCATGAATATCACCATGGAGGAAGGTATTGTTGACATCAAGCTGAGTCAAATGCCAACCTCTAAGAGCAAAAACATTAGGCAATGTCTTGACTGTGGTCATCTTAGCAATAGAAGAAAAGGTCTTAGTAAAATCAAGACCTTCCTGCTGGGTGAAACCCTTAGCAACCAGATGTGCCTTGCAATGGCGGGGCCACGTTATGTTCAGTGTGTTCCCACGAACACCTGACTTGAAAAAAAAATTATATATAATAATTAAATTTTTTTATTTTTTTACCCTTAAAAAAAATATTGGAACACCCTTAAATAAAAATTTAAAAAAAATTATTTTTTCTACTTTCAAGGGGAAAAAAAGCCCAAATTTCAACTAAAATCTATAAAAAAAATTTATTAAAAAATCTAAAAAAAAAAATTTGTAACAGAGCAAAGCAACAACGGCAAGCCCAACATCAAGCCCATGGTAAGTCCAATAGATTACAAAGGAAGCAAACCCACGAATTCTCAAAAAAAAAAAAACAATACAGATCAGAAACCTCAAATCAGTAGTTTAGTACTTCAGAAATCACTAAAGCTTTTCTCAAAAAAAAAAAAAAAATCACTAAAGGTAAAGCAAACCTAAAAAGTAAAACAAAGCAACAGCGCCTCCCCTTAGAAATTAGATTGGTCCAGTCACAGTCGCTCATCGAACATCGTCGCCCCTCATCGCATTGGAGACGAAGATCAATCCAGTTCCAGTCGTAGTCGCTCATCGTCGCCGTCGCACATCGTTACCATCGCACATCGTCGTCGCATAGGTATTTCTCTCTCTCTCTCTCTCTCTCTCTCTCTCTCTCTCTCTCTCTCTCTCTCTCTCTCTCTCTCTCTCTCTCAAATTTGAAATGAAAATATGAAATGAATGAGTTATGAGTCTGTCTCTCTCTCTCTCTTTATTAATTTTATTTGAACTGTGATTGGCTGAAGCACTCAATGAAGCTTTAACTTTATTAATTTTTTGACTTTTTGAATTTGGCATTTTGGCTTTATCTTGTGATTCTTATCCGTTGTTTGGTGTGTGTTGGTGTTGGACTGTTGGTGAGATATTAATTGTCTTTTAGTGTTATGTTATTATTATTTGTGAAATTGTGATTGTGAAATTTTTTTTATTGGCAGCTAGCTCTTGAGATTGGGGCATTAGGCATGCTTGTTTGTTGAGTGGGGTGGGGGGTGGATGGGCTGATGGGCACTTGGGGCCAGGTAATTGGGTAAAGCAGTGTAATGTGCACATCAGTACATGGGATGTATAATGTGCACATGACTGACTCTTTTAGTGTAATGTACAACTAATAAACAATAATTTAATTAATCAATAGAAAAATAATTAATAAACAATAATTAATAATTTAATTAACCAATACATTATTAAAAGACAAACAAATTAAATTATGTTAGGTTAAATAACAATTAATAATTTTATAATTAATGAAACAATAATATAAGAAATTATAATTTATAAAAGACAAACAAATTAATGAAACAACTAAACAACAATAATTAATAATTTTATTAATATTGCAAATAAACTTATAGTTTATTGTTTATTCTTTTGCTAGAATTATGGACAAATACTTAATAAGAAAACCACGTACCCAAGATTCAGCTCCTGTGCAAGATTCAGCTCCTGTGCAAGATTCATCTTCATCTTCATCTTCATCTTCTAAGCGAATTCGTGTTGACTTTAACTTAGAAAATCTTCCTTCAGATTTCGGGCTACGAGAAAAGATATCATCATATCATCCTAATAATTATGATGAAATAAGAAAATATTATTTAGCAAAAGGCCCTTGTCAACCTCCTTATGATTACCCTGTATCATATTTTTCTAGAAAGCCCCGTCAATTTAAATCCGAATGGTATGTAAATAGAAATTGGTTGGAATATAGTATAGACAAGGATGCAGCATTTTGTTTTTATTGCTATCTATTTGGGCAAGATGTTGGCAAGCAAGGAGGAGGTGAGATTTTTGTAATGAAAGGATTCAAACTTTGGAATTAACTTGTGAAGTTAGATTCCCATGTTGGAGGAGTTAATAGTGCTCATTACTAAGCTGTCAAGAAGAGTGAAGATCTACTAAAGGAAAAGCAACACATTCAAAGTGTTTTAGTTAAGCAATCAAATCAAGATAAAACTGAATATCGGGTTCAATTAAATGCAATAATTGATTACATAAGATTCTTTTTCGTGGTCACGATGAATCTCAAGGTTCAAGTGATAAAGGAAATTTCCTTGAACTTCTACAATTTTTGGGGAGATCACAATGAATCTATCAATGAAGTGTTGCAAAAAACTTGGAAAAATTGCAAGCTTACTCACCATGATATTCAAAAAGACATTGTGAATGCAATTGCACATAAAACATCCAAAGCCATCATCAAGGATCTTGACAATGGGTTCTTTGATGAGTCACGTGATGTCTCAGTGAAAGAACAAACGGCCCTTGTTCTTCGTTATGTGATCAAAAAAGGAATTATTATAGAGCGGTTCCTTGGTATTGTACATGTAGCAAGTACCACTGCTTTGTCACTTAAATATGCTATTGAATGTTTACTTTATGACCATAATTTGAGTTTATCAAAACTACGTGGGCAAGGTTATGACTGAGCTAGTAATATGCAAGGTGATATCAATGAACTCAAATCTTTAATTTTGAAAGAGAATAAGTTAGCATTTTATGCCTATTGTTTTGCTCATCAGCTTCAACTGACACTTGTTGCCGTTGCTAAAAATCACATTAACATTGCTGAATTTTTTTATGTGGTTAGTAATTTAGTAACTGTTATTGGAGGCTCTTGTAAGAAAAGAGATGCTCTTCGAGCTGCATAATTTGCCAAAATTAAAGAAGATTTAGAGAATGGTGTACGTAGAAGTGGGCAAGGTTTGAATCAAGAGACAATTTTAAACATTTTGGTGATACACGTTGGGGATCATATTATGAAACTATTCTTAACTTGATTTTGATGTTCTCTATTGTTGTTGATGTGCTTGAAATTATTGAAGAAGATGGCCTCTCCGACCAAAAAGTTGAAGCTCGATCTATTATGAGGTCAATTCTATCTTTAGAATTTGTTTTTACTCTACACTTGATAAAAAACATTTTAGGAATCACAAATGAGTTGTCAATAGCATTACCAAAAAAAAAAAATCAAGATATAGTAAATGCTATGGATCTTGTTAAAGTGTCTAAGCAACAATTGCAGGTGATAAGAGATGATGAATGAATATCTTTATTGACTGAAGTGTCTTCATTTTGTACCACACATGATATTCCTATCTTGAACATGGATGAAACATTTGTAGTTAGTTAGAGGCCACAACTCAACACCCAACAAAATACAAATTTACATCATTATCATGCTGAGCTATTCTACACAGTCATAGATATGCAACTTCAAGAGTTTAACAACCGTTTTTCAGAGGCGAATACCGATTTGCTACTTTGTATGGCTTGCTTGATACCAAGTAATTCATTTGTGGCTTGTGATAAGAAAAAGTTGATACGTCTAGCAGAATTCTATCCATCTGATTTTCCTAGGACAAATATCTTGGCACTTGACTCTTAGCTTCAGAATTTCATTTTTGATATGCGCAACAATGACTTGTTTTTAGAGCTTGAAGGAGTTAATGAACTTGTTGAAAAGTTAGTGAGCACAAGGAAGCATGAGACTTATTCATTAGTCTATTTGCTTGTGAAGTTAGCTTTGACCCTTCCTGTTGCTACTACAACAATAGAAAGAAGTTTTTCAGCAATGAAATATATAAAGAATAAACTGCACAATCGAATGGGGGATCAGTGGATAAATGATTGCTTAGTTGTGTATATTGAAAAAGATGTAGCTTGTAGCATTGATAATGAGACTATCATGCAACGATTTCAAAATATGAAAACTCGTAGAAGGCAATTGTAAACTTTATATATTTACGTGTTTTTTTATTGTTGTTATTGTCAATATATAAAATTTTCTTTTTATTAGATCGTGTAATTTATACTTGTTGAGGAACACCCTGGAAAAAATTCCTGAAGCCGCCACTAGTGCCTTGTACCTCTTAGCACTGCCATCTGATTTGTACTTCACCCTATAGACCCACTTACAACCCACTGCCTTCCTATGTGGTGGCAAAGGAGTGAGAGTCCAGGTACGACTGGATTCTAAAGTAGCAATTTCTGCATCCATTGCCTTCTGCCACTTGGGATACTTAACAGCCTCATAATAGGACCTGGGTTCAGTGATATTGGTAATAAGAGAACAGATTGAAAGGAAGTGACAATTGAAAGGAATTTAGATAATGGTGACAATTGAGAGGAATTCAAATAATGGGATAAAGGATATTTGATACCTAAGTTGGTGGAAGAAGAACCCGACTTGATGGATGGAGTAAAGTGAGTAGATTGAGAGGAATTTAGATAATGGTTACAATTGAGAGGAATTTAGATAATGGGATAAAGGATATTTGATACCTAAGTTGGTGGAAGAAGAACCCGACTTGATGGATGGAGTGAAAGTGAGTAGATTGATCACAAGTTGCTGAGCTGCACGTATTAGATTGCAGATAAGTAGGAGGTTTAGAGGTCGTTTAAGATCTCCTCAAAGGTGGATTAGGAACAATAGAAACAAGATTTTTACCAGGAACAATAATTGGATTAGGAACTATATATGTATTAGGAACAGAAACATCTGCAACAGGTGATTGAGAATCTGTGAATGGAAGGGAAGAATCAGGTGGATTGATAGAGTCAAGAATAGGAGCTAAGGAAAGATCAGGGACTGGTGTTGTCATAAGAACAAGATCCTGAATAGAAATGGCAGGGACATGCATAGCAGTAATAGTAGAGATGGGATTTTGAGTAAGAATGAGATCTGCTATGGAATCAGAATGTGGAAAAGAATTCAAAGGATCATGCAATGATGCCACTAGTGGAAATATATGAGGTAAAGGGATATATGAGTAAGGTGAAGATGAAAAAGGAGTGGAGATGAAAGGAAATATGGTTTCATGAAAAATCACATCCCTTGAAACAAAAATTCTTTTGGTAAACAAATTAAAAAGCTTGTAACCTTTAACACCAAAAATATAGCCAAGAAAAACATAAGGAATAGACCCAGGATCAAATTTATGGACTGAGGTTGAATCAAAACAAAACCAAAGATTTTGAGATGGTCATAAGATGGAATTTGGCCATAAAGTTTTTCAAAAGGTGATTTATTGTTCAAAATAGGTGAAGGCAACCTATTTATGATATGCACAGCAATATGAACACGCTCACCCCAAAGATAAAGAGGTACATTGGACTGAAATTTAAAAACTCTAGTCATGCTCAAAATGTGCTGGTGTTATCTCTCCACAACTGAAGTTTGTTGTGTAGTGACTACACAAGAATGCTGATGGATAATATGAGTAGCAAAAAATCTTTTAAGAAAAACTCAGGAGCATTATCAGTTCTAAACACCTTAATTTTGGAGTGAAACTGAGTACATATCATTAGATAAAAAGAAAACAAGCAAAGGTCTAATATCTGACTTAGATTTCATTAGATAAGCCCAAGTTGATCTAGTGGCATCATTAACAATAGTAAGGAAATATTTGAAACCTTGTTGAGTAGATTTGGCAAAAGGACCCCAGACATCACAATGTACAATATCAAAAGCATTTTCAGATGTATGATTAAAGGAAGGAAAATGGAGCTTTTTCTGCTAAGCAATAGGACAAAGAACACAATCTTTATTGCTATGAAACTGAATTACATCAAGAAGTGCATTATGCAAAGCATTGAGCTTATTATCAGAAATATGCCCAAGTCTAATATGCCAAAGATATGGCTTAGAAACAACAAGAACATTGGAAACAAAATTTACAAAGGAACTAAAAACTGACTGCAGAATAAAAGAGACTCCTAAAATAGGTTTGCAATCTATTGAAGCTTGCAACAAGTAAATTGTTGTGCAATTTACCTACTCCAATCGTTTTCCAACATGAAAGGAGCTATATGAAATAAAAATTTGAAAGAAAATTAAGACAAGAAGATAAGGATTTGGTCAATTTGCTAACAGATATTAGATTGAGTGAAAAAGAGAGAACACAAAGAACATTTTCAAGCCAAAGTAGATGTTACTTGAATTGTTCCTATGTATGTGATAGTGACTTTCTCACCATTAAATAGTCGAACAAAGGTAGATATTGAACTAGTGATTTTAGTGAATAAAGTGATGGAGTGGTGATATGATCTGTAGCCCCCTAGTATCAAGAACCCAAGTTTCACTATTAAAAGCAGTCTTGTCCATAGGATTAACAGCAAACACAAAAGGTTGCATGCTTAAAATCATAGATTCTTGAAACAAATCACAAGAATTACATGGGGCTATAGTTGGATTGATTGCAGAATCGGCCGAATGAACACCATTATTGGAACCAGATGAGAAGGCATGAATGTTAAGCATAGAAATCAGCTGTTAGCATTACTTAGATGTAAATGGAAAATTGTTGCAACTCTGCTCTGCAACTTCAAACTGAGATGGATCACCTTCAACACTGATCTGATTAGCCATTGCAGCCTTCCCCTTTTGCTTATAGCTTGGTGCAAAACCAACTAGCTTGTAGCACTTTTCCATTATGTGGTCAAGCTTACCACAATGAAACTCTTGCTGTTATTGCTTGCAAAACCAGAACCTTGATTAAAGCTTTGATTTTTAACAACAAGAACGGTAGTCTCAATTGATGAACCTACATTGAATCCCAAAGACCTTTGCCTTTCTTCTTGAATCACCAAAGAGAAAGCTTTGTCTAGGCAGCTGTTCATGTCATTTATGCAGCAATCTATGTGCTTCACCACACTAATGCACTACACTTAACTGTACTAACTTCTTTTCCTTCCCATTCTGACTTCTAGCATCTTTGCATTTAACATCTTTACATCATCCTCTATTTTTGGTTTACTGGATAGATTGAGGCTGTGGGTTGAGGAGATTATGATAATTGTTTGCTAGAAGCATTATTAAGGGTATTAGTACACCTTTCAATTTGCAAGTAACTATAATTCGGAACTTCTTTTTTTTTTTTTTTGGTTATTATTCAAGGGTACCTGATGGCCTTGATCACATTATGCTTCACTTCATACATTTTTTCTAGAGTAATTTGTTTGTATATTCGGTAATAGAATGCCTCATCAATTGGCCGAATTTAAGATTAACGTACTACTATGAATGTTGTTGTATTTTGTTGTTTTTAGCCACGGATGTAAACAATCTTAAATCAATTTCAATAAATATTTTGACTTCCACTCAAAAGTTTATGGTATTATTTGTTTGTGTTTGATTTGGACTCTTGGATGTCGGAAAAATATTAGTATGAGATAGGATGTTAGTCATCTGACTCTTTCACTGTAGAGATTCCTAAAATAATTATAGCTTTGCATGGACATATCATATGATTGAAAAAATTATTTCACTCACAAATGCATAATATTCATTACACTCTCTAGGAATTTTTACGGTTGAATTAATCTATTTCTGAAGATAATATGGGATTTCCCTTGAATTAGAATTCAGAAATAACTTATTTTTTAAGAATGCGTACTACTTTTTGGATCACCAATTAGTTTAAAGTTCAAACCCAGTACACTTTGCCCCAATATCGGTTCACTTCACCACTCATTCACAATTTGCGTCCAGTTGCCTGAATGAAACGCTTCTCAAGCTTTTCGGATTGCGTACATAAACAGATCGCATGTTTTCATAAACAGATCGCATGTTTTCGATAGTATTGCATCTCAAGAATTGACTTTTAATGTTGTCATGTCGAGGCCTTTTGATTCACATCTGGTGGTAATTTGGCTGCAAAATTACAAGAATCCCATGTGATCTTTTGCTTGGTAAAATATGAAACTCCTTTTCTCTGTTACCTTTCATGAGCTTGAAACCATAAAAGAACTAATGGCCAAAAATAATTTCCTCCATTGGCTTATGGGAAAAAAAAAAAAAAAAAATAGAGTTGGATAGGCAATCAGCAAAAAGTACTTGATATTTGTTAAATATATAAAATGAAAAAACCATAAAGTGAATTTCATTTTTCAAAAACACTTTCTAAACAAAGTTTAACTACAAAATTGGTTGTAACCTAAGGTTACAATCTCACTCAATATCTTTCTATTGAAGATGAATTTTGACAAATCTACTATTGAACTACATTTTTTTCTTATATTCTTGCAAAAATTTTAGAAAATTAAAAATCAATAGGAATGTCATCGATAAATTATTTAAATCGTAAGTTTTTGTAATTTAAAATTATGTATAAAATATAAACTTATAGATCATATAATAAAAAATATCCACTTGACACAAAAATTTTTGTAACCTAGGTTAAAATCTCACTCAATAGTTTTTATTGAAGGTGAATTTGTCATTTTATTGAATGTAAAGTGAATTTTGGACTAAATCTACTATTGAACTACATCTTTTTCTTACTATTCATTTGAAAAAATTTAAGTTTCGCAAATTAATCAATAGGAATTTAACTTCGATAAATTGTTTCTTAAAAAATTGAAAAACAAGTTTTTCCAAGTTTAAAATTATGTATAAAAATAATTTTTTATAGATCATATAATCAAAACAATATCCACTTCACACAAAATTTTTTTGAAATGAACTAAACGTGTTAATTGTATTGACATTTTGACAAAGTTATAATTTTAAATATGTAATAACGTTTATTTTAATAAGTAAAATTATGGCCTTAGGCTATAATCAATTTTGTAACTAAACTTTCTCCATCTAAAAAACTATCTCATTTTCTTATGTTTAGTAGTTTCGCATGAGTTATAGTTGATTTCCTTATTTAACTTAACATAAGATAGAGTTGTTTTCTTAAAAAATTTAGTAAAAAACAACTCTATATCATCCAAGCTAAATATGGGAAGTTAAGAGATAAATTTTTTTAATACTATCAAACACAAGAAAATGCAGAAAACTTTCTTCACATAAGATTTTACATTGAAATGAACTAAACATGATTAATTGTATTGACATTTTGACAAAATATATAATAGTTTAAGCTACCAAAGCTAAATTTTTTTTTTTTTTAAGCTCCTTTATCACAAGATTCATGTGGGACCTGGAAACAATAACAACAACAATTAAAAACAAAAACAAAAAATTTACTTAGGTTGTGTTTGGCAACATGTAAATTATCTTTTGAGTGTAAAATATTTTTAGGTGAAAACATTTTTGGGAAAGGAAAATATTTTCAAGTGTTTTGTTGCATTCTGAAAATTGTATTGGAGAATATTTTTAAATGTAAAGTTGCATTCTAAAAAAGCTAATTTTCTACTAGTTTCTCACATTTTCTCAGCTTCTAAACAAATTTTATAATAGAAAATATCAATATAAAACCTTAAAGAAGCCAAAATCAAAATAAAACCATTCATACTCTCAAACTCTATCAAACTAAGAGAGGGAGGAAGAAAGAGCGAGAGACTAAGTGGAAGAGAGAGGTCGATCGAGAAAGAGATAGAGATCAGATCAAGGGGTGGGTAGATCTAGAGGGCAGCAGCATCGAGATTGAGAGGCGGAGGAGACAAGCTACAAGGCGGCGGCAATGAGAACAAGATGACAAGGCTCCAATCTAGAGAGCGGCAACAACAAGCTTTAGGCGGCAACAATGATCTTCGGGTTCACTTTCCCTTCTCTCTCTCTCTCTCTCTCTCTCTCCAAGTGTGACTCTGGAAAATTATTTGAAGGTAAATGAGATGTGTAAATCATTTTACAGGTCAATGGGCTTATTTTACGATAAAATTTTATTATTTTCAGTTTGACTTTATTTTACATGTGCATCCAAACACACATCAAAGTGTAAAATATTTTCCCAATTTCATTTGCTCCCAAAACAAACACAGACTTAGAATCTAATATGAAACGCACACTAAGAGGGTTATAGTCATCGTACAATCCACATGTTGCTAATAGGGTGAGTAACAAGTCATTGAACTTGACCCATTCTTTCAAATCAGGTTGATTAGAAGCATTTCAATCAATTTTCGACTACTTTTTTTTTGAGAAACTTCGAATACTAATTTGAAATTGTTGCCAAATCGTTGAAATTGCCTGATCTCCTCTTCCGCCTTTTTTATTTGACAACTGTTGGCATTTATTATTGTGGAAAGCCATTCGACACTAGAAATGTCGAGATTTGGCCGTGAAGGTCAAGAATTAAAATATGCCCATGAAGAACACAATATATGGCATCGTCAACCCCTCAAGTCATTACGCTTTTAAAAAAATAAAAAAAATTAAATAACTCTTTTTCCATATGTTTTGTTGTGAACGTAACATGAGCCCCCCAAAAAAAAAACATTTTATGTAATTTGGTTCGCAGGAATTAATCATTAATTGTTTTATACTTCTAAATAATTACATTAATAAAGAAATTTCATTTTAAAAATCGCTAAATATAAAATTATTTTGCGTTTTCTGGGCCATCTGAGAATATCAAGTGGAAAACACATGCTCCAAATTCGAAATATACATAAAAAATATATAAAAAATGATCATTTGTGTTAAAGATATAAAGTGAAAAAGACTGAATAGTTTGTGTGTATTGATGTATGTAACAATGTACAGTAAAGAGCCTTATATAGGCTAGGTATGTGTGCAGTACAAGTAATATGAGTAAACTACAAGTACAGTATATTGGGCTAAGCCCAGTGGGCTAATCTAGTCTAAGCTATACACTAACATCCCCCCTCAAACTCGAGGTGGCAAGGAGGAAGCCAACTGGAGTTTGGATATAAGATCTCGAAGACGACCAGGCGGGTGAGTCTTGGTGAAGATATCAGCAGGCTGGTCAGCAGAGGAGATAGAGAATAACTTGAGATTGCCTTTCTTGAGATGCTGGCGAGTGATGTGGCAGTCAATCTCAATGTGCTTAGTGCGTTCATGGAAGACATCATTATGAGCAATATAAATGGCACTACGATTGTCACAATAAAGAGAAGTGGCAGTGGACTGTGGAGCATCCATGTCAGCCAAGAGCCAGCGGAGCCAGACAAGCTCGCAGGTGGTGTCGGCAAGGGCACGATACTCAGCCTCAGTACTGGAACGAGAAACCACATCCTGCTTCTTGCTACGCCATGAGATAAGGGAAGTACCCAGTAAGAAACAGAAACCTGTAATAGAACATCGATCAGTCGGATCACCTGCCCAGTCTGCATCTGAATAAGCATGAAGCTCGAGAGAGGACCGAGAAGAGTAGTGGAGACCATGATAAAGAGTGCCTTTGACATATCGAAGAATCCGAAGAACTGCAGCATAGTGAACAGAACGAGGGGCATCCATGAACTTACTAACCATCCCCACAGCATGTGAGATATCAGGACGAGTAACAGTGAGATAGATCAGACTACCAACCAACTGACGATAGCGTGTAGCATCAGATATAGGTTCACCATCTAGGGGTGTGAGCTTGGCATTGTATTCCAAGGGAGTGGAAACAGTCTTGTTATCGGTGATACCGGCTTTGGAGAGAAGATCAGAAGCATATTTAGCTTGGGAAAGATAGTATCCATCGGAGGATGAGGTAACCTCAAGCCCAAGAAAATAGCTGAGAGTGCCCAGATCTTTCATCTCAAAATGCTGACTGAGGAAGTGCTGAAGAGAGCGGATACCTGCAGAATCATCTCCAGTAATAATCATATCATCAACATAAAGAAGAATAAGAGTGATACCAGCAGAGGATCGTCGGACAAAAAGAGCAGTGTCATGAGGACTCGAAGTGAAACCCTGCTGAGCAACAACTGAGCTAAACTTTTCAAACCAAGCTCGAGGAGCCTGCTTGAGACCATAAAGAGCACGACGAAGGCGACAAACTTGACTGCCTGAGTGCGGATAGCCAGGAGGTGGTTGCATGTATACTTCTTCCTGGAGGTCTCCATTGAGGAAAGCATTCTTCACATCCATTTGATAAAGAGGCCAACGGCGAACAGCAGCCACAGCAATGAGACATCTGACAGATGTAAGGCGAGCAACAGGAGCAAATGTTTCCTCATAGTCAATGCCATACTCCTGAGTAAAGCCCTTGGCAACGAGACGAGCCTTGTATCGTTCAACAGATCCATCAACTTTGGTCTTGATCTTGTAAACCCACCTGCAACCTACTACAGACTGACCAGGAGGCAAATCAACCATATCCCAAGTGTGATTCTTATGAAGGGCATCTAATTCTTCATTCATAGCTTGCTGCCAAAGAGGGTCAGTATGGGCCTCACGATAGGTGTGAGGTTCATAGAGGGTGGCAAGAGCAAAAGAGCAGTGATAATCAGTGAGATAAGGGGGAGGAATGCTTACCCGGGTGGAACGACGAAGTTCAGGACTAACAGGTAACTCAGGAGAGGGTGGTGCCACAGGATCCAAGACAGGCGGGTCATGTGCCGGGGACGGAACCGGAGATGAGTCGTCTGGAGAGGCAGCCGATGTAGAAGAATCCTCCACAAGTTCAGGATATAGAGGGAGAAAAAGATCCGTAAAAATGGGAGACTCTGAGGAAGGGGATGCAGGAAACTGCTGGAGACTCGTGAAAGGACGATGTTCCCAAAACTCAACATGTCGAGAGACACGAAGCCGATGAGAAATGGGATCATAGCAGCGAAACCCCTTTTGAGAGACACCATAACCAAGGAAACAACAAAGACGAGCACGAGGTTGAAGCTTCGTTCGTTCATGGGGAGGAAGAGAGACAAAGCAAGCACAACCAAAAACCCGAAGAGATGAGTAGTCAGGGATTTGGCCATAGAGAAGCTCGAATGGTGATTTGTTATGTGTAGTTGGTGAAGGAATACGATTAATGGTGTACACAGCAGTGAGTGCTGCCTCACCCCAAAAGCGTTCAGGAAGAGAGGCAGAAATGAGAAGGGTGCGGACAACATCAAGAATGTGACGATGTTTTCGTTCTGCACGACCATTTTGTTGAGAGGTGTAGGGACAAGACCGCTGAGGAAGGGTACCATGACTGTTTAAAAAGGACAGGAAAGATTTATCATTATATTCTTGGGCATTATCTGATCGAAAGACTTTGACAGTACGATTAAACTGTGTTTCAACCATTTTATGAAATGTTTGGTAAATAGACACAAGTTCAGACCTATGGTGAAGCAGATAAATCCAAGTATATCGAGAAAAATCATCCACAAATATGACAAAATATCTAGATCCCCCCTCAGTAGGAACCGGTGCAGGACCCCAAATATCAGAATGTATAAGATCAAAAGGTGCAGAAGAAAAAGAGTCACTATTATTAAAGGGCAATTTAGTTTGTTTGCCAAAATGACAGGAAGTACAATCAAATTTTTGAAACTGAACTGAACCTAAATGACCTTGAGAAGCTAACAACTGAAGACGAGATAAGGATGGATGACCAAGACGAGCATGCCAGAGATTAGGTGAGGGGGTGGTAATGGTAGCAGCTGCAGAAACAACTTGTGAAGGAATCTTCAAGTCATGAACCTCAAACATGCGACCAACCTTACGCCCTGTCCCAAGTACTTGACCCGTCCGGGGATCCTGCACATCCACACCATGATTAGTAAAAAGAAGATCTACACCTAATTCACAAAGTTGACCAACAGAAAGCAAATTGAGGGATAACTTTGGGATATGAAAGGTGTCACTAAGGGATAAGCCAGGAGAAGAGATTGTTCCCTTATGACTAACAGGCATAGGAGTTCCATCAGCAGTGTAAATAGTGATAGGATGTGCTAAGGGTGCCTTATCAGAAAATTGGGATTCATCAGAAGTCATATGGTTACAACATGCAGTATCAAAAAACCAAGGTTGTTTACCTGAGGTGACAGAAAGGGCAGTAGAAGTTCAGGATAAAACCTGTTGAACAACTGCCTCAATATCAGCTGTAGTAAGTGAGGAGGCTACAGATGGACCTGTGGGAACTGATGGATCTGGAGGACATACAGCAGCTGCCCGAGGAAGAGAAGCTTTATTCTGCTCTTGCACAAATTTCTGCAGTTTGCGACAAACTGAGATATCATGGCCCCTAGCCCGGCAAAACTCGCAGCGAGTACCTTTGGAAGACTGAGAGGTGGGACGCCCAGAGTTTATTCGTGGAGGAGCAGTGAATGCAGCAATGGGAGGCTGTGGAGATGGTGTAGCCAATACATGATCAGATGATGACATGTGATGAGTAGGCCGACGGTTCTCCTCAGAAATGAGCTCCCTGACTGCAGCATCAAGAGAAGGAGTAGGAGACCGGCTGAGCAGAGAAGCCCTAGTAGGCTCAAAATCCTCACGTAAACCCATCATGAAGTGCATAAATTTACGGCGATCCCGATATGTAGCAAAGAGCTCAATGTCCTTAGAACACACTAGTGGAGGATCTGCAGCAGAAAGTTGTTCCCACATAGTAGAAGTCTGAGAGTAATAATCAGAAATAGACTGACCTGTCTCTTGGCGCATTTGGTAAAGCTTTGATTCAATGTGGAACTCCAAGCTTGAATCATTAGTACAATTGTAGCGATCAGCCAGAAATTTCCAAGCAGCCTCAGCAGTCTCAAGACGAGGAAGAAGATTATGAATGGAGGGAACAGAGGTATTGATAAACCAAGACAGAATCTTACTCTGAATACTCTCCCATTCCTCTAGGCGTTCTTCATAATCATCTTCAGCAGCTGTGGCTTTGGACTTAGGGTTTGGTACTGGCTTAAGAATAGAACCAGTCACATATCTCCACAGTTTACGACCCTTTAGGAAGACAGTCATATTCTGAGACCATGCATGATAGCTAGTGGGACCATCCAACATAACGGTGATAGGACGTATGATATCTCGATCATTTTGTTAAGCCATAATGAAGAAAAAAGCCCAAAAACAGGGATTTAGAAACCTCAAATGCAAAAACGGAGCCCAAAATCGGAATCTACGCGAAAAACTGAGCAAGACAGGTCCTGTCAAAAAATTTTGACTCTGGTCAAAAGTCAACGGTCAATGGTCAGCGGTCAGGTCAACGGTCAACGGTCAACGGTCAAACGGCTGACGTGTGCTGACGTAGGCAGATGACGCGGATGATGACGTAAGCAGGATGACGTCAGCTTAGGGCTGACGTGGCAAGGCGCTGGAGGTTCCTGGCGCGTGTCGCGAGTGGGAGCGCGTGTTCCGGCGCGTGAGGCGCGTGCAGGACCTCTGGCGGCGCGTGGAGGCGCGTCCAGCGCGTGTTCGACAGGCAGAAACTTCGGGCGGCGCGTGCGGGCGCGTGCAGCCTCTTTTCTGGCTGTTCTTGGCTGGGTTTTGCTCGGGATTGGATGTTCTGTCACTCTATATCTTTGGTTTGACAGTAAAATGAACAGAACGATGAGATCCGAGAGGTGCAGGAACTGTGGGCGTGACGGCGGTGACTCGCTTCTGACAGTGGCTACTGGATGAAGGCGAGGGCAGCGGAAGAACGCCGGAGATGTCCACAGGAACCAGAAAGTCAGATGAATGGCTTTGATACCATATTAAAGATATAAAGTGAAAAAGACTGAATAGTTTGTGTGTATTGATGTATGTAACAATGTACAGTAAAGAGCCTTATATAGGCTAGGTATGTGTGCAGTACAAGTAATATGAGTAAACTACAAGTACAGTATATTGGGCTAAGCCCAGTGGGCTAATCTAGTCTAAGCTATATACTAACAATTTGGAAAAGAGTCAATGATGTCATCAACTAGTACAATAAGGATTAATGGTCAATTTGTAGAGAGAGGGGAGGGGTGGGGGGTGAAGATATAGATGTTACCATTAACCATTGTGAGGGTATTTTTGCGATGTGAAGTGTATCTGTGGTAGACAATTAAGCATGTAATGTTCCAAAAAATGTTTGTTGTTCTATTGAGTTTGTTTTCCATTTATAACATAAAATGTTTTTCGTTTTACCAACAAAAGGGGTTATTTATTAGTGGATTTGAATTTTAACAAATTTATTGTTGAATTACATTTGCTTCTAATACCCCAATTTTTGCAAAATTTCAAAATGATCATAAATTAACAGCTATATTATCTATAAAATGTTTAAATTTTAAATTTTTATATTTTAAAATTATATACAAAAAAGTTAGTTTATAGATTAAATAATAAATAATATTTAATTTATATAAATTTTGGTATGCATGCACTCCTAGTATGTATATTAAGAACATGTAATTGAACTATAAGATTTTTAAAATATTAATTTAATAAAAAAATATAAAGTGATGTAACATTATTTTTTTTTTTTTGAAAGTGTGATGTAACATTATTTAAAACTACACAACTTATAAATTTTTACTTAAAATGGTAGATGCATGTGATATGTAAATGAGAGCTTATTTGGGAAGGGAGGAAATAAAGACATGGTGGCTAGAGGAAAGGAGGACGGAAGATGGACCTAATGCAAATGGATCTTTTGGGCATATTATTTTGTGCTATCCTTGGTTTCGACTGTAGATTGGAGCAGGACGATCCAATTATGACCGTTTAACTTTTGAACAAATGCTTACATCCAAAACAAAATTACATGTCAATGTCTTCCTAAAACATTTTCCTTTCGGGTGGCTGATAGTTTTTGAAACATGAAAAATATTTTTCTTTTTTCTTTTTTTCGGGTGGGGGCAATTGGACTATTATATGTCAATTGTTCTATCCTTTCCTCAGAGTTACTGTTGCTAGTAGTGACCAAACACATAGCCCCCAAACACATGAAGAAAGGAATAAATCAATAAGTGTTGCACAGGGCACATGCGCGCGCTACACAACTATAATAAGTTTTCATGCTCAAAACAGTGTGTCTGTTTGGTATGATTAATTTTGTCAATTTATTTTATTATTTAACTTATTTTTTGTATTATTTATAAGTCTTATTGCACTTTTTAGTACTATTTATGAGTTCCATTATACTATTTCAGCTAACTTTTACCCTTATCTGCAGTACTTTTTGTAAAAAGTTTTCAATTTCAACAAAATAAGATTATTCTAAATAGACCCATAAATTATAAAATTGATATGTACACAATGAAATTATTTTTCAATATAACTGGTGTTATCTCATGTAAAGATAGACTCCGTACATAGAACTCAATTTTTTTTTTTTTTTTTGGGTAAGATTGGGGATGTAATTTACCATATATATGAAATCATTAAAATTAATTGTAATGAATTCCCCTATTTCAATAGAAAAAAAAATGATAATTGATGATGCGAAGAAAATCAGTAGGCTGAATGCTTCGAATTTGAAAGGACTACTGGCTGTCTTGATGGCCTGAAAAAAGAAAGAACAACGATCAAAGATGACCGGGGTCGCCGGTCAATAACCTTCCGATGGCAAAGTTAATTTTTCTCTCTTCAAATTTTGGAGTTCAAACTTTTTAGGAAATGTTCATACGTACCTTTGTCTAGTCCGAATAAGCGTTTATATAGTATCCTAGAAACAGTTATTAAACTTGTAACCTCCCCTGGATTTGAGGAGATGTAAAGGTTCAGAAATAACTTTCACAACTGTTTAGGAGTTACATTTTTCTCATATAACGATCACTAGAAGTTAGGCGCTTGATAAGGAGTTGTAGTACACACTCAAGAATTTTCCTAAATGTCAAGGGCTCGTCCAGGGGTCCTTCTGTTGAGCGTACCTCGCTTCCAAAGGAGGTCGTTCTTCTATGGACGACCTTATTACGGACGAGATTGATTGCTCCCTTAGACGAGACGGTGCAGTTTTGTCAAACTTGGCCATGCGAGGCTCGTCTAGGCATCTTCTTTTGTGGACGAGCTTTTTATGGACGAGATTCTTACAACTTTTGCTTTCCTGGTCTTGTCCTTGACGACCTTCATGGACGATATTGGAGTTATATTTTATCATCCCCCATCAATAATAATAATAATAATAATAATTTTTTATTTGAGATAGAAATTTTATTATAACATATGATAAGTGTATAAGTGTGTGAAACTCCATCTTGGAGACTTTATTACCCTCTCTTCTTACATTCACAAGAACTTATATTTGTAGAATGATCATCATGTCAATAGTGCATAATGATTAGTACACCTAATATTAGAAAGTGACTATGCATTTTTTTATCGGCGACGTTGAGGGAGAGCTGATGTTTATAACTTATTATTATTTTTTATAATTGATACTCACTCTGACACGGCATGAATCTGTCTAGCAGCTCTCTGAAATTCGTTGGCTGAACAGGGGCTGCTTGATGAAACCATTCCAGAGCCGACCATACACTCGAAATCTCCTTGCATAGCCATAGCGCATGAACTGTATCCTCAACATGATCTCTGCATAGATTACAAGTAGCAGATTCTGTGACTTGTCTCCGACATAAGTTTGCCATCGTTGGCAGAGCATTGTGGCATGCCTTCCAAACGAACTGCTTGTTCTTGTTAGGTACTTGACTCTAGTTCTAATGCAGGGAATTCGAATATGGAGAGCCAAAAGAAGTTTTGGAAGAACGTTTGGCAGCTTCAAGTACCTAACAAGATCAAGCAGTTCGTTTGGAAGGCATGCCACGATGCTCTGCCAACGATGGCAAACTTATGTCGGAGACAAGTCACAGAATCTGCTACTTGTAATCTATGTAGAGATCATGTTGAGGATACAGTTCATGCGCTATGGCTATGCAAGGAGATTTCGAGTGTATGGTCGGCTCTGGAATGGTTTCATCAAGCAGCCCCTGTTCAGCCAACGAATTTCAGAGAGCTGCTAGACAGATTCATGCCGTGTCAGAGTGAGTTTAAAGCTGAGATTTTTGCGATTGCAGCGTGGTGTGTATGGAATAGGCGAAATGCTCTTCTATTCAATCGAGCAGTCCGGCCTGTGAATAGCATTTGTCGAGAAGCTGGAAATATTCTCCAGGAGTTTCTCCAAGTCCGTGAGATTGAATTGGTGCCTCCTCGCCCTCAAGCCGTGCAACAGTGGCTTCCACCTGATCCTGATCTATACAAAGTTAATTTTGATGCAGCTTTTTCTCGAAGATCAAATTGTGCTGGGCTGGGTGTGATCGTCCGTGACTAGGGATGGCAATTTAAATCCGACCCGCGGATACCCGGCCCGACCCGATCCTAATGGGCCGGATTTTACCCGGTCCGTTAAAGAATAGGGTCGGGTATGGATTTTTAAAAAAAAATCCGAAGCGGATCCGGGCCGGGTCCGGGTTTTATAAAAAAAGTCCGAAACCCGACCCGAAACCCGACCCGGTTAAATACCCGGTATATTAAGTTACTAAAATACCCCCCCCCTTATATATGTATAACATTTTGTAACCCTAAGTCAGTCCCTCATTCACTCACACAGCCCAGCCGCCCCACACATTCAGTCACTCCCCATCAGTCCTCACGCTTCAGTCCTCACTCCTCAGCTTCCCATCAGTCCTCACGCTTCAGTCCTCACTCCTCAGCTTCCGACAGTCCCTCACAGCGCCTCAGTCCGACAGTCCCTCAGGCAGCCACGCTTCAGTCCTCAGCTTCCCTTCACAGCGCCTCAGCCCCTCGTCCAAGCTCACTGCTAAAATACCCCCCCTTTCGAATGTATGTGTTTAAACTCAGTCCGACCTTTATATTTCTGTCAATAATTTAATTTGTTGGCTATTGATTGTGGTAGTCATTTCTATTGTTGCAGTTTAAATGGCTTGAGCTGAATAGTAGGAGCAGCAGCAGCACACTATAATCCACGCACAGTGGAAGAGGTTTTTAGGGATTTCAAGGGTCGTAGAACTGCTTTGATCAAAGCTCTCACTACTGGTCTCTCTCTCTAGCTTTTTTTTTTTTTTTTTCTTTAATTCGTTTACTGAAGAATAATAGACTGTTGTTGTGAAAGGCTGTTGTTGAAGAAATTTTTTTAAATATAATTTGGTGGTTTTGGCATTGGGAGAATTGTATACAGGTTTCGAAGATTGAATAAGCTGTGTTTGGTTAGTGAGAAAGCTGAGGAGGATGAAATTTTTTGTGTTTTGTTTTGATGTTGTTGTGTAAGTTTGAAAGTTAAAAAAGAAAAGAGAGGAAAAGAGAGGTCTGCGTAACTACAAGCAGGTTTTGAATTTTCTGGATTTGAGGGATTGTTAGAAGAGTGAGTTACTTTCATTAACGTACATTGTCATAACAATAAAGCAGTTCATGAATTTGAATTAGAAATATGTTAAGAAAATTCAGGGGAAAATAGTTAGTTTCTGAATTTAAATAATTTTAGAAAATTGAGGTAGAAAATGTCATTTAGTTATGTGTAATGAATGTGGAAGAGGGGTCATAAATATTTTTTATGAAGCTTAGGAGTGTGTCCGAGACTGTCTGAGACTTCGTAGGCACAGTGCAAGATACAAAGCAGTGTACAGTTTCCTCTCTACTGTGAGTTATTGAATGTAGAGGCTTTCTTTTACACATAATTCTTAGATATTTGGCACACAAAAGGAATTAGATACTAGAGAAAACTGATTTTATGATGAACCAATTAAAAATTATGCTTCATCCCAAGACTATAGAAGCAATGATGTGTGCTCAGAATTGGTTATGGAGTGAAATCAACGGTTATTAATTATCTAATTTCTATTTATAAAATCAAAATTGTATTTTTATATTTACTAGTTACAAATTGATGAAGTTTATCCTATTTTTTAATTTATTGTTGTTGTAGGTTCTTCAACTATGTCTGGTGATTGTGATCTTCAAACAATTCTTGATGATGGGGAGCCTAATGAAGAGGATGGGAGTTGTGTCACAATTTTGGAGGATTAGACATTTTGTAATAATTTAGTAGCCCTTTTAATTTCTTAGACTTGTTGGATTAATTTGTTGGTTTGTAATTATTCTAAGCCTTTTGTAATTTGTTGGTTTGTGGAGGATAAGACATTTTGTGATTTCTTAGCCTTTTCAAGTTCTTAGACTTGTAGGATTTATTTTGTAGTTTTTTAATTTCTTGAACTTGTTGGACTTGTAATATTTATTTCTTTGGACTTGTTGGATTTATTTTATTTTTATGTTTAGAGGGTGATTTTAGCTATGATTTTGTTGATTAATGATTAAATGGTTATCTTATTTAAGTGATTTATTGATTTAAAATTTTAGTTATGATTTATCGATGATTTGATGTATAATTAACAGGTGATTTATTGATTTATGATTAACTAATAATTTGGATTGATTTGGCTGCCTTATAATGTTAATGTGGCCTAAATGTCAAAATTTGGCATTTGGGCCAAGTTAAATGGCTTGAATCTAGAAAAAAAATTGTAATGGGTTTCAATTTTTTTTTTTTTTTTGGTTAGGCCAGATTTGGGCCCAAGAGATAAACGGGGCCCAGCGGGGCGGGTCTGGACTCCGAAAAAAAAAACCCGATTAATAATCGGGCCGGGTCCGGGTTTCGGGTTTTGCCCCGCGGGTCGAGTCCGGGTATGTAAAAACCCGGCCCGAACCCGACCCGTTGCCATTCCTATCCGTGACAACAGGGGAGACTCTATTGGGGCGTTGTCCATGCCTGTCCCTATTGGTCAATCTGTGGCAGAGATGGAGGCCTTGGCTTGTCAGAGGGCTGTGCAGTTTGCTTCAGAGATCGGGATACATCGCGTGGTAATTGAAGGTGATTCAGCTACTATCATTGATGCGCTCATCCACGGTTCGGGTCAGTTTACTAGTTATGGGAATGTCCTTGATGACATTCGGGTTCAAGCCACTGGTTTTCAACATGTTGAGTTTCATTACATTAGTCGTGTTTGTAATTCTGTAGCTGATGCATTAGCAAAGAAGGCTAATCCTGCTTTAGGTCTTCAAGTGTGGTTGGAAGATTTACCTGAGGATATTGTTCCTTTAGTCCTTAGAGATGTTCATTGATTTCTTTTTGAATAAAACCTCCAGGCCATTGGTCTGGCTTCTCAAAAAAAAAAAAAAAAACTTGAGGAAGAAAAAAAACATTAATGATAGTAAGGTGATGGGGGTTTACAATTCAATCTATTAAGGTACCTTTGGTAAACTGTCATAGACATTATAATGTAGTAGTTATTCCTATGATTTAATTATTTAATAGTTTAGTTATGTTAATAATACAGAGAATATTCATTCTTTATGAATAACCATTCCTTAAAATGAGGAATAACTTTTTTTTTTTAACAAAAATGATGAATAACTATTCATTTTTAAAATGATTGTAATATCTATCCCTTAATAGGTTTATTAATTTCTAAAATTAATATATTTCTAAATAAACAAACTTTCCGTATGCACATAACAATTATGAAAATAAAAAAAATAACTAATATCTCTTTCAAATTTAAAAAATATTATTTTTTAGGAAATATAATTATATGATTAAGACATTTCCTAAAATAGATTTTAAGTTTGATTTAAAGTGCTTTCATTCTATTGTTTTCAAAATTCTATTATTGTGTTGTTACCAAACAAATGAATAATGATAAGTATTACATTATGTCATTTTTTATTACTTGTAATACATATCCTTATTCTTATGTAATTACCGTTACAGTCTGCCATACATGCCCGTATAGGTGAAAATTTGTAATTATAAGACAAATATTATTAATCTATCACTTCTTTTTGAGAATTTATTAATTTACTACTTTGGTAAAATGAGAAAAAGGAAAAAAATAATAAAAAAGAAAAGAAAATAGTACCAAACACCTCTAATATTAATTTCCCTTTTTTTCTTTAACCTTAATATAAATTTTGAGAAGTGTTATGTTTACAACATTTTTATAATATTTTCACAACAAATTATAGATAATAAATTATTATTGGTTTTAATTTAAATACATAACTTTAAATTATTTTTTTACTCACTTGTAATAACCAATTATAATCTGTCACTTAAAATCTGTTGTAAAAGTGTTATAAAATGTGCATAAATTTCAATCACCTAAGGTTATGCCGAAATTAAATGGGTAACAAAAGTTAATATAATGACGATGATTATCACCGTTTCAGTCAATATAAATTCTCCTTAATGGGTCCTTCGTTGAGATTAATAAACCTCCACTATGCATAAATATTAAATATTAAATAAACCATAACCGCGGAAATACAAACCAGTCAGAATCCGTAGAGAGAAACACTGTAGTAGTAGTAGTGTCCCACACACGATGGTGGATGAATCACAAAAATTTAAATAAAAATAAATAAAAAAATTGAGAAATTTGCCCATATTCTCTGGACTAGGGCGGAGCCATCAAAAATGTTGAAAATAAAAGTCATATCTGAACTTTCCTCTTTAGTATATCCGTGGAATGGCTGCGATTTTCTGACTCTCACCCACCTAGCCTAGGCTACCCCTAAAAACCTTGAATAGTGGGTCCCACATCCCCAACTAAAATAAATAGAGAAAAATAATAATAATAATAATAATGGGACTGTATTTTTTAGCTACAAAAAGCACAAACATAACACATTCGGAACATAATTCCCAATCCCATGGCGTGAGTGAGAGAGAGAACACCCAAAAAAGAGAAAGAAACGTTTAGAATAGAATTTTCAACAAAACGAAGAAAGAAAACAAATCTCACTCCAAATACAAATTAGAATAGGTACCTCCTCCACCGTTACGACCCTCCCTCACCCCTTTTTTTTTTGGGGCTTTAAAACAACCCAAATTCTCTCTCTCTCTCTCTCTCTGTCTCTCGGTCTTTCTGTTTTTTTTTTTTTTACGTTTAGCAGCAGCAGCACTTCACAGCTCTGTCTCTGTGTGCTGGGTCTGAGTGCGAGTGCTTGGGATTTTGGGAATTTATCTCTGGTGATCTGCGCGTCTCCAGAGAGAGAGAGAGAGAGAATGATGGAGGAAACTAAGTTGTTACAGTGGAGCGTGATTAGATCTCTTCTCGCTATTCTTCAATGGTGGGCTTTCAACGTCACCGTTATCATCATGAACAAGTGGATCTTTCAGGTCCTTCTTCATTTCTCTTGCTGCCAATTACTGTTTGTTAGATTCCGCTTTTTCTTTCCATTTCTGTTGCGATTCTTTACGTGTGTGTGTGTTTTTATTTTTCAATTTGGACAGTCTCTGTGTTATGGATTTAGTGTTTCAAAGACAGACACAGACACAGGCACTTCACCTGCCAATACACTGTTTCTGAAATTTGCTGGATTGATTGGAGAATTTAATTTGAAAAATGACGACTTACTATCGAGAAATTTTGGACTGAATAATAATTATTATTTCTCCTTTGATTTTGGCGAACAAGACGAGCTATGCCGAGGCTGTGTGTGTAAATCGGATCTATGAATATTGAATATGAACAGATCAGATCAGATCTATGGATGTAAAATTTAGTGGAAATTAATTATTGATTATGTTGAAATATACCAAGGTCCTAGACCTAGAGAGATTAGTTGCTTTGCTTGGTTCAGGAATCAGTCTACCACTTTTGATTTCTCTCTCTTATTTTAATATTTTGAAATTTCTAACACTTTTGACAAGTCTTGACTTTGACTCCCATTACTCACATGTCATGTGAAGATGGGTTGGTATTATGGGCCCTTCACAAACTTCAAAATTTTGTTGAACAAGTCTCATAGTCTGCCTATTCTTTTATGCTGGTCCCAGGGAAGAGGGGGTAATGTATTCTTTGCCTATTCACTCTTTGGCTTTTTTCTTTCAAGGATGAGATGAAATGGTGAGATTAGAAAGATCCCATTGTCCCAGAAACAGAATTGTTGTTTGTTAAATGACCCACCCGGTTCATACTAGGAGCTTTAATTCGTAGGATTGGGGTAGGATCTAGATCCAAATCGTCATTGTCTATTGAATCAATCACCAAGATGAAAAACTCTCCTCTCTATTGATTTGGCATATCAAAAGCACATAAGATAAATGAAGGCAATACAATATAATGATTTATCAACTTTTATTTAGTTGAACTCATGCTTGCACATAAAACTTATTTCTATTTTGTGATATATACTTTTATCTCTTTAAATTTTATTTGATTTATTTTAGGTTATCGTTCTTATTTTCTATAAAGAAAATTTTATCGCCTATGTGATGTTGATTCTTCTTGAACATATTATTAATACCTGTGATTTTTCACTTTTTTATTCTAAAAAAAAAGTGAAATCTTATGATTCTTGATCCTATCCTATGATTTGATCCAGAAGACTCTCCTTCTGATTCTACAATTTTGATTTAGAAAACCATGATACTAAAGAGATGTTTGTAGCTCGGACCAGTAGTCAGTTCATGCCGTTGTGATAGAACATGATAATGATCTGCCAATGAGCTCTAGATGACACTTTCTCTTCTTGTAAGAGCAAGGTGGAGGACGAGACCGTGGTTTCAAAGCTCATCAGCACCATGTGTAACTTACCAATAGGGGGAAGGAATTTAAAAAAAAAAAAAAAAAACTCTATAATAATCTTAATCTAAGATTGTTGGACATGGTGGGTTTTGTACAATGTTTTATGGCTTCAAATTTTATTCCATTGTTGGGCTTCTCTGAGACCTTGTCTAATTTTATCTTTCCAGTATATCTCTATAAATTGTGCAGAGGTGCTGAATTACTTCTTGATGGGGAGAACCATGTCTGAGTTATAATAACCAAATTTGAGCTCCTCAAGCTCAAGTGAATATTCTCAATGGCAGGCAGTGCCTGCCTTTCCTTTCTACGTCTGTCAAAACCCTAGTTAAATATTTTTAATTAACCCAAGTTCAGTATTACAAACTTCAGGGGATGAGGTTTGTTAATGGGCTTTGTTTACTGTGGCCTAATAAGATATTCAGATCCAAGTTTGACTTGGGTATCTGTTGGATTTAGTCATTTTAATTGTTTATAGATTTTGGATGTTTATTTTCTCTCAAACCATATGACCCGTTAGGGTGCATCCTAGTAGTTGGAAGCGTTAGATGAGCTATAGACCTTGACATATTGGGTTTGATCCCTATTAGGAGTTCTCTTGGATTACTTGATACACGGTTCTAGTGGGTGGGGTCATGTATCCATGGTTTATCCCCAGGGGTGGGTTTAAAGGGCTTTGTTCACGTCATAAAAAATCTCTCTAACCGTATGTTGTTTTATTTTGTGGCTCTAAACCTGATAATGAAATGTTCTTTTTCAAATTTACATGAAAGATTGATTTTGTATTAGCCATAATGTTCTAATGATCTTACTACATACCATTGCATGTATTAAGGCCAACATCTGATCAATGGAAGAGATTTACTGTGTATTACCCATAAATTCTCTATTTCAAATTGCTTCATTCTGGATCTTGACTACTTTATTATTCCTTTTCTTTAATACTTTATATAAATCCCAAAATGATGTCAAACCATGAGCGCTTTATTTGAATAAAAAGCAATAAATGAGACATGCACCACAACAACAAGCAATACAAATAAACTTTTGTTTTGACTAAACATTTATGTATGACTTGACTGTTAATTCAGTTTTGATTGACTAATCCATATGCTTCCTGCATGCGTATGAGTTTGTCTATATTTCTATTTTACAAATATGATATATTCTGGCATATATCTAGTAATATTAATTGATGGAACTTATAATGCTTTCTCTGGTGTTACCATTATATTCATTGTTGTTAGTAGTTTCTTACAATTGCATGCCAATTTATCAATTATAACTTATTCCTTCCTCATTTATATTTTAATTAGTTAATATTTTTCCCAATCATTACTACCAACAATAGTTGGAGAAAAAGGTTGGCTTGATCCTTGCTATATTTGTGAGTTTGTGGTGATCACCACAGCTGATGTAAATCTAAACTAATTTCTTCTTTCAGAAACTGGATTTTAAGTTTCCTCTATCAGTATCATGTATTCATTTCATTTGCTCGGCCATTGGAGCATACCTCATGATCAAAGTGTTTAAGGTCAAACCGCTTATAACGGTTGACCCTGAAGATCGCTGGAGAAGAATATTTCCCATGTCATTTGTGTTTTGTATCAACATCGTGTTAGGGAATGTGAGCTTACGTTACATCCCAGTTTCGTTTATGCAAACAATAAAGTCATTCACTCCTGCTACCACAGGTCAGTTTCAAACATGGGTAACATGAATCATTATTTTCATTCTTGCTCATTATAATGATTCTTAAATTGTATCCTAACTGCATCTGATAAGGAGGATTTTGAACAGTTGTTTTGCAGTGGCTTGTTTGGAGAAAATACTTTGACTGGCGAATTTGGGCTTCTTTGGTACCCATTGTTGGAGGAATTCTTCTCACATCGGTTACAGAGCTTAGTTTTAATATGTTAGGATTCTGTGCTGCCTTATTTGGCTGTCTTGCTACTTCCACAAAAACTATCCTTGCAGAATCTCTATTGCATGGATACAAGTTTGACAGGTAGTCTGTATTCTTGTTTCCCCTTTTTTTTCGTTATTCTCATGTCATCATTTTGTTTCTTTCCTTGCCTTTTGTCTCTGTTCCTAGGCAAGACACGTCAACTTTTTGATAAGTTTTCATCAATGTTTCTGTAGTTTTTTCTACTATAATATGCATGAGATGCGATGTATGATTCGTCATATCATTGCACTGTGAAGTTGTATGCTTTAGAATGATACCCTTGACATCAGTGCTTCCATATGGATCCACAGCCAAGCATGTGGAGTCTTTTCAGTGTCTTTGTGTTCAAAACATAGAACATTGGCCGCATGTGGTAGTGGTACACAACTTTTGACAGCCTCCTAGTTGGGCAATAATAGCCTAAAGAAGATTTTTGTAGGTGTTAGAGAAGTTCGGGCAGTTCTGGCAATAAAATTGAATATTACCGTAGAAAATAATATGTAGAGTTCTCTTTGTTGATACTTCTTCAGTATATCTATATGAATATGTGATATTTTATCTAGAAGTATGATTAGTGGCCTAGACTCTCTCTTGCCAGTGGTGTCCTAACTGCCTAGGCAGTCTATTTAATACATTACATGCACTGGGACTGATGATGAAGATGGGCATGTCTATCTGAACATGAAGCCTTTTGGATTCCCCATTGCATGAATTTTGTTTCATGTTGCTTGTGAATTATGATGGCCTGGCCTTTCGTTTCTTTCTAGCATAGGAACTTGTGCATTTCAATACTATCCAACAAATTTTTTTTTTTTAAAGAGTTTTTTTTTGGGGGGGGGGTTTACTCCATAGCAGCATTTCTGTCATTTAATCAATCTTCGCTCTCCCGTGATGGAAATGTTGTGCATTCAAATGCTATAACACAACAATCCATGTGCATCATTCATTGTTTTAATTGTAATTAGAACCATGTCCTTTCGGTGCATTGATTAACATGTAAACCAAAGACAATAGTTCAATTATATAATTGAAACTGAAGAATGACTCTACAATTAAAATAAAAGAACAGAAGTTAATTATTGTGCATACACATCATCTAAGACCCAACTTTTATTATTAAAACAGAAAATTATGTCAGATGATGAGTGTCTGTTTGGCAAAAGCTAAATAGCTTTTAGCTTTTTGTCTCAGTTTTTTTTTTTTTTTTTTTTTTTTTTTTTAAATTCAACAAAACTAGTTTTTAGCTTTTTGTCACACATTTATCATAAATAAATAGTGAAACACTGATAATACTTGTAAATATTTTTGGAACTTTTGGTAATAGAATATTAATTAGAGTAATATTGTTAAACTACTTGAAACTTTAGTAATAGAATTTACAAAAAACAACTTATTTTAATAATTTTAGTATACTTGTAGCTTGCCACATGGCAAAAGCACGTTGTACAAGATGGAAACACTTATGCTGAACCACTAGCCACAACCACATGTACAAGTGAGATGCAACTTATTATTAGCATATTATAAAGTTACAAAATACTAGTAATTTGAATGCTTAGAACCAACACAATGATATCTTGCTTCCGCTTGGAGCAGCAAAAAAAAAAAAAAATTTGAAAAATTGGATCTATGTCCAATGGATCCCACCTAACAAGAAAAAGTAATTTGTTTTGGCTCAACCCGTAATCATATATGAGATAGTGCATTATGAATTTTAGAGGATGTTAATGTTGTTTCATATATTTTAATTTGTTTACATAAATATGAAATTTTTTAAAATATAAAATAATAAATGAACAAATTTTATGCTAGCCTCCAACCTACCTCAACCCCCCTTTTTGCCATGCTTGGGACCAGCTGTGAACAAAATATATGACATTAAACAATGACACAGGCAGAAAAGATGCAATCTTTATTTATCTATATAATTTTCAAAGCGATGCAATCTAAGAATGTCCTCATAAAATCTGCCCAAGTAGTTAACAATAAATTTCCAATAATGAGTGGTGAATATGGTGGATTTTGAGATGCTTAAGGTATTTATATATGGGCTGGGTTGCTCTTTGTAATCAGTACTATTTTCTCATATTCTGGACTGATGCAGCCCTAGCTTCACCTAGTGGTACAGTGCTTAAGGTAGAGGGTTTGTCACACCACTGTAAACCTGTGACAACATTCCAAAATTTGAATTCTTCCTCTGTTATTTTCTGCAACTAGGTGGATCCTAAAGATCATTATTATTTATATACTCTTGTTATGAGTTTCTCTTTCCTCACTCCTGTTCTCCTATCCAGGCACTTTGTGATATTATTCGCGTTCTCTTCGTTTGCCTGCTTACTTGAGTCAATGGATATCAATATGAGTGTGTGAGACTTGAGTTTTAATGTACTGTGTGTGTGAGAGAGAGAGAGAGAGAGATTCTCGTTTGTTTTATGAGACTCTCTGTGAGAGAACACGCACATGCATGAGTTTCTTGTTTGTTTTCTAAGTGCATGATTCTCTATCTTTTACTTCAAACTATAAAAGTGCACAATTTATGCTGGATTATTTAATTATTAATTCAACTTTATTTTTGGTCGGACTCAGCATAAACACAGTGTACTACATGGCGCCTTTTGCAACCATGATTTTGGCAGTACCTGCAATGCTACTCGAAGGAAATGGTGTTTTGGAATGGCTTCACACCCACGAGTCTCTTTGCTCATCCCTCATCATTATTTTCAGCTCCGGAGTGTTGGCTTTCTGTCTTAACTTCTCCATCTTTTATGTGATTCACTCCACAACTGCCGTCACATTCAATGTTGCTGGAAACCTTAAGGTGAAAACGATTTAGCAAAATCAGATAGACTGTTTAATGCATTTTCTCGTTAATGATGATATTATTGTTTTCAGATTGCCTTGCCCCTGATTGCTCTTTATTTCTTGAGTGATTTTATTTAATAGACGTACATTGTTGAATTTTGTATGTCATATCCCTTGTATGCAACAAATTGCTTATTTATTTTGAATCCTTGAATCTTGTAAATGGTTCAAAGTTCCAAGTAAGAACTTCTTACATCTTCTCACCCTTGTGTGCTGTCTCCACACTTGAATGAGTTCTTTAAATTTTGTATTACTTTGTTGTTGCACGTACCCTACTGATTGATGGACTGGATTATTCTTGCCATTCACATAAAGAAACCTCTATGTTTTTATTCATTACACATCTTCCTTATTGGATGTTGTTGATTTACATTGCCGTGTTTGTTATGTACAGGTTGCAGTTGCTGTCCTTATTTCATGGCTGATATTCCGAAACCCAATTTCGGGTTTGAATGCCGTTGGATGTGCTGTGACACTTGTTGGATGTACATTCTACGGATATGTGAGGCACTTGCTCTCACAACAGCCACCAGGAACCCCTACCCCTCGAACACCCCGGACACCCCGGACACCGTTAAATCGGATGGAGCTGCTCCCCCTTGTAAATGATAAATTAGATGATAAAGTCTGATTCTGAGATGATGTCGAAGGTGAGGATCCTGGCAGAGGTTAATAGGGGAAAAGAAAGGTACAAAAGAAAAAACAGACACTTCTCTTTGTTCTGTAAACTTGCATCAGTTCACTAGAAAATTTTAATATATGCATTTTACCTCTCAGAAGTAGAAACTTCTTCAGGTTCTTATATATGTTGGCATTTTTTGGCCTGAATGTATCGAGATTCGAGAATTATAATTTGTTGCCATTGATTCATATTTTTCTAGCCTATACAAATACTTACAACATGCGTTCTCTTGTTCGTCACAATATATCTCTCACAACATGTGTACTCCATATCTTGCGCAAAAAACAAAAAATGACAGTTACACGATGAAATTATTGCAAAAGCGGAGCTAAGTCCAATTCCAAAAATATAAAAATAGACGCCAGTTACATATGTAATTGTTGCAAAAGTAGACTCGAGTCCAATTCCTGTCTAAAATTTAATTGATATTTGATACCAAAAAGAAGTAAACGAGAGAGGGGCAAGTGGTTGGGGTCTTTGTTAATCGGAACGGACATAGACATTAATAAGAAGTAAACAAGCGGGACAACCGGACAAGTAGTTGGAGACTTCGAAAGAATTTTTGGGCCGATAAAAAGTGAGCTCGCTTGTGAAAACTTTAACGGATGGTGTCTCTTCCTCAGGCTCTTTTGTTAACGTACAACAAATTTATTATGTGTTCCGACTTCTAATTACTACTATTATTCAGCCGAAAAAGATCCATCAAGTTATGAGGCCAGCACAGCCCTCTCTAACTCTAACATAGGCCGGGCCCCCCAGAAAAGAAGTACTCAGCTTTCCTAATTGTCAGTCTCTATTATCTTTTTTAACCGCTCTCTTCAGCAATTATGAAAACTGGGGATTTGAAGATTTTAGCCACATTGTTTGCAACATATATATATATATATATATATATATATATAGCTTGAGAGAGCAAGAGAGGAGGATTATCATTGTCAATTAATAAGAAGAGACTAGAGAGATCTAGTTAGTAGTTACAGATCTAGAACCATTTTAATTTCTCCCCCGCACCCCTAAACAAGTTAAGCTTAGAAAAGCTAATATTAGAAACTACCTTCTTCCCGTATATAATTAGCTCATTACATAATAATAACAAGGATTAAGCCAAGAGCCAGAAATTCCTCTGCCATCTAGTGCTGATTAGGTACCCACCCATGCCTCTGCTCTGCTTCCTCACTCCAATGGTCCAGCAATCAGCATTGTTAATGCACTGCTCCACAAACTCCTCCGAGCTGTCTGACCCACACAAGCTGCACAAAGCCCCACTTATCATTAATTTGATTTTAAATGATAGAGAAGTCAAGATCTAGAGTTCTGTGAACATAGATAAAAGCAAGGGAAGTGACTTGGGAAAACGAAAGATGAGATTCAGATGGGGTTTAAGAGTGGACCCACACCCACCAGCTGATAAGTGTAGATGGCCTCTTCTGTCCGAGCACGAGCACAGACACTTCCAGTTTCTTCACTTGGCTCATCACTGTTGCCAGTTTTGGCCCTTGGATAACTAGTGCTTCTACTTCCACCTAAAAATTTACCCCACTCATGCAAATTAACACAACAGTAGATGAAACAGAATTTCCATTCAATACCACAAATTAAATAAATGAATAAATAAAGAAAAGAATACAAGTAACAGGAAAGCCAAAGTGTCTGCAAATCTGCATCTTCCCATTCTGGAAAGAAAAAGAAAAAGATGAAAGGAAAACTGGAGCTGCAGAATAATCATTCCCCTTCTGCACTGCATCTAAAGAAGAGAAAGGAGCTTTCTTTCATTCTTTTAACCTGAAAAGGCTATTGATAAAAGAAATAGTAATAAAAGAAAAGAAAACCGCGAAAAGCTGAAAATGTTTCCCTCTTTAAACAGGATTGAAACTTTGAAAGGTAGAAGAGGAAGACCAAGAAGGATCTATCAAACGCAATAAGAATACTACCCTATCTTTCTTAACATATGGGATCTATCAAATACAGGACGAAAAGGCATATGTAATGCAAAAGAGAAAGCAAGTTAATTATTTTTAATCTGATACTCAAAGACTTAAGCAGAGAAGGAAAAAATATAATTAACTCACTTGAACTTGACCCTTAAAAGAGAACAAAGTCACAAACACATACCTCTGGTTTACAAGCCTTGCAAAGTGACCCAAGAGAGTTGGCCAGGTCAGGAGAACAAGTTGAAGATGAGGAGTCAGATGCCCTCTCAGAGGAGCCAGGGATGATGTGAAGGAGAGTAAACAAATCACCCTTGTTAGCTACATGTGTTAGTGCCCACATCATTGCATGCTTAGAATGTGAGGCATTATCCACCACCACCATCACTCTCTTCCTCATTCCCAACCCACCATTCTCACTTCCATACATGTTAAGCCCTTCCATTTGCTTCAAACTTCCCTCACACCCACCACCAATGTAACTATTATTACCACCCCACCTCTTGGATGTTGATTTCCAGGCTTCTCTACCGCTTACCTGCCTTAAAAAGGATCCTGAACCTGGCATTTTTCTCCTAGCCCCTATAGCCTATAACTTGTGTTTATAGTAAAACTGTACTAGCTCTCTAGAGAGAGAGAGGTGCAGATGCAATACAAGGGTAATAATGCAATAGACGGGTAATAATGAGAAAACTGAGAGAGATAGAGAGAGAAAGAGAGAGAGTGTGAGAGTGATGGGTGGTGGGTTAGAAGGACCAGATAGTGGTGGGGGACTGCTGATGCAAAGCCATAATTTTTATTTTATCTTTTTGCAGGTTAAAGTGTCACGGGAATCACTGTCCAGTTGTGGCTTAAGTCTTCATAGATATGGTAAACAATCACTACGCTGCGTTTATAATGATGAAACGGAGAATCTCCTTATCATGGATGAGTTTAGATAAAATTAAAAATTTTTAAATATATCGATAGTACTGTACAATTTATTTTTAATAAAAATTTTGCTAAAAAAAAGATTTATAAGTCGCTTGAATAGTATATGGTACTCACTTGAAAGCTGAAACTCCCTTCTATAAAACAAAACAAAAAAAAAAAAACCAAAACACAAACGCTGAGGAAATCAAGTATTACATATAGTTTTCAGATCTATTTGGATTAGTGTTGTGAAAAGCGCGCTTAAGCGCAAAGCATAGAGCTCAAAGCTCTTAGGGCTTTTTCCTTCTAAAGCGAAGCGTCCTTACAAAAACGTGCTTTTTTGAGTTTTTTGTAAATTTTTTTTAAAACAATTCCTAATTTGATTTTTAGCCATTAGATATAAATATGTTTGATATAAACCATTGATTTAATATATAAAAACTAATAATACGATATGCTACCATACACTTAAGCCTATCTCTTTAGATATTTTTGAACTTTCAACCACAAACACACAAAAAAACACTAAACCAAACACTTACAAAGATTAACATTACTTAACATTATAGTACTTTGAGCTTTTGTCTTCTTGTTTCTATACTTTTATTTTGATTCAATCATGTTTTGTAATTATGGCCATCAAATATCATGGTTGTATATATTTTGTAAAGCATAAAAGAATTATATAAATGTTATATAAATTATTTAAAATGTTTTATTGTAATTTATATGATTAATTGGTCACTTAATTGTTGTGTTGGATCATTAATAATTTTTTTAATTTATTAAATTTTTTTAAAAATATGCGCTTCTTGTCAATCAGGCGCACGCTTGCGCTTTGTGCCTAGGCTCCAGGAGGCCTTTGCGCTTAAGTGCGCTCAGCGCTTTTAACAACACTGGTTTGGATATCGCTTATTACTGAAAACTAAAAACACTGTAGAGAAATAATTTTTAAATGTGTGAATAGTCCTATAGAACCCAGCTTAAAGTTAGATTTATTGAAATCCATATTTGCGGATTTCATAAACAGTACATGGAACTCACAGAAAAATGCCAAACATAGGAAGAGAAATAATTTCAATGCAATCCAAACTCCACCTACATCTTACCTAGATTCCTCTATAATATTTTTTTTTTTCTCTAAAGAAAACAATAATTTTATTGACAGAGCGCCTTTTTTTTACCTACGATTTTGTTAAGTTACATTGATACAAGAAGTGGACATATAAAATAATTGGTACATAATAAAAATGATCTAAAGATTATGAGTTTAAGTTAGCTAAGGGTCTTGGTAGAACCATTTTTGTTTTTGTTTTCAAAACTGTTCAAAAATTTTTTTTTTTTTAAATTGAACTTGAAACTAGTTTTCAAATAATAATTTTTATATTATTATAAAAACAGTTATTTAGGAGACTATTTCTATTTTGGAGATTTTTTTAAAAAAATATTTACAAAAAATAACTTTTTGAATTTGTAAATTATTATTTTTTTGTGGATATAAGATAATAGAGCTTATTATGTACTTTTTTTTTAATGATAACTTTCAAATTTGAAGTGTGAGAATTCTTTTAGTGATAAAGATAAGCTTCCTAATTTAAGAGATAAAAGAGTTTGGTTTGGACAAATATGTGGGTCCACTATTTTTATTTTATTTACAACTATATCATTAAAAACATTTTTTATATCCGAAAAATACTTCGTTAGTCGTTTTCAAGATTCGATTTTATACCAGGAAAATAAGATACTGCATTTAGAAAATATTAGCCAAATAATAAATTAAAGTATGAGACCCATCAATTTATAGACTGCAAAATAAAAAACTATATTTAAATACTCTTGCTAAAGCCTTGAACTTGAAAGTTTTCTCATTTTTGAAGAAATTTGAGATTATATGTACCAAAAATCAATTAATTGTTTTTTCATTAAATGATGGTCAAGTTGAAATTTTATTTTATTTATTAAAAATTAATATAAAAATATTATAAAAAAAAAGTCATAACTTACGCCTTAAACTGTGTTGGGAACGTTACTTATAGAAAAATGCACCTTGTTTTTTGTCAGATTCGAATCCTACAAAAATCTATCCTGACAAATGGGAAATACAAATACTTTCATTTTAATTGAATACTATATATATACACACTACAATAGTTAGAACTTAGAACCTAGAATAGACGGAAAATTTGAACCTAAATCTCTTGGGAAAAAAAAAAAAAAAAAAAAAGCCAATCAATTAGGCTACAGGCTCTTAGTAATTTCAATAACAAATTATACATATCTTAGAGCATTCGAATGGTACAAAAATTTATGTTTATTTTAGTATTAAAATTTATTTATTTACTTCTTTTATATTTTCAATTTTTAAAACATTTAATATTAAAATTATCTATTTTACCCTATATTTTATTAAAATATCAAATTTTCTTCTTTTCCTTTACCTACAACAACTAATATTTACTTTTTTTCTTATATTATTGGGCAACATAAAATATGATAAATAAATAAATATATATAAAATAATTAATATTAATGTAAATTTACATATTTATTATAATAAACTATTAAGTTTATACAATTATAAACCCACCGGATAATTTTTAAGAAAAAAAAAAGGAAGTAATTTTATGCACAAGCATAAGTGCGCATGATCTACAGTGCTGTATCTTCTGGAGAGGCTCTATAGTCTATATAGGTGGACCAACCTTCTTCTTCTTTTTAATTTTAATTTTTTTAATTTTTTCAGGTGAATCTCATGGGCTTTGAAGCTCCCTAGCCTTTCACTTTCAGTCTAGTCATGGAAGTCATGTCATTCGCTCTGTATCAAAGATTCCAACCATCGGTGTCAACTAGCTTTGGGAGACACAATTTGCAGGGCAAGTTTACAGTTCCACAACAAATGGGGACCAAACCAAACAATGATAGAATTGATGGAGTTCACATATCAGGAATAGTGCACCTCCAACCTTGCCTATGGGCTATGGCACTGTGCCATTGTCATGTTCTAATCGACCCCTGCATACATGCATCTGAGATTCAGAGGCTTCCAACTATCCTAAAAATGGCTTTGGTGGTTGATTATGCTTGGTACAGTTCACATGCAACAATCAATCAATTACAACTTCAACTTATTATGCATGCTCTTCTAATATGAGCTAAGATTCACTAGAATCAAGATGGACTCTTTACAAGGGGGAGATCTGGACCGAGTGCGTTATTCTCACGAGCAAATTTGATTAACTTCCTTAAACAAATATGTAGTGTGCAAAGAGATGATTTAACAGAGGAAAATATACAGATACTATCTACTTCAAGGAAGAGTCGGTTTACTTTAATAAATGATTCTCTCTCTCACATTCATAATTACCTCCAATATTATCGTGAAAATACTGACCAATGCTTTTAGGCTATTAGTTTAGAAATTATTTTTAAAAATATTTTATTTAAAAAAATAATAAAATAATAAATGTTGTTAAAAGTTGTGTCAATTTTTTTTTATTATGATTTATTAATAATTGTCTTAAAGATACCCGATAACATAACCCATTATTATTATTTTTAATGATTCGATAGTCATATAAAAAGATAGAGATATTTAACTCTTCAACGTTAAATTAGATTTTAAATTATTTGTATGCATGGAAAATATTATTAATCAAAGAATTATGTTAAGCTTAAGTGTTAAAAACAAGGTGGTCAATACCGTACTGGTGGCTGTACCGATTTGGCCATCAATACGATATATTTCGGATACCAGTCAATACCGGTGTACCGTTTCGGGTTTACCGCTATTTTATATATTTAATATATATATACACACACACACAAAAATTCTCTATTTAACATAAAACTATTTATCATAAAACATTACCTCATGTTTACAATAAAACATTACTTCAATTGTTCATTGCATACAAAAACAAAAAAAAACAAAAAACACAATATAAAAAACAAAAAACTTAATTGTGAAAAAAGAAACAATACAAAAAAGATAAGAGGGAAAAAAGATTTAAAAAAAAATATTGTGAAACTGGTGGGTATTTAACAACTACATAGTATCTGAACTAGAATCAAAATTCAACCAAAGTTGAACCCATTCTTATGGTGTGCACATTAATCAATACAAATCGAAATGAAATTAATTAATTAATTAAGAACGAAATTGAAAATAAATATATAAAAAATGAGCAAGTGTTTGAATAGTGAGCAATAAAGAATTCTAATTGCAACACCCGAAAAACAAAGTGATCCAAAAAGAAAACAAAGCAAAACCCATATACCTGAATCATTAACCAACCCAGTTTTCAAACTTATATTTTGATTAAAACAAAATATACCTAAATCGTGAGTAGTGGCGTGAGAGAGCTGGGAGTTTTTATTTTTTTGTTGCAGAGGTAGAGAGTGAGAATGAGAGAGGCAGAGAGTGAGAACAAGAGAGTGAGGGCTGCAGCAAAAGAGAGAGTGAGCAAGGGTTTAGGACTTTAGGGTTAGAATTAGGAATTAAATTACCATCCTGCCCTTAAAATCTACCACAATTACCACAAAAAAAAAAAAAAACACCAGTAGAATTCAATTTCGGTCCGGAATTCGCCGGTATGACTGGTACGAAACCGGTACGTCTGGTATTTTCCCAATACGAAATGGAGGGCGTACCTGTACCGATGCATTGGCCGATACAGTACGGTATCACCCTCCCTGGTTAAAAATAAAATAAAAATTATACTAGTGTGTATTAAGATTTGAAAATATTGAAAATTAAATATGATGATGCAAAGATTCTTAGTGAATTATTCGTACAAGTAAACCTTAGAACTTAAAAGACCTACAAAAGATAAACAACCAAAACCTGTCCAATGCTTAAGTTAGCATTTTTGATGACATATTATCAAAGTATAAAAGTATCTCAATGAATTATTCATCCAAATGAACCTTAGAAGACCTGTTAAAGAAGAACATACTAAGCTCGGAGTGACACCAGCATGGTGCCAACCAAAACTTATCTAATGTTTAAGTTAGCACTCTTGATAACATATTGAAATGTAAGGCATTCCCTATTCTTCTTTTGCATGCATAAGCAACCTTGCAGCGTATTAGCAACATCAAAAAGTTCCAAGACAACAAGTAGTTGGTCTCAAAGGGCAAAAACCATATTGTGCCAACAAATCTATGTGTAATTACTTTTTTTTTTTTTTATGAGAAATAATCTTCATTAAAACTGAAATTGGAGTACAAAAAAGCAAGTTAGGATTTACATAGCTTTAGGAGAGTCAAGTTGGATAAGGTGCTAAACCATCGGGGGGTCCACACCCTTTCCAAATTTGATTAGTTCCATTACATTTGGTGATTAATTCCATTACATTTGGCATACTGAGTAAAGGTATGAGCTACTTTGTTGTATTCCCTTTTCAAGTGACAAATCTTCCAACTTCTAAAAGACTCAAGGAGGGTACAAATGCCTTGATATAAATGGCCTAAGCTGCCATTGGTTTCCTTTGCCTAGATGTCTTGGACCACTATGAGAGCATTTGATTCAAAGATAAACTGTGTGAGCTCCATTTCCTTGGCTAGAAGAATTCCATTTTCAAGAGCAATGATTTTTGTTTCCAGACTTGAAAATTTCCTTGGAAGGAGCTTACAAAGTGCTACTATAGGCTCTCCCTTGCTGTTTCTTATCACCACTCCTACTCTAAAGGATCAACCATCTCCTGATGTAGCTCCATCCACATTAACTTTGTAGATACCCGTGGGTGGAGCTTCCCATCTACAAGCTTCAAAAATCTGGGATTGATTGCATAATGCAGCAGCTTCTCTATAATCTAATCTGGTTGTGTTAACAAAAAACCAGACCTGGTCAAGGGAGTGGCAAGCATCCTTAAGAACATTTTGGTTTCGATTATACCCTATAGCCCAAGATGTTACAAATAAAATTTCAAGATCATGAGCAACTCCATTATTTAGTAATTGCTAGGCAATATCAGTGAAATCAAGATGACTCGCTGTCAAGTTTATAGGATATCCTTCTCATTTGTTCCAAATTTGTTTAGCTTGATGAAGAGGATAAAATGAAGGTAGATGGACTCGTTCAATAAAGCATCATGGGCGACAATACTGGGATAATGGATGATCAAAATATAAGAAGAAGACGACGGGTCATTTCTAAGGTGGACGGACTTTTACTGATGGATGGATTCTAAGTAGACGAATACAAAGTGGACGGGTGGCAAAGCCACGTGGCTTAAATGGTCTTTAAGAAATTCAAATGGATATGTATTGTACCCTATGATTAACCCTAATCAACAAAATCTTTATATGGAAAGGATCTTGTAAAATACGTGTATTTATGAGGATATTCCATACAATGAAACATTTTCTTCACCAAGACACAAAAGTCGGTTCTACACTACTATAAAAATCCAAGACCCTTAAAAATCAAGGTACGCATAATTTACCCCAGTTCTGCCACTCTAGAGTTATGAAAGTTCTCTAACTTGACATTCGGAGGTTGTTTGACCATTGTCACACCGGTACTCTCTATAGGGTCCTCTTCTTTTTGTTGTTTCAACCAAGAAGAGCACGTAGGGACCATGTAGCTTATTGACGATTTTCGGCATCATCACTTTAAATGCCACATTTTCCTCCTATGAGTAATTACTTAGTAAGTAACCGCCTTTGATAGTTAATTCTGATATGCTTATTTAAGATGTTGGGGATGTCAACAACATATAAGATAGAAAAATGACAATGTGTTGTGTACTATCGACATTGTATTCTCTATAAATCTATGTATTGTAACCCTTGGAGGTTGATTTAGGCTAAGGCAGGTTTCTTATGGAAAAAATCTTCGTATTCTTTGAACTTTATGATAAAATAATAAAAATTTGGAGTATTTTCCCATAATCCTTGTGTTTGTTGTGCATGATTTAAATTGTGTTATGCATTCTTAATTCACACAATTTCATTGGGTGTTTCATAAGTATCTGTGTTAAGTTTTTTGTTGAAGCAAAGTAGGATTTACTTGGTATTGCTACTATCATGAGGTAGAAAATTTAGGTGTAACATCTTTCTTGTGACATTAGTTAACATCCATTCCCCTTATTATTATTATTATTATTATTATTATTATTATTATTATTATTATTATTATTATTATTATATAACCGAAACCTCTAAAACTCCCACAGTTTCTCCGTTACTACTATTTTTTTTAGATTTTTTATTTATTTTAGATTTTATATTATATATATTTCTTATTTCTCTTCAACATGTAATTATCTTAGCAAGTGTTACATTATTTTAGTTTAAGTAAAACTCTATTAAATATATGTTTCAAGAGCTTGAAAATTCTACTTCATTTAAAATTCTATAACAAAAATTTCAACAAATATAAACCCCTACCAAGGTAAAACTCTTCATACTCACTCAAATTTTCACAAAGAAAAAAAACACAGCAAATTGAAGCCATGGTAGGAAGCATGAAGGTTCAGACGAAAATAGAGAATTGAAAGAGATGATGACAAAGATGAAGACAACATAATAAGCAGTCTATCGAACTGTCTCCTTACCGGCTATTGAGGACCAAAATTTGATAAGAAAACTCATCCATGAAAAGTAAGAAAATACCATAGGCCTTAATAAAAGAAGACCCAATTCATGAAGTTAAGAAGGACCATGAAGGCTCTAAGTCCCAAAAAGAAGGAAAAAGAAATAATAATAATAATAATAATAAAGGAAGAAGACCCAAACTTGGTCAGGCTAGAAGACATGCAGCAAGAATAATTAACATCAAGGCCCTAGGACCTTGATGCGTCCTTTTGAAACCTTGAAAAGAGGATCGTGGCTAACACATGGTAAAGCCAAGATGTATGTTCAGATTTCCAGCAAAAGCCATTAAAAAATCCAGCAAAACCAGATATTATCTTTGTAACCCATGGTCCAAGCCCATGGAATCCCAAGGTGGCAGTAAGGGAGAAGTGGCTTGGTCGATAGGGGTGTGATTTATGGTGAAAGGAGGATCTCGAAGGTTTCCTTTGGTTTATATATTTGCTTGGAATGCATGAACCAATAGAAAACTCAATTCCCCCATGTGCATGACACATCCCATAATTTCCTCTCAATTGTCACTTTCAATTAAAGCTATCATCCATTGCATTGAGCAGCCCACCCACTCCTTCGACTTTCGAAGAAGGAATCTTCCATTTGTAGCTAAAGCCACATGTCCATTTTAAGTTATAATTGCCTAATTAAACTAAACCTCCATCTAATGCACTTTTTCAGGTTTTAGAGGACATGGCTTTACTTAGAGACTAGAGACGTCCTCGCCTGGGGTACCAGACCATGTCCAATATAAAAGGAACACTAAGGCATAGCAAAAGGGGGGAGGAGAAAAATGGGGATTTAGATAGGGAAAAAAAGGAGTGTTCAGAAGTTCAAAATGACAATTTTTAAAGCATTAAGAGCCCAGCAAGGGAGAGAAGAGAGCCAAGGGGAAGGAATTCATCCAAATCCTTGAGATCATTCAAAATATTACTTAGCCTCTAAAGAAACATATGTAAAAACATGCACACATCAAATATCACTCTCTCCCACAAAATTCTCCTCACCTGACTATCTTGAAAGGCAATGCCCAAGCAAAGCTACTTGGACTTGAGTTCCAAATCCCACAAGTCTTGTGCAAAAGCACTAAGTCTGTGAGAATTAGGGCCAAGATCCTTGTGGCTGACTCATTCTCATGAAATTCGTTTACATATGTGTATATGTATTAATATGTATACCCTACTCTGAGAAATTAACAATTATTTGAAGATATGTGTACTGTATAGTGTGTTCTTATGCCTGAACTATAGAGGTAAAGGGAAAGGGCAAAACTCCATTACATAATAAGCATGGAGAAAGATCTTACAATTCAAGGAATTAGCATTCTCGGTTCCATGGATTATAGGCCTTAATACCCCTGAGAATCACGACATCACGTTTGGGGTACCATGACATCATGCTCGAGGAACTAAGCGAAGGAACTCTTTTAAATGTTTACCCAAAAAAAAAAAAAAGTCTTAAATATTATATTTCAATCTCCTTCTCATTCTGAATATTATGAATAATTATTTTACTTATTTATAAGAGTAAAAAGTCATTTATGAAACTTATTTTATTGCTTAGGAGGAAATCGTATTTTTGCCTTAAGGAGTTTTATGTGACTTGCGCACAAACCGATTCATATAACGACTCCAATAGGTCGCAGAGATCCAAACCCAATCCGACCATCCATCATTGGAGACCTAGGATCCCTTGTCATCAATGGACTTGGATACTTTTCAAAAAAGGAACCCATACTAGCATCCTCTCCTATCTCCCAATACGAAACTTTGTTGCAACAAGAATTTTGTCTAACAGGTGGAGGTCTCTTTGACTTTTGGTTAATCTCTCCATAATTTTACACATTAACATTTAAAAAAAAATTAAATCTAAATTTTTTCGATAAATTTTTTTAAAATGTAATTTATTAATAATAAAACCTTGTTGTGAAGTGTAACTCAAGTCGTAGTATAGTAGGTCCAAAATTTAATGGCTAGATGGATCGGATTTGCACTTTGGCTACCTCACCTGCAAAAAGTGGAAAGTCCAAAATATCGTAAAGCTCCCATGACTCCTTCACTATCGCGACTATATCCATACTCATAGGGGTGTGCAGAAAACCCACCGACCCGCCAAACCCGACCCAACCCGATCCAACCCGCCGGGTTGGGTCGGTTTTTAGGGCTTGGTGGGTTGGGTTGGGTTATAAATTTTTTTTTTTTTATAGCGGGTCGGGTTGGATTTGGGTCATAAAATTACCAACCCGTCAAACCCGACCCGACCCACCCATATTTTAATATATATTTAAAATATATTATATATTTAATAAATATTTTTTTAAAGTTAAAACCTAGTAATATATAATATAAAATATATAATATAATATAAAATAAAATCCTACAAACATATATAATATAAAATCCTATTACTTTCTTTAATATATATTTAAATATATTATATAATTAATAAAAAAAATATAAGTTCAATTTAATTTAAAAAAAAAAAGAAAAAAAAGCCTAACCCATGGGTTCAACCCGACCCAACCCGACCCACGTGGGTTGGGTTGGGTTAGACATATGTCATGGGTCGGGTTGGGTCGAATTTTTTTTGACCGACCATGGTGGGTTGGGTCAAAAAATTCCCTCAACCCGACCCAACCCGACCCATGCACACCCCTACATACTCATATGATTTCCATTTTTTTTTTAATTATACACTTTTTCACTATAATATACAATATTATAAAAATCATTGCTTAAAAATTGTTTTCCTCATTATTTAAATGATTAATAATCGATTTAAAGAAAATTTTTATGAAAAAAAAAATTAATATTTTGACAATTTTTTTCATTTCTTATAAAAGTGGTGTCAAAACTTTACTAAAATGGATTCTTAACCATTGCCCTAAGGACATTCATTAGCATGACCCAATTTATATATAAATAAAATTATTATTTTTTGAAATAAATGTGGTGGGGTTCATAAACAAAATCTGGATATTAACACTAAAAAAAAAAAAATTCTGGTTATTAATATTATTATTATTTAATCTTCCACTTGCTTGCCGTTGGTTTCCAACTATCTGCCATTAGCCTTATTAAAATATTTGGCATGGATTTGTTTCTGAAGCAGAAATTGCTATGGAACAGACAATAAATAAAAAATTGTAATTCTAAGCCAAATATAAATTTTTGCTAGATTTGGCTAAATCATCATTACTCACAAAAATTTAAAAATAACAATTTAAAGGTTTATGTATTATGTTTTCTTTTTAAACCTACTTATTATGTTATTGATATTAACTAATAATATTATTGTCACATCAAATTAGTTATAAAGAAAACATATTACAATAAAAATGCAATTACCTACGAATATATGTTTTAATTTTTTAGTCAAATTTATTATGTCAATTTATTTTATTTTTGTTATACAAAATTATTATGATTTGTTTCTTAAAAAAAAAATGTTATTTATGATTACAACTCATTTTAGAATGAATGCAATGTTTATTGGACAGTTATCTTACATAATATAATTGTATTATCAATGTCATCTCCTATTTTCAAGCATTTCATACATTTATGCTAAATGTATATTTTTTTATAATTATTATTATGCTAACTATTTCAAGTTAAATATAATGATATTCTCTTCTAAACTCATTTTATAATTTTTCTCATGCATCGTATGAGTTTATCAACTAATTATTATTATTATTATTATTATTATTATTATTATTAAAAAGACCTTTGAAATTGTAGCTTTTGTTCCACCGCTCCCCAATTTCCCAGAATCCTAAGATATCACGCTAAGCGCCTAGTGAGATCTCACGTAGCTCTTTCATTAGTAAATAAGAACTTAAAAAGGCGAAGCGAAGGATCGTACAAACTGCAGCAAACAACTTTTCTTATTAAATTAATATTGACTAGATTTCTCCAACAATAATGACAACAAAATAATTAGAAACTTTTCAGGTGTCTAAGTTAATGGAGAATATTTAGTCAATGTCAAAAAATTGTTAAAACTATGGCTCTCCTGTAGCCAACTCTGTTATTCTTCTTCACCTATTTTTCTTAATGAATTTTATAATTATATGATTATATTTTTTTAATAGGATTCTATTTGTATGTGGAATTTTCTGTTGTTTATTTGAAAATTTTTAACATAACAATATATGTCATTAGGATATAAATAGAGAGTTCTATACCGATTGTATAAAATTTAATTTCTTAAAAAGAAAAAAAGACACTGTTTTATTGACTAGGAATTGTAAAAATGGTCTTGATAACACTAAAAAGTAAAAAATAAAATCATTTGAAATTTTAGCTTCTATCTCTTAAAAAAAAACATTTTGGCTTCTATTATTTATTTATAGTTAAGGCATATATGTTCTTTAATTCGTTTAGTGATTCTAAAGTAACTTTTATGTCAAAAATTTTAAAATTTTATTTATTCATGGTAAAAAGAGTACAATTAAACCAATGCTTCAGAGTAATGTGCCTTCTTGTCATAATAATAGTAGATTTCATTACATTAATTTAATATTTAAGAAAATGGTAAAATACAGTTTACACTTCTATAATTTGGGCTAATGCTAACTTGGTTTGTAATTTGGGCTAATGCTAACTTGGTCTAAAATTTTCAAAGCTGATCAACTTGGTCCCTAATTATTGTAAGAAAAAAAAGAGAAATATGAGTAATGGTTCATGATCCAAGTTGGGTTTAAAGACCAAGTTGGTCAATTTTAAAAACTCTTGGACCTGGCTGGAATTAACTCAAATCTCAAGGGTGCTAACTATATTTTACCCTTTAAGAGCTTTTGCATCAACTTCTATAAAATTTTCTATTTATTTTAGTATAAAAACTTACATTTTACACTATATTTCATTAAAATATCATTTTTTTTTTAAATTCTCTCTTTCTTTACAAGTAATAACCATCATCTACTTCACTCTTTCATCCTTAAGATCCATTAAAACAATAAAATGTAAAATGAATAATATTAGTATAAATTTACACAATTATTATAGTAACTATATATTTTTACACAATTTTAAGTGACTTAATGAAATTTGGGCTTAGTAATGTGGTACTTTTCAGTTTTTATTGCTTAGGGAGAATCTCAAATGTGGACTAGAGTTTTTGAGAGTTGAGACTAATAACACAAAATGACGAGAAAATCTAGTACCACGTCTTATCGGATAATATTTTTGCCATAATGGTTATGTAGCAGCGTTAATAGTTAAGAAAAAATAGTAATTTCATGAAAGTGATAAACAACCACTCAAAATTTATCACATTAAAATTATGATAAAAAATTGTAAAAAAGTATGGGATCCTAAATCTACTCATAATGATATTTCCTTCTCAATCATTGCTATTATTTTCTTCTATAATTCAGAAAGCAACAACTCTCATTTTTCTCTTTACTTAAAATTTTTTCTTCAAATGGACCTGAGGGTATTAAAGGGATAGCCCCTTTGCTTCTTGTTTCACTCGCCGTCACTAGTCAGATGGCAGTAAATAATTTTGGTCAGTCTGACCTGACAGCCTATAATTCAATAACATTTTTAACATTGTAGCTTTATTTAAAAAATAAAAAATACTTCAAGTCCGTTTGAATAATTAAAAACTAAAAATATTATAATAAAATAATTTTTAAATATATATATAGTATCGTAAAATTTATTTTTAATTTTAAAAAGAAATTGAAAAGAGTAATCACACGTGATAAACAGTAATTTTGTTCTCCGATGAGTAATTGCACGTGATAAACAGTAAGTATATATTTTTACACAATTTTAAGTGACTTAATGAAATTTGGGCTTAGTAATGTGGTACTTTTTAGTTTTTATTGTTCGAAGAGAATCTCAAATGTGGACTAGAGTTTTTGAGAGTTGAGACTAATAACACAAAATGAATAAAAAATCTAGTATCACAGCTTATCGGATAATTTTTTTGCCATAATGGTTATGTTGTAGTGTTAATAGTGAAGGAAAAATAGTAATTTCATGAAAGTGATAAACAACCACTTACAAATTATCACGTCAAAATTATGATAAAAAATTATAAAAAAATATGGGGTCCTAAATCTATTCATAATGATATTTCCTTCTCAATCATTGCTATTATTTTCTTCTATAATTCAGAAAGCAACAACTCTCATTTTCTCTTTACTTAAAATTTTTTCTTCAAATGGATCTGAGGGTATTAAAGGGGTAGCTTCTTTGCTTCTTGTTTCACTCGCCGTCACTAGTCAGATGGCAGTAAATAATTTTGGTTAGTCTGACCTGACAGCCTATAATTCAATAACATTTTTAACATTTTAGTTTTATTTTAAAAAAATCACTAAAAATCCGTTTGGATATTTAAAAATTAAAAATACTGTAATAAAATAATTTTTAAATAAATAAATAGTACCGTAAAATTTATTTTTAATTAAAAAAATGAAAAAATAATCGTATAAACAGTAATTTTGTTCCTCGGTTCAAATCTGTGTGCAAAAAAAAAAACAACCTGAAACGCTCAAAATGCAAACGTGGACGCCATCTCCTCCGTCCTAACCAACCCTTAATTAATTGGGTTTTCTTTTTTGGGGGTAAAATATTAATTGCGCTTACACATGCAATGCAAGAAAAAATGTCAGACTTGGACCCCCTCGTGAATTGAGCTTTCTCGTTCTTTGATAGGGCCAGAAGGCTCAGAAACTCAGAGGGTCGAAATCGTACGCCAAAATTATTGATCCCGGTTAACACGCTGGGCATTCGTGCGTGGTCCTTGAATTTACTTTCAGTGTTAACTTAGCTCCTATCCCCATCCTTTTAATTGGCAAAAATGAATATCGATGTGAAAGGGAAACCACTCATTCACAGCTCACACTTCTGTCTAACGCTTTGTTTGGTTACGACTTACGACTGAGGGAAGAGAAATGAAATGAAATAAGAGAAAATAAAGCAAAATAAATCATTTTTCTTGTATATGTTTGGGAAATAAGAAGAGAAGACAAAAAAATTTATTTTACTTTCCTTTGTTTGGTTTGTATAGGGAAAGAAAATGGAAAGAAAGATATATCTCTTTACTTTTATACTCACCTAAATTTAAGGGAGATGAGTGTAAAATCTTGGACAAAAACGTAAATTTCATCTCATAAAAAGTTCAAAGGTCCGTTTGGATAGAGCTTATTGCTGAAAATTGAAAACTAAAAACTGAAAATACTATAGCAAAATAATTTTTAAATGTATGAAAAGTACTACGAAACCCACTTTTAATAAAAAATTGCTGAAAAAGTATATGCACAATGTGCGCACTGCACACTGTGTCCCCTCCCCCCAGCCGCAGAAACAAAAAAAAAAAAAAAAAAGAAAAAGGAAATACTGAGCAGCAAAACGTAGCCTGTAATAAGCTGAATCCAAACCCATCCCAAGTGTTAAGCATCGGTATATAAATTTTAATCTTGGTCAAGTTTCCTCCTCAATTTGGCCTAAAATGGGAGGATCGGAAAAAGTGGGCTCAGTGGACTCTGGACTTTTTCCTTTACTCTCCAAACACAATGTAACTATTATGTGGGGTTTTTTCTTTTTTCTTTTTGCCAATCCGTAGTTTAAGAAAAAAAATGATACTTCAACAATATTGTGTTCTCCGAATTCCATTATAATTATAATTATATATATATATATATATTATATCTAATTATTAATTACACCTAACATAAATGGGTAAAGCATGGATATATAAACTATTAAGAGCATTTTCATCATGTACTTCAAAAGTCCAAAAAATGTAAAATAGATAGCTAAAAACACAAAATTACTCCTGCATCCAATACTTTATCAATGTTCAATTTTTTGCATGATGCTACGATATCGTTCAAATTTAGATGATGATGGTAGTGTGTGTAAAACTATGAATGATAATGGGTTGGGGTTGGGGCGGTTTCTTTAAACCCAAACCTGACCCACCACCTGCCCTATGAAACCTAAACCCGTTCCATTTACTTAATGAGTTTTTTTTTTTTACCCCCAAACTTGACCTGTCAAGCCCCTGTAGGCCCCATCCCACCATGGCACTTCAGAGCCCAATCTAATATACATATATTGAGATTGTTTTAACCTATGGCGTCCGCTCTTGATAATAGCCCTTTATCATCAAACCAAAACACTAATCAGTTTTTAATGTAAGCGGAGATTGAACGCCAAATCTATTATTCAACCATCAGAGACTTTACCAGTTGAACTAACTGGAACTCACTAAAATATATATATATATATATATATATGTTTTGCCTGAATCTTTGACCCTTATACCGTGGCCCGAATCAAACCCAAATCAAACATAACTTAGCATAAAATTTGGATTTTTGGTCCTAATGGGCCATTACAACAAGTTCAAAAAGCTACAAAATAAACCCCACAAGTTTAGGATCATTACAAACCGTTTGGTCCATTTCAACAAGTCAAATACTCAAATGTTTAATCAAGCATAGAATCGAAGTTAACTAACAAAATCGCTACGAACAAAAAAAAAAAAAATGAAGTCAAGCAAACAGAATAACTACTAACAATATCAAAGTTAACCAACAAAATCAAAGTTGACCCAAAAAAAAAAAAAAAAAAAAAGATGCTTTGATGGGGAGGGTTAGTTGTTAGGAATCCAAGTCTAAGTGCCTTAGTCTGGGTTGTATTGTACTGATGTATGCGTATTGCATTGTAAGTTGTTAGTTTATGCAAGTTGTTAGTAGATGAGTTGGCACATAAGTGAGCTGGCATGATTTGTTAGAAAGTTAGTTAGTTAGTTGTTTGTTTTGGAGGGAAACAGGGAAAGGCTCTTGTATATAATTCTGTAAGTACAATTGAAGAGTATAATAAGAAAACTGTTCAGTTACTTACCTTCCTCCTTATCTCTCTCCCTTATCTTCTAATTCTAATTCTCATTAACCTCATCTCTCTCTCTCTCTCTCTCTCTCTCTCTCTCTCTCTTTAATTCTGGAGGACAGTTCCCTCAAAGTAACTACCTTTCCTTTCCATAGTTCTTTACTCGTCAAGAACTTAACAATTGGTATCAGAACCAACCATCTCCCCAATTAATCGGGTGTAGCTCATTGAGTATGTGATCAAATGAGTTACGGCTTTGTGGTTGAATCCCGAAATAGGTAATCTAAAGGCTGGATTAAAATTACTGATAATTGATGGAGCCACCAAAAAGAGAAAGGGCTACCAACGGGTCAGTGTCACTAGAGTGAGCCGTCGTAGATGTCAACTTCGGAACGTGATGTATGCTATGATCCTAGTGTCTCACATTGGTTAAGTGTAACTTTAACTATGTGTTTATAAGTTATTGGACACCCTTTCCTTGTAAGTCAAATTTCAAGGGTGTGTTCTACTCATGGGTTTGTAACAAAGAACGAGGTTACTAAAATGAACAACAAGAGGAGAGAGTTGCCGACAGTGAGTGAGAGTGATGGTGGGTTGGACTGGTTAGCGAGAGCTTGCCAACACTAAGTTAGGGAGGGCTTGACGAAGGTGGAGGCCGAAAGGAGGGCTTGACTGCTTGAAGGAGGGCTTTTTAGTGAGAGTGGGTGGGTTGGTCACTAAGGGAGTGAGAGTGAGAGTAAGTGAGGTGAGGGGCAGCTGATTTGGGCTGAATGAGAGTTAGAGTTAAGGTTAGGTATAGTAAAAGTGGTATATATATAGTTAGGTTTTTTGGTAGTTTTGTCTAAGTGGGTCAGGTTCGAGTTGTGGGAGGGTATTACTAAAACCAGCACCTAAACCCAAACCCACTTTGGGTTTGACACTTAAAACTTAAACCTAACCCTACTACTTCGCGGCTCAAGTCAGGTACCTGTGGGTCAGGGGATTTCTGCCATCCCTATGTAAAACTCTAACACTCACATTTTTAGGTAGGAAGCGGCCGCCTAGCAGAGTTGGATAAAGTGACATTTTTAAGTAATAGATAGACAAAGTAAAATTTGGCCAAACTACAAGTGGTTAATATGTAATTACCTCGATAATTTTCCTAACATATGACTTACAAGTTAGACTAATAAGATATATACCAAAAAAGGTGGGGAGAAAAATGTAAGATAGGGGCATAGAGCTTACTAGATATTCAATGGGCTTAACGTCATGATGCCTTCATCAACCAATAGTGGATGTGATAGAGATTGAATACGCTCAATGTCATGGTGATTATATGTGAGCAAGGGTTAATCCAAAATGTTTTTATTTTTGATAATTTTATAGTTACAATGAAAAAGTAAGAATTTGAATTATTAGCATTTTCCTTAGAAACACTACAAGATTCTAGTTAAACAATAAGACTTTTGGCCAAGAGCTATAGCATTGGCAGTAGATTACCTATGTTGGGTTAAAATAAATTGACCCTGATTAATTAATTCAATTATCCAAATTGATTAAATAAGTTACATTACATGCAAATCGTGGAGACATCAACAAATCACCAATTAAACTAAATGCAATGGACATAAAATTGACATGGTGATTTGTTGACAAATGGGAAAAACCTCTTGTAAGGCAAAAACCCTATGGGTGATTTTAAATTCACCACTCCTACGAATCCACTAATCAATAATCAAGTGGTTACAGGTATAAGAAATTTTACCACTACCCTGGCCTGTTCCAAAATACAAACCTACAGTTGAACCTTCACTATAATACCCAATTGAACTTGATCTTAGTAGATTGCTTTCTTTTGTTGCACAAATTTCTAATTTGTGACTAAATCCTTTACACAGATCCTAATAAATGGCTAACTCCACAGCAACCCTTTGATTATCGTAATTGATTTGCAACAGCTTCACATAGAAACACCAATAAGATCTTCAATATTAGTACTAGAGAATTTGCTTGGTTATAGATCCCAAAGGTGTACAAGAAATGCAAAAAAAATTTTCCTTCTATAGAAAGAGGCTAGGATTCCAAAAGGAAAACCTTATGAAGCTTTCCAGGGTTAGGGTTTTCTTTCTCCACCTCTTTATTTAAATAGGAACTTAATGGGCCTTTTAAATAGGCTCTAGTATTCTAATTAAGTTTACGCAAACCTTGGGCTTTCCTAGTTCTATAAGAATTATGCAAACCCATAAACAAATAGTCTTTAGGAATCAAGACATTGCAAGCTATATCAGAAATCCTGTAAGCTCGATAAATCGACAGGTATCGAGAAGGTATCGAGACCTGCTAATTCAATTTTTCTTGAACAGTTCTTGAGTAAACTCCATGTCTTCATTGTAACCATTTGTAATGATCATCTTGAACCTACTTAGATTTACCTAAATATAAGTAAAGTGCGTTTTATCATAGGATATGCTAATTTCATAAAAATATGAACCTAACAACCTAAAATAGGGTAAATGGTGAATACGCGTAACCAAAAACCCAAAAACACCATAAACCTAAACCTACCTACATCAACTTACCCATTTTCCTCCTAAGATGGGTTTTAGACTTTTGGTTACAATTACTCTTTGTCTTTGGGGAGCATCATTCATTCCTTACATTTTTTTTTTCTCGGTAACTTAAATAAAGTAAAGTATGTATTATGTAAAGTGAGAGAAATAATAAAACATAATAATATTTAAATAAAATAAGGTTTAGAATAAAGACTATGATGTGGGTAAAAAAAAAGTGGTAAGCTAAAACCAAAAAGAGAATGTTCTTATACTAAATACGAATAAATTTTAAGTAACATCCTACTGATATAAAGTAAATATTTATATATCTCTTCATAGATTCTTTCTTTTTAATTATTTGGTTGAGGGAGTTAGTTATTAGCAACCTTAGAGGCTTGATATCCTTGATGAAATAGAAGGTAAGTTCATTGCATCTTCTCAAAACATCAAGGAAGGTTAACATAAGTTTAACGTAGGCTTAATTTGATTCAACTATAACTACTCTTTGGTAGGTCTACAAAAGCCCCCCATATTAATTAGTTTTTTCTTTCTTTCTTTTTCCTATTTCTTACTGTTTACTCAAAAAAAAAAAAAAAATGCTTATCCCACATTGGTTGTGTGTGTTTAGTGTCCGAAGTTTATAACCCCAATCTACAATTACAAAGATTAGGTCTTTTTGTACTTGTACTCTGATTATGTAATGTATTGTAAATCCAGTTTAAAACACTAATATTATTATTTTCGCGTGTGTTCTAATAAGTATTGTTGTTTACTAAAAAAAAAACTTAGTATTACTTTTGCACAAATGTTGAATTGAAAACCTACCGATTTCAATAGGTAAACATTTGATTCCATCCTTTCATGATTATCACAAGTGATAACTAAGCATGACCAACTTGGTCCATGGTTAAAAAGAGTTTGGAATTGTACAGTTAATAAACAATCCAGATGATTGATGTATGTGGTGAAGTTACCATGGTCCATGGTTAATAAACAATAACTAGATTTAGGAAAACTAGAAAAAAAAAAAATTACTATCTTTTTGTAACCTAGAGGGGACTTGCAGATGAACAATACAAAATTCCCAACTTCATTATCGTTAAGGGTGCCACGAATAAAACCAAAGCATTGCACTTTGTACTTCATAATCACCTTTGGGAAATGGAGAAGAACTATCAATCAAACAACATTCAAAATTAATTTACAAAAAAAAAAAGAAAAAAAGAAGAAGAATTTATTTTTAAATTGCTTCCTCCATCCTTGCATCAATCAAGATGCACAATATTATTCCTTCCAAGCAAAGATATAATGTTGCAATTGTTATATTCATTAAGAATTCGAAGATCCCAAAGTAATTAGAATTTTTGGTGCGTTGCATGGGAATTGAGACAATTAAACTTCACTAAGATAGTTTCATTAGCACTTGAACTATGTTGATATCCATTTTCGCGACACGTTTTCTACAAACCCGATTCAACCAAGCTTGACTTTTTTGTGGGCTCAATTCATTTATTACATTATATTTTATTCTTTTAAGCATGACCTAAACCTATGCAACACTTAGGAAAATTGAAGCAGTGTGGTTTGGAGAGTGTTGGTCAGTTCCTTTTGGATCTTTTGCATGAGCCCAACGCAAGCATACTACTAAGTGGACAAGGGACACTAGTAGCACCTCAAGCTCATAGAGGTGGTCTTGTATTCGAAATTTTCACCTCAAAACTACTTTTATGCTTTGGCTAATTGTGGGCCAAAGTTTCCGTCTAAACCCTTTTTTCCTTTAAAAATGGTTGGCTCCCATTGGCCGACTTCAGCTGCTAGCTCTCATTCATGTGAGCCTCCTAATGGTCTGAAAAATCTGAGAAGGGGGAGCCAATGAGGGTATAGTCAAGCATTTCCCAAATTATGTTTAAAACATGCAAAACTCTTCCCTAAACAAAAGCTACCTAAGCTAAGACACCAAATTAGTGAACAGAGGGGATCACGTTTTACTCTGAGAGCAACTCCCCAAGCTTAATACAAGAGTCTCTTTTCAGCTGGAAAATCAAAAACTACATTTTCCTCACAGAGCTGAAACTTGAGACCAGAAACCCATTCAGCTAGCCAACACTCTCACAATTCTGAAACTTAGGGGTGAGGGTATGGGTTCAGGGGAACCTTCGCTCTCTTTCTCATAACCTCTCTCAATTTTCTCTCCTTACTGACTGGGTCAAAGTTTTGAACCTGTCTACTTTTTCTACAATTTCTTGTATTTCAGTTATGGCATTTTCATTTCTCTCTTTTCAAAGCACCATTAGCATTTTGTTCATTATATATTTAGAATTTTGGGCTTGACTCTCCACAAATAATCACTTCTAAAGAACCCAAGGGGAGAATTTGGCTATTCTCACATTTTTCATTTTTGTCCCTTGTTGCAAAAACCTCCCTGACATTTTGGCGACTCCGATATCAACACCAACCTGTCATTCCAAAAGGCATTGTATAATGTCTTATTACCACAAAAGTAGCATCATGATGTAGAGTAAGAAGTAGTCCATTTTCATCTTGTCAACATGCTAAGGACACTTTAAGACATGCGACAAATCCGCTCCAACCTTGTAAAAACCATCCAAGAAAAAAAGGACTTTGAGGATGGAAAAGGAACTAATGGAAAAGTTTTCTTCTACTCACTTATATACTTTTTTAGCTATTATACTTATGGATGAATCATCTTACATCTCTCGCTTTACATTATATTTGTGAAATTTTTTGTTGTAGCTTAAAAATGCAAAAAATGGTGAGCTACGAGTCCAACCGCGAAGGGAGTGATGGCTCCAGGCGATAATCAACAATGTAAAGCTCTAAACATCAATATCAGCCCAAGAACTCCTAACAACAATGTTAAAAGCTCATTGTCAACATCTCCTCAACATATGTCTCCTTTATGTTTCCAGGGTTAGCGCTGAGCATATGGGTGTTGTTGTAGGTGATTGACTCATTTTGGGATGAGTATAGTTGACGCTATGTGCAATTCTTCACAGCTGAATATTTTTTGAGTCACCGCTAAATAAAGTCTTCGCCAAATTTCTAAAGACCATAACGAAGCCCACCATAAGTCGTTGGATATTCCACACACCAAGTCTTCAAGTAGCGACATTTCATAAACCAAGTCTTAAAGTCATACGAGCAATATACTATTGTTAAAGCACGTTTAAGCTAAGACTTTCAAGTCTCTCTTTGCTAATCTATCTTTTTTATATATTGCTAAACCCATTTCAATCCTTCAAATTTTTAATCAAAATATTTTTTATAAATCGTTTGTGCTAATGCTTAGACATGACTATCATTTACTAATATAAATGATAATTACACTAGAGGACAAAACAAAAACCTTGTCGGAGCATCTAACAAAGAAGGAGAGTCAGACTCAATTCCCTCTCACCGAAGTCGTGACACGCTCATGCACTTTAAGCCATGACAAGCTCACGCAACCAAAGTCGTGGTTGATCCACGCATGCCAAGCAATGACATGTTCATATATTTCAAGTCATGATAAGCACATTCGTTCCAAGACATGCCCACACCTTGATCATTCTTGAATTCAAGATTACGCTTGAAGTGGGAAGCACTAATGTTGTCATTCTCAAGGAAATTGTTCTTATCAGACACTCTTATAAAGAGAATTCCTAAGTAAGCCCAATAGTAGGGGGCTTGGCACACACCTTTGAAGAATTCTTTGCTAAACCTCACTCTAGATCTTGATGTCAAATAGATCAAAAATTATGTGCAAGTTACTGGAAACTCATTCCAAAGACTTTTAAGTGAAATCTTAGTACAATGTAGAAACTTGGAATAAGTGACATAAAGGCTAACAAGAGAAATTGTTGTGTTAGGGATTCAACAATCCTAATCTGACGTCTCTAATGTTTAGCCCATTATTATCCCAAAGTTAAAAGCCAAGCAAACAAAGTATAGAGCCACTATTTGCAGTACCATGTATCTTTGACAAAGTGGCTAGTTGAAGGGTGAAAAAAAAAATTGTTGTGCTAGGAATGAAACAATCCTATATCAACATCTTTGATGCTTAGCCTATCATCGTCTCAAAATTAGAAGCCAAGTTAGTGAAGTATAGAGTTGTTATTTGCAAAAGTATAAATCTTCGACAAAGAGAAATAATATTCTGCCCTCTATATATCATATGGGAGGACCTCCATTTTTTGAAGTTATGTTTGAGTCATATAGAGAATACTAAGGGAGGAAGAAGTACCACCAACTATTCTTGGCATATCCTATAAATCTTCAAGACATGAGTGTCTCAAAGCATTCCACACTTGGAAATCTCGCCGGACCTAGCCATTTGCCCTTGAACAGGAATGTTCAGGTCTTCGCCGCCACTAAGTAAACCAATGGGATTGGTAATAACCAAACTCATCAAGAAGCATATCATTTGTCACTTTAACATCTTGCTCATAAGTGACAAAAATACATCTTGTTTATACCAATTTTCAAAGGCAAGCCCTATGAAACACTAGGAAACCGAAAAACTATCATATTATCCAAGCACGGTGAGACCCCTACATGCGAATGTGCAATGCCTTCAAAAAGTTAGGAAAGCCAAGTACATACTCTATCAATGGTAAGCCCTATAAAATGATTGGGAAGCCAATGAGACGTTTTATTATGGTAATACCCCTATTTGCAAAGGCATAGCTAGCCCTTAACAAGGTAGGAGTCAATACATTCTCAAAGGTAATCACTACCAAATAATTAAGGAGCCATCGAAACGTCATATTATCCACACATGGCAGGACCCCTACTTGCGAGGGTGCAACATCCTTAATAAGGTAGGAAAAGCCAATGCCTTCTTAATGGCAAGCCTTACAAAGCGATAGGGAAGCCAACTCAACATCTTATATTTCAAACACGGTGATCCATTACATGGGAGACATAAAAAAGCCCTTAAAAGATAGGAAAGTCAATGCATTCTCAAGCATAAGCTTTGCAAAGCGGCAAAGAAACCAATGAACCCCTACCTTAATTGTCATATGGTAATTTGCGATACTCGAGGATATTACTCCTCCTCAAGAAAATAGCAAGCATATGCATTTATGAGTCTTTATATGTGAGAACGTGATTGCAATCGTGATCGCCCTATGAAACAATGACAAATAAGTGCACCATTTCTTTTGGTGCACACAATGACCATCTTACAAGGTGTCTTCTCATGCTATCAAAGTCTATTTTGCCATATCAAGACCCAAGACACAAGGGCAATACCATGATAACAAATATGCACATTATATGGAATCACTAATCTCGGCTTTGCCAACACTTTCCTCATCAATACGGCAAGTACAAAGCAACAATTTGTGACCTTAACTTCCATTTGCACTTGTCACACGATACAGGGGGCTGCCAGCCCACATAGTGCCTATGCCTTGCCTCTATACTACACTGGCAAGTGATGTTCGCTCCATTCCATCTCAAATGCGCTATCCTAAGGCAGCCAACAATATTGCTGTTGAGGACCAAAATCTGACAAGAAAGCTCATTCCAAGAAAACTAAAGAAAGACCATGAACCTTAACAAAAGAAGTCCTAATTCACAAAGTTAAGAAGGACCATGAAGGCCCAAAGTCCCAAAAAGAAGGAAAAAGAAAGAAATAATAATAATAATAATAATAAGGCAAAAACTATATTTTCATTCATACATTTTAACGCGATTCCTGCTTTGGTCTCTATCTTTTATTTTCACCATTTTTAGTCCTTATTTTGAAAAATGCATTCTGTTTTTGTCCTTACCATTACTCATTTAACAAAATTATCCAACGTGGCAAATGATTCAACAGTAAATGCTGACGTATCCATTAAAATAATATTAAAAAATTATTTACATTTTTAAAAATACCACATCAGCAATTTAATTAAAAAAAAAACCACATCAGATAAAAATAATATAAAAATTTTTAACTTAATTATTTTTTAAAAAAAGAAAAGAAATTAGTTAAATTTAATTTTTTTTCTTTTTTTGGAAGAACGTGAAGAACTCGGAATTATGTGTTCTTCATTTTCTTTTTGTTCTTGAACAAGAACAACAAGAACACTCCCACAATCTCCCTCTCTCTCTCGTGTAAATTCTTTATATCTCGCTCACTCTCAAACTCATCAAAGGCTCTACGATTCATCACCCACCAGCCCTTCTTCTCCAACGTCCAATCAGGCGACCTCCACCATCTCCGATCTAATGGCTCTGCAGGACGATGCAGGGGAGATGCTTCCACCATCTCTGATCTAAAACCCCTTTCTTATTAGATTTCGAGATATAAAATTTCTGGTTAATTTTTTGTATTTTAGAAGCCAAATCCCATATTTATACTAAAACCAAAATCTAGATCCATTATACCGAGCTTCTCTAAACCTTGATTCACCACAGATCAACCAAGACTTCTTTGGTGTCTCCAAACAGCGGTCTCGATATGGGTTTTGAGCTTCACACCATATGAAGGCGATTGGTTGGTGAACTACGCCGTGATCAGATTCGAAAAGCAAAAGGGATTGGATGTGTTTTTTGAGCTCAAAGTTTGCGTTACTATCTTCTTCTTCGATGACCCCTCCACTTCCATGGCTATGTGGGTTTGCTTTTCGAAGCTTTCGCACTGTGTCTATGTATTTAGGTCTCCATTACACTACAATGGCTTGATTTTGGGTTTGTTTGTGTTGGTTGATTAAAGTTGTAAAATGGGTATTTTCAACTTTCAACATGCACTTGTAAAATGTTCTTCTTATTTTAAATCTGGATTTGTGTTCTTGTTGTTATTATTCAAGAACACAAAGAAAATGAAGAACGCACAGTTATGTGTTCTTCATGTTCTTCCAAAAAAAAGAAAAAAAAAATTTACTAATTTCTTTTCTTTTTTTTTAAATAATTAAGTTAGAAATTTTTATATTATTTTTATCTGATGAGGCTTTTAAAAAAAATTAAATTATTGATGTGGCATTTTTAAAAATGTAAATAAATTTTTTAATATTATTTTAATGGACACGTCTGCATTTACTGTTGGACCGTTTGCTACATAAGATAATTTTGTTAAAAACGCAACGGTAAGGACTAAAACGGAACACGTTTTTCAAAATGAGGACTAAAAGTGGTGAAAATAAAAGATAGAGACCATAATGGGAATTGCGTGAAAATGGAAGGACGAAAATGGTTTTTGCCTACTAATAATAATAATAAAAAGAGGATCCGAATTTGGTCAAGCCAAAGGACATGCAACAAGAATAATCAACATCAAGGCCCTAGGTCCTTGATGGGTCATTTTAAAGCTTTGAGAAGAGGACCTTGGCTGGCACATGGAAAAACTAAGGTGTATTTTCAGATTTTTAGCAAAAGCCATTAAAAAATCTAGCAAAACCAAGTATTATCTTTGTAACTCATGATCCAAGCCCATGGGATCCCGAGTTGGTAGTAAGGGATAGGTGGTTTGGTCTATTGAAGAGTGATTTCTGGTGAAAGGAGGATCTTGAAAGTTTCCCTTGATTTATATATTTGCTTGAATTGCATGAACCAATGGAAAACTCAGTTTCTCCATGTGCACGACATCTCCCCACAATTTCCTCTCAATTGTCATTTTCAATCAAAGCTGTCATCCATTGCATTGAGCAGCCCACCCACTCATTTGGCTTTCCAAGAATGAATCTTACTTTTGTAGCTAAAGCCAAATGCCCATTTTGAGTTATAATTACCTAATTAAGCTAAACCTTTGTCCAATGCACTTTTTCAAGTTTTAGAGAACATGGTTTTACCCAACGGACTAGGAATGTCCTCGCCTAGGGTACCAGACCATGTTCACTATAAAAGGAATACTAAGGCATAGCAGAAAGGGGGGAGAAAATGGGGATTCAGATAAAGGAAAAAGGGGAGAGTTCAGAGGTTCAAAATGATAATTCTTAGAGCTTTCAGAGCCCAGCAAGGGAGAGGGGAGAGAAATTGAACAAAATAAGAGAGTCAAGGGGAGGAATTTGTCCTATATCTTTGAGATCATTCAAAATATTACTTAACCTCTAAAGAAACATATGCCAAAACATGCCCACATCATATATCACTCTCTCCCACAAAATCCTTATCACTTGCCTATCTTGGAAGGTAAACCCAAGCAAGGCTACTTGGACTTGAGTTCCAAATCCCACAAGTCTTGTGCAATAGTACTAAATCTGTGAGAATTGGGGTCAAGATCCTCGTGGCTGACTCATTCTTATGAAATTCATTTACATATATGTATATATATTAGAATGTATATCCTAATCTGAGGAACAAACTATTATTTGAAGATATATGTATTGTATAGTTGTTCTTGTGCATGAACTATAGAGGTAAAGGAAAAAGACAAAATTCAATTGCATAATAAGTATGGAGAAAGATCCTACAGTTCAAGGAACTAGAGATTCTGGGTTCCATGGATTACAGACCTAGGACCCCTGGAAGCCACAACATCACATTTGAGGTACCACAATATCAGACTTAGGGAACCAAGTGAAGGAACTCTTTTAAATGCCCACATAATAAAAGATAAGCCCTAAACATTCTATTTAAATCTCCTCCTCATTATGAATAATTATTTTATGTATTTTGTAAGAGTAACAAGTTTTTTTACGACATTAAGACACTTACAATGGTATTTTATTACTTAGGAGGAAATTGCATTTTTGCCTTGAGAAACTTTATGTGACTTGCACACAAACCAGTTCATATAATGACCCAATAGGCAGCGGAGAACTGGACCCAGTCCAAGCATCCATCATTGGAGGCCCACTAGCATGAATTATTTTTGCTAACTTATTTTACTATTTATGTATCCCACTGCACTTTTTGGTACTATTTATGATTTCACTGTACTATTTCAGTTAACTTTTACATTTATCCACAGTACTTTCAACAAATAGTTTTCAAATTCAGCAAAATAAATAGATCCCAAATGGGCACTTAGGTTGCATTTAGCATTGGCTTAAAAAGCTAGATTTTTTTTTTACTATTTAGCTTATTTTTACTACTATTTTCCTAAGATTCTTAAATTGTTTTATGTCCTTTTCTAATTAAGGAGATTTGGGGATGGGTGTTTTTGTTAAGTTGTGTTTACACTTTGGAGGGACCACGGACCCAATGAATGGGTCAGGCGATTAATTTCAGTTGGGTCATTTGGACCAATTTAGAAATTTCATTGGGTCCTTGCGACCAATCAAGAAATTTGAGGGGAGCCAACTATAAAAATTTTAGGCCCAGACTTTAAATATGAAAATTCCTATATACCATATAAATATTTTAAAAATATATGAAAATTCCAATACACTATATATAATTTTTTTTTTAATTGGGAAGGGTCACGACCCCACCCCCTAGCCGGTCCGTCCCTTCTCCTATTAAAAGACGGTTGGTTGAGATTTCTTCTTCTTCTTTTTTTTTCTTTTTTTTTTTTACAACTTCAATATTTCTTTTAGAGGGATACAATTCAAACATTACAATTTACAAATTTTAAGAAAGTTATTTCTTCAAATAAGTAAATCTGAAATTTAGTCAAGGAGTAACAAATACGAAAATAAGGACCACTATACGTAAATTATTTGAAAAATGTCCACTAGTCTGTAGAAGGGGACGAGTAAACGAGACTCTGTAAAAGGGACCATTCTATATACAAGTTTTACATATATATATATATACACACATATATATATATATATATATAACTATTTTGACATGAAATGGACTCTTACTTTATTTACTTATAATCTCACCAACTTTGCCGAACATAGTAACATAAATTTATCACCAAATAAAGCATTAAAGTGATTGGATTTAGTGAATTACAATTAGCTCAATTGGTAAAGTTTTTGATAGTTGAATAAGAGATCTGGAGTTCAATCTCCGCTTACACTAAAAACTGATTGGTGTCTTGGTCTGATAATAAAGAGCATCATCAAGAACGGACGTCATAAGTTAAAACTCTCTAAAAAAAATGATTGAATTTATATATGAATTTCTAAGATAACATTACATTCCAAAGCTCTGGTCCGTGGGTTTAAAATGAACCAATCCCACCCTACATAGATGGGTAGCAATCACAAACAAACAATTGATTATTGAATATAATCTCACCCACGTTTATTTATTAAAATTCAAACTGTGTAGTGTGTAGCTGCTTGAATGATGAATGGTGAGGATTCACAAGCCAATTCAAACTCTTACAAGTCTACAGAGTTACCATATCAGCACGGTAGTACCTACCTTTCTTATAACTTAGTGCATGGGAATTTGGAGTATGCTGAATAAGGCAATTAGGGCCCAAAACTAAAAATAAACAGACTGAGAGAGAGAGAGAGAGAGAGAGAGATGAGAATAAAGACGAATTTAGCATTCAGAAGCAGATTCCTTGCATCTCGTGAAGGTGGGTGACAAGCAATAGCAGTAAATAACTACTAATAAAGTAATAAGACATAAAGATAATCTACATGGCCCGTGGTGTATATTCCTGTGGACCCCGCTTTTTAAAATATTAATCATTTCCGGTTCCAATCAAAACAGTGGGCGAAAATTAAGGATTAGTTTAATTGAGAAGGTGAAAAAGTGGGATGATAGAAAATAAAGAAGGAATAAAAAAGTGGGAGTGGGAGGATAGAAGAGATTTAGTTTTATCTCAGGCCAAAATTGGAAATTAACACTGTTTTACTAAATAATATAAAATTAGCGTACACTGTTTTCAAACTATATATATTACTAACATCTCGAGCTTCTAAGACTTGATTTAGGCCTATAAATCGAGTCTCGAAAACTCGATTTTCATAGTCTGACCACGTCTAATGTGGCGTTTTCTTCACGTGACGTCTACCTAAAAATCGAGTCACTGAGACTCGATTTATAAGTCAAACAAAATTATAATTATTCATACTCCAACAAAAACGCTATATTAGACCAATTTTCAGACAAAATCCAAATAAAAAAAATACCCACAAATGACCATACCCAAACCCCAGCTTTCAAACCCAAAAAAAAATCAACAAATCTTTGTCACCCAAAAAAAACTCAATCCCTAAACCAACCAAGACTGGAACCAACAAAGGAGGAGGAGAACGATTGGTGGTGCTTCCGGTGTGATTCGTTGCCTGTGGTAGTTGCAGAGGTTATGGGTCTCGTTCCCTCATTACTAAGAAAACTCTCTCTTCCATGGCTGTGGAGCACCAAAGCTAGAATCTGTAGCACCCGATTGGAGCCTTTAGTGAGGAACTAGCAGCAGCGATGGTGAGGAAAAGCTCGAAAATTCCTAGACAACTGTTTGGCGCATTTTCAAACCCAATGCGCTGCGTGAGTTTAGCGTGGTGGTGCGGTGGTCTGGCTGGATCAGGTTCAGGGACGCTCAGCGCGGAGTGGACATGCGGGTGCTGGTATTAGGCTTGTGGTACTGAAGATCTGAGTTTGGAGAAGGGTTTAGGGTTTTGGAGGAAAAACTCGCTGCGAATGTCGCTGGCAATTGTGGCTTGCTGGTGATCTTTATCTTCGAAAGCTAGATTCGCCAATTTAGAGAGAGAGAGAGAGAGAGAGAGAGAGAGAGAGAGAGAGAGAGAGAGAGAGAGAGAGAGGGTGTTTGAGTTTGTGTGTGTGACAGTGAAACTGTGTGTGTGTGTGTGTGTGAAAGTGAAATAGGAAAAAAGTACAGTTGAATATGTAGGCTTATAAATCAAGCCTTAGAGACTTGATTTTCAGGTGGTCAACACGTGGAAAAAATGCCACATCCAGACGTGATCAGACTATGGAAATCAAATCCTAAAGACTCGATTTATAGGCCCTAAATTAAGTCTTTTAAACTCGAGATGTTAGTAAAAAATATAGTTTGAGAACAGTGCCTGCTAATTGTATTGTTTGGAAAAATCATTAATTTCTAATTTTGGCCTTTTATCTCATATGTGTTTAGTTGAGAGGATGAAAAAGTGAAAAGATAAAAAACTCATTTCTTTAGTTGAGAAGAAAAATAAGAAGATAGAAAATGAAATTGGTGTAAATTAATCTTTTTAAAAAAATAAACTATGCTCAATTAAAAAATTAACAAACAATCAACCCAAAAAAACATAATCCCACCCAGTTTATTAAAACAAAAATAAAGCCTAATCAAAAAATAAATTAAAAGCAAAGAAACAAAAATTAAAATTAAAACCCAATAATGCCCAATAAATAAATAAAAAAGTCATGATAGGGCATTAGCACACACTTAGAGCATCCGGTTTTGATGTCTTCAAACTATTTTATTTTACTATTTCAAAAATTATTTTATCTATTATACCATACAATTTTACAATACATCTAACATCCCAACTTTTATATTTCTATACAACACATTAAAATAATATATCTAAACAGTAAAATATATACTCAAAACAATATGTCTCCTCTCTCAAATTTCTATCTCTCTTCCTCCCCCCTCTCTCTCTTTCTCAACATCTCTCTCACCACACCATTATCCATTACCCATTTTTTACACACTCCATCATTTTGAAATATCATCATTTTGCTGCTTATAAATACATTCTCCATCTCTTTTTCTATTTCTCTTACAATACCTATCTTCTTAGAAAGCAACACAACTCATGACATAGCACAAAAAAACCACTCCAACAGCAACTATTTGACCTTCATATTATCTACCTTATACTCCTATATATTTTACAAACACATTCCTTACAAAATGCTCATACATACTTCTCATATATTTTTAAACTCCATGTCTCACAAAGTATACATATACAAGATTCATGTCCAACAAAGTATCTACACATAATTCCTATACATATTACAAACACCATATCTCACAATATATATATATATATATATATATATTTCTTACCATCTCCACACATCTTAAAACATATCAAGCACTCTTCCAATAACTTATTACTAAAAGCCCTTCTTATGAAAGGCAAAAACTTACAATACTAAAACACATTCTCATGGAAGGTAACATCACTCATATTTGACTAAAAAATTAAAGAGCATTACATGGAGAAAGTCATTTAAGTGCATGATGGAAGGGGATAAACTTAACTAACCTATGCACGCGGGTGGACATATTCTCTTTCCCTCCAGTTGCACCTATTTTTCTCCTTCAATCATGAACTCACCACGGAAGGACTCATAATATCATATTGTACTGCTGAACTCGTTTTATCGCGCTACTGAAATGTCATAAGTCCACTGCTGTTCTACAGCTGGAGCTACAAACTGTTAAGATAAGTTAAAATCTCTCTATATTCAAGATTACACTATTAAGTACATGTTAATTCATTGTTATTGCACTGTTGGATGCAAGTTACTTTAATATTATCTCACCATTTAATAAACATGATCTCACTAATACTTCATCAATGAACATACATATTAATAAATTGATCTACCACCGTTGCACATATATTATTTAGACATATATCACCTATTGACATATATTATTTGGACATATACCACCGATTGACATGTATTATTTGGACATAAAACATTGTTGGAAATACCTTATTTGGATATGGACCATTGCTAGACATACCTTATCATATTGGACATGAACCACGAACCGCAGCTGAATATGGACTATTAGACTCATTCTATTACTGGACATATGACACCTAATTAATTACTTTATAATATTGGATGTCACTTAATAAACATAATGTTGATGTTTAAATAATCATTTAATCAAAGCAATCATGCTAAGCATATTATTTATTTATTTCAACCATTATTATAATTCTAAAACTTTGGCCTTTAACTATTTTGTAAGCTTAAAAATACACTGGAAGTCATTGGTCTATGCGGGCCTAATGTCAAGTTTTGGGTTGAATTCCCTAAAACAAATCCGAGCTTAGCAAAGTCACACATCTAGCAGAAGATTTGTGGTTATGCTAAAAAAACCGCTCCTGAGAATGGTTTTGTAGGCATAAAGCATGTCGATAGTCGTTGGACCACGTGGCCCAATGTTGAGTTTCGAACGCAACTCCCCAAACAAACTCGAGTTTAGCAAGGTCACCCTTGTAGAGAATTAGTACAAAATTCCCAAACCTGTGAGAAACAAAAATAGAGAAAACACATACCAAAGAAAAATAATCACATACACAAGATAGTATTTACGTGGTTCAGCAATTTGCCTACGTCCTTGGAGTTGCAGGGATTTCACTATTATTAGGGAAAAAAAATACAAAGTGTGGTTACAATTTTTCACTCTCTCAAAAACTACTACTAAAAAACCCTAATCACTAAAATAACGTTTTTTCTATATCCTGTGCACAAGATTTACAATGGGCTACAAAACGGGCCAACAACCCCTCCAACGAACCACACGTGGCCGAGCTCCGAAAAAAGGCCCCCAAACAAAGATATTTCATTTGATGAAGAGTTTTAATTGTAGCATATATCATCATTTATTATGAAATTTTATATATTGTGACAATGTCTTCACAAAACATAGTTATTTATTGTTGGAAGATAAATACATTCATTATAATTCTTAGTAGAATTTTTAGTGAATAGATATTATATTTAGCAAATAGATTCTAAGAAATTGTCATAGTAAATAAATATTCAAATGTTAAATAGCTATTTTAAATTTAAGTACATGACTTTGTACTTTATCAAAAAAAAAAAAATTTACATCGTATTTTCTCACTAAAAGCGTGGCATGTGCCTCGCACATGCAACCCAAAAGAAAGGTGTTGGCGGGTATTCATGTAGTAAAATATAATACTTAGACTAGTAATTTCAGCCCAGTCTTATTGATGCAACGTAGGCGTGTAAAAGCAGAATTTGTAACACACAATTACTACAACTCTTTCACGAAACCTAAGTTCTACAATAACACTACGCCAGTAGGCAAAATAATGGAGAAAACCTCTCTAGCAAACTTTTAATAATAAACACACAATAACAATAAACCCCCTCTATAAAGAGTATTTATAGGAATATAATTTTTCGAACTCCTTTTAGGAAAAGAAATAATAAACCTATTTCTACTTGAGAAAATAAAAATATTTTAACTAGGAAAAGAAAAGCAATTAAAATCCTAATTCAACCAGAAAAATGATTTTAATTGAACTAGTAAAAACAGATAAATCATAATTCCACTAGGAAAGAAAAAACAATATAATTAAAATATTTTATTCTTCCTTAACCAATATGCATAACTTATGCAGAACCTCACAAAAATGAAAAGGCCCAAGTAATTGCTAGACTTGGGCCTATTTTTGTGGGTTCTTTTAGTAATCGTGGACTCACAATGGTTGCCTAAACTTGGCAATTTTATATTGTTAAACAAATATGCAAAAAAAATCATTGTAAAAATTACATATATATTTTTCACATAATTTTTTTTATAGAAAATTAAATATTAAACCATATAATTTAGGAGTGTAAGAAATTAAACCATATAATTTTACAAGTGATAAATTAAATAATGAGATTTCAAAAAGTAATAAATCAAATCTTATAATTTTAAAAGTAAAAAAATAAACTCTAAAATTCAAAAGAGTAATAAAAATTAAATCCCCAGCCTATATTAAACCATAAATTTTTTTTCCACTTGAATGGTTAAGTGTAAATTATTATTTTTTAAATTATATGATTTAATTTTTTTACTTTAACTATGGGGAGTTTAATTATTTCAAATATTTGTTAGTGTGTTTTATATTTGTGCATTTTTACATACTTAAAGAGCGTCTACAACATATTAGTAAAAGTTTCACCCAAATTATACTCCCAAAATCCACTTAAAAAAAAACATTATCCAATTACATGGACCCACCACTAATAATTTGCAATGTTAATTTAACCCACCAATCAGACAAAACTAATCTAACCTAACTCAACACGATGTTTCGGCTTAGTTTTTCCTAAGTTGGTGAGTTAAATCGGGTTCTAATGTTTTGTTAGCCTTGAGTTAGGTTGGGTCTAAGTTGATTGCTTTTTTCAACTTGACCCATAAATATGTAAGTTCATTTTAATATCTTTATTAGTTTTATTAATTATATGAATTGTAATAATCTATTGAAAAATAACTAGTGCTCAAATAGTTAGTAAAAACCGTTCAAGGTATGAAACATGTAAATACAACACATTGATCCGAACCAACTTACTTGTTGGGTTGGTTTTATATATATGTCATGGGTTGAAAATTTTTCCCCTTGATGTTGTCGAATTTGATTGAAAAGTCCTTCAAATCCAACCAATGCACAGCTTTACTTATTGTTGATAACTTTGGTAATTGTGAAAAAGGTTGAACTATACCATTAATAAATAATCAGTTTGCTATTTTCCCAATTCTTATTTTCTTCTTTTATTTATTTATAAAACCATCTTCCAAAAACTTATCATATCATTATAATAAAGTTATTAGGCTGAATGATAGAAGTTAAATAAAAAATCATTAGGCTGAATGACTTTTTATTAGGCTGAATGACAGAAGTTTAGAAGTCAGACCCACAATTTCTCTAGTCCCTCAAACTTCCAGGGATTATCACCTCACTCTTTTCGGTTTAAAAAATAACAAAAACCGAAATAATTAAGAGCATTCTCATCAGTTTAGCTATAATTATGTATAGTACAAAAAAACGTCCATTTTACACATTTTGAAGAAAAAAGCTCCCGCATCAGTAAAAAAGTTGGAAAATAAACAAACCGTGTATATTTACACGGCTACTGACAGCTTGTTTATACCATTATATATTTTCCTGTTCGCTCCATTTTTTCTCTCTCCTTTCCAAGCTCAACAACCCAGTTAAAAATCAACCTAGAGATACACTTAAGGGATGCACAAACACAGATTGGAGTCACGAATCGTGATTTGGATCGGAGCCGCGGATCGTTGATCGGAGTTGAGGATCGTTGATCGGAGCAGCAGAACGTGGATCAGAGCCGCGGATCGTTGATCGGAGTTGAGGATCGTTGATCGGAGCAGCAGAACGTGGATCGGAGCCGCGGATCGTCGATCGGAGCCGCGGATCGTCGATCGGAGCGGCGGATCCTGGATCGGAGCGCGGATCGTTGCTCGGAGCGGCGTATTGTGGATCGGCGCCGTGGATCGGAGCTCGGAGCTCGGAGCTCGAAGCTCGTGGATCGGAGAGTGGGAGTTGATCTGAGTGAGATGGTGGATCGGAGAGAAGAGTTAATGGAGAGGCAGAGTTGATCGAAAGAGAGAGGAGAGTTAATGGAGAGGGAGAGAGATGGGTGTACAGAGAGAGGAGAGTTAATGGATAGTGGAGAGGGAGATGAGAGTTTTTTTCAGGGGAAGAGTTTTTGAGAGATGGGTATAGAGAGAGAGCAACGGACAGAAATGGTAGAGAGAGAGACGCGCGTAATATATAGAGGCAGTTAGGAAAAAATAAAAAAATGTGAGGAAATTTAAAATGAAAGATAGTTTGAGGTTGTGTAAAAATGAATGTGTAAAATAGAAAAAGTAGATTTTTTTGTGTAAAATAGACAAAATTTTTACACAAACTGATAAGATTGCTCTAAGGGCCATTTGTTACGTGAGTTTAAAAATTAAAAATTATTAGTTAAAAATATTCAAAAAAATATATGCGAATGAAAAAGTAGGTAAAAATGTAAAATATTGTTTAAAATCTAAAAATAGATCCGTAAAAACACAAACAAAACACGAACTCTCGGCCGGGGTATATATTTTCAAAAAACACAGTACAAAGATGGGCCCCATTACAAGTTCCAACTCCAACGGCTCTCTTTCCAAAAACCTCTCTCTCTCTCTCTCTCTCAAATGTCACGTCTCTTATAAATGAAATTAAACTGAATCCTCTCTTTATTTTTATTCTCTCCTCTCTTTTGCTCTCTCTGCTATCTTCTCTCTGTTAGGGTTAGGGTTTTTGATTTGATTCTCATCATTTTTTGTTATTGTTTTTGTTTCCGTTCATCGCCGAGCCCAAGAAACGAAGGCGAGTCGGGTGAGTCCAGTTCACTTTTCCGTGATTTTATTGTTTTGTTTTCGGAAGCAAATTTTTCACATTTTTTTTAATGCTGTTTCCTTTGTGTTTGTTCATGTGGGTCTACTTCAAATTCTGGAATCGAGGCCAAAGATTGCATTTAAGGTTTACCTGGATATGAGTATTAATTTAGGTTTTTAGAGTTATTTATTTATTTATTTATTTTTATATTAAAATTTTTGTTGGATTATGTTGATTTTAATTTCTTTTTTCTAAAGTTTTTTTGGTTGATTGTTATGTTCTGCTTGCATGCATTAGTAGTTAATACAAGTGAGAAAATGTTTGGCTAGTGAGAAAACGTTGGAAAATTTTAATGTTTGGCTTCTCTGTTTCCCTGTTTGGCTAGTGAGAAAATGTGGGAAAATTTTAAATTTGGCAAGATATTAGAAAATAGAAATAAAAATTTTAAATGAAATACTGTAACTTACCCTCTTAACATGCCTTGTCAATGGAGTTTTGTGACTCATTCCCTTTTCCCCCATTATTATTCTCTCTGCACTACTAGTGCTGCATCAAAACACGAACACGCTCATCACACATGCACGCATGAAAATACAATTCGATCATTCCTGTGAATTTTTTTTTTCATGACTATTACATATGGAGAAGAACTTGGGAATTTGTAATATTCTTGGTTCTCAGTGTTTCATGCTTTAGATAACCTCATAATGATCCCTTTTTCTTTCTTATTTTTTTGCTTTTTGTAATGTAAAATTTCACTCTATAAAGAATAAGTAATAAGTGCATTCATCTCTGAAGTTAGAATTGATGATCATAATATTGAATGATAAAAAAAAAAAATCAAATGGTGTGTTTTCAGTTTTCCTGTAATCTATAAAAATGAAATTAACCATAAATTATGGTAATAACTCCTATATATTTAGATGGCCATGCTTGTGGTAAAACTGGTAACAGATTCAGTTACTTATGTGAGAGAACATTGAAGTATTCAACTTAAATGGGGTAATTAGGCACACCTAAAATTATTTACAAAAAATATAATAAAAGATATGACATGTTATACATGATGTACTTTTGGTGGCACTGGCAGCTTAAGCAACCAGTTTAGCTTTCATAACATAGAATAGTCAATGAGTGGGAATTGTATGTGTTTTGTGTAGGTTAGAATTTTTATATTTGATCATAAAAATTCTGACCAAAAACGTTGCAATCTGAAATCCTATGCTGGAATGGGGAGGGGATGTGTGTGAGCATAAAAAGTAGAGATATTAAGCAAGTGGCAGGAAGGTGGGCAGTTTTGGCTCCCAATTGAACTACCCATCTGTTATGCTGGGGCTTCTGGTCCTTAATAATGTGATATGGTTTGCTTTCTTGATTTTTATAATTCTGTGCCTGATTGTTGAGATTATGATGGTATTGTTTTCATTAAAGTAAAATGGGTTACACATTTTAGTAGAGCAATTCGGGTGTATTGTACCCTGATTTAGTTGTATTCTCACAAATGAAACTCCATGCAAATTGAGACAACAAAAATGAGCCCTTGTTCCATTCTGATGTCACTTATTGCTGTTTTGAATGTGTCTTTCAATTATTTAAACTCACAAGTTACTGAGAATAAACTAAAGAGGTAGGTTCCTGTCTTTGATTATTTATCTTATGTACAAATGTAAATGATATCCCTGAGCAAATTTTTAATTTTTTTCCCCTCATTTTAGGTTGGGGACTTGAGCACTATTCATGGACCAAATTACCTTGCTATTTCTGCAAAAGCAAGGCAAGGATTATTGTCTGCAATTCAGGAGGCTATGAACATGGAGTTTTCTAATCCTGCAGAGAGAAGATATGTTACTCAGATTAGTGCTTCCCCTCACTCAATTTCTCTCTCTCAAACATATAATTACAGTTTTTCTTTTTTAGGTTTTTAAATTACAATATTGAATAGTCCCACCCAATTTCTCGCTCTCTCTCTCTCTCTCACACACACACACTCTTCTCCCATTGCGATCTCTCTCTCTTGGTTGTGTCGCATCTGTGCGTGTTTATGGTTATTTGGCCGGGGGTTTGGGTATCGCTATTCTTGCGGGTATGTGGCCATGTATGTATGCAGATGTGAATGAACGTAATGTGTGCTCTGTTTGTATGTTTTTGATTTGGGATTTTGGGTTTACTGTTTCGTATTGCGGAGGTTGTGAAAATGGGTTTGCAAGAAGTAAGGCTTGCCATAGTTACTGTTTTTTTGTGGACTTATTTGTGCCTTATGATTTTTGTAGTTTTGGATTGTGGTTTGTGTTTTGGGTTTTGATTTCTCCGTGTTCTTTGGTTTGATTTCTCATGGGTATGAGTTGGTTTTGATTTCTCTGTGTTCTTTGGGTTGATTTCTTGTGGGTATGGGTTGGTTATGATTTCTCATAGGGTTGATTTCTCATAGGTATGGGCTGTTTTGATTTTTCTGTTCTTTGGTTGATATCTCATGGGTCTGGGTTGGTTTTGATTTCTCTATTCTTTGGTTGATTTCTCAAAGATTGCATTAAGGTTTATCTGGGTATGATTTAGGTTTTGAGTATTAATTAATTAATTTATATCATAATTTTTGTTGGATTATGTTGATTTTAATTTTTTTTAGTTTATTTTTGGTTGATTGTTATGTTCTGCTTGCAAGTATTAGTAGTTAAAAGGCATGTTTGGGTTCTCTATTTCCCTGTTTAGCTAGGGAGAAATTGTGGGAAAATTTTAAAGTTGGTACCTTTTAATATTGTTTTTTTTTTTTTTTGGGGGGAGGGGGGGTGGCTTTGAGATAGTATTCTCAATGGACTCAACAAGGATATGATGGTAAATAACAAAATCTTGATTTGAGTTTCTGTTAGATAGTTATGTTATGTTGGGGTTGATGACAGAGTCTTTTGAACTGAGGTTCTTTGAAGATCAGCTGGGTTTCTTTAGAATCATGGAATCTGAGTATTGCTTGAGTGAGTCATAAAGAGTTTGTAAATGCAATGTTTGGTTATGTATATTGAATATGATATCCTCGTTCTATGCAATATTTTGTTTTATGGTTATCTGGCGAAATTTTTCTGGGCTGTTTGCTAGTCTAAAAGGATAGGCAATGTGGCACCGTATGGTGCTCATGTGCATGTGTCAATTTGCATCTAGTTAACACTTCTGTGCATGTGTCAATATGCAATCAATTAATGCTTGTGTGTGCAAGCATGTGTGTTTGTGTATGTTCATTACTTCTAGTGCACAGCTGCTTGTTTAACATTTTAGTTACTGCATTAGTTTTGGAGAAGAACCTGACTTCCCTGGCATGGTTTTGGATTGTGTGATAACAGTCATGATTTTGAACTTAGTCTTGATTCTTAAGAAGTCAAGCATCCAATTTGTCTTGGTAAACTTATCAGATAGGCAGCTACAGATTTAAAAAAAAAAAGAAGATTTTCTTCGTTATATACTATGATTTTTCTTTGTAATATGTTGAGCTTATGTTGGTATGCATTGTGTCATAGTTTCTAGCAAAGAGTTTGTGGCTTTTTTGTAATATGAATTCATCTTTATTTGATTCATGATATGTATTGAAGTATTAAGGTCTTCAAGTATTTGATTCTTTGTTTTTGTATGGGAGTTTCTTTAAGGGGGCGAGGATGGAAATATGGATCTGTTTTTGTTGATGGAATATTTCTAGTACTGAGTCCCATTGCTCGGTAAATTTTGGACTTTTCCCTGAATGACCTCGATCATTGGGGCTTATGTGTTGTGTTGCTTCAGGTTTGGTTTTGTTTATTGTAGCAGCTTTTTACTTTGATTTCTCTAAACAATTATTAAGCGATGTGTATATCTATCGGTGGATTTTATGAATATATATATTTTTTGATGTGTGGCTAAGACGGGTGTCCAGGGCTGTTTGTGCACCTGACTAGGTGTGTGAGACAGGAGATTACACACACTTGGTAATTTTTTAGGGAGAAATACCCTTGGTAGTAGCCCCAAAATGCTGGCTAGGAGACTTGAACCACCAGGAGGTTCTATTTATATATATTTTGGTGTTTCATACCAACTGTTTGCTTTTTTGTTTGAAAGAACCTTTCCTGTAATTCATTGCAAACCCATCTTTGGAGCCTACTACTAACCTTGATAGGTTCTTGGACTGTACCAAGCCTTTGGTCCCGGTACAGTATTTCTCTTAGGTACCTCTCTTCTTTTGTCTTTCTTCTTTTGTGCTTTTCATTAGTTGTAGTTTTTGGAGCCTGTTACTAACACAAATTTTTGGTTGGCGTTTCTATAAATTTCTACAGCTGTTGCTTTGGTTTCAACAATCTGCTTACCAAATAATTCATCCTTTTTTTATTTATATTTAATTTAGCTATTTTTATTTCTTATGTTACATTCTTATGTATACATAAAAGCTTTGTATTCTATTTCTAGTGCGACTATTGCCTGCCTGCTTTTATAGATCCATTCTGTTTAGCTCTTTCACTGGCCTTCTCTCTGACATTCCTACTGGCTGTGCTACATTCTGTGATTATCATGATGCTGTAGCTTCTCAGTCTTATTTGTGAATTTGGACAGTTTGAGTAGTTTTTATTATTTAGGTTACCATCTCATAAGTCATTCTTACTTCTGTTTTCTTTTACTCGGATTTTGTTTGGATTGTTACAACATTTGTACTTGATACTTTTTATTTCATCTATGTGCTGGTTCCCAAGTCTTGGTTGGGAGACGATTGAAATGCTTATTGTTCTCTGGTTTTGATTTCCGGAAATTGTTAATAGAGAAATGCTGTCTTCTTAATTGCATGGTAGCATTAAGTACAATAAGATCTACATGGACGATGTTTACAATAAGATCTACCTGGATGGGTTACACATTTTAATAGATCATGATGGTATTGTTTTCATTAAAGTAAAATGGGTTACACATTTTAATAGAGCAATTCGGGTGTATTTTACCCTGATTTAGTTGTAATCTCACAATGAAACTCATGCAAAGTGAGACAACAAAAATGAGCCCTCCTTCAGTTTGTGTTTTGTGCATGGTTTTAGATTTTGTTGTTTTGCAAAGTGAATAAGGGATTTTTTACTGTAATTTACAAATTTTAAAATGCAAATTAATTTGATCTCAATCATGTATAAAATTTTCGTTTATGGTCTGTTTGTGTAGTTGGTAGTTATTTTGGACTCTAGTTATCTCTTGGTTTTTGACTTTCGCAAATGCAAATATACACAGCTTCACATTTTTTTCTCCAAATCTGCATGCACCCTGCAGTCCAAGGTACAGATTTTACTTCTTTTTCGTGATTGGATTTTATTTTATAGGTTCAATTTAAATTTATTGGATTTTTGCACATGTTATTTTAGCTTCGCTTCTTGATTGTGTCAGTTACTTTAGCTTCATTGTATTATTTCTACATATCCAAATTATGTGTGTTTGCTTTTTGTTTCCATTTCTATATATTTTTTATTTTTCATTTTGAGTTTTATGTGGTAGTGAATGTCCTATTTGGAATGACAGCATATGGGCATCTTATTACTCAGTATGGGCTTTTACATCTTCTCTTTGGTCTTCTTGAATCTTTGGTGTCCTTAACCTTCAATTTCCCTCTATTTTTCGTTTCTATGTTTCAGCTTCAATCCTGAACAATCAAGCATCCAACCTACAACAATCCAAGACTTCGTCATCCTATCCTATCTCTTCTCCACTAATTGATTACACAGGTATGATTCGTAGTCCTTCAATAAATATTACTCTGAGTTTGTGAATGGGTTTCTGTCTAATGATATCATTTATGGGTTTTGGTATGAGATTGGGAGATGGAGGCTGAGTAGTAGATGATGAAAGCGGAATTAGTTGTGGTTTTGGTTTTCTTTTCTCTCTGCAAATTTCTAATTTGATTTTTGATTCATTTCTACAAGATTTCAGGCCTGAATTCGTCCATCGCAGCTGCTCAAGGAATTGGGTCATGGAAACTTCAGGTTTGCTCAATTTTTAACCTTTAAACACAAGATTCACATTACATTTGATATGTTTATTTGCTCAGAACCATCGTGATTTTGATTTCTGTTGAATAGCAAGCATTATGGTTTTCAACTTCCTTAACAGCTACCTTTGTGCTTTAATTTTAAAAGACTGGATCATGATTACTCTGTTCTGCACATGCTTGTTTCATTGGTGGATATGGAGTTGAAGATTCTTTGTAAGTGATTTAATTTCTTTCATATCCATTATAGTATGAAATTTTCTGATCATGCACTTTGTTTTATATAATTTTTGTGTGTTAGTTTTCAGGCACCAAGAGTACAATGTCCCATAAAAAAAAATGGGACTGGATGTTTTTGGTTTCCCACTTCAAGAGTTAGTGTTTTGTATAATTGGAAAATAAGTGTTGACAACTTTTTGTAAAGAAATAAAAATTTTCCTTCAATAGTATATATTTTCCTGGTTAAAAAAAAAAAAGAAGATGTGTGAGCATGAAGTAATGGCTATGAAATTTCCAAAATCAAAGAGAAACTTATTAATTTAATTAAGAGGACTTGGCAGTATTATTATGCTGAAAACTTGATGCTGCATACAAAATCTCATAAGGCAAAATTCTATTAAGCATGGCCAAATTTTCAATTTTTACTATTTTTAAAATCAAACCCCCACACGCACGCACATATATATAAGGATCGGTCTTACTGACTTTGCCACCGCCAGTGTCTTTCTCTGAAACTGGTAAAGTTTTTAAATTTTGTTCGATAAACTTAACGGTTAGGTATGGTATTTCAATTAACTTGATTTAGATGCAGTGTTACGTTTGATTGTTTTTTCTTATGAATGATTACCAGAAATTGATGGGGTTTCGATAATTTCAATTATTGGGCGCATTGGTCTCACATTTGTGTTTCAATAATTCAATCAAAACTCCTTGTTCTAACCGTATAACCAGGTGTGCTATTCATAATTCACCATTTGTTCTCTCTCTCTCTCTCTCTCTCTAGGTTATGGAATTTTTTCATTTGTGGTTGAGATTTTCTTTCCTAATCTTCTTATTCTGTTCTTTTTGGAATTGGTTTTTGATGAATTTGATCATAACAAAACTGTCACCCATCATAAATATATGATGAATGGCCCTTGGTGTATCAGTGGGACCAATTTGATCATAACAAAACAATCATCCATCATAAATATATAATGAATGACCCTTGGTTTAATAGTAAATTTGCTTGAATGGATTTCCAAAAATTTCTTTTTAGATGTTTTTAAATTTGAATTAAAAGTTCTTATGATTTTGATGCAAAGTATTTTGCTCTGTCATGTATTGCTTCAAGTTTGCAGCCTGATATGTGTAATTATCATAGGGAGCAAAACATGATCTCCACTTCTTGATTTTTCCAGGCCTATACCTCGTTTTAAATGAATCATAATGAACGAAATCATGTTTTCTTTTCCTTCTCTGTGATTATTCCCATAGTACTTTGTTGCCAATACTAATACCATACAAAGAGATTATGTTTTTATTTCCAAGTTCCTTTATTATTGTTTATGTTTGCAGGTATTATGTGAAGCATATCAAATTTTAAGTGATCCACTGCTAAGAGATGCTTATCATTGAGATGGAAAAAATTATTGTTTTTGTGCTTGCACTTGTGGAAATATTGTGAGTTTTCACATGCTCATCATATTACTGCTCCTTTGTGTTTCATAATACTACTATATTGAAGAACAATTAGGATTCTACTATCAGAACAATATTTGAATTTCAATTCCATTTCCTCAAATAAATTGTTTAGTTTAATTTCTTTCCTTTGCTCACATGTTTCATTGGATATGTCTCTGAGCAAATTTTCTGATACCTCATTTATAGATATTAATTTTCATCATTATTAGCATTTTAGATGTTTTCATACTTGATTTCTATGTCATCTCCCTTGCTAACCGAATATTTACTTGCTAATCCCAACTCCAATCCAGTATTTTCTTTACAAGCCTGGCTCTGAAAATTGTTAATGTTAAATGAAGTTAGCTGACCTGAAAATGTTTTGTACAAATGAAAGCGCCAATTTATACAAATTATCATGGATAAAGTTCAATCAATCTAGACAAACCCTAACCATGGCGGAATATGTTTCATCAGATCTCATCTCTCTACCCTTTATGTATATTATGATTCCAAGGCTTTTTTGTTCTGCTTCTAAAATTGCCGTTTATGTACATTGCAGATGGAGAAGGCGTTCTTGATGCACCCAAGGTTTTCCTCAGGTAAAATCTCACGCTATGTCCCAGCTCCTTTATTGTTTTTGAAAATGTGTGATGTTGTAGAGTGAGATTTAAGTTTTGGGTTTGTTTCTTTTGATTTATGATGTTTCCTTGTGTAAACAGTTGGAGTTTGTATAATTAGCAGGAAAGCTGTTTAGTTACTTGAAAGTGGTTAAGAGGAAAGGTGTTAAAGATATGAATTTCGAACTTCTTAGATTTTAAAGCGTGATTTTTTTGGAGTTGAGGTTTGCTTAGGTTTCCACTATCTCATAAATGCACTTTTCTAGTTTATTTCACTGCTAAATTTGGTCATCTTGGTTACTTCCTCTGTTCCAAACTTGTGCCATAATTTGGTTTGTGGTTTTGGTATGTGGCCCTATTTATAGGTTCCAAAAGTTAATATTTGCTATGTTGGTAAAACAGCATCTTGAAATTTAGTAATTTTGTTGTTAATTGCTTGTTTAGAGATGTAATTGTTCTTCACTCTTTGGGATTTTTTGTTTGTTCTGGTTTTGTGTTGAGTTGTAATTTTGTTGTTGTTTGCATCTGTTATGTGTGTTTAAGGTTTTGCTCTCTAGAAATTTTCTTGGGTAAGTGTCTAACCTATGTTTATGTTAAACATGTTGGTGAGATCTTGATTTTTTACATTTAAAAAGTTTTGTTGGGTATGTTTTTGCCTTGTGTTTATATCAAACATGTTGGTGAGATTTTGCTTATTTACTTTTAAGGAACTTTATTTTCTGTATAATTGGCCCTTGGAGGGAAGTCACAATAACATCTAAAGCTCTAATGCTGAAAAGAACGTATAGACTCCTAAAGTTGAATTCTGGCTTGCCTTAAGAATTTGGGGTTGCAAATTAATTTTTTCATCTATGTTGTCTTTCAAAATTGTAATTTGTTCATCATATTGCTCTCCCTTATAAATTAAAATAATTCCTCTTATTATATTTATTCTGTCTTTGTTCTAAAAAGGAAAAAAAAAGAAAGAAAAGAAAACTTCTTGCTATTGCTGTCTTTTCTTTCTTCTCTCTGTTAGGGTTAGGGTTTTTGATTTGATTCTCATCATTTTTTTTTTTTTTTTTTTTTTGTTTCTGTTCATTGCCGAGCCTTAGAAATGAAGGTGAGTCGGGTGAGTCAACTTCACTTTTCCATGATTTTTATGTTTTGTTTTCGGAAGCAATTTTTTTTTCACATTTTTAATGCTGTTTCCTTTGTGTTTGTTCATGTGGGTCTGCTTCAAATTCTGGGATCAAGCCAAAGATTGCATTATGGTTTACCTGGGTATAAGTATTAATTTTGGTTTTGAGTATTATTTATTTATTTGTTTATTTTTTTGTTAAAATTTTTGTTGGATTATGTTGGTTTAAATTTTTTTTTTGTTTAGTTTATTTTTGGTTGATTGTTATGTTCTGCTTGCATGCATTAGTGGTTAATACAAGTGAGAAAATGTTTGGCTAGTGAGAAAACGTTGGAAAATTTTAATGTTTGGGTTCTCCATTTCCCTGTTTGGCTAGTGAGAAAATGTGGGAAAATTTTAAATTTGGCAAGATATTAGAAAATAGAAATAAAAATGTTAAATGAAATACTGTAACTTACTCTCTTAACTTGCCTTGTCAATGGAGTTTTGTGACTTATTCCCGTTTCCCCCATTATTTTACTCTTTTTACTACTAGTGCTGCATCAAATACAAACACTCACATCGCACACGCACACGCACACTTGAAGACACAATTCTATCATTCCTGTGAATTTTTTTTTTCATGACTATTACATATGCCGAAAAACTTGGAAAATTTTTTTCATGACTGATTCATACACAGAAAAACTTGGAAATTTTAAAGAACTTATAATTTGTATGATTTGATATATCAAATACTTGGTAGAAAAACAAGGATGCAAGTAATGAACCCATAATTCCATATCCCTGAACCTCTCTCTGTGCTTTGTATTACTGTGATGTGTATGCTTGACTTTATGGGCATTACTTTGTGTTGTAACTGCATATATGTGCTTAATGTAAATTAGTTGCAGAGTTCAGAGAGAAAATTATGAAATAATAACATTTGAAAACTCTATTCTGTACATATGATTAGTTGGATATTTGTAATATTGTTGGTTCTCAGTGTTTCATGCTTTAGATAACCTCATAATGATCCCTTTTTCTTTCTCTTGTTTTTGCTTTTTGTAATGTAAAATTTCACTCTATAAAGAATAAATAATAAGTGCATGCATCCCTTAAGTTAGAATTGATGATCATAATACTGTATGATAATACATAAATCAAATGGTGCGTTTTAAGTTTTCCTGTAATCAATAAAAATGAAATTAACCGTAAATCTGGTAATAGATTCTGTTACTTATGTGAGAGAACATGTATTCGACTTAAATGGGCTAATTAAGCACACGTGAAATTATTTACAGAAAATATAATAATAAAAGTTATGACATGTTGTACATGATATACTTTTGGTGGCATTGGCAGCCTAAGCAACCAGTTTAGCTTTCATAACATAGAATAGTCAATGAATGTGAATTGTATATGTTTTTTGTAGGTTAGAATTTTTATATTTGATCATAAAATTCTGATTAAAAAGTCGCAATCTGAAATCCTATGCTGGATGGGGAGGGGATGTGTGTGAGCATAAAAAGTAGAGATATTAAGCAAGAGGCAGGAAGGTGGTCAGTTTTGGCTCCAAATTGAACTACCCATCTATTTTGCTGGGGCTCCTAGTCCTTAATATTGTCATATGGTTTGCTTTCCTGATTTTTATAATTCTGTTCCTGATTTTTGAGATTATGATGGTATTGTTTTCATTAAAGTAAAATGGCTTATACATTTTAATAGAGTAATTCGGGTGTATTGTACTCTGATTTAGTTGTAATCTCACAAATGAAATTCCATGCAAAGTTAGACTACAAAAATGAGCCCTCATTCAATTCTGATGTCACTTATTGCTGTTTTGAATGTGTCTTTCAATTATTTAAACTCACAAGTTGCTGAGAATAAACTAAAGAGGTAGGTTCCTGTCTTTGACCATTTATAACACATCTGCTTATGTATGAGTGTAAATTATGTCCCTGAGCAAATTTTCAACTTTTTTTTTCTTCCTCATTTTAGGTTGTGGACTTGAGCACTATTCATGAACCGAATGATCTTGCTATTTCTGCAAAAGCAAGGCAAGAATTATTGTCTGCAATTCAGGAGGCTATGAACATGGAGTTTTCTAATCCTGCAGAGAGAAGATATGTTACTCAGATTAGTGGTTCTCTCACTCAATTTCTCTCTCTCTCTCGAACATATCATTATAGTTTTTCTTTTTTAGGTTTTCAAATTACAATATTGAATAGTCCCACCCAATTTCTCTCTCTCTCTCTCTCTCCCCCTCTTGCGATCACTCTCTCGGTTGTGTCACATGTGTGCGTGTTTATGGTTGTTTGGGTTTGGGTATTGCTATTCTTGTGGGTATGTGGCCATATATGTATGTAGATGTGAATGAGTGTAATGTGTGCCCTGTTTGTATGTTTTTGATTTTGGATTTTGGGTTTACTGTTTCGTATTGCGGTGGTTGTGAAAATGGGTTTGTAAGAAGTAAGGCTTGCCATAGTTACAGTTTTTTTTTTTTAGTGTTCTATCTCTTTTCATCTCATAAATCTCCAGTTTGTGGACTCATTTGTGCTATTTGATTTCTGTAGTTTTGGATTGTGGCTTGTGTTTTGGGTTTTGATTTCTCTGTGTGTTCTTTGGTTTGATTTCTTATGGGTACGAGTTGGTTTTGAATTCTGTGTGTTGTTTGGGTTGATTTCTGATGGGTATGGGATGTTTTGATTTCTCTGTTCTTTGGTTGATTTTTCATGGGTCTGGGTTGGTTTCGATTTCTCTGTTCTTTGGTTGATTTCTCATGGATCTGGGTTTTGATTTCTCAGTTATTTGAGTTTGGGTTTTGAATATCTCTGTTCTCTATGAAGGCCATTTCTCTATGTAGGCCATTTGTCTGCAATAATATTACATGATCAGTCACGTTTCAACATAAGCTATTTATCTTCTTTCAAAGATAAATTTTGTCAATGAGTTCCCAAGTACTATGTTTATTTGTTAATTCCAAATAAGGTCTCATTGGCAGCATTACCAGTATATTGATTGAAAAATTTTGAAGGCCAGCCTGGTCATTACGTTTTTTTTTTTTTTTCCCAGGTATTTACTCCTACAAAAGGAGGTGCAGTTTCTTGTTTTGCTCTATATCTATAAATTTATTGATTGCCTTTGATAGGGGTGAGCTAGCAACCACTCACAGTGAAATCAAACCTAAGACCCTTCATTGTGTTTTCAGATAAAGACTGGTGAAAATGGCATTTTCAATTTTTATTATAACCGTCTTGTTTGTTATGTTGATATTATGGGACTACTTGTGGCCTTTTTTAGCCACAACAATTTAAAGCCATATAGGGCACATTTTTTTATTTGCTTGAAACTAATTGCAATATCAGCTTGTGTATGCTACTTATAAAATAAGTAAGTACTCTTTTTTAGGGATTTTGCTAGAGAGAACGAAGTTCTACATCTTTCTTCAATATGAGTTCTTTTCCTTTTGTTTTGTTTCGCTGCCCCCCGCACCCCCCCCCCCCCCTCCTCTTTATGCGGACATACATATATGAATTCTCTTGTTGGATTTTATTTAAAGCACACAGAGTAGTCAATAAACATGATACTAAAGACGGTAATGAGCTCAAAGAAGACCATAGCATCAATTACAGTGTAGGCTTTGGACTTTGGGCTCAATTTAGGGATAAATTTTTAATGCATAGAAAGCTTCTTAATTCTGATTGCTTGATTGCTTATTCTTTTTGTTTTTTTATGGACACTGGCTGATGTGAAAACCTGTGAGCTCCAATTCAATGTTGGTCAATAGGATTATATGTTTGGTTAGTTTCCTATTTTTTATTTGAAAGTTTTTGTTTATTTATTTATCAATTGTGAATGCCTTGTGCATGGGTTTAGATTTTGTTGTTTCGTATTTTGTATGCAAAAAATGGCATGAATAAGGGAATTTTTACTGAAATTTACAAATTAAAATGAAAATTAATTTGATCTCAATCATATATAAAATTTTTGTATGTGGTCTGTTTGTGTATTTGGTAGTTATTTTGGACTTTGGTTATCTCTTGGTTTTTGACTTATGCAAATGCAAATATGCACAACTTCACTTTTTTTTTTCTCCAAATCTGCATGCACCCTGCACTTCAAGGTACAGGTATTTCTTTTTTTTTTCGTGATTGGATTTAATTTTATAGGTTTGTTCAATTTAAGTTTATTAGATTTTTGCACATGTTGTTTTAGCTTTACTTGGTGATTGTGTCAGTTACTTTGGCTTCATTGTCTTATTTCAACATATCCAAATTATGTGTTTGCTTTTTGTTTCAATATTTATTTATATTTTATTTTTCATTTTGAGTTTTATGTGGTAGCCAATGTCATAGTTGGAATGACAGCGTATGGGCATCTAATTACTCAGCATGGGCTTCTACATCTTCTCTTTGGTCTTCTTGAATCTTTGGTGTCCTTAGCCTTCAATCTCCCTTTATTTTTCATTTCTATGTATCAGTATCACTCCTGAAGAATCGTGCATCCGACCTCCGACAATGCAAGACTTCATCATCCTCTCTCTTCTCCACTAATTGATTACACAGGTATGATTCGTAGTCCTTCAATAAAAATTCCTTCGAGTTTGTGCATGAGTTTCCGTCTAACGATATCATTTATGGGTTTCGGTCTGAGATTGGGAGATGGAGGCAGAGGAGTAGATGATAAAAGCCGAATTAGCTGTGGTTTTGGTATTCTTCTCTCTAAAATTTCTAATTTAATTTTCGATTCATCCCTACAAAATTTCAGGCCTGAATTCATCCATCATAGTTGCTCAAGGGCATTGGGTCATGGAAACTTCAGGTTTGCTCAATTTTTGACCTTAAACACATGATTCATGTTACATTTGATATGTTTATTTGCTCGTAACCATTGTGGTTTTGATTTCTTTCAAACAGCAAGCATTATGATTTTCTACTTCTTTAACAGCAAGCAACCTTTGTGCTGTAATTTTAAAAGGCTGTGTCATGATAACTCTGTTCTGCACATGGTTGTGTCATTGGTGGATATGGAGTTCAAGATTCTTTGTAAGTGATCTAATTTCTTTGTATTCATTATAGGCTTTAATTTTCTGCTCATGCACTTTGTTTTATATAATTTTTGCGTGGTGTTAGTTTTCAGGCACCAACAGTACAATGGATTTCTAAAAGATAAGATTTTGTTATAATTGCATTTATAGAACAAAGTTAACATTCTGCAACATTGCAGGAGGTGAGTTTCTCCAATTAGATTCCACTGTTGCAATTTAAATGATTTTTTAGCTTCTTAATTATTTTATGTCAATTTAAACGATTTTTTTTTATGTACATGTTGGAACTATCTCTTCATGGTTCGTGGTACCATTCAAGTTTTGGCATGAAGAAGAGCTATGCTTAATTGCTTTGTTCTCAAGGCTGGTACTCAAGTAATTTTCTCTTGAAGTATATTGTTAATTTCAAGGTATGACATTTAGGTAGAACCAAGTAGTTCCTTCAGTCCTTCAAGAGACTGCATTAAGGTTTACCTGGGTATAATTTAGGTTTTGAGTATTAATTTATTTGTTTATATTAAAATTTTTTATTTTGTGTTTTAATTTTCGGAGGCAATTTCACATTTTTAATACTGCTTCTATTGTGTTTGTTTGTGTGGGTCTGCTTCAAATTCTTCAATTGAGGTCAAAGATTGCATTAAGGTTTACCTGGGTATGATTTAGGTTTTGAGTATTAATTAATTTATTTTATATTATAATTTTTGTTGGATTATGTTGATTTTATTTTATTTATTTTATAGTTTTTTTTGGTTGATTGTTTTGTACAGCTTGCATGCATTAGTAGTTAAAAGGCATGTTTGGGTTCTCTATTTCCATGTTTGGCTAGTAAGAAATTGTGGGAAATTTTTAATGTTGGTATCTTTCAGTTTTTTTTTTTTTTTTGGGGGCTTTGAGATAGTACTCAATAGAGTCAACAAGGATATGATGGTAAATAACAAAATCTTGATATGAGTTTCTGTTAAATAGTTAAGCTATGTTGGGGTTGATAACAGAGTTTTTTGAACTGAGGTTCTTTGAAGATCAGCTTGGTTTCTTGAGAATCTGGAGTCTGAGTATTGCCTGAGTGAGTCATAAAGAGTTTGTAAATGCAATGTCTGGTTATGAATATTGAATATGATATCCTCGTTCTTTGCAATATTTTGTTTTATGGTTATCTGGCGAAATTTTTCTGGTCGGTTTGCTGGTCTAAAAGGATAGGCAATGTGGCACCGTATAGTGCTCATGTGCATGTGTCGGTATGCAATCAATTAATGCTTGTGCGTGGAAGCATGAGTGTTTTTTGATGTTCATTACTTCTACTGCACAGCTGCTTGTTAAACATTTTACTTACTGCATTAGTTGTGGAGAAGAACCTGACTTCACTGGCATGGTTCTTGATTGTATGATAATAGTCATGATTTTGATCTTAGTCTTGATTCTTAACAAGTCAAGAATCCAATTTATCTTGGTAAACTTATCAGATAGGCTGCTACAGATTTTTTTTTATTTATTTTTTTTATTTTTAAAAAGTTTTTTTCTTCATTATATACTATAATTTTTCTTTGTAATATATTGAGCTTATGTTGGCGTGCATTGTGTCCTAGTTTCTAGCAAAGAGGAAGGGTTCTTTGCAATATGAACTCATCTTTATTTGAATCATGATATGTGTTGAAGTATTAAGGTGTTCAAGTATTTGATTCTTCGTCTTTGTATAGGAGTTTCTTTAGGAGGACGCGGATGGAAATATGGATCTGTTTTTGTTGATGGAATATTTCCAGTACTGTGTCCCATTGCTCAGTAAATTATGGACTTTTCCCTGAAGGACCTCGATCATTGGGGCTTATGTGTTGTGTTACTTCAGGTTTGGTTTTGTTTATTGTAGCAGCTTTTAACTTTGATTTCTATTAACAATTATTAAGCAATGTGTACTTTATCTATCGGTGGATCTTTAAGTTTTTTTTTGGTGTGTGGCTAAAACGAGTGTCCAGGGCTGTTTGTGCACTAGACTAGGTGTGTGATACAGGAGATTACACATGCTTGGTAATTTTATAGGGTGAAATACCCTTGGTAGTAGTCCCAAAATGCTGGCTAGGAGACTTGAACCACCAGGAGGTTCTATTTATATGTATTATGGTGTTTCATACCGCATGTTTGCCTTTTTGTTTGAAAGTACTTTTCTTGTAATTCATTGCATAACCCGTCTTGGAGCTTGGTACTAACCTTGATAGGTTCTTGGACTGCACCAAGCCTTTGGTCCAGGTACGGTATTTCTGTTAGGTACATCTCTTATTTTATCTTTCTTCTTTTGTGGTTTTCATTAGCTTAGCTTTTGGAGCCTGCTGCTAACACAAATTTTTGGATGGTGTTTCTATACATTTCTACAGCTGTTGCTTTGGTTCCAACAATCTGCTTACCAGATAATTCATTCTTTTTTTAAAAAAATTTATTTATTTTTTCTTTCTTATGTCACATTCTTTTTTATACATAAATGCTTTGTATTCTATTTCTAGTGTGAATATTGCCTGCCTACTTTTATAGATCCATTCTGTTTAGAGCTTTCACAGGCCTTCTCCCTGACATTCCAACAGGCCGTGCTACATTCTGTGATTATCATGATGCTGTAGCTTCTTAGTCTTATTTGTGAATTTGGACAGTTTGAGTAGTTTTATTATTTAGGTTACTATCACAGAATTCATTCTTACCTCAGTTTTCTTTTACTTGTATATTTTTTTGATAAGTATTTCTTTTACTCATATTTTGTTTGGCTTGTTACAACATATGTACTTAATACTTTTTCTTTCATCTATGTGGAGGTTCCCAAGTCTTGGTTGGGAGATCACTGAAATGCTTATTGTTCTTTGGTTTTGATTTCTAGAAATTGTTAATAGAGAAATACTGTCTTCTTAATTGCATGGCAGCATTAAGTACAAATGTACAATAAGATCTACATGTACGATGTGTACAATAAGATCTACATGGACGGGTTACACATTTTAATAGATTATGATGCTCTTGTTTTCATTAAAGTAAAATGGGTTACACATTTTAATAGAGCAATTTGGGTGTATTGTACCCTGATTTAGTTGTAATCTCACAAATGAAACTCCATCCAAAGTGAGACAACAAAAATGTGCCCTCATTCAATTCTGTGTCTTTTACAAATTTTAAAATGCAAATTAATTATATCAATCATATATGAAATTTTCGTATATGTTCTGTTTGTGTATTTGGTAGTTATTTTGGACTTTGGTTATCTCTTGGTTTTTGACTTTTGCAAATGCAAATATGCACAACTTCACTTGTTTTCTCCAAATCTGCATGCACCCTGCACTCCAAGGTACAGATTTTACTTCTTTTTCTTGATTGGATTTAATTTTGTAGGTTTGTTCAATTTTAGCTTCACTTTGTGATTGTGTCAATTACTTTAGCTTCATTGTCTTATTTGAACATATCCAATAATGTGTGTTTGCTTTTTGTTTCAATTTCTATTTATTTTTTATTTTCATTTTGAGTTTTTTGTAGTAGTCAATGTCCTATTTGGAATGACAGCATATGGCCATCTTATTACTGAGTACGAGCTTCTACATCATCTCTTTGGTCTTCTTGAATCTTTGGTGTCCTGAACCTTCAATCTCCCTCTATTTTTCGTTTCTGTGTTTAGTATCAGTTCTGATCAATCAAGCATCCAACCTACAACAATCCAAGACTTATCATCCGCTCTCTTTTCCACTAATCGATTACACAGGTATGATTCGTAGTCCTTCAATAAATATTGCTCTGAGTTTGTGCATGGGTTTCTGTCTAATGATATCATTTATGGGTTTCGGTATGAGATTGGGAGATGGAGGCAGAGTTGTAGATGATAAAAGCGGAATTAGTTGTGAATTCATCCATCACAGCTGCTCAAGGGCATTGGGTCATGGAAACTTCAGGTATGATCAATTTTTAACCTTGAACACAAGATTCACATTACATTTGATACTTTTATATGCTCAGCACCATTGTGGTTTTGATTTCTGTCAAATAGCAAGAATTGTGATTTTCAACTTCCTTAACAGCAACCTTTGTCCTTAAATTTGTAAAAGACTGGATCGTGATTACTCTGTTCTGCACATGCTTGTTTCATTGGTGGGTATGGAGTTCAAGATTCTTTGTAAGTGATTTAAATTCTTTCACATTCATTATAGGGTGAAATTTCCTGATAATGCACTTTGTTTTATATAATTTTTGTGTGTTGTTAGTTTTCAGGCACCAACAGTACAATGTCCCTTAGAAAAAAATGGGACTGGATGTTTTTGGTTTCCCACTTCAAGATATAGAGTTCTGTATAATTGGAAAAGAAGTGTTGACAACTTTTTGTAAAGAAATAAGAATTTTCAATCAACAGTATAAATCTTCCTGGCCAAAAAAATGATGTTTGAGCATTATGTAATGGCTATGAACTTTCCAAAATCAAAGAGAAACTTATTAATTTAATTAAGAGGACTTGGCAATATTATTATGCTGAAAACTTGACATTGCATATAAAATCTCATGAGGCAAAATTCTTTCAAGCATGGCCAGATTTTCAATTTTTAATATTTTAAAAAGCATACCCTTACACACATGCACATATATATAAGTAGTGGCTTTACAGTCTTAGCCACCGCTAGACTTGTCTTTCTCTGAAAACTTTACTGGTAAAATTTTTAAATTTTGTATGTGGAAGATGGTGCACATCCATTTTTGGGTTGAAATTCCTACTTATTGTTGGATTTTATATGGTAGATGAGGTGCATCTATTTTTGGTGAAAAATCAATGCTGGAGCCAATGTGTTTAGAGAGTAAAGCAAGTTGGAGAAAAGAAATCAAATTGCTTTTATCTGAAAAATTCTTTTTCTCTCGCAACCTGTGTGATTTTGATTTTGTTAATTTCCTCTCAAATGTTTTTTTCCTTTCATGATTTGATAGATAGTGGTAACTCAACTAAGAAGTGATATACTCGATCAGTCTGGAGTAAGTGTTGATTGTTGTATTGTTTATTGTTATTATTTTTGTTATAGAAAAGGGCTACTCTTTATTGTTTGAAATTTCCCTTTCTCCAAAATGCTTCTCCTATGGTTTTATATTTCAGCAAGTGATCTAGTTACAGGCTCCCACTCCATGCGTAAGTGATCTTATATTGTCATCCTTTCTTGATTGGTTCATGTGATGATTTAATATTATTATAGAGTGGATTGGGGAATTGAATGGATTTCTGACAATTTCTTTTTAGATATTTTTAAATTTGAATTAACAGTTCTTACGCTTGATGCAAAGTGTTTTGCCGTGTCATCTGTTGCTTCAAGTTTACTGCCTGATATGTGTAATTGTCGTAGAGAGCAAAACATGATCTCCCGTCCATGATTTTTCCAGTTACATACCTCATTTTAAATGAATCATAATAAATGAAATCATGTTTTCTTTTCCTTCTAGGTGATTCTTCCTATAGTTCTTTGTTGCCAATATTAAAACCATACAAAGAGATTATAATTCCAGGTTCCTTCATTATTTTTTATGTTTGCAGGTATTATGTGAAGCATATCAAGTTTTAAGTGATCCACTTCGAAGTGATGCTTATCATTGAGATGGAAAAAATTACATATCTAAGTATGTTTTTATGCTTGCACAAGTGGAAATATTGTGAGTTGTCACATGCTCATATAACTGCTCCTTTGTGTTTCATATTAGTAGTATATTGAAGAACAATTAGGATTCTACTATTAGAACAATATTTGAGTTTCATTTAAATTTCCTCTTCTATCAGAACAATATTTGAATTTCAATTCCATTTCGTCTAATATATTATTTAGTTTAATTTCTTTTTTTCACTCACATGTTTCATTGGATATGTCTGTGACCAAATTTTCTGATACCTCATTTATTGATGGTAATTTTGATCAGTATCTGCATTTTAGATGTTTTCATACTTGATTTCTGTGTGATTTCTCTTGCTAACAGAATATTTTCTTGCTAATCCCAACTCCAATACAAGATCTTCTTTACAAGCCTGGCTCTGTAAATTGTAAATGTTAAATGAAGTTGGATAGATGACCTGAAAATAGTGTGTACAAACCGCAGCGCCAATTTATACAAATTATCATGGATAAAGTTCTATCTATCTGGACAAACCCTAACCATGGCAGAATCGGTTTCATCGGATCTCATATCTCTCTCCCCTTTATGTATGTTATGATTCCATGGCTTTTTTGTTCTGCTTCTAAAATCGCCATTTATGTACTTTGCAGTTGGAGAAGGTGTTTTTGATGCAGCCCCAGGATTTCCTCAGGTAAGATCTCACGCTATGCCCCAGCTCTTTTATTTTCTTTGAAAATGTGTGATGTTGTAGAGTGAAATTTAAGATTTGAATTTGTTTCTTTTGATTTTTGATGTTTCCTTATATAAACAGTTGGAGTTTGTGTAATTAGCAAGAAAGCTGTTCTACTTTACTTGAAAGTGGTTAAGAGGAAAGGTGTTAAAGATCTGAATTTCGAACGTCTTAGATTTTTAAGCATGATTTATTTGAAGTTGAGGTTTGCTTAGGTTTCCACTATCTCATAAATGCACTATTCTACTTTATTTCACTACTAAATTTGGTCATCTTGGCTGCTTCCTCTGTTCCAAACTTGTGCTATAATTTGGTTTGTGGTTTTGGTATGTGGCCCTATTTATAGGTTCCAGAAATTAATATTTGCTGTGTTGATAAAACGTCATGAAATTTAGTAATTTTGTTGTTAATTGCTTGTTTAGAGATGTAATTGTTCTTCACTCTTTAGGATTTTTTGTTTGTTTTGGTTTTGTGTTGAGTTGTAATTTTGTGGTTGTTGTTTGCTTCTGTTATGTGTCTTTAAGGTTTTGCTCTCTGGAAGTTTTGTTGGGTAAGTGTCTGACCTATGTTTATATTAAACATGTTGGTGAGATCTTGATTATTTACATTTAAAAAGTTTTGTTGGGTATGTTTTTTGACTTGTGTTTACATTAGAAGTTTTGGTTCAGTGATTAAATTAACTATGTCCTAATAGCTTAAACGTTTGGGACGATCGGTAATTTAACATGGTATTAGAGCATATGATCCTAAGTTCGGTTTTTGTCTCCTCCACTTTATCTTCAATTTAAATTCCCACGTTTTGGGTCTCACTTTTTAAAAGGTAGTTTTGGCCCATGCGTGAAGGGAAGTGTTAGAAGTATTGGTTAAATTATCAAATTAACTATATCCTAATAGCTTAAGCTTTTGGTACAATTGGTAATTTAACAGTTTATATCAAACATGTTGGTGAGATTCTACTTATTTACATTTAAGTAACATTATTTTTGGTATAATTGGCCCTTGGAGGAAAGTCACAAGGACATATAAAGCTCTAATGCTGAAAAGAATGTATAGACTCTTAGAGTTTAACGCATAGATTGCTCCTGTTGAATTCTGGCTTGCCTTAAGAATTTGGGGTTGCAAATCAATTTTTTCATCTATGTTGTCTTTCAAAATTTTAATTTGTTCATCATGTTGCTCTCCCTTATTAATTAAATTAATTCCTCATTATATTTATTCTCACTTTGGTCTAAACAGAAAAAAAGAGAAAAGAAATCTTCTCTCTATTGCTCTCTTTTCTCTCTTCTCTGTGTTAGGGTTAGGGTTTTTGATTTGATTCTCATATTTTTTTGTTTGTGTTTTTGTTTCTGTTCATTGCTTAGCTGTAGAAATGAAGGTGAGTTGGGTTAGTCAACTTCACTTTTCCGTGATTTTTATGTTTTGTTTTCGGAAACATTTTTTTTTTTCACATTTTTAATGCTGTTTCCTTTGTGTTTGCTCATGTGGGTCTGCTTCAAATTTTGGAATCAAGGCCAAAGATTGCATTATGGTTTACCTGGGTATGAGTATTAATTTTGGTTTTGAGTATTATTTATTTGTTTGTTTACTTTTTTGTTAAAATTTTTGTTGGATTATGTTGATTTAAAATTTTTTTTTTGTTTAGTTTATTTATGGTTGATTGTTATGTTCTGCTTGCATGCATTAGTAGTTAATACAAGTGAGAAATTTTTTGGCTAGTGGGGAAACGTGGGAAAATTTTAATGTTTGGTTTCTCTACTTTTCTGTTTGGCTAGTGAGAAAATGTGGGAGAATTATAACCTTGGCAAGATATTAGAAAATAGAAATAAAAATGTTAAATGAAATACTGGAACTTACCCTCTTAACTTGCCTTGTCAATGGTGTTTTGTGACTCATTCCCTTTTCTCCCATTACTTTACTCTTTGCACTACTAGTGCTGCTTCAAACAAGAACACGCACATTGCACATTGCACATGCACACATGAAGACACAATTCTATCGTTCCTTTGAAAATTTATTTTCATGACTATTACATATGCAGAAAAATTTGAAAATTTAAAAGAACTTATAATTTGTATTATTAGATATATCAAGTACTTGGTAGAAAAACAAGGATGCAAGTAATGAACCCTTAATCCCATATCCCTGAACCTCTCTCTGTGCTTTGTATTACTGTGATGTGTATGACTTTATGGGCACTACTTTCTGTTAGACCTGCATATTTGTGCTCAATGTAAATTAGTTGCAGAGTTCAGATAGAAAATTATTAAATAATAACATTTGAAAACTCTATTATGTACATATGATTAGTTGGATATTGTAATGTTGTTGGTTCTCAGTATTTCATGCTTTAGATAACCTCATAATGATCCCTTTTACTTTCTCAAGTTTTTGCTTTTTGTAATGTAAAGTTTCACTCTATAAAGAGTAAATAATAAGTGCATGCATCTCTTAAGTTAGAATTGATGATCATAATATTGAATGGTAATGCAAAAAGCAAATGGTGTGTTTTTAATTTTCTTGTAATCTATAAAAATGAAATTAACCATAAATTATGGTAATAACTCCTATATTTTTAGATGGCCATGCTTGTGTTAAAGCTGGTAACAGATTCAGTTACTTATGTGAGAGAACATTGAAGTATTCAACTTAAATGGGCTAATTAAGCACACGTGAAATTATTTACAAAAAATATAATTGCACAACTTGTGACATGTTAATATGTTATACATGATATACTTTTGGCAGCACTGGCAGCCTTAGCAACCAGTTTAGCTTTCATAACTTAGAATAGTCAATGAATGTGAATGGTGTAGGTTAGAATTTTTATATTAGATTATAAAAATTCTTACCAAAAAGTAGCAATCTGAAATCCTATGTTGGAATGGGGAGGGGATGTGTGTGAGCATAAAAAGTAGAGATATTAAGCAAGTGGCAGGAAGGTGGTCAGATTTGTCTCCAAATTGAACTACCCATCTATTATGCTGGGGCTCGTAGTCCTTAATAATGTGATGTGGTTTGCTTTCCTGATTTTTATATTTCTGTTCCTGATTGTTGATATTATGATGGTATTTTTTTTATTAAAGGAAAATGGGATTCACATTTTAATAGAGCAATTCGGGTGTATTGTACCCTAATTTAGTTGTAATCTCACAAATGAAACTCCATGCAAAGTGAGACAACAAAAATGAGTCCTCATTCAATTAAGGATAGCAGGTTCCTGTCTTTGACCATTTATAACATCTGCTTATGAATGAATGTAAATGATGTGCCTGAGCAAATTTTTAACTGTTGTTTCTCCTCATTTTAGGTTGTGGACTTAAGCACTATTCATGGACCAAATTACCTTGTTATTTCTGTTAAAGCAAGGCAAAATTCTATCAAGCTTGGCCAAATTTTCAATTTTTACTGTTTTAAAAAACAAACCCCCACACACGCACATGTATAGAAGCAACGGTCTTACAGACTTTGCCACTGCCAGACAAAGTCTTTCTCTGAAAGCATTTCTGTCTAATAGCAAGCACAATGGTTTTCGACTTCCTTAACAGCAACCTTTGTGCTTTAATTTTAAAAGACTGGATCATGATTACTCTGTTCTGCACATGCTTGTTTCTTTGGTGGATATGGAGTTCAAGATTCTTTGTAAGTAATTTAATTTCTTTCATGTTCATTATACTCTGAAATTTTCTGATCATGCACTTTTTTTTATATAATTTTTGCCTGTTGTTAGTTTTCAGGAACCAACAGTACAATGTCCCATAAAAAAATGGGACTGGATGTTATTGGTTTCTCACTTCAAGAGGTAGTGTTGTATAATTTGAAAAGAAGTGTTGATAACTTATTGTAAAGAAATAAAAATTTTCCTTCAATAGTATAAATCTATCTGACCAAAAAAAAGTTGTGTGTGAGCATCGAGTAATGGCTATGAAATTTGAAAATCAAAGAGAAACTTATTAATTTAATTAAGAGGACTTGGCGGTATTATTATGCTGAAAACTTGACGTTGCATACAGAATCTCATGAGGTAAAATTCTATCAAGCATGGCCAAATTTTCAATTTTTACTATTTTAGAAAACAAACCTACACACACAAGAACATACATATAAGGAACGGCCTTACAGACTTTGTCACCGCCAGACAAGTCTTCTTTGGAAAACATTACCGCTAATGTTTTTAAATTTTGTTTTATAAACCTACAGGTTAGAAATGGTATTTCAATTAACTTGATTTAGATTTAGAGTTACGTTTGGCTGTTTTTTCTTAGGAATGATTTGCAGAAATTACTGGGGTTTTGATAATTTCAATTATTGGGCGCTGTTCTCACATTCGTATTTCAATAATTCAATCAAAACTCCGTTTCCTAACCATATCCTTTTGCGAGAATATAACCGAGTGTGCTATTCATAAATCACCATCTGCTGTTTCTCTCTCTCTATCTCTTTTTAAGTTAAAGATTTTTTTCATTTGTGGTTGAGATTTTTCTTTCCTAATCTTCTTCTTCTGTTCTGTTTAGAATTGGTTTTCTTTTGAGTATTTGTTTTAGTCTCCATAATTATTGACAACGGTTTTTGTGTGATTGCATAATCTGGTGGATCCTTCTCCATTGCCAACATTTATGTTGAAGCAGTGTAAGAAATCAAAAGCGGAAATTATGTGGAGGTATTCCTTTGATATTGTATATGGAAGATGGGGCGAATCTATTTTTGGGTTGAAGTTCCTACTTATTGTTAAAGCCAATGTCTTTAGGGAGTAAAGCAAGGTGTAGAAAGGAATTAAATTGCTTTTATCTGTAAAATATCTTTTTCTCTCGCAACTTGTGTGGTTTTGGTTATGTTAATTTCCCCCCAAATGTTTTTTTCCTATCATGATTTTTTCTGCAATCCAGGAGGAGTTTTCTAATCATGCAGAGAGATGATATGTTACTCAACTAGCAATGAAGTTCCACCATATATGGGGTAAGCTACCCTCCATTTGACTGTTTACACTATGCACATTTCACATTAAAACTTAGACTTTCAAAATTGTTATTAGGATTTAAGGTCAATCCAGGTTGAGATTATGAGAGGATCAGGAAATGTGGATTTCTCTGAATATTTTTGTGCTAGAAAAAATATAGTTGAGTTTAAAAGACTTGACAATCAATTGAATCGCTTAATTTAATTGTCAGACATTAGTAATACTTAAAAACCTTGGTTGAAGATAAATTCCTTCTCCCAGGCTGTGCTAGAGATTATATCCCTATTATATTGTCCATCATATTTTGAATTTCTTGATTGTATTGGTCCCAACCATCAAAATGAGGACGATGTCTTACTGTGGAAATACTAATCTCTCTCTCTCTCTCAGAAAACCAATTTTATATCAATTCCTAGTTGAATGCGTATTAATTTCATTTGAATGGATGTCAAAATTTAAATTCTCATGATCTGTTAATTGTTCCCGATTTGAAATTAATTAGAAAAAATGACATTGTGGTTAGAATGACTTATGTTCATTTCAGTTTGCCAACTGCCTTTATTAGAAAATTTGATTTCTTTGTGTAGTCGATGTTTGCCCAATGTAAAGATCCTTAGAGTGGTGTTAACATCAGGAATGTGACATTGTTTTCGTCCTATTTTGGTTTGCTAGAGTTCATTTTTGTTTGGAGTAATAAATTACTATTTCATAAGAAAAAATTGTAGTTGCTGTTTTTCCCTCTTTTATACCTGAGTTAAACATTTAATGTGTTAGTTAACTTTTTTCCCAATTAAATACCGAAAATGGAAAGGTAGTAATAAGATTGTACAACGAATGAAGGCGTGCAATATATTTTTCCCAGTGATTCATGCATTATGTCCTTAGACAATTTAGAAAGCCAGTAATTGCATCTCTAGTGATTCAAACATTCTCTGTTTGCATTGAATTTCTTTCTGGCTTAGACTAGACCATGTGGTGCATTCTTTCAAAACTTTTTTATATTCTAGAAGTGACATAACTTTTGTTTTCATGGATTTCTAAAAGATAAGATTTTGTTATATTTGCATTGATGGAACAAAGTTAACATTCTGCAACATTGCAGCGAGTTTCTTCAATTAGATTCCACTGTTGCAATTTAAATGATTTTGTAGCTTATTAATTATTTTATGTTAATTAGTTGGTCATTATGTACATGTTGGAACTATCTCTTAATGGTTCGTGGAGCCATTCAAGTTTTGGCATGAAAAAGAGGTATGCTTAGTTGCTTTATTCTCAAGGCTGGGACTCTAGTAATTTTCTCTTCAAGTATGTTGTTAATTTCAAGGTATGGCATATCGGTAGAAGCAAGTTGTTCCTTCAATACTTCAAACGGTTGCATTAAGGTTTACCTGGGTATGATTTAGGTTGAGTATAAATTTATTTTTTTTATATTAAATTTTTTAATTTATGTGTTTTTATTTTTGGAGGCAATTTCACATTTTTAATACAACATCCTTTGTGTATGTTCATGTGGGTCCGCTTCAAATTCTGGAATTGAGGTTAACAATTGCATTAAGGTTTCCCTGGCTATGATTTTGGTTTTAAGTATTAATTAATTTATTTTATATTTTAATTTTTGTTGGATTGTGTTGATTTTAATGTTTTTTTTTAGTTTATTTTTGGTTGATTGTTATATTCTGCTTGCATGCATTCGTAGTTAAAAGGCATGTTTGGGTTCTTTATTTCCCTGTTTGGCCAGTGAGAAATTGTGGGAAAATTTTAAAGTTGGTACCTTTTAATATTGTATTTTTTTGGGGGGCTTTGATATAGTATTCTCAATAGAGTCAACAAGGATATGATGGTAAATAACAAAACCTTAATTTGAGTTTCTGTTAAATAGTTAAGTTATGTTCGGGTTGATAATTGAGTTTTTCAAACTGAGGTTCTTTCAAGATCAGCTTGGTTTCTTGAGAATCTGGAATATGAGTGTTGCTTGAGTGAGTCGTAAAGAGTTCGTAACTGCAATGTCTGGTTATGAATATTGAATATGATATCCTCGTTCTTTGCAATATTTTGTTTTATGGTTATCTAGCAAAATTTCTCTGGGCCGTTTACTAGTCTAAAAGGATAGGCAATGTGGCGCCGTATAGTGCCCATGTGCATGTGTCGATTTGCAACTAGTTAACACTTCTGTGCATTTGTCAATATGCAATCAATTAATGCTTGTGCGTGCAAGCATGTGTGTTTGTGTATGTTCGTTACTTCTACTTCATAGATGCTTGTTTAACATTTTAACTTACTGCATAAGTTGTGGCGAAGAACCTGACTTCCCTGGCATGGTTCTTGATTGTATGATAACAGTCATGATTTTAAACCTAGTCTTGATTCTTAACAGGTCAAGCATCCAATTTAACTAGGTAAACTTATCAGATAGGCAACTACAGATTTAAAAAAATAAAAATCTATTCTTCATTTTACACTATAATTTTTCTTCGTAATATGTTGAGCTTATGTTGGTTTGCATTGTGTCATAGTTTCTAGCAAAGAGGAAGTGGGTTCTTTGTAATATGAACTCTTCTTTATTTGATTCATGATATGTGTTGAAGTGTTAAGGTGAGGTCTTCAAGTATTTGATTCTTCGTCTTTGTATGAGTTTGTTTAAGAGGACAAGGATGGAAATATGGATCTGTTTTTGTTGATGGAATATTTCCAGTACTGTGTCCCATTGCTCAGCAAATTATGGACTTTTCCTTGAACGACCTCGATCATTGGGGCTTATGTGTATTGTTACTTCAGGTTTGGTTTTGTTTATTGTAGCAGATTTTTACTTTGATTTTTCTAGACAATTATTAAGTGATGTGTACTTTATCTACCAGTGGATCTTGTAAGTTTTTTTTTTGGTTTTGGTGTGTGTGGCTAGCATGAGTGTCCAAGGCAGTTTGTGCACCTGACTAGGTGTGTGAGACAGGAGATTACACACACGGTAATTTTATAGGGAGAAATATCCTTGGTAGTAGCCCCAAAATGCTGGCTAGGAGGCTTGAACCACCGTGAGGTTCTATTTATATGTATTATGGTGTTTCATACCATAAGTTTACTTTTTTGTTTGAAAGAACCTTTCTTGTAATTCATTGCAAAACCCGTCTTTGGAGCCTGGCACTAACCTTGATAGGTTCTTGGAATGCACCAAGCCTTTGGTCCGGGTACAGTATTTATCTTAGGTACATCTCTTATTTTATCTTTCTTCTTTTGTGCTTTTCATTAGTTGTAGTTTTTGGAGCCTGCTACTAACACAAATTTTTGGTTGGTGTTTCTATATATTTCTACAGCTGTTGCTTTGGTTCCAACAATCTGCTTACCAAATAATTCATCCTTTTTTTAAATTTATTTTTTTTCTTTCTTATGTCACATTCTTATTTATACATAAATGCTTTGTATTCTATTTCTAGTGCGACTATTGCCTGCCTACTTTTATAGATCCATTCTGTTTGGAGCTTTCATAGGCCTTCTCCCTGACATTCCAATTGGCCATGCTACATTCTGTGATTATCAAGATGCTGTAGCTTCTCAGTCTTTTTTGTGAATTTGGAAAGTTTGAGTAGTTTTTGTTATTTAGGTTATTATCACAGAAGTCATTCTTACCTCTGTTTTCTTTTTCTCATATTTTGTTTGGCTTGTTACAACGTATGTACTTGATACTTTTTATTTCATCTATGTGCAGGTTCCCAAGTCTTGGTATGGAGACCATTGAAATGCTTGTTGTTCTTTGGTTTTGACTTCTGGAAATTGTTGACAGAGAAATACTGTCTTCTTAATTGCGTGGCAGCATTAAGTACAATAAGATCTACATGGACAGGTTACACATTTTAATAGATTATGATGGTATTGTTTTCATTAAAGTAAAATGGGTTACACA